>CM060949.1:164149918-164804918 GCA_030765055.1 Mantis religiosa
CTCACGTATGCAGAAATAAAACGCATAAATTCATTTACCGTTATGAATTTAATTTCTCTAATGCACTGATAATGAATATTATTGTTAGTTTCCACTCACCAAGTGCAAATATTGGCCACTCAGTAAATTATGTTTTACCTCAGTAATGATAATTGATAGGGCAGCCTTCTTAGTTTGTTTCACTGTTTGAGACTGTTAAACATGTCACGTCCATCTATAACCTTTGTCGATGCCACGAAACCAATAGATACTCCGAAGGACATCTACTGGGCAGCGAAACCAATATTATTTATCAGTAATATTTTCGGGCTTGCTTCATTTAGTTGGCATGGTAACCAGATCAGATATTTACTACTTTTATTGTGGGGAGTTGTGTTCATTATTGGCATTTATTTTAAGTCTACAGAGTTGGAGAAAAAAGAAGAGAGGTTTGTCATCACAAGTGGTGTTCTTCTAAATTTAAGAATTTTGACAGTGTCCTCAGTTATTTTATGCTGTGGTATACAGAAGGGAGATAACATCCCGAAGTTTCTTTCAATTATATCCCAGGGTGATATATTTCTGTGGAAAGAAAAAGCTTACTATCGAACCAGAATATATTTTTGTATAATGACGGTTGTATCTGTATTGAACATTACAATATTTTACGGTTGTTATATTGTTGTGATCTGTGAATCTGCGCCATGTAGAATCTATAGAATAGCTACATATTTCACACACTTGTCCATCAACATGATGTTAAAACAGTTTATTTGTTCAGTATTAATTCTCAGACAGAAATACTGCCTCATCAACAACCGCTTACTCACATTGTCAGTAGAGGAAGGTTCATTGACACGAATGAATCAACTTCGAGACGCGTATTTCTTATTGTATGATGCTACCAACCTCGTAAAGGAGTACTTCTCACTTCCAGTCGGTTCAGCTTTATGGTGGCTAACCTCGTTGATTCTACATGTCTACAACTCTGTGATATTGAGAAACGACAGTATGACCATCATGGAAATTGGATGCTGCGTATTTTATATGGTGGCAATGTTTCTGTATCTACTGGGGATACATTTAACTTGTCACGTCACTTCAGCCGTGTCAAAAGATACAGGTATTTGTCTCAGGAAAATGAAAGTATCAGTTGAAGAAAATGTACAGCTGGCTAAAAAATTGAAACAGTTCATTAACGACGTGGAGACATTCCGATTCGAGTTCAGTGTGTATGACATCTTCAGCGTTGACATGAAATACTTTTGTTTTTTTGGCAAGCCTGGTGTTGACTTATACCATAATTCTGGTACAGTTCAGGTAAAGAACATGTTCGTGAAAGTGAAAGCTTTCAAACAGTCGAATAATGTATAGAAATCCGTCAGTAATGTCCAGATAACCTGGTTAAACATCCGCTGTTTGTACGACTATCTCCACTTTTTGTATTTCTGCTTCGCAATTTTGTGCTTACGGTTTGATTCCTGTTAAAAAATTGCAATAGCTGGAGACAAGGGTAAAGTAGGTTAACACTGTCAAGGCGTTAACCAAACACATCCAAATATTTTAGTTGATCTCACTGTGACATTTTAGCATTAACTTGATGTATTTGGTTTTTGGAAAGCTTGACATTGACATATGCTACAGTTCTGTATTCTTCAGATAAGATGTCTGTTCACGCAAATAAAAATGTCCCAGCCATAACAACTGGTTGAAACAATCTTCTTCAGCATTTACTAATTAAAACTGTGTTTATATGTGTGTGCCGTTTTAACGGTAAACTAGTATTTACATAAGAATGCTTATAGGTAAATGCGAAAAGGCCTATGTTGAAGAATACAAAGAATATTAATCTAGCAAAATTCCAACACCCAACAAAACAAAACAAAAATCTTTTTGATATCTTCGAGATAAAATAAGGTGATTCTTAAGGAAAAAGAGGTCTTAATTTTGAAAATCATCACAGAAATCTCCATCAAGTCAGTTTAAATAATATGAAGACATTTAGTTCTCAGCTACAAGGTTTCAGATAAGATATTATGTTACGTTTATTTTAATATAATGATATATGGTATGGTACTATACATGATGCTGAACTAAGATTAATTTAAAATGTTGTTTTACATGCGTGCAATAATATTTGGACTATTTATTTAAGGTACATACCTTAACCGTATGATGACTCTTGTACTCCTGTCTGCTTTCTCTTACAAGAAACCAACAATAATTGCCCATTTTTACTGGGTCCTTACGACCTTCGTACCTCTTCTGCATGACGGAAATGCCCCAAAGAAACAGCTTCCGTTTTTCATCAGTAATATCACTCAGATTTTTCGAAAAAAGATCTAAATGTGAATGGAGGAATGCATTTTCAAAGACTTTGTACAACGCATGTCTGTAGCATTTCATCAAATTTGAGACTTAAATTTAATAGCTTTCTCCTTTGTGTTTTCAACAAAACACTCACAACTCCTGTAAATGATTGCCAAGCTGCTAATTCTACCGTTTGTAACGTTTCCTTTTCAAACATTTTGTTCTCAGGAGTTTTCGAATTAGAGGTCCAACAAAAATCACTTCTTTCAATATTGGTAAGTTAACTTGCCTTGCAAATATGAAAATCCACTACCGTTCTTGTTGAGTGTCTTAACAAAATTCTTTTTAGCCCAAGTTTTATATGTAAGGGAGGGAGGGAAATCTTGTCAGGCTGAACCAATGGTATTTTTTACATTACCCTCCCATGGGACATATTCCTGGCGCTTGCCCCACTGTTGTACCACATAATGTTTTTGCGTATCACGGTTGTCCCACAAAAACAATATTTTGTAAATCCCCCTTGTAATCCAAGCAGCAAATAATTACTTTAAAATTACCAGATATTTTCCAACAATGAATCTCGTATTTTAATATACTTACTATCTTGGTCATACTTTCACAACCTTCCTTAAGACCTACAGAATGGAAAACCGGATCAGAAGGATGTTTGTTACCATTATGAAATAACACAGCCTTTAAGTTGAACTTTGATGAATCTATAAACATTCGCCAATCAACTGGATTATGCTTGATTTCTGGCTCACTCGTTAAACCATTAATGGCTATACAGAATATATATTATCTCATAGAAAAATATTTTCCAAATTTCTGATGTCTATTTCGCAACACTGTATTATTTGTACCACATGCAAGTAATTTTCATTGTTGCACCCTGGAACCTAGAAGTTTAGGTCGCATACCAATCATTGAAATTTACCTGCTCTGCAAAATGTCCTTCACTTTCAATATTTTGTGATTGAATGTTCAGGATCTTCATGAGTAGAGACCCCAGGCTCCTGGTACAGCTCAGCCTAAGAATCACTATTTCCTTAATCATTACTGCCACTACCCAATGTAGGAGCCAGAACAGGAACTAGCAATTCCCCGCTATGTGAAACAGGATGCACGGCAGAAGGGATACCTGGATACTGCATAACATAAGGAGCATGGAGTACTAGTCCACACAAAATTATATTCCTGAATAACATGTTTATATTTCCTTGACAGTCCAGGTGTATTTGTCATGCACAAGTAGCAATCATTAATAAAGGCTTGGTTAAATAATACAGCATGTTTTGATCTTTACATTGTGTAAGTATCTAATAAATAATCGTGAAGGACAAGGCTGCGCAACCGGCTGGTGCGCAAACTCGTTTTCGATTATGTACGAGGTGTGTTCAAAAAGTATCGCGAATTTTGTGTTTTTCCAAAACGTATTTAAACATGAATATCTATTTTTCCCACTTCAAAGTAATCTCCACCAGATATTATACACTTGTGCCAATGATTTTTCCAATCCTCGAAGCACATTCAAAAATAGTCTTTTGTGATCTTAATCAGCTCCTCCTTCGATACCGTTTCTATGTCCTCAATCGTGGCTTAGCGTCGTCATTTCATGGGCTTCTTCAGTTTTAGGAACGAAATAGGTCACAGGAGGTCAGTTCTGGGGAGCACGGTGGCTGCAGCACCGTTGTTTTAGACAAAAGTGTGTTGTTTTTGGACAAAAATTCACGCACAAGCAACGATGTGTAAGTCAGGGTTATGATGGTGCAAAAGCCAATTTTTTCTTCTTCCACAAATCCGGGTGGATTACTTCCAGTAAACTGCGCATAACTTGCAGATAATATTCCTTATTGACTATTCTAGCCTGTGGCAAGAACTCATGATGCACCACGTCCCTTAAATCGAAGAAAACTGTAAGCAAAACCCTCACATTCAAACGAAGTTGGCGCGCTTTTTTCGGTCTTGCCTCGTTTGGCAGTATCCATTGTGATGGTTAAGCTTTAGTTTCTATGTCATAACCATAAATCCATGATTCATCACCAGTTAGGGCCCTCTAGAGCATATTTGCGTTGTCGTTGACAGAGTTCAACAGCTCCTTAGCAACGTTAATGCGACGGCGTTTTTTGGTCGAAATTGAGCATCTTTGGTAAGAATTTTGCGGCGACCCGTCTCATTCCCAAATCATTGGTCAAAATGGAATTGCACGAGCCAATCAATATCCTTATGTCTTGAGCAACTTCTCTAACGGTGATTCAACTATTGGCCAATACTATTTTCTTCACTTCTTCAATGTTTTCGTATGTTGTTGACGAGCTCGGGCGTCCGGGACGCTCTTCCCTGTTCACATCTTCTCAACCTTCTGAGAACATTTTGTACCACTGTTTAATTATGTTTTGGTCCAAGGTAGCTTCACCACATGTCACAGTCAACATTCGGAATACATTCGCACACTTAATTTTGTTGTTCATACAAAATTTGATACAGATTCTTTGTTCCATTTTTAGAAATACGCAAAAATCGAAGACGAGCCAAAACATGTCCAAACCAAATAGCTGTCAACAATTAACTGAACATTTAAAATGGTCGAGCTTGTCAACATACGTGAGGGGCATGATTACTAACATAACGCAACAAAACAATCGAAAATCGAATATACGTAGCCCGCGAAAATTCAAAATTCGCGGTACTTTTTGTACAGACCTTGTATATGTCCAATACATAAAAAACATGTAATTTCATAAAAATGGTACGTGTTACACGGAAACTGGTATCTTTTTCGAAATGAGCGCGTTACTTATATATAATTAGTCTATTTTAAACAAAACCGGGAAAGAGTTGGAGGACAGGATAGTTGGTTGTTAAAATAAGTTAAACTGACTGTTAGAAAAACGTAAATAAAGACCACCAACTCTGTATTTCTGGGTATAAGATATGACTTCTTCTCTTCTGGATGTGTTATTGTAAACATCTATATGTTCATTGGGCCGTAAGTTCCAGGCTGATGCTGATATAAACCACAACCTCTTTGTTCGGATAGGAATAAACATTAATCGGTCGAGAGGTTGCTGGCAGTAATTTTTCTTATAGTCGTGGTTGTTGCAATCAGTCTATTAAGTAATTCTCAGCGTCGCATGACAAATCAAACGTTGACTATTGAGGTGACGTTGACGTTGACGTTGACTGCCCAGAAGGAGTTGAAGGACGCCTGAAAAATGTCAGGTACTAACCTGCACAGCTCGTAGCATGATGAGTTAGAACATCGACAACCAGGTGTCAACATTTTGTATGACAAAGCTATAATACGGGAATAATGATTTTGGTTCCGAAATAATTCCTTGAACAGAATACTTGACACTTGGGAAGTACGAGTAATTATTTTACTATTCCACGTCAATTTTATCAAGAAGATCTTCATTAAAGTTGCAGACATTTTATTGACAACATGTCAAAGGGTTTAAAAAGGTTTATCAACTACAATCTTGCACACAAATTACTGAAACAGAACTTATCTATAATAGTCAAGCTCTAACAGTAAGAATAATTAATATTACAATGACATACTTCAAGGTTGGGGGAAAAACAAGTCGTCTTCATGTAAAATTGATGTAACTGTGTTAATGAACGGATGTAGCTGTTGTGGATGATTGCAGATGCACAAAATTAAGTAGTAATTGCTAGGGTCCGGAAGTTTAGCCAAAAAAGCAATATAAGAGGTGAGCAGTGAGAAGGTTATACGCTACCTGCTTCTCATAAACATAGAGGAGGTTTTGAGTCGCGCACATACTCATACAACCAAGGTCACGGGCACCGGTAATCTATCAAACATAGCCACGCGATGGACACAGTATCATAGAGAATATTACACATTTATTCATATGTTGTATAAAACAAACTTATGTTTTCCAGATATATTACTTTTTTTTTAATTTACGTCCGCCCCAACGTTAAGTTATATCGGACGGTGAATGAATTGGATGAAATCATGCTCAAATGAGTCCAGGTTCCATGGTGCTTGAGTTACCCGACATTCGTCTTGAAGGATAAGGGAAAACCCCGGAAAAAATCTTATCCAGGTAACTCACCCTGACCGAGTTTCGAACTCGGGACCTCTTGAACGTGAGGCAGACATGCTACCATCTACGCTACCGAGGCGGGCCCAGATATATGACAAAAGAATCGTTAATATTTACAATGTGTACAATAAAAGAGAAGCTAATTCCTTGTGATAAATATTACAATATGTCTGCGTATATGCCTTGTTACAGTGAACAACAATGTCATTTTGAAGTTTTCAAACGGAAACGATGGTCTTTTTTTGTTGTTGTAATTTACGTCCTCCAACGTTAAGTCATATCGGACGATGAATGGAATTGATGAAATAATGCTCAAATGAGTCCGGGGTCCATGGAGCTTAGAGTTACCCGACATTCGTCTTACAGGATAAGAAAACCCCCCGGAAAAAACCTTATCCAGGAAACTCACCCTGACCGAGATTCGAACTTGGGACCTCTTGAACGTGAGGCAGTCGTGCTACCACCACGCTACCAAGGCGGGCATCTTTTGTTGTCCTCTAAGCATGCTCTGTATTGGGAAAGGCTTCTCTCCACATTGCATGATGTGACTGGGGCAAATCTAAACCAAAAGGAGGTGCTACTGTTTCCTTTAAGTGCGTTACAATTGTCTCTAGAACCTTGTAGTTCATCCCGAATTTTACACAGAGTGGAATGTCCTATATTTTTCGTCCAAGCTGTCAACAGTTAACTCAACATTCAAAATGGTCGAGCTAGTCAACATAAGTGAGGGACATGAGTTCGAACATAATGCCACAAAACAATAAAAAAATCGAACATACGTAGCCCGCGAAAATTCAAAATTTTCGATACGTTTTGAACATACCTTGTAAATGTCTATAACGTCACAAAATTGTGATGTGCCATTTTGTATCATTTGCAGAATATACGTGTGAAAATTGACTGGAAACATGCATTGTCTCTGCGAGGTAAATTCCAAATAGTATTATTGGACATAACAAAATATGAAATTCGGTGTTTCGTACATGTCTTTTACTGCAGTCAAACAACCACAGTATATCTCTCCTGCTCCCAATGCAGGGGATCACGTACAGAACTATTATGATTCGCAGAGAATATTCGAAAAGGAAAAAAGTAAAGTTGCGCAGACGGAAAAGTCCACCAAGAATTTGAACTTTATTTTTTACATTTGTATTTGCAAAACATCTCTCGGCCAGTCAGTTCCTTCGTGCACGATATTAATGAGTCTTAGAAACATGCACACAAAAATCACACGGTCTATGCAACTTTACAACTAATCAACAGTCTGACGGAGTTCTACTGCTATTATCGAGATAGTAATGCATTACGGTAGAAGATAATCATCCTCGTAAATTGTTTGTTAAACATCCCTATAAATTACTTTCACGCTTCTTTACATGTTTTGTTAAATATTTCTATGTAACATAACTTTAAGTAGACTTTCAAACATTGTATTGCTCATACTTGCAGTTTTACTGTTCTTATCTTGATAAAATATTGATTATTTCGTGAAAATTTAAGTTTCAAAATAAATGTGCAATTTAATTAATTTAACGAAGTTAAACAAAATGTTTTGTGTTTAAGCCATATTAAGTGTACAGATTTAAACTACCTGGCATATGAATCGTATAGTTGCTGAGTTGATCTGTACACTACACAAAGGAAGTGCCCCACAAGTTTTTTTTTTTTTTTTTTTTTTTTTTTTTCAATGATCGATCAGCAGTACATGCTTTACAGATCCTTGCTAACTAATTCAATCTTTATGAACTATACAAGAACATATAAGGAAAACCAAGTTGGCTACTATTATCTACTAAACACTGTGAAACGAGGATGACATACAAAAGAGGAAAAAAGCTGATAAAAACAAGTAATAAAAGAGATAACAATATTCATAGTTTTTTAGTCAGAGTCACTAAGGAGTAGATGCTGTGGGAATCGTCACTTCAGGCGTGTGGGCTGGCGGGTTCATACGCCGAAGTCATACATCACAGCTCCTGGAACATCTGGCAGATTTAAGAAGAAGCGAGAGGCAATCTGACGAATGTACTGGTGAAGAGGAAGGAAACCAAGTTCTTTATGCCATTGTTGATTTCTTACGTACCAAGGGGCATCCGTTCACAAGAAGATGTGGCGCATAGGAATATAGAAGGAGGGAGGAAGAGTTGCGACAAACGAGAGCCTAACTACGACTTAGTTCTGTAAAGTTTCTACATTAAGTTAATGTAACCAGTAATCTGCCTAAATTGCTTTTGATGTAACTACTTTGTAAAAGGAGTACTCTAACGTTAAGTCATATCGGACGATGAATGAAATAATGAGTAAATAAGTAGAGGATCCATAGAGCTCAGAGTTAGCAGACATTCGTCTTCCAGGATAAGGGAAAACCTCCAACATTTAGTCATATCAGACGATGGGTGAAATAATGTTCAAATGAGCTCAGAGTACATAGAGCTTAGAGTTACTAGACATTCATCTTTCAGAATAAGGGAAACACGGAAAATCAAACCTTATTCAGATAACTTTCCCTGGCCCAGAGTCGAACTTGGGAATTTAACGTACTCCATGTGGGAATACGTGGGGTGTATGTGGAGATCTCGGTTACCTTATAGGTCCAACATTGCTGTTACCGTTTGATTAAAATCTATTGGATTTATCAACAAAATGTGTTTTTTTACTGTCTGTCTATTTGCCTTGAGTTAAACATATAGATGCATTAGTAAATTGCAGAGTGCTAATCGCATTAAGAATGGTGTTGACTTTGCTACGAAAATAAACTAACAATGGGCTGGAGTCACAGAAATACTTGGAGAGAAAGCAAAGGCAAGTTGAATTTTCTTTTCTTAGCCTTATATGTTTTTGTCGAAAATGAAGATTCTCTTCGTCAAACCTCAAGTATCATCAGAAACTGACGCCAATAAACACTCAAGGGATATCTACTGTGCTGCGAAGCCATTACTAATTCTCTCCAGCATGTTTGGTCTTTCTTCCATTGGATGGCTTGGTAAACGGTGCAGGAATATTTTACTTTTCATCTGGAGTTTCATCTTCATAGCAGGTCCTTGCATTAAACTGCCGTTAGACCTCTACGAAGACAGGGAAATCAAGTATGTTCTAACAAGCTGTTTGTTTCTTACATTTAAAACCGGTGCTGCTTTATTGATGATTTTGCTTTGTGGTATTACGAAACGAAAACACGTCTCAGAATTTTTTTCCGTGATATCTGCACTGGATGATATACTAGGGAACGTAGAGAAAACATACCAAAAAGCCAGGATATGCATTAGTGTGCTAGTTTTCTTGCAGTATTCTGCGATAATACTTTATTACACGTACTTCATTCTTGGTGTGTGTGAAACGGTTATGTGTCGTATCTATTTCTTTACTTCGCAGTCCACATTTCTGGCACTGAGCGTAATGGTAATACAGTTTATTTGTTCCACATTGGTTCTGAAGCAGAAGTATGCCGCTCTCAACAAATGTTTGCTAACATTATCAACAAAGGAAAATCCGTTGACACAATGCATGGCTCTCAGGAAAACTTACTTCACGTTACATGGCATTGCCATTTTGATAAATGAGTATTTCTCAATACCCATTGCTTTAACCATTTGCTGGATGATATGCCACGTTCTTCACGTATGTAATTCCCTGATTATTCACTTTCAAAACAATTCCGAGCCGATAACTTACCTTATCATTGTTTTCCTTATATTGTTGGGTATGCATTTGTCCTGTCAAGTAACTTCGATGGAGTCAAAGGCTACCAGGATTTACCTCAAGAAAATAGAGGTATCCCGGCAGGAAGATCAACGTCTCTGTGAGACAGTAACGGCATTTCTTAGCGATGTGGCAATACTGAGTTTTGATTTCAATATCTACAGCATCTTCATCGTCGATATGAAGAACTTTATGTGTTTGGTAGGCTTCGTGCTGACGTACACTTTAGTCTTGGCACAGCTGAAATAACTGCCAATGAGAAAAACTTCTCCAAAGCTATAGCACACATCTGTGAAAACCACCTGCGTCATTATTCCGCTCGCAAAAGTAAAAGGCATGTGAACGCTGGCCCTTGCTCAATTGGAGCGCTGTTGCCAAGCGTAGTGCGTTTACTGACAGAGGTTCTGTTCATAAGAGCACGTTTTACACGCCAGCAAAGACTCTGCCTATCTTTCCTTTAATTAAGCAACACATCAAAAATTCCTGAAACATTAAAACCTTGCCTTGACACAGGTCACAGTAGTGGAACAGTAAGCGCGGTTTCTACTCCAGTAATTCGCTTTCCAACTTTGTGGGCCTTTACCGGAGATAGAAATACAGGTATTCTCTCCTTTTCTGAGGATGAAGCTGCTTCACTACAAATTCCTGACAATGTGTGTAAACTGCCTGCACTACCAGCTTCCACAGTTAACTGCTGAGTTTTTGAAAAATCTACAGTTGCCCAATATATTCTGGATTGAAGAGCTTTCGTATAAACTTGTTCACATTAAATATAATTTTTCTACCCTGAGAATAAATCACTTAAAGGGATAATCCCAACTTCGAGGGGCATGTTCATGCACTCGGATCACAATCACTGTAGAAAACATATGTGTATAATAATAATAATAATAATAATAATAATAATAATAATAATAATAATAATAATAATAATAATAATAATAATAATAATAATAATAATAATAATAATAATAATAATAATAATAATAATAATAATAATAATCATAATCATAATCATAATCATAATCATAATCATAATCATAATCATAATCATAATCATAATCATAATAATAATAATAATAATAATAATAATAATAATAATAATAATAATAATAATAATAATAATAATAATAATAATAATAATAATAATAATAATAATAATAATAATAATAATAATAATAATAATAATAATAATAATAATAATAATAATAATAATAATAATAATAATAATAATAATAATAATAATAATAATAATAATAATAATAATAATAATAATAATAATAATAATAATAATAATAATAATAATAATAATAATAATAATAATAATAATAATAATAATAATAATAATAATAATAATAATAATAATAATAATAATAATAATAATAATAATAATAATAATAATAATAATAATAATAATAATAATAATAATAATAATAATAATAATAATAATAATAATAATAATAATAATAATAATAATAATAATAATAATAATAATAATAATAATAATAATAATAATAATAATAATAATAATAATAATAATAATAATAATAATAATAATAATAATAATAATAATAATAATAATAATAATAATAATAATAATAATAATAATAATAATAATAATAATAATAATAATAATAATAATAATAATAATAATAATAATAATAATAATAATAATAATAATAATAATAATAATAATAATAATAATAATAATAATAATAATAATAATAATAATAATAATAATAATAATAATAATAATAATAATAATAATAATAATAATAATAATAATAATAATAATAATAATAATAATAATTTAATGTAATACTAACAATATTTCATCTCGAGTTCCACATACAATTTAACGATGCCGTTCACTTTAACAAAATAGCACACCACTACTCTGAAAACGAACTGAACGTTAATTCGGTCTGTTTCAAACTGCGAGCAGTAGGTACACTATTTATCTATGCTTGAGATAAGCGTTGTGAGGAAGCAATGGTGTTGTTTTTCAGGCTTATCTGTGTTGAATGGATGGATGTCGGTAACCATGACTATGTGAAGATCAAATGTACATCGCTCGCATTCTAAGTATCGTAGAGACAGGATTTTTGTACGGTAATGATCAGTAAATAAACTCCTTTCTTATTATAAGATTGGCATCTGTCATTTTCAAATATTTATCTGAGCGTAATTAATGAAGATAATGTTTGTAGTTCAGGCGCGTGAGATGCGTGAGCAGCGCTGGTAGGAGGAGCAAGCTTAGGATTCCCTGGGGTATGCAGTACGGCCCGCCTCCATATGCCTTTAACTTTTGCGAAGATTATAGAATTAAGAATTATAAAACCAGTGACCCAGACAAAATGTAAAATAGCTCCATGTGAACTAAAGAATATACATAAATAAATTTTGAATTACGACTTTGATGTCGCAAAGTAGTTAATATGTTTGTTTTATTAACAATAACTGTCGAAGTTGATACGTTAGAGACTGTTGCAGACTTCTCTACATAATACAATTACATTAAGTGCGATTACAAGGGCATGGAAGTTTAGCCACATATTCGTGAAATCAGTCGTGCACAGGTCTAGATCGTTAACTTACTCATTAACTCATGCTGTTGGCGGAAGATCACACGCAGAGACGAAATACTTTTGCAGGTGCAGCTGAAACTGAAACGCATTTTCCATAAAAAAAATATAGGACAATCCACTCTGTGTAATATTCGGGTGACCTTGGTTGTATGACTATGCGCGCGACTGCATGGCGCTCAAACCCTCCTCTATGTTTATGAGAAGCAGGTAGCGTATAACCTTCTCACTACTAACCTCTTATATTGCTTTTTTTTTGGCTAAACTTCCGGACCCTAGCAATTACTACTTAATTTTGTGCATGTGCAATCATCCACAACAGCCACGTTCGTTCATAAACACAGTTACATCAATTTTACATGAAGACGACTTGTTTTTCCCCCAACGTTGAAGTATGTTATTGTAATATTAATTATTGTTACTGTTAGAGCTTGAGAATTATAGAGTTCTGTTTCAGTAATTTGTGTGCAAGGTTGTATTTGATAAAACTTTTTAAACCCTTTGACATGTCAATAAAATGTCTGCAACTTTAATGAAGATCTTCTTGATAAAATTGACGTGGAATAGTAAAACAATTACTTGTACTTCCCAAGTGTCAAGTATTCTGTTCAAGGAATTATTTCGGAACCTCAGTCATTATTCCCGTATTATAGCTTCCTCATACAAAATGTTGACACCTGGTTGTCGATGTTCTAACTCATCATGCTACGAGCTGTGCAGGCAATTTTTCAGGCGTCCTTCAGCTCCTTCTGGGCAGTCAGAGTGTTTATGATTCCGCACCACAGCAGCTGGAAGAGTTGGCTCCTCAATAGTCAACGTTTGTTTTGTCATACGACAATTAGAATTGCTTAATAGGCTGATTATAATAGCCACGTATATAAGAAAAATTACTGCCAGCTCACTTTCGACCGATTAATGTTTATTCCTATCCGAACAAAGAGGTTGTAGCTTATATCAGCATCAGACTGGGACTTACGACTCTATGAACATATAGATGTTTACAATAACACATCCAGAAGAGAAGAAGTAATATCTTTTACCCAGAAATACACCAGTTGGTGGTCTTTATTTACGTTTTTCTAACAGTTAACAACCAATTATACTATCCTCCAACTCTTTCCCAGTTTTGAAGAAAACAGACTACTTATATATAGCTAACACGCTCATTTCGAAAATGATAACAGTTTCCGTGTAACACGTACCATTTTTATGAAATGCCATGTTTTTTATGTATTGGACGTATACAAGGTCTGCACAAAAAGTACCGCGAATTTTGAATTTTCGCGTGCCACGTATATTCGATTTTCGATTGTTTTGTTGCGTTATGTTAGTAATCATGTCCCTCACTTACGTTCACAAGATCGGTCATTTTGAATTTGCTAACAGCTATTTTGTTCGGACGTGTTTTGGCTCGTCTTCGATTTTTGCGTATTCCAAAAAATGGAACAAAGAATCTGTATCAAATTTTGTCTGAACAACAAAATTAAGTGAGCGAATGGATTCCGAATGTTGACTGTGACATATGGTGAGCTACCTTGGACCAAAACAACGTTTATCGATGGTACAAATGGTTCTCAGAGGGTCGAGAAGATGTGAACGACGAAGAGCGTCCCGGACGCCCGAGCTGGACAACAACAGATGACAACATTGAAGAAGTGAAGAAAATAGTATTGGCCAATCATCGAATCACCGCTAGAGAAGTTGCTCAAGACCTAAACATATTGATTGGCTCGTGCCATTCGATTTTGACCAATGACTTGGGCATGACACGGGTCGCCGCATAATTCTTACCAAAGTTGCTCAATTTCAACCAAAACCACCATCGTATTAACGTTGTTAGGGAGCTGTTGAACTCTGTCCGCGACAACCCAAATTTGCTCTAGAGGGTCATAAGTGGTGACGAATCATGGGTTTAAGGTTATGACTTGGAAACTAAAGCTCAATCATCACAATGGATACTGCCAAAATAGCCAAGACCGAAAAAAGCGCGCCAAATTAGGTTGAATGTGAGGGTTTTGCTTACAGTTTTCCTCGATTTCCGGGGCGTGGTGCATCATGAGTTCTAACTTCAGGTTTGAACGGTCAATGAGCAATATTGTCTGTAAGTTATGCGCATTTTTTGGGAAGCGATCCGCCAGAAACGCCAGGTTTTGTGGAGGAACAAAAATTGGTTTTTGCAACATGATAACGCACCTGCCTACACACTGTTACTCGTGCGCGAGTTTTTGTCCAAAAACAACACTCCTATGACCCGCACTCCCCAGACCTGGTCCCCAATGACTATTTTTCTTTTGTTCCCAAAACTGAAGTGGACCATGAAATGACGACGCTACGCCACGATTGAAGTGATAAAGAGGGCATCGAAGTAGGAGCTGAACAAAATAACCAAAAGCAACGATTTTGTTAAGTACTTCGAGAATTAAAAAAACATTGGCACAAGTGTCTAATATCTGGTGGGGATTACCTTGAAGGGGACAAAATAGATATTGTGACCCAATTATCGGAACGCCAGACGAACGACAGCTGAGAAGGGACCAGAGGCAGCCGAGCCACACCCCCTCATTAATCTCAGTCACTAACTGAAGGGACGATTAGGGGAGTGTCACTTGTCGCTGGCCGCCTCTTCCCCCCTCGCCTGCCATCTGGAATTTTCGCGGTGATTCACGGAAACCAGAGACTTCTAGAAGACAATGATATTCTTATAAAAGGGCTAGAATGGGTGGAGTTGGTTAGTTCTTGGCGAGCAGCGAAGCAGCGGACGAGAAGACTGTGTACGTGCGTCGGAGGAGTTTACGTAATTGCGAGTGCAAGTGGAATTCTAACGGACGAACTGGTGAATCGCAATTGTGTGCATTACGTAATTCTGTGTAATTGGCAAGTGTTTAACTGTAAGTCGGTGCAAATAAAGAACATTTTTGAGTGGTGTAATTGGACTTTTCATTTCACGAACCCTCAAAGTCACACTGGTGTCAGGAAGCGGGACAACAACATCACCGAACATTACAACCATGGACGCGGCATTGGAAAATATTTTGGAGAAGATTATGGAAATGAAGGTCTAACAGACCTCGGAAATGAAGATGGCAAATGAAAACCTCGCTGCAAAAACAGAAGCGGTAAATAACAACCTGGCCGCGGAACTGAAACAAATGAAGACGGCCAACGACAACATCACCGGGAAGATGGAAGAAATGAAGGCCGAATTAACAGCGAAGACGGAAGAAATGAAGGCCGAATTAACAGCGAAGACGGAAACGGCAAACAATAACTTGGCCACGACAATGACCGCAAAGATGGCCGAACTGACCACGGAAATGAAGGTGGCGAACGAGGCTCTCGCCGCCAAATTTGAAGAACAGTTGGCCGGTGTGAGGGATGACGTGACGGAGCTGCGCAAGCGGATGGGCCAAGTGGACGAGCGCGTCGAGGGCCTGGCGAGCCGCGTTAACGACCTGGAAGGGAAGGCCGACTGCAGCGTCAAGTCCCTGAACGCCATGGTGGAGGACGTCGTCGGCAGGAGGTTGAAGGATTTGAAGGCCGACGCACCGGGACGCGACACAGCATCGGCGCGTGTCAAACCTCCGAAATATGACGGCGCGTCAACATTTGAGATCTTCCACCGCCAGTTCCACACAGCGGCCAAGCACAACAGATGGTCACCGGAGGAGAAGGCCACACAGTTAATAGCCAGCCTCCAGGGACGGGCCGCGGAAGTCCTAAACGCGGTGCAGACAACGGCGGCGCCCAAGGACATCTGGGAGGCTCTGGAGAATCGTTTCGGGAACCACCGCTTAGCCGCAGCGTACCGCAGCCAGCTAAAGGCAAGGTCACAGCAGCCGGGGGACACGCTGCAGGAGTTCGCCTTGGCAGTTGAACAACTGGCAAGCAAGGCCCTAGTCGACCTCCCACCAGAGTTCGTGTCCCGGGAAGTTGCCTAGACCTTCGTCAAGGGGGTACGGGATACGGAGATTCGTCAGCGCCTAATGCTCGGCGATTATAAAACAATTCACGAGGCGCTAACGGCAGCATTAAGGATGGAGGGCGGCCAAGGTAACAGCTATCCCAACGTTGAGAACGGGGAGTGTCCGCTACACCGGAGACAGAAGACCAGCCGAGGGACGCCGGCGAACACCTAGTGGCCTGTGTTGGGCGTGTGGACAGCCCGGACACCTGCAGAGAGCCTGCCCACACCAGGAAGAGCAGCCGGAAAACGAGTAAGGGCCGTCGTGGAGAGGGGCACGTCGGCGCCATCACCACCATCCCCTCGAGTGACACTGCGCGCCGTCAGCCGGCAGATGGATGATAGCCTCATTGCGGACGGTTGGGTGAGAGGGAAGCCGTGCCGCGTGCTGGTGGAAATCGGGGCGGCCGTGACCATCATCAGATCTGACGTGGCGAAGGATTTGCCAACAAGGAAGCCAAGCCGACCATACCAGCTTGTCACGGCATCGGGCGACACCTTGCATGTAGAGAAGGAGGCCCTGCTGAAGCTGACCTTGGGAAGGAGCACCGTACGTCTGTGTGTGTTCGTCGCGAAAGTGGCTGAGGAGGTGATACTGGGATTGGATACCCTCAGGAGCCATGAGGCGACGGTCGACGTCGGCAAGAAGGTCCTGCTGCTCAACGGGGAAGAGGTTATACTCCGTCAACCAGAAGAGCGCCTTGGAATTTGCAGGGTCGTCTTCAGCGAAGACGTGGTTTCCCCGCGAGGAGCGAGGTGGTGGTGACGGCGCGACTGGAGGCCCAGAGAACCAGGAACAGGATGGTGGTCCAGAAGACGCCTGTGCATGGACTGTGTGTATCCAGGGCATTGCTGCCGTGCCGAGAGGAGGTGCCAGTGAGACTGCTAAATCCAACGGACACCGATCACGACGTCCAGGCCGGGACGGAGTTGGGAAAGTGTGAGCCCGTGGTGAGCGTAACAGCAATCGACAAGACACAAGAGCCGGTGCCGACGAAACATCTGGGACCCCGGCTTGAAGGCCTACTGGAGAGGGCGGCCAACCACCTGACCGCAGAACAGCTGGAGAAAGTTCGACAAACGCTGAGGCGATACCAGAGCGCCTTCAGCTAAGGCGACAGTGACTACGGCCGCACGGACAAAGTGCTTCACCGCATCGACACCGGGGATGACCGGGCTATTCGGCAGCCACATAGGCGCGTTCCGCTGGCGAAGCGAGGGGCGGTACGAGACATGCTGGAGGACATGAGATCCAGGGGAGTGATTGAAGAGTCTGACAGCCCTTGGTGTTCCCCTGTAGTCTTGGTGACAAAGGAGAATGACGAGCTGCGCTTCTGCGTAGACTACTGAAAGTTGAACGCTGTCACCCGGAAGGACTGTTTCCCCTTACCCCGGATTGACGACACCCTGGACACGCTAGCTGGTGCACAGTGGTTCTCCACCCTGGACCTGAAGTCGGGCTGCTGGCAGGTAGCTCTAGACCCGAGAGACAAGTCGAAGACCGCATTCTCGACGGGCCAAGGGCTCTGGCAGTTCACGGTTATGCTCTTTGGCCGCTGCAACGCACCAGCTACCTTCCAACGCCTCATGGAGTCCGTGATGTGGGCTGACTTACGATGCCTGCCTGCTATACCTGGACGACATCATCATCGTCGGGAAGACTTTTGAAGATCACCTCGAGAATCTGAGTAAGGTTCTACAGAGACTGCAGGCGACCAACTTGTAGCTGAACGTGAAGCAGTGCCAGCTATTCCGCAAGGAAGTGAACTACCTAGGCCACATAGTCTCAGCAACCGCAGTGGCCACAGACCCGGAGAAGACACAGGCTGTGAGAGATTGGCCTCGTCCAAAGGATAAGAAAGAGTTGCGCAGTTTCCTGGGGCTGTGCAGTTATTGCCGCCGCTTCATAAAGGGGTTCTCCAACATCGCAAAACCCCTCACCCGCCTGACAGAGGAACACCGGCCTTATGTGTGGACGGAGGACGCCGAAAACGCTTTCCAGCACGTAAAGGGGATCCTGTGCAGTGCTCCAATTTTGGGTTTCCCACAACCGGGCGGCGCCTTCATTGTGGACACCGACGCTAGCGACCATTGCATTGGAGGTGTCCTATCGCAGATCCAGGACGGCCATGAGCGGGTGATAGCCTACTACAGCAAGACGCTATCCAAGGCAGAGAAGAACTACTGCGTCACCCGACGAGAATTATTGGTGGTAGTAAAGACCTTGGAGCACTTCCACAAGTACCTGTACGGTCAGCCATTCCACCTGAGGACTGACCATTCCGCCCTAACCTGGCTATTGAGCTTTAAGAACCTGGAAGGCCAGACAGCACGTTGGGTCCAGAGGCTGCAGGAGTACGACTTCACCTCGGAACATCGTAGAGGGAGGAGCCACGGTAACGCTGACGCCATGTCCCAAAGTCCCTGTCCAGAAGAGTGCGGTCAGTGCACAAGAGTGGAGGAGAATGAGCGTGCCGCAGCAGTCCGGGTAGTCACGGCAGTGCCTGCCGATGGCTGGGATAGCGCAGGCCTGAGGAGGGAGCAGCTGGCGGACGCAGACTTGGGGCCACTCTTGAGGGAAGTGGAGGCAGGGAAAAGACCAACCTGGGAGGACAATCCACCGAGCAGGGCCACCTACAAGTCGTACTGGGCCCAATGGGACTCGTTGAAGACTAGAGAGGGCGTGCTGTTCCGTTTATGGGAGTCACCTGATGGGAAGACGCAGAGAAAACAGTTGGTACTTCCCCGGAGTAAGGTCCCGGAAGTCTTGGAGGAAGTGCACGCCGGTACTTCAGGAGGAACCCTGGGAGCGAACCGAACGATTGACAAACTACGGCAGCATTACTACTGGTTGAGACTCCCAGCAGATGCTGAGAGATGGTGCCGTCAGTGTCACGTGTGCGCGGCGAGTCGTGGCCCCCAGACTAGGGGCCGGGGTCGCATGCAGCAGTAAAACTTCGGAGCGCCATTCGAACGGATCGCCGTTGACATTGCTGGACCGTTCCCAGTTTCCGACCGAGGCAACAAGTACCTGATGGTGGTCGTGGACTACTTCACCAAGTGGCCGGAGGTGTATGCCATCCCAAACCAAGAGGCAAAGACAATCACATACTGCCTCGTGGAGCAACTGTTCTGTCGATTTGGGGTGCCGTTAGAGCTACACAGCGACCAGTTTACCAACTTTGAATCCAACCTAATGAAGGAGGCACTACAAAGGCTTGGGGTGAACAAAACCCGCACGACGCCTCTACATCCCCAGTCGGATGGCATGGTCGGAATCTACATCAAGACCTTAGAGGAACACCTGAGGAAGGTCGTGGCCAGCCATCAGCGAGACCGGGACGTCAAGGTGCCACTGTTCTTGCTGGCCTACTACTCGTCTACATACGACACAACTGGGATGACGCCAGCCAGCTTAATGTTCGGCCGAGAGTTACGCCTCCCTTGTGGCCTGGCTTTTGGAAGCACTCTGGAAGCGAAACAGCCAGCGACCGAGTATGTGGAGAACTTGGTGGACCATCTCCACGACATGCACGAGATGGCTCGTTAAAACATCCAGATGGCGAGCGACCGCATGAAGACCAGATATGACAGGCAAGCCAACAGCCAAGGGTTTCAGCAAGGTGACCTGATCTGGTTGTACCGTAGTACCCGGACCAAAGGACGCTGCCCGAAGCTCCAGCAGCCATGGCAAGGACCGTACCGGGTGGTGAAGAGGATTAACGACGTGGTCTACCGCATCCAGAAGGTTCCCCTAGGGAAGATGTTGGTGGTACACCTGGATCGTCTAGTTCGCTACGATGGTGCTCTTCGGGACGACCAGCTTTGAGGAGGGAGCAGTGTGACCCAATTATCGGAACGCCAGTCGAGCGACAGCTGAGAAGGGACCAGAGGCAGCCGAGCCAAACCACCACATTAATCTCAGTCAGTAACTGAAGGGACGATTAGGAGAGTACCACTTGTCGCTGGCCGCCTCTTCCCCCTTCGCCTGCCATCTGGAATTTTCGCGGTGATTCACGGAAACCAGAGACTTCTAGAAGACAATGATATTCCTATAAAAAGGGCTGGAATGAGTGGAGTTAGTTGTTGGCGAGCAACGAAGCAGAGGACGAGAAGACTGTGTACCTGCGTCGCAGGAGTTTACGTACAGACAAAAACTTGTACAGACCTCGTATAATTGTAGTACTATTATCAAAATTTATTTTGTGATTTGTGAGAAAACCTTGCGAGTTAGGGGGAAAAAATTAAGAAAAACCTGGAAAGCACCATTAAACTTTCCACATCAAAGTTAGTTAATATGACCCCTCAGATCGCAAATTTTGCATTCTGTATTTATTTTATACGTAATGTAACTCTGTCCTTTTTTTCAACTCTGCAGACTTAAAATAAATGCCAATAAGTATATATCTGAATTCTGTACTAGATTCTCTAATCAGATTTGTTGTGAAGGAAATCTTGACAACCAGTGTAATCGGTGTTTGCACTCCTTTATTTTGCCAGTCAATTCTTACAAAAACTTTTTTGTGATGTAAAACGACCGCTTTTACTAAATGCGGCACCACACGCAGTGACACTGGTAATAGATAAAATAAAGATGGAGTAGACAGGGAATGAGACGGTGGAGGAAGCCGCAGCACCCGGATGAAACCCGCCCCTACCACAAATGTCACATTTGGTCGCATGGGATCGAACCCGGGCCGCTTTGGTGAGCGTTGAGTGTTCTAATCATTCAGCCACGGCGCGGCCAGCCTTTTCCAGCTGCTTCATGTGAATTCACATAAATATTTGCAGGAATGAAATCATTACACATTTCGTTTGTTTAAATAGCCGGTCGCTTTACGCTGGTTTTAAAATTGTATATTGTTTGCCTGGATTCACGGAAAACAAAGGAGACACAAATGAATGCCGACGGCATTTCAATATGTTAAAAAATTTCTGAAAAATGTATCCACTGACAAAGAATAAGTACCTCAGAAAGAATGAATGTCACAAAAATATTATTGGAAATAAATTACCGAATTTAAAGAGATGTCCTGTAGATGACCGGTCATACAAAATTTCTTCAGAATGAAAAGGAATGCATGTCGCATTCGCAGAAAATCGCAGAAACGTATTTTCAATTAAATAATTGTCTTAAGTAGATTAAGGAACGCTCGTTTCTGAAAAATTAAAAAAGTGAAAATATTCCGTGTAACGCGTAATTTCGAAGGGGTATGTTTTCTTGAAAATCTTACAAGTTCACCAATTATACAAATGCCATCCAGAGAGAAGGTGACTTCTGAGAATATTCCCACAAAATTCAATATATACATTTCATTTCTCAAATATTCAAACGATGTGATATTTTAATCAAAATCTTTAGAGCCCTTTTCAGAAAATCGAAATTTTTTAAAAAATGTTCCTGTAAAGTATATATCTTCGTGTTGCATCTTTATAACACTTTGGTATTAACCGACTTCTGTTTTGTTTTATGCAGTCACACATGTGGACCTATGGTAAAATAATTTTTTAAACTAAGGGGATCTCAAAACGTGTATTTCCAGTGAAAACTGGATATCGAATATTTGATCAGAATGCAGTACTTGCCCTGTTTGCTCTATAATAATAATGATGATGATGATGATGATGATGATGATGATGATGATGATGATGATGATGATGATGATGATGATGATAATAATAATAATAATAATAATAATAATAATAATAATAATAATCATAATAATAGTTTTTTTTTTTTTTTTTGCTTTATTGATATCAACAGCATGCTCCATTACATAGTAATACTACATGCTTTATAGTTACACGTCCTATTTTGAATTAGTAATTGTAAACATTACAACAATTTTACATTGGGTTATTCTGTGTTTTAGACACTATGTACATTAAATTGAGTCTATTCTTCTAGCTGATTTTTGTGAGTTCACAATTTGTAATTATTTCAATTTAAATACTTGTCATATTTTTAGAAGTAGTGCTTTATGTTTTAGTTAATTGTAAGATTATGATGAAACCGGAGTAAGTTGATTGTATAGAGTTCACAATTTGTCGTTGTTACACTCCAAATCCTTCAGTCCATGTCCGTGATTTTTATAGAAGTTGCAAATTTTACAAACGACTTCAGGTGATTATTCGCAATCTTCTCGTTGGTGGTAGGCCATTTCCCTCCATTGCTTGTTACACTTTTTGCCAATTCTAGTCTTTTTTCATCAAGTCTTCTGCAATTAAATATTATATGGTTAACGGTCTGTTCTTTTCCGCAGGGACAGAGTGGGTTATTTATTATTCTAAATCGGTATAGGTATGCGTTTAATTTTCCATGGCCAGTTAACATTGTAGTGAGTTCTGGGGATATTGGAATCTTTTGACGCAATCTGTTTTTCACTAACGGGAAGAATGCTTTAGTCACTGCACCTTTCGTTGTGTTCGTCCAGACTTGTTGCCACCTGTTGAGTCCATATTCCTTCGCTCTGGTTACAATTACGTCTTTTGGTATTTTGTCGTACACTATTTCACTATCTTCGATAGCAGCGCGTTTTGCAAGCTTATCTGCTAGTTCATTCCCTTCTATTCCGCAGTGGCCTTTAACCCAGCCAAAGTGGATGATCCAATTTAAATGGTTTAGTGCAAGAAGTTTGTCTTTGATAGATTCTATTAGTCGATTCCTTTTCCAGTTGTTTCTCAGTAGATCTATAGTAATTCTGCTGTCAGTGTATATTGCAACGGTTCCGTTTCTATCTATTGAACTGGCATAATATAGTTCTTCTAATTTCTCTAGTACTTTTAAAATAGCAAGTTGTTCGGCTTGATTGTTGGTGCAGTGGCCATGCAATTTGAATTTTAACTGGTGTGTCATAATTCCGTTTTCAAATATAATTCCTGCTGCGCCAACTTTCTCCCCCATTTTACTTCCATCTGTGTACGCTTCCATTCTATATATGCTATCTTTGTTCACCTCCTGAATCGTTGCCACTTCGGCAGGATGTCGCCAGTGTTTTACTTCTAATGGTTTGTCGAAGTCTGCTATGTGACTTTTTGTTGCCAGATATATTTGGAGTTTTTCCTCTATAGTTATTTCTATTTCATAATAATAGTAATAGTAATAATAATAATAATAATAATAATAATAATAATAATAATAATAATAATAATAATAATAATAATAAAATAATAATAATAATAATAATAATAATAATAATAATAATAATAATAATAATAATAATAATAATAATAATAATAATAATAATAATAATAATAATAATAATAATAATAATAATAATAATAATAATAATAATAATAATAATAATAATAATAATAATAATAATAATAATAATAATAATAATAATAATAATAATAATAATAATAATAATAATAATAATAATAATAATAATAATAATAATAATAATAATAATAATAATAATAATAATAATAATAATAATAATAATAATAATAATAATAATAATAATAATAATAATAATAATAATAATAATAATAATAATAATAATAATAATAATAATAATAATAATAATAATAATAATAATAATAATAATAATAATAATAATAATAATAATAATAATAATAATAATAATAATAATAATAATAATAATAATAATAATAATAATAATAATAATAATAATAATAATAATAATAATAATAATAATAATAATAATAATAATAATAATAATAATAATAATAATAATAATAATAATAATAATAATAATAATAATAATAATAATAATAATAATAATAATAATAATAATAATAATAATAATAATAATAATAATAATAATAATAAATAATAATAATATATTTTATAGTCGTTAAGCTTCTTAAAGCAATAGAAAGCGTCAAGAAAGATACCATGCTTAGTAACATATTAGCAGTTATCAATAAGTACATGTATAACAAATTTGATACATTAAAATAACATTAGTTACCATTTGGTTATACCTGATACAATACTATGTACAAGAGAATGACTAAGTTAAAATATATTGATATGCAGGAATAATAATCGTCAAATAGTAAACAGAATACCATATACTACAAATTAATTGCAGATTCAATGCGAGTTAAATTAATTCCATTAAAATAAACTGATCATTATTACAGTTTTTGTTGCTTTATAAAAACCGGATTAAATATAACAATGTTAAAGAATGTAGAGTGTCAATAACTTAACGTGTGATGATGAAGACTACACATATGAATTTCTATGCATTTTTTTATTGTTCCATTTATTCCCCGGCTTTAACTCCAATGCCGTTCTCTTTCGGAACATTAGATGGGGTTAACTCGTATTCGTTATCACGCACACATTCGCATTCTCATTCATACTTCCAGACTCTGGTGAAGATGAGGAATTATCTTGGTTGCAGAAAAATCCCCACCCTCGCTGCCGGTTTTCGAACCCAGGACCCCTAGCACGACAGGCAGGTGCTCTACCGACTAAGCTACGGGGCCAGCCTCTATGCATTATTGTTATTACCATCTTGAACCGAATAGTATGGAGTTGCACCTAACCAGTCATATGTCTTTGTTTAAATATTTCTGCTGGCAGTATAGTTATTTTCTGTGGCAGACTATTGCATAGTTTTAGTCCTATCACCTTAAAACTCTTTGCAGTTGAAAGCCTATGGTAACGAATGTTAATTTGATTTCCATTTCTGGTATTATATTGCAGTATATATGTGTTGTCTATAGTCCAGCTCATGTGAATGTGTTTTCACATGATTCACCACAGTATACATACTGTCCAGCAACGCAAAAAGGTCCCTGAAAGGAATGTGCTGCCTTACACAGTGGGACAAGGACAGCGAATGTGTGTGGCAGAGAACGCCTGCTATACAAGGATCAGGCCGTTAACTATTCACTCTGTACATTAAAACCGAGAAGATTCATTCACAAAAGTAGAAGCCGTCAGAATGTTTTTGAATGGTTTGTAACTGTACTGACATGGGTTATCATAAACCTGTCGAGGGAGGGTGTGGGAAACTTCGCCAACCCCCCTACGTCTCAGGCCTTGGAGACTATCTCTCCTGTAGAGGACAGTTTATCACTGTCAAAATGCTTTGTTTGATAAACAAAGGTTTACAGTGTTCAAGTTTATGGGCATTTGATATTATACGAATCATCTTTTTCTATAGTAGCAGAATTTCAATTACATGGCTACTACTTCCCCACAGAGAATGTCGTAGAATATTATGCTAGGAAGAAGGCAAAATATGCCGATCTTATATATATATATATATATATATATATATATATATATATATATATATATATATATATATATATATATATGCTATTTTATGTTATTTTATTAAATAGATTACTCTAGAAAGCTTTTCTGAAGTGTTCGTAACGTGTGGGGCCTAAGATAGTTTATTATTCACCGTTACTCCCAAAAATTTTACATTTACTTCACTTAGGTTGGGTGGTATATCCTTATAACTTAATATGATTTGCTGTGTTTTGTTGTCATTCAGTAGAAACACATTGGCCCTAAACTATATTATCAGCTTGAGCCAGCGATTTTTCATCCATATTCCTAAATTCACTATATTCCGAATTAATATTGAGAAAAGTTGTGTTGTCAGCACAGAAAAGCTCTATCTTCTAATTTGGCTGATATCGCAGTTACTCGAGAATATCCAAGCATTTGAGACAGTCAAAAAGGTACGATGTTTGAAGCTTTCAAATGTGTCGTTTGAAAATTCATGGATTTGCTTCGTATATTCAAGTTTCACCGTTGACGTTTCTTTCTTATAATTTGTTTCTACAATCTTCAAATACAGCAAGTAAATATTTCGAAAAATGGTATATTATGTTAAAGATAATATTGAGAATTCAACGCAATAATCTTTTAAAGGTATCCAAAATAAAAAGTTGTGAATCCCATCTATAGTATATATTATGTATGAAGTATTACATTCCACTCAAAACTTGAGTATTTAGATTTCCAAGGAAATATATAGTTTCACTTCACTTAAACGTGTTTATTCAGAATATAGTATTTCTATGCATGTCTATATGTAAATTGCATAACCTCAATTTTTCAGTCTTCCAAAAGTCTTTTCTGGAGACTTATAGAATCCCAATCATTTGAATAAGTTTTATAACAATTCATGCAATTGGCAAAACATAGGACCTAGACAAAAGCTTAACTTTAAATTTTCAGTTTAACCTAAAGACAAAGATGGTATACAGCTTCGAAATATTCTATTCAGACATCTATTTACCTGGCTAGCAAAGTGAGCAATTTGGTCGAGAAATCTTCATATCTTATTTTAGATTACGAGTTACTAAGGTTTTACCACTTTAAGAAACATATATCAAATAATATTTTATGTAATGTATAGCTTTCAACAGCTGTTTATTTTTAGTGCTTGAAATGCTCAACACTTGTGTGACTTAGTTGTTTGTTCCGATGTAATTGAAACTATGGGATTTCAACTCCAGCACATAGTGGTTCTATTTTTGAAGAATTTAACATTATACCAGCTTCCTTTATTAACCACAAAGCGAGTTACTAAAATCATTTGAGTAAAACATCAGTTTTGATTAATATTAAGCAAATGGAGAAAGAGTTTTGAAAGAATACTTTGTGTAACATATAGTTGTACGGAGTAGTTCTGTGATTTTATATCAGACTTTTACTTAAGTGTTTCACATTGTAAAATGTAGATGAACATTTGGAATATTTACGTTAAAAAGCAATTCTTTTAATCTGACTTTTTTAATTTCTTTTAATCATTGTTAAATGCTCGTGGAAAAGTTATTCAATATTCAACCAACACACAATAGTTTAAGAGCATAAATTCGAAAAATAATTACTTATTATTTTAAACCTTGATACATTTTAATAGACATTAGGAGACCATTACTCCTTGCATAAATATACTAATACTGCAAATGTGCCATTTAAACTCCTGTATTCCTAAATCTGTATAATATTGTGAGCGCTAGGGTTACGTAGAATCAAAAGACTGGATTGTAGAAATGTATAACACTCTTTATTAAAGTAAAAATACATGAAATTGACAATCAGCTGTTTACAAAGTCAACTCGGTGCTCCGCCGCACGCAAACAAATGGAAGAAATCACTGCGGTACACTTCAAACGTCCACTGTCGCAATAACCATCACACCCTGCCGCTCTAACACTTTGCCGGTATTTATACCTCCAGTCATTGTTTCTACAATGCCGTAGAACTTCCGAGAATATTCGTAGCGGCAAGAGAAAGATGGAAAATTCCGGAGCCCCTCTCTGTCTCCTTCATTCTCTTGGAAAGCTTCTACCTCCTTTGCCCACGCACCCGGCTCCCGCTTGCCGCACAACAATGTCATCGTGCCCCTGCCCCCTCCTCAAGGCCGGCCATTACGAACAATACCATCGTAACGGGCCAGACGATCCAGGTGTACCACCAACATCGGGGCACCTTCTGCATGTGGCAGACCACGTCGTTAATTCTCTTTACCACTCGTTACGGTCCTTGCCACGGTTGTTGAAGTTTTGGGAGCATTCCTTTGGTGCGGGTAGGACGGTGCAACCAGACCAGGTCACCTTGTTGGAATCCTTGGCTGTTGACTTGCCTGTCATAAAGGGACCTTTATGTGGTCCCTCGCCATCTGGATGTTCTGACTAGCCATCTCATGCATGTCGTGGAGAGGTTCTCCACATACTCGGTTGTTGGCTGCTTCGCTTTCGGGGGCCTCCCAAAGGGGGGCCACTTGGTGAACTAGTTCACGGCCACCATCAAGTACTTGTTGCCTCGGTCGTACACTGCTAATGATACAGCTATGTCGACAGCGATGAGCCCGAAAGGCGCTCCGACACTGTACTGCTGTATGCAACTCCAGCTCCTAGTTTGGGGCCGCGACTCGCCGCACAAATGTGACATTGACGGCACCATCTCTCAACGTCTTCTTGGAACCTCAGCCAGTAGTGGCGCTATCGGAGCTTTTCGATCTTTCGGTTTGCTGCCAAGTGTCCTCCTGACGTATCTGCGTGCACTTCCTCCAGGACTTTCGGGATCTTACTTCGGCGAAAACCCAACTGCTCTCTCTGCATCTTCCCATTGGCTGATTCCACGTAATTTTTGGCCTTAAAGTGAGTCCCATTTGGCCCAGTACAACTTGTATGCAGCGCTTCTGCGTGCGATGTCCTCCCAGGTTGGTCTTGTCCCTGCCTTCCTTTCTTTCAAGACTGGCCCCAAATCTGCGTCCACCAGGTACTCCCTCCTCAGACCTGCGATATCCCATCAGTCCGCAGGCACGGCCGTGACCACTCTGACAGCTATGGCACGCTTCTTCTCGTCTATTCTTGTGCATTGACCGGACCCTTCTGGGTAGGGTCTTCGGGACATGGCGTCTGTGTTGGTGTGGTTCTTCCCTCTACGATGTTCGGAGGTGAAGTCATACTATTGTACGCTCTGAACCCAACGGACTGTCTGGTCCTCCAGGTTCCTAAAGCTAAGTAGTCAAGGAGTGACGCAGTAATTCTTCTCTGCCTTGGATAGCGTCTTGCTGTAGTTGGCTATCACCCGCTCGTTGCCGTCCTGGACTTGTAATAGGAAGCCTCCAATACGATGGTCACTAGCGTCGCTGCGCACAATGAAGACGCCGCCTCGTTGTGGAGATCCCAAGATAGGAGCACTGCAGAGTGTCTGCTTCAGCTACTGGGAAGGACCTTTGGCGTCCTCTGTCCACACATAAGGCCGGTGTTCTTCTGTCAGACAGATGAGGGGCTTGGCGATGTCGGAGAAGCCCTTTAAGAAGCACCGGTAATAACTGCACGGGCCAGGCAATTGCAAAATTCTCGCTTATCCTTCCGGTAAGGCCAATCTCTCACGGCCTGTATCTTCTCCGACTCTGTGGACACTCAAGTTGCTGAGACTATGCGGTCCAAGTAGTCGACTTTCTTGCGGAAGAGCTGGCAATTCTTCGCGTTCAGCTTCAGGTTGGTTGCCTGCAGTCTCTGTAACACCTAGCTCAGGTTGTCGAGAAGGTCTTCGAATGTCTTGTGACGACGATGATGTCCATGTATAGCAGGCAGGCGCCTTAAGTCAATCCTCTGATTACTGACTACATGAGGCGTTGGAAGGTAGCTGGTACGTTGCAGAGATTAAAGGGCCTACAACTGTGAACTGCCAAATACCTTGGAAGTCGAGATTGCGGTCTTGTACTTGTCTCTCGGGTCTAGATCCACCTGCCAGTAATTCGACTTTACGTCCAGGGTCGAGAACTACTTCGCACCAGCAAGCGTGCCCAGGAGGGTGTCGTTAATCCGGGGCAGGGGGAAACAGTCCTTCCTGGTGACAGCGTTCAGCTTCCTTTAGTCCACGCAGAAGCTTAGCTTGCCGTTCTTCTTCACCAATACTACAGGAAAACACCAGGACTGCCAGACTCTTCGATCACTCCCCTGGAACTCATGACCTCCAGCAGGTCCCGTACCACCGCTTGTTTTGCTAGTGGAACGCGTATGGCTGGTTGCCAAATAGGATGGGCGTCTCCGGTGTCGATGTGGCTGAGCGACCGGTCCCTGTGGCCGTAGTCACTGTTACCCTGGCTAAAGGCACGCTGGTATGATCTCAGAAGTTGTCGAACCTCCTCTAGCTATTTTGCGTCAGGTGGTTCGCCATCCTCTCCATTAAAATTTCCATCCGGAACTTCAGGTGTTATGTTGGTACCGGCTGCTCGGTGTTGTCGACTGGCATTACGCTGACAAAGGGCTCGCACGTCCCCAACTCCGTCCCGCCCTAGATGTCGTGATCGGTGTCTGTTGGATTGAGCAGCCTCACCGGCACCTCCTCTCAGCACGGTAACAATGTCCTGGCTACATAGATTCCGTGCAGGAGCCTCTTCCGGTCCAACACTGAGTTCTTCGTCCGCTGGCCTTCCATCGCGCCACCACCACCACCACCTCGCTTCTCACGGGGACAACCACGTCTTCTCTCAGAATAACCCTGTGGATTCCAAGGCGTTCTTCGGGGTGTCGGAGCATCACCTCTTCTCCCTTGAGCTGCAGAACGTTCCTGCCGACCACGTGGCTCCTGAGGGCATACAGTCCTGTATCACATCCTGAGCCACCTTCGCGACGAACACCCATAGACGTAAGGCACTCCGCCCCAAGGTTAACTGCAGCAGGGCCTCCCTCTCCACGGGCAAAGTGTCGCCCAATGCCGTCACTAGCTGGTATGGTCGGCTCGGTTTTCTCGACGGCAAACCCCTGGCTACGTAAGGTCTGATAGCGGTCCCGGCTGCCCTGGTGTCCACAATCACGCGGCACGTCCTCTCTTCTAGCCCAACCGTCCGCGATGAGGATATCATCCATGGGTGGCTGACGGCGTGCACCGTCACTCGAGGGGATGGTGGCAACGGCGCCAACCTGCCCATCACCTCGCCGGCCCTCAATCATTTTTCCGACTGCTTTTCTTGGTGTTGACAGTCTCTCCAGGTGTCCGGCTGGCCGCACCCCCAACACACGCCACTTGGTCTTCGTCAACGTTCCTGGGCTGGTCTTCGGTCTCCATCGTAGTGGATACTGCTGGTCTTCGAGGTCGGGGTAGCCGTCACTTCGGCCGCTTCCATCCTCAGGCCGTTAGCGCCCCATGGATGGTCTTATAGTCACCGAGTATTAGGTGCTGACGTATCTCGGCATCTTGTACCCCGTTGACGAAGGAGTGGGTGGCGTCTCGGGATACGAATCAGGTTGGGAGGTCAACCAAGGCTTTGGTGGCAACTGTTCGACTGCCAGTGCGAACTCCTGCAGCGTCTCCCCTGGCTGCTGCGTCCTCGATTTCAGTTGGCTACCATAGGCTGTGGCCAAGCGGTGGTTTCCGAACCGGTTCTCCAGGGCCTCCGAGATGTCCTTGGACGCCGCCGCTCTCTGGACCGCGTTCAGCACCTTTCGGTCCGTCCCTGGAGGCTGGCTATTAGCTGTGCAGCCTCTTCCTCTGGATACTACTTGTTGTGCCTGGCCACTGTGTCGAATTGTGGCGGAAGACTTCAAAAGTTGACATGCCGTCGCACTTCGGTGGTTGGACGCACACAGATGTAGTGTCGTGTCCCGGCGCGTCGGCCTTCAAATCTTCAGTCTTCTGCCGACGATGTCCTCCACAATGGCGTTTTGGGACTTGGTGTTGCTGTCAGGCTTTCCCTTTAAGTTGTTAACGCGGTCCGCCAGGTCTTCGACTCGCTCGTCCACTTGACCCATCCGCTTGCCCGGCTCCGTGTCGTCATCTCTTACGCCAGCCATCTATTCTTCAAATTTGGCGGCGAAAGCCTCGTTTGCAGCCCTCATTTTCGTGGTTAATTCGACCTTCATTTCGGTCATAGTCGCAGCGAGGTTGTCGTTTGCTGTTCTCATTTCTTACATTTTCGCAGCCATGTTGTCGCTTGCCGCTTTCATTTGTGTAGTTAGGCTGTCGTTCGCCGGTTTCATTTCTTTTTATCTCCGCGGCCAGGTTGTTATTTGCTGTTTCCATCTTCAGAGCGGGGGTGTCATTCGCTGTCTTCATTTCTTTCAGCTCTTCTAAGATCTTCACCAATGTGGCTTCCACCCTAGTGATTGCACTCCTGACACCAAATGTGACCCCGAGGGTTGCGTAGAATCAAAAGTCTGGTTTGTAGAAATCTAGGACAATCTTTATTACAGTAAAAAGACGTGAAATTTACAAGAAGCTGTCTTCAAGGTTGACTCAGTGCTCCGGCGCAAGTAAACAAACGAAAGAAATCATGTGGTACACTTCAAATGTCCACTGTCGCAATAACCATCACACTCTACCGCTCTAACTCTTTGCCCATATTTATACCTCCAGTCATTGTTTCTAGAATGCCGCAGACCTTCCGAGAACATTCGCAGCGGCAAGAGAAAGACAGAAAATTCCGGAGCCTCTTCCTGTCTCTTTCTCTTGGCAAGCATCCAGCTCTCCCTATCCCGCGCCCGGCTCCCGCTTGTCGCGGCCGTACAACAGTACCATCGGTGACAATATTGTACCTTTTTGTGGAATTCTAATGAACGTTCATTATTTTCAACATATCTTCACAGTTAGTCCATTGTCATCTGCTATAGTTTATGTTAGTTTCATGAAGAAACCCTTGTCAGAGATGGCAATAATTTATTTTCACATATGACAGATCGTCACAAGAGCACTTATTGGCGGTTTCAACCTGCTTCTCGGCTAGAAGCTACTAAGCAACCTTAGCGGATCAACTTCAATACTTCGTCTTATTTTGGCTCGTGCTGTTGAAGTTTCTAATCCTTTAACTGTTTCAGAACAAAAACATAAGTCAGCATAAAGCTTACTAACCAACCAAAGTTCTTCAAATTGACACTGCAGGTTCCATACAAGTTAAACTCAAAGCTACATATTTGGACATCGCTGAGAAATGCTGCGAGTGTGTCAGACATGCGTTGATCATCTTGATGTAGAACTTCCAGTTTCTTCAGGTAAAACTTGGTGACTTTTGACTCCATAGAAGTGAGGTAACAAACCAGATGAATAGTCAGTAATCCTAGCAACAGTATGACGATAAAGTAGGTGTATTGAATGATATGATATGTATTGAGTGTATCAAATTCGTTTATCAGCGTATTAGACAGGTGAAGGATTTCACACGTTATACTGCATATTATTAAACCAACGGGTAGAGAGAAATAGTCATGTGTCAACTTGGCAGCATCATGGAGAAGGGAATAAACGTTTCTCAGTTTCTTGCACTGGTCTCGTTTTGGCAAAGTCATCAAACTCTTGTTCACGAGACCGTATTTCTGTTTTAAAATCAAAGTGGCGGATATGAACTGCAAAATCAACACACTATGTACCAGATGTGTTGTTTGAAAGATGAGTAGATAGGCGCGACACAATATGTCCGCACATAGCGTCAACATGAAAGTAGAAAATAAACCGATGATGTTAACAGTTGACACAGAAATAATGATAGCAAGAAATGTCCTGTATCTGCGGTAGAGATGCTGTACCTTACCTTGGTAGAAAACATAATCCAAGTGAGATATTGTCTTTAAAAATATTGCAACATTTTCTCGTTTTGTAACCCCACAACGGAAAATAATCGACAAACCTGCGCTAACTTGAAATATAATAAACAGCGCGCTTGTTAAAATGAACCTAAATTTCACGCCAAAATAATGGGCAGAGCCTAAGAAAAGGCAGGGATATAATACAAATACAGTGCCGCAGAATAAAAGCAATAAAATTCTACAGGAGTTGTTAACATAATCTTTTGAAGCAATACCAAATGCACTGGATAGTAGCAGTAACGGTTTCGCCGCCCAATAGATGTCTCTTGAGTTAATCTGTGAAAAATTCGGTGATATGGCAGGTCTTCTGTCCTGCATTTTTAACTCAGGAAAAGTTACTTAAGAATATAAGAGATCTGTTAATCCTTCATTAACTGTTCGTATGCTGGTTCCAGGTATTTAATTTACAATAGCAAACTTAAGTAATAAACTTGAATGTCTGATAAAAATATGCTAGAGTATACGTTACAAGTTTTACATATAAAACCTCGTGGTAGCTATAAGCATTTTGGTAGGATTCCAACACTGCTGTCCCTTCTTCAAAACATGATGCATCAAACACTTTTGATAAATACACTTTCAGATACGAAAGTTTAATAAAAGCTGCAACAGCTGTCACAGTAATGTAAAGTACTTACTCTAGAGTGTTAGTTTTGTACAATGATTATGAAAATAATATGTTTTGCGTTTAATTTGTGTGAATGTGTGCGTGCGTGTCCCCTTCTTTTAAAAGTCACTAGGTGATATAAAAATTGTCACCTTATTACGCTTCAGTCCAAAGATTGTTTTTATTGCTGGTTTTTTGTGCACTACGAACTAGATGGCACTTGTCGCTTGTCGTTTGGCTTGTCCTTTGATTCCTGTAGGCAGTGAAACATGCATCAAAGTCCCAAATATCACAAGGTGTATTAAGATGTACGGCTTCATTACGCTTCAGTCCAAAGATTGTTTTTATTGCTGGTTTTTTGTGCACTACGAACTAGATGGCACTTGTCGCTTGTCGTTTGGCTTGTCCTTTGATTCCTGTAGGCAGTGAAACATGCATCAAAGTCCCAAATATCACAAGATGTATTAAGATGTACGGCTTCATTACGCTTCAGTCGAAAGATTGTTTTTATTGCTGGTTTTTTGTGCACTACGAACTAGATGGCACTTGTCGCTTGTCGTTTGTCTTCTCCTTTGATTCCTATAGGCAGTGAAACATGCATCAAAGTCCCAAATATCACAAGGTGTATTAAGATGTACGGCTTCATTACGCTTCAGTCCAAAGATTGTTTTTATTGCTGGTTTTTGTGCACTACGAACTAGATGGCACTTGTCGCTTGTCGTTTGTCTTCTCCTTTGATTCCTATAGGCAGTGAAACATGCATCAAAGTCCCAAATATCACAAGATGTATTAAGATGTACGGCTTCATTACGCTTCAGTCGAAAGATTGTTTTTATTGCTGGTTTTTGTGCACTACGAACTAGATGGCACTTGTCGCTTGTCGTTTGTCTTTTCCTTTGATTCCTGTAGGCAGTGAAACATGCATCAAAGTCCCAAATATCACAAGGTGTATTAAGATGTACGGCTTCATTACGCTTCAGTCCAAAGATTGTTTTTATTGCTGGTTTTTGTGCACTACGAACTAGATGGCACTTGTCGCTTGTCGTTTGACTTGTCCTTTGATTCCTGTAGGCAGTGAAACATGCATCAAAGTCCCAAATATCACAAGATGTATTAAGATGTACGGCTTCATTAAGCTTGCATATACAAGTAGACTACAACGTAGACCAGGTAAGTACGTAGTAGGCACTGCTCACAAAGAAGCCAGAGAGTATCTCTGCTGACGTTGCGTACCGTAGCTGAATTCTCCCGCTCCAAATAGAACAGAGACGAATTTGTTTATTGCTGCCCCCTTGTACAGCCCTAATTTATTTGGTGAGTAACAATAACTGTAAGTACGCATGAGGAGAGTAGGGGATATTTATGTAACACATCCGTTATGGTAGGTAACCTTCATGTCAAAAAGCCACACGATTTCCTAATGTTAAATGGAGAATGTACCATTTTCGAAGACGGAGTTTGTCAACTTCCACACGTCCTGTCGGATCTTTCGTCACCCATACACAATACTGGATTATAGTACAGCACGGGGCACCAAGCATTACGTGCAGATCTAGCAATGTATCTGTAGAACTACGACGTTATCAGGGACAAGCTCGTACTTTATCATTAATAATTCTAATATTCCTATGCAACTTTGCACTTACAATTATTACTCCTATCTCCATTGATATCTTACTAGCATGAAGCAAATTGGCGAAATATTGCCTTCTAGAACCTAGGTAAAGCATTTCTGCATTCCAAAAAAGGAATTTTAAGACAAAGGTCTCTCTAACAGAATAACTAAAGCCGAAAGCTGTGTACAGGATAAGGATTGACACATGTTCCATACCTTTAAGATATTTGTTTGATATTCACAATATGAAGTAATATACCCAATATTACGAAATATTTCAGAAATTGACTTAAGGTACGTAAACTTAGCAGTGCATTTTAGTACGCCTCCAACCGATTTGGAATTCTCTTGCTTTTCTTTTCTGACATTGTGTTCGTAGTATTTTCTTGTCTTTTATTAAGATCAGTCCATTATTTTGGTATGAAATTTAAGTACATTTCAACAACATACTTTTTACTATACATCGAATTAGAGCACGTTTGTAGATTACTCTCTCTTCTGTGAGATTTTAAAACGATAATTTGTTCCAACATTCTTACAGCAATATCTTGATACATGCAGTAGATAAAGCTCAATATGTCTACCACACGTAACAGAATATTGTCATCATCCCATTTGTGTCAATATCATTGTTTTGTTTTGGTTTAGGTTCACATAAATCGAAATACATTTCCATTGTATTGCCATATAAGCAAAACTAAAGGATCAACTTTTGTCTTTGAACCTAAACTTTTACATCTGCAAACTTTCACTACACTAACAATCTTGGTCTAACATTATACAAAATAATGATAAATATATACAGTGCGTCCGTAAAGTTGACTTCTGCTTGAATTTATTAAATCATTAAGCATGGAGTTACGCAGGGTTCCATTCCTGGCACATTCTCTTCTTAATTTATATTGAAGGTTTGCCCCTAGCAATAAGAGCTTCGCAACTACTATCTTGTTTCCTGATGATACTAGCAGTAACTTACATGATTTTGCACTAAAACTGAGAATTGCATTCAGCACTATATGCAATTAGTTTAGGGCGAATAAACTCACATTAAATATTGACAAAACTAAGATCTTGAAGTTTGAGGCATACAATTCGCAATATGTATGTGAGCATAGGCGCTGATAAGGCTGTGCTCGACCAGACTTTACTCTTTAAATTCTTGGGTCTGCAGGTTGATGCGAATCTTAATTGGAAAGCCCATATAGAGAGTATCATACCCAAGTTGAGATGGGCTACTTTTGCACTTACGTCGTTGAAATCACTTTTCCTATTTCAGACATTAAAACGGGTTTGACATTCTGGAGTAACTCGATGGGGAGCAAGCAAGCTTTTATGTTACAGAAGAGGGCCATCAGAGCGATGTGTGGCATCAACGTTACGGCTCCATGTAAGGGTTTGTGTCAAAGGCTTTAACACTTGCTTTTGAATATATCTCTATGCTTATGTATTTCCATATCCAAAAACAAGACTACTTTACACAAAATGTGAATATACATAACATAAAGACTAGACAAAGAATTTACTTACACAAATCCAGTGCTAGATTGACTTGTTTCCAGAAATGAGTATATTATGAATATGTCAGAATATTCAATGGCCTTCTAAGACACTTAAAATTAGTATGTCTCTTCAGGGAAAGTATAATTCTGCTCTTGAAAACTGTGCAGCAAGGCCTATTACTCGGTACAGGAATTTATGGATGATTATTAATGTGTCCCGCAGAATAAAGGGAATGTAACGTATCATTATATGATTTAATGTATTGTTATCATAGGCAATGTCACGAGTGGCTCTGAAATTACCAATAAATTTGCAAGCGACCAAATTGCGAGGGAATTTATCTTGGGAGACTCAAAACCACGAGTTGCATTTGGAGAGAATATTTCAAGAATAAAATAGTTATAAGCAATAAAACAAGTTATTTGACTGTCAAAATTACATAGACCTACATTAGCACAAGTCAAGATTAGTAGTTCTTACATGCCATGTACAAGTTAACACTAGTGTAAGCAACTTTGGTCTTAAGAAGGTAATAAAATAACATAACCTCTTCATGTGTTCGTTATACCCAACAGTAAAGGAACGCGTGATAATTGTGCACAGTGTACAGTTATCGACATAGACATCAGCGACTGGTCAGTATTTGACGAATCCTAGTACAAGGGGCGTCCAGAAAGTAAGTTCTGTTTCAATTTATCTCCGCTGCAGCGCTGCGATCGCAGTTCCGCACATGCCCGGTAGACGCTCTGTATCAAGGAGAAGAAACGTGTGCCATTGTGAGATCGCTGTCAGCGACGTACGCTTTGTTGTGCCTGTTTACAATGTCGGTGTTGATTGAAAATCCCGCCGATTGTGAAATCAGATCTGTGATTCGTTTTCTGAATGCTAGGAAAGTGAAACCAATTGAAATTTATCGGCAAATTTGCGATGTCAAAAGGTGTTGTGTTTCTTCACGACAACGCACGACCACACACTGCAAATGCGACGAAAAACATCCTACAGGGATTTGGCTGGGACGTGTTTGACTACCCCCGTAAAGCCCTGACCTCACTCCCAGCGACTTTTATCTGTTTTTGTATCTCAAATCTTTCCTTGGAGGTCAACACTTCAACAATGACGAAGAGCTGAAGGAAAATGTTTCCAACTGGTTGAAGACACAGGCGGCAAGCTTCTATGAAGAAGGTATACCAAAACATGTGCCTCGGTATGACAAATGTCTGCAAAATTTCGGCAGTTACATGGAGAAGTAGTTTAAGAGTTGTAGAATTTTCTGCAATAAATATTTTTTCTGTATCTATACACAATTTAATGTTATTACCAAACAGAACTTAGTTTCTGGACGTACCTCGTACTTTATTGGTCTATACGAGGACTGTGACGTATTTGTGAAATAGTCTGTATAAACAAATGGTTGTCATATTTCCTTTGATGAGTACTTGTATAATACCACTGAGTCATTTGCCCCTATTTATTCTTACCTATGCAACTGGCAGTTTATAGTGTAATGTGAAAACATTGGCCGGTTTAGCAGAAAACCGTTATTGCAGTATTCCCTTCTATTTCGGTAATATACGCACCCAGCATTAATACTTACAGGTCTGAATAAGGACCAAAAAGCTACGGAAAGCTTAAATAAACGACATCTTTTCATGCATATGAATATTAGCAAAGTGGTAAACGAATGCTTTCTCAAAGAGCGACATAGACGAGAGGGTTAGTTAGCTGCTGGATTATGATGATGTAAAGAGTAGGTTCGAAACGACGTCACATTGTTTATTTCTCCCTTTCTCCAAGTCTTTATTGTCTGTATTTTAGTTACTAATTTATTTATTTTTGCTATTGGTTTTCTTTTGAGACACAGACACAAGAATTACAATTCCATAATTAGGGAGCCACAGGGATTAGCTCACCATATGAGTTGCGTGAGCTCACCCTATCGGCAGGTAGGAGAGGCCCTTGCCCTTCAGGGGTAACTAGGGGCTATCTGTATCTTTATCTTTTATTAGGGATCATGTTGAACTTTGTGACCCTTATAATATGTACCGAATCTGGTGTTGCAAACCACGTTACGTAGTTGTCTTTCATTGTTTAGGAGCATGTCGACGACATTAAATCTAACAGTTTTTGTTTCATGCTTAAATCTTTTGTTTCACTTTGCATTTGTGAAATGTTAGAAACTTGATTGAATGTGTCAAGCACAATACCGACCATAATAAAATATCTACCACGAGCTATACATTTATAACTATCTGCCAGTGACAAACATCGCTATTATTGTATTTTGTAAACGCCTATAATGTTATCGAAATGTTATTTGTATTATATCAAATTATAGGCCCCCGAGAGGTAAAATAAAGGTTAATAAAACTTTTGAGCTGAACACGAAGGATTTGAACCAACTCAAAGCGGCAGAATGGCTAAGCAACCTGCCAACGCTACCGTTAGACGGAACATCCCTATACGAAGAAGTAGCCGCGGACCTCAGACCTCCACCTGGAATCCTTACACGCTTTTTTACAGCTTCATACAGTGTTTTAAGCTCGTTTTGATAATTTTAACACAAATAAAATAACTACATCCGCCATTACATTTACTGTATGATCTAAAAACTGCCGTAATTTGTGACAGAATGTAAAAATCTACCTAATTCATAGCATTTTTGATATGGCTATACAACGAAAACACGTGTTGGTTGAAGATTTAAATCCAACTGGTTCCACTGTGTAGATGTGCTGCCATTTTGTGTTCCAATGTTATTGTCAACTGATGCATGTGATAGGTTGTTCCTTCAGCGAAGTGCAGTTGTGCGTGAATGTACGCCAATGAATAAAAGTTTGTAAACGCATTGCATCCTCTCTGTCTGGATAAAATGATGTTTCTGGAATCGACATACATAGTGATTGCTTTCTGTCCCATACAACACTTATGTACTTATGTACTCCTCTATAAACTTCTGTAAATCATCCATTAGGAGGCATTCAAGAAGGGCGTAAGTCACAAATGTCGCTTAGCACGTTGCATAAACTCAAAAATAAATGGGAGCAGGTGACTCGCCTGGTATTGCGTGTAGTAGTAATAATCGTTCTTAAAATGTTTTCCCCTTCCAGTCACATGTTACAGATGTTATATGTTTGGTGGTGATGATAAAACAAGCATGTTTTGATGTAAGGTGTTGGTAGTTAAAATGATTTATGTTAATCTTGTGAGGTTGTTTTCTGTACGAGTGTTCAATGTCCTAGAGCGCTATTCAGTGATAGGACCAAATATATCATAAGTAGTATTAAAAATGCTATTTTGAATACAGGAGGTCAAAATTACATATTTCCAGTGAAATGTTTAACTATTTAGAATATTTCTGTAAAGGTACGAGGGAGATACAGGAATCTGAAAAATAGTAAAATGTTTAATCAGTGGCTCTTTTATTTGTTGGTTTTGCATCATGCTCGTGAGAAACCAAGGGTTAGCACTTCAAAAGGGTATGAAGTATTAGAAAATTCAAAGGAAGAGTAACGAATAACTTGGAAGTGCTAAATGCTATAAAATTTATTTGACATATATGTGCATTTTAACGAGTTCTAGATATCTTCATGAGTAGGTATGTCTTTGTTTACCTCTATTACCATTTATATACCCTGCCGTGGCACAAGAGTTCTTGATAAACTGACTTCACAAAATAAACTGAAAAGTGGACCAATGAAACTCAAAAAAATCATGTCATAGATTTGTTGTTGCTGCTTCTAGGAAAAATTAAATGCTGTATTCAGTTCATCTTACGTGTAGATGACTAAAGTTGAATATCTAAAGAGAAGTGCTAAATGGATGTATATACAGCCTTAGACAAAAAAGAGCTACCAGGAAAGAGTTCTATTCGGAAAACATCGGAAGCATTCGCTGACGCTGCGTTCACAATATACGCTTTGGAAAGGTGAGTTAGACTGAAAAGTTCAGTGCCATAGCCGGGATTTGAGTTGAAGTTTTTAGGCTGACTCTATATTTCCATACTTTGGTCTATACATGGCTAGTGTGAAAGAACAATTAATTTTTCCAATATACGCATTGATACCACTCCGGCTTCATTTCAAAGCTGTACGATAGATAGGAAAATGATTTACGGCTTGGCCTTATGCATGGTAGCCAAACGCATATGTCTCGTAAGTGAGCCAACCTGAGTTCGAATCCTTGATGTGCAAGTTTCTTTTTGTTATTGTTACTTTAATAGCAATGCTTTGTTTTTCTTGCAGAAGATAAATGATACTTTAAATGCATTCATTTATAAAAACGCAAGAAACACATTCTTGTCATTTTCAAAATAAATGCAATGTTATTAGAAAGTAGCTTTAATACGTTTGTGTGAACACTCGGGCTCATTCATCGGTTATGAACGGTGCTGGCATATAATGCAAAGTATCCTCTTGTGAAAATGTGCGTAATACACATTTCGTATTTCTACAATTAAAAAAAAATAAAAAAGTTGTCTGGGATTCGAACCTTTGTAGGTCTAGCTGCTACATGCTTGTCTATAGCCACTGGGCTATCAGTACAGGGTTAGCAACTGAGACTCAATTATGAGAGGATTCAGTAGAACGAAACTAAACAGACGCGTTCCGTGACACCATTGTAAAACGGCCGTGGAAACGACGTGGACTTAGAAAAATAAACACTACCAGTCTGCTCTTCTTCTTCTGCTTCTTTTGTGTCTAAGGGTGTATATGGTCATATAGCTTTGAATTGTATGCATTATGAACTGTAAAATAATCACTACATAAATATCAAAATATATGAGTCAATTGGAGAATTTAATGTCATGCTGGCACATTGGCCATGGTAGCTCAATGGCTAAGAGTGACTGGATAGAAACCAGGAAATCCATGGTTCAAATCCCGGGCATGGCATTGAATTTTTCAGTTTGACTTTATCTATCCAAAATCTTAGCCTATACACAGCTAGTGTGAAGGAACGATTCATTTCCATCAATTAACTTAAATAACTATTACAGTTTAACTAACCTTAAATTTTGAAATGACTGAATAAATTTGAGATTTAACAGAGTAAAGAATATGAAAGTAAGTTAATAAATACCTACACATTAAAGTTTTCCTTCAGAACACTTATAATCTCAACCAATTCTCTTTAATTAACTTCTACCTTTCAATTTTTCTCTATAGTAAGCTGAGTGGAATTTCGTTAAAATAAAATCAATAAAACCGTTATATTTGGTCACCCCTGTTATGTTGGACATATTTTCTTGGAACAGGACATGTATCCAATAGAGTCTGTATCCTGGACACTCTTATGGTTCTATCTTAGGTTATGTTCTATTGTGTTTCTGTTATGTATGAGTATATATTAGTATACAACCTTGATATTTGCACAGTTTAGTTAAAAGGGCTTTTATTTATAACTGTGAACCTTTTTGTACATTGCTGGAATTACGATCATGTCCATTTGTACTTGCATTGCCATTGTAAGGTACATATTGACAGTTATCATGACCTTGTAAGCACAGTTTTATGAGAAGAATTTCCTTTACATTTTTGAACCTATTCCGACATCGTTATTTTTCATTGTAGTGACAATAAACAGTGTAGAACTGAATCTCTGTAGACGTGTTTAGCACAGTGTGTACACTGCACCGATATGTGTGTAAGTTGTTGGAATTAGACTTTGAGAAGAAAGAAGTTATTGTTCGAGTGTGCCATGTTGTTAGTTGTAGCAGTAAAGTTCTACTCTCTTTGTTGGATGCCCTGTTAGCTTGAGCCGTAGATGTCGAGGTTAGAAAGGTTTAATACGAGGGCTGTTCAATAAAGAATGATCACTTCTTTTTTTGACAACGTACCTTTATTCATCCTCATAATTTTGATGGCCCTTCTCAAAATAGTCTTCCCTGAATGCGATGCACTTGTCCCAGCGTTTCTGCCAGTCTTCAGAAACATGCTGGAAACCATTTTAAAAATAAAATCTTCAAAATTGCCTCCGGAGCCTTCGCCATTGCTTCTGATGATGGGTAATGCCTCCCACGAAGGCCTTTCTTCAAGTTAGGGAATAGAAAAATGTCACATGGCGCTAAACCCGGACTATAGGGAGGGTGAGGGATACACTTCACGCAACAGCATTGGCAATATGCGGCCGCGCTTCATCTTGGTGCAGCATCCAGCCTGCTCCACGGAAATGTGGTCTTTTGCGCCTGATATGGACTTGAAATGTTTTCAGGACATCCCTGTGTTATTGTCCAGCTACTGATGTGTGTGCAAGTACAACATGCTGATAAACAGTTCCATGAATATCAAAGAATGAGATGACCATAGCTTTCCCAGCAGATGCAACCAGTTTTGCTCTTTTGGGGGTTGCTGATGAAGGAGATTTCCACACTGAGATTTGCTGTTTGCTCTCAGGATCAAAATGATGTAGCCAAGTTTCATCAGCAGTGATTACGTTTTAAAAAAGCCCCGGATCTTCCTCTAACATCAACTTTAACTGCATGTTACCTCCTTTGCAGCGGTAGGCGACACTGAGCATGTCTGAACATACCTGGTTCTCGCAAGCTGGAACCAGGAGTACCAACAATGAAACTACTACGGCGTGTTTGTTTCACTTTAAGCTAACAGAATATAATAAGATTGAATTTTAGTGCGAAAAATTATGACCGTAAAAATATTATGATCATTCTTTATTGAACAGCTCTCGTATTAATACAACACATTGGCTATTACACTGCAATTTACATCACGATGGCCGTGCTACATATAAATTAATGATATGTAACAAGGTTAGGAACTATTTTGAACTTTCAAGTTGTGCGCCTTCAAATTTTAATCTTTGTGCTATACGAACGTATTGCCTTCAAAACTTGCTAGAAGTCATAGACCTTTTAGACGGCTTTATTACACGCTTTAAACGTTATCACTCAAATGCTAGAACGTATCTAATTACCGCGATATGAGTTTTTACTGGACTGACATATGTACAACACAATTTTGGCTTTAGAGCTTCATCCTATACCTAATTGGTTATGAATAAAGCATCGTTTATTTAAATACCATCCCCCCGTGGCGAGGCGTGACTTTCAAAGAGAGGGAAGCTCCAGATAATAATTTTCATTAAAATAAGAGAGAATGAGGACTCACTCTTTCTATTGTATAGTCACACGTAGGCATATTTTGCATTGCAAAACTGCTCACTCTACAAGTTTACCCTCCCCACTCAGACATTCCACACCGCGTGAACTGTTAGCATAACATACAGAAGGTATGCAATTCACGCACCTTTGCTAATAACTTACAACTTCACAAGAATTTCCTATTTGTCAGCACTAAATACCAATCTACGTAAAACACTATTGCTAATGCTATTGAGATATACTTACAGTTGTGCTTAAAAGCGCCACATAAAACAAAACAAAAAACTTTTCTTCACATGCTACAGACTTCACGAGACGAAATCTGTCAGTGCCTCCTAACTTCGAAGAGTCGCGATTGCTTCCGGAAACCTACGAAGCATGGTATTCAAGGTTACCAATGCATAAAAACAGAAATATTCAATATTGAATGAGCTCACGGAACTGGTCACACCAATGTAAGCAGCTGTCAAAATGTCACAGTAGCGCGGATGTTCGCAAATAAATTTTGTAAATGTATCCAAAGCAAATTAAATATTTTCTGGCATGAATTTTCTTGTTTTCTCTTCTTTTTCTCCTAAAATTCTTGGGGAAGCTGCGCTTCCAGTGCTTCATTGGTGCACCGCCACTGATCCCTCCACTTCTTTTTAGTTTCTCTAATGCTTATCTATAGCAAGTGTGATACTGATACTTCATCCGAAATACACATTTTAAGTTCCCTTATACGAGCATTTTCATAAACAACCGATTTTTGGATAAATACACGTGTTACACTAAGACTTTCAACCAAATTCATCCATCTTACACTACTGTTTATATGGAAAACGTTTCTGGCTTCAGATTTTCTCAAATACAAACTTTTTTTATATTTCCGTGAGAAATCAATATTTTTAATTTCTGTGTACGGTTTGTGAAAGCCTCTTCATTCTAAATGGTTTTTATATAAGCGGTTAACGTAAAAGATGACCAAAGTTCTCACAATAAAGATAGATCTCCAATCAGGATATTGTGGCATAACCAGATCCTTGATATTCCTAAATATTGATTTGAATTTTCAAATAGCTGTGGCAGCACAAAAGCTCTTGCAGCTCTTCTAGAAAGAATCTTACATTTGAATTGGATCCAGTTCAAGAAACCCTTAAACTGCTGTTTTCACTGAGTGTTGTAGAAGAAGTTTTACATAAAAGGCGCGAAGGATGGTAAATGATTAATTACTTTCACCTTTGATGATGATCTTGAAGAATCCTGGTAGATTTTTTTTTCAATTTCTCAGCTGCTCAGAGATTAAGATTATTGTCTTCAGAGCATAGTCGGAGAGGAGAGAGAATGTAAGATGATATGCAAATAAAAACCACGACAATTCTCCTTTCCTCTTGAAATTGTTATTTAATTTGTAGATAATTTATTTTTAAAACATTATTTTTAACATTGGACAAATAAATACATTTATCAACGTTAACATTACTTGTTCTTGGTACTTTGTAAGATGCTTTTATAAAATATCATGCACCGCAATGTTTCTGCAAACTTGCAGATGATATCACACATGTCCGTACTGTTCAGAATCTCAATGCAGAAGAAAATGTCAAATCCTTTTCACTTATCTATGTAGACATCTTGCGTCTACAATATCCAGACTTCTACTCATCTCATTCCCTCTAGGAACTATTGATTTTTCTCACTGTCGCCCTTGACAACCGACTATTTCATTGCATTTAAAGTCTGCATTGCCCACTATATATCTTCTTTCCTTTTCCATACACTGCTCAAACACTCTCAATCACAGATGAATACTATCTCATTCGTTTGAGTACAGTTATGTGAGGTCGCTCGGTTTAGAGAGACCAGAGAAAACGAGAATATAGTTCAGTACACTCTGACCAATGGAGGGACAGGAAATTCGGAGGATATAATTAATATACCAAGCATTCGCCTAGCGACCCGGGAAAACCCCCGAAAAAACTTATGTATCAGGTAGTTTGGTCACGGAGATCGAAGCACTGCTTCCCAAAACGGCCTGAATCAATTCGCTCGGTTTATAAGGAAAAGATAATTAAAACCGCAACTTGCGGAACAGTTGAAAGTGAAGATCATACGAGTGTATTAATGGTATTTAGAAACTGGCGTGACGGTAGTTAAGAACACCATTCGGATAAAGGTGCAGATTATTAATGTAAATATTTAATATTTTAACTACCTATGACTTAAAATTCAAAACATCAAGATTTTAAATAGTTTTACGTGAAATCCTAGCATTTCCTTGTTTTAGCGGCACATAGGAGTGACAAATTGAGGAAAGTCCTGCAAAAAATAAAGTTCTGTTATTAATAGTTGTATCATTAATATCAATTATACAGTTTCATAATCTGTATTTGGTGTTTATTATTGATTTCTCTAAAATATGTAACAATTTTAGTTAAAACACATCATATGTAAGATTTCTTTCATGAAAAATTTACTTGGTGCATGCCTTCTGTGAATGTTCGGCCGTTGTTAGTGCGGGTTCTTGTTCGGTTAATTGTGGTAAGTTCTGCTATATACCTTACCACATCGCATATTCGTGTACGATTCCTACGTGCCACGGCTATTTGTAAGCGGTTTTCCAGGTATTCCTGCGCCTCACAGAGAGACGGTTGGTAAACTTGTAAAGACATTCAGGGAAACTCGTTATGTTCTTAATAAGGAACCTAAAAAGAACTCGCCATGTAGCTACTGAGGAAAAGCTCGATGAGATACGACAAATGTTAAAATGTAGCCCAGCAAAATCTCTGGGTAGGTTATCACAATTCTCGGCTTGGAAAGCCACTAAGCTTTTAAAATTAAAACCATGTAAATTAACCGTAGTTTACGAACTGAAACCACGTAATACTGTGAATAGAATACATTTCTGCAATTCGATAAAGCTTGTAACATAGTTTGGTAGAGATAATGGAAAGTGTCGTACGAATATAGAATATCAGACCATGGTCATATCGGTTCATAATTTACTCTAATAACTAAATAGACTTAATATTATGTTTTCTCTTCTTGCTTTCGAGATTCATAAAATACGTTTTCAGCTTGAAGCGACTATATTTCTTCTTTATAACGTGGAACTAAAACGAGATGAATGTTATTTCATTTCTTTCCTTAAAAGAAAGAAAACATCTCTCGAATAACTTAACAAAGTTACTGGGAAATCGCTCGTTAGTCATAAATGAGTATGATGTTGACAGACGAAAATCTGAAGTATGAACGTCCAAACAAAAGACGTCGAGCCTAATGCTTAAACAGGTTCTACACCGGCTGTTTGTAAAAGTTAATTCTTTCTTATAATGTTACCTGCACCTCACACTTTGCACTTTAAGCAATGCATCCTAAGAAATTAACAGAACCCATCCACATTGGAGTTTTTTAAAATTCACATAAAACTATGCTAGAAAAAGAAAAGGATAAGCTATTTGTGTTTTTTCATTTGTCGATATTACAAATATTAGAAAATGAGGAATTTAATAAAAGTGACTTAATTACAGCGTTTTAAAATCTTCGATATGATTTTCTTAAGTAGCTATTCATGAAGACTTTCTGCAAATCGTAAATTGGTCGCTCAGGCATTTTAACCCTTAGACCATTTTATGTAATAAAAACTACGAAAAAATATTTTGAGAAAAAAGCAGTAATGTGCATCGGATAATGAACAAAATGGTCTTCAAATGAGTACAGGGTACATAGAGCTTAGAATTACCTGACATTCATCTTTCAGGATAAGGGTAAACCTCCAACGTTAAGTCATATCGGACGATGAATGAAATGATATTCAAATGAGTACAGGGTTCATAGAGCTTAGAGGTGCCAGACATTCATATTTCGGATAAAGGAAACCCTCCAACGTTAAGTCATATCGGACGATGAATGTAATGATGTTCAAATGAGTACAGGATCCATAGAGCTTAGAGCTACCAGATATTCATCTTTCAGGATAAGAAAACCTCCAACGTTAAGTCATATCGGACGATGAATGAAATGATGTTCAAATGAGTACAGGATCCATGGAGCTTAGAGTTACCAGATATTCATCTTTCAGGATAAGGGAAAACCTCCAACGTTAAGTCATATCGGACGATGAATGAATTGATGTTCAAATGAGTACAGGATCCATAGAGCTTATAGTTACCAGATATTCAGCTTTCAGGATAAGAGAAACCTCCAACGTTAAGTCATATCGGACGATGAATGAAATGATGTTCAAATGAGTACAGGATCCATAGAACTTATAGTTACCAGATATTCATCTTTCAGGATAAGAAAACCTCCAACGTTAAGTCATATAGGACAATGAATGAAATGATGTTCAAATGAGTACAGGATCCATAGAGCTTAGAGTTACCAGATATTCATCTTTCAGGATAAGAAAACCTCCAACGTTAAGTCATATCGGACGATGAATGAAATGATGTTCAAATGAGTACAGGATCCATAGAGCTTATAGTTACCAGATATTCAGCTTTCAGGATAAGAAAACCTCCAACGTTAAGTCATATCGGACGATGAATGAAATGATGTTCAAATGAGTACAGGATCCATAGAACTTATAGTTACCAGATATTCATCTTTCAGGATAAGAAAACCTCCAACGTTAAGTCATATCGGACGATGAATGAAATGATGTTCAAATGAGTACAGGATCCATAGAGCTTATAGTTACCAGATATTCATCTTTCAGGATAAGAAAACCTCCAACGTTAAGTCATATCGGACGATGAATGAAATGATGTTCAAATGAGTACAGGATCCATGGAGCTTAGAGTTACCAGATATTCATCTTTCAGGATAAGGGAAAACCTCCAACGTTAAGTCATATCGGACGATGAATGAAATGATGTTCAAATGAGTACAGGATCCATAGAGCTTATAGTTACCAGATATTCAGCTTTCAGGATAAGAAAACCTCCAACGTTAAGTCATATCGGACGATGAATGAAATGATGTTCAAATGAGTACAGGATCCATAGAACTTATAGTTACCAGATATTCATCTTTCAGGATAAGAAAACCTCCAACGTTAAGTCATATCGGACGATGAATGAAATGATGTTCAAATGAGTACAGGTTCCATAGAGCTTAGAGTTACCAGATATTCATCTTTCAGGATAAGAAAACCTCCAACGTTAAGTCATATCGGACGATGAATGAAATGATGTTCAAATGAGTACAGGATCCATGGAGCTTAGAGTTACCAGATATTCATCTTTCAGGATAAGGGAAAACCTCCAACGTTAAGTCATATCGGACGATGAATGAAATGATGTTCAAATGAGTACAGGATCCATAGAGCTTATAGTTACCAGATATTCATCTTTCAGGATAAGAAAACCTCCAACGTTAAGTCATATCGGACGATGAATGAAATGATGTTCAAATGAGTACAGGATCCATAGAGCTTATAGTTACCAGATATTCAGCTTTCAGGATAAGAAAACCTCCAACGTTAAGTCATATCGGACGATGAATGAAATGATGTTCAAATGAGTACAGGATCCATAGAACTTAGAGTTACCAGATATTCATCTTTCAGGATAAGAAAACCTCCAACGTTAAGTCATATCGGACAGTGAATGAAATGATGTTCAAATGAGTACAGGATCCATAGAACTTAGAGTTACCAGATATTCAGCTTTCAGGATAAGAAAACCTCCAACGTTAAGTCATATCGGACAATGAATGAAATGATGTTCAAATGAGTACAGGATCCATAGAGCTTAGAGTTACCAGATATTCATCTTTCAGGATAAGAAAACCTCCAACGTTAAGTCATATCGGACGATGAATGAAATGATGTTCAAATGAGTACAGGATCCATAGAACTTAGAGTTACCAGATATTCATCTTTCAGGATAAGAAAACCTCCAACGTTAAGTCATATCGGACGATGAATGAAATGATGTTCAAATGAGTACAGGATCCATGGAGCTTAGAGTTACCAGATATTCATCTTTCAGGATAAGAAAACCTCCAACGTTAAGTCATATCGGACAATGAATGAAATGATGTTCAAATGAGTACAGGATCCATAGAACTTAGAGTTACCAGATATTCATCTTTCAGGATAAGAAAACCTCCAACGTTAAGTCATATCGGACGATGAATGAAATGATGTTCAAATGAGTACAGGATCCATGGAGCTTAGAGTTACCAGATATTCATCTTTCAGGATAAGAAAACCTCCAACGTTAAGTCATATCGGACGATGAATGAAATGATGTTCAAATGAGTACAGGATCCATAGAGCTTAGAGTTACCAGATATTCGTCTTTCAGGATAAGAGAAACCTCCAACGTTAAGTCATATCCGACGATGAATGAAATGATGTTCAAATGAGTACAGGTTACATAGAGGTTGGAGTTACCAAATGTTCATCTTTCAGAATAAGAGAAAAGGCCGGTAAAAAGCCTTATTATCCTTACTGAAATTTGAACTGTTTCACTTATCTATCACATAAATGCCCCAAGACCTTCACAACTTGATCATAACGTTCAATAAACAAATCACATAAAAAATCTTACAAAATCGATAATTATTGCTTTCCTGCTGAGGCTCAAATTCATTACAAACAATGAGCCCTAAAATACCGTTTCAGTTTGTTTTCATTTATCTGAATATACAAGTATTAACTACTGATCGATAAACAAGGAATTTGCTTTACTTGAGTGAGGCTTTCCAAAAAGAAAAGGAATGATAATGGAAAGGGTCTGAAATTCTTATATATAATGTTGATAAAAGGAAAGAAGAATATATTAAGGTTATACATGGACTAACAATAAGGTGGGAAAGAGAACAATATCGGGGAAAGAGAAGGGATAAGGACAGGAGCACTGTTTCTGTAGGGGCTAAGGGCGAGAGATAAAAAGGGTGTGTGAGCTACGTGGGGGAGAAGAGAGCCCGGGGCATTGTATGATAGACTGCAGAGAAATAGAGAGGTGGAGAAATAAGATATGGGAGGAAAAATGTGTGAAAATGGAGAGAAAAATCGTGGTCATGAGAATTCTGACAGGAAAGGGGAAAGGAAGAATAACAGCATGGGAGTTTTTAAAGAACATAAAGGAGAAGTGGAGCAGAAGAGAATAGAGAAGGGAGGAGAAAATGAAGGGCGAGTGTAGAGATAAAGTAGAGGGAGGGCACCTCGAGGTGAGCCAAAGGCCAGGGAGCCAGGCAACCAAGGTAGCCAAGGGGAGAATAAACGGCTGGACTATAATTTGTACTTAGGTTAAGCTAGACAATAGGATTACTGTGAAATATTTTAATTATGTAAAACGGAAATAAAGGGAAGTGACTGCGTTCCAGTTTGATACTTCAACTAGTTGTTAATGAACAAATACATAAATTACAATTAATATAATTATCGTCAATTACCACGAAATACGTGTTAAATGCATAACAGATTTTTGGAAATAGTAAATACATACGTGATATTGACTATTATTTTCAAACTTTTCCTGCTTAATTATAAATCACCTGCTACTTTTATATCGCCGTAAGTTATAATCCTCAATTGAGGTTAAAAAGCTAACTTACAACATCAAATAATAACCTAGTTCTAAACATGAGTGTTTAACATCCGCTTTTGCTACATATGGTACAACAGGCGGTGACACTGATGATACATGAGCACCGGTGGAATGAGATGACGGGGAAAACCCGCCAAGCGCCGTGTTATCCACCACAAATCTCACTTTGCAGTCGTCTGGGATCGAATCTGGGCCGCCCTGGTGACAGCCGAGCTGTCTAACCATTAAGCCACGACGCGGCCAACCTAGTTCTAAGTAAGTTATTGGAGCTTTACAAAAAAACCTATTCAATAAACAAAACAAAGCCCCACCGTTCACATCTAATAATGAGTTAGTTCAGACATGTAATTTAAGTGAATTACACTAACCGCATTAGCAAATTAACTCCTCATCACAAATCAATATATCGACCATGCCTGTACAGTGAAGTTCCATTACCAACTTTAGTGCAAAAACTCAGTATGTCAGTATCCAATACAATTTTAGTTCAGTCTCGTGAATTGCTCAGCGGTTCAACAAGAGACATCTACTGGGCAGCGAAACCCCTATTGTCTCTTCCCCACTGCATTTGGTATTGTTGGTGACCGATATTGCTCCTTAAGTGGGCATTTGTAATTCTAATTTGTCCTTGCTGTTTCCCTCTTTTAGATTTACCAGATAAAAATGAGCCGCAGGTTATACGCAGGTTGTTATACTCAGACAACTGCTGCATTGTTGCTTTTAAACGGAAAGCGTTGCAATATTTCTTTCGGCAGCATCAGAATTTGATGATACTGTGTCTTTGTGTGTTCGTAAAATTAAAAGTCAAGTTTGCAGAAATTCAAACTGCTCTTTATTTCCATAGGAAGATTGTACAGCCCTTGGCAGTAGCAGAATTACTTAACATACACAAATACAACGTTCAAGGTCGTCTGCCACACGACCACAAACAAAAGAGTTCACTTTCAAATCACAGCTACACGCACACGATTATCGGGTCCGATTACGACTGCCCCCTGCTTTGACAGCAGTGCCACTTTTATATCTCTACTCATTGTTCTAGAAATCAGTGGAGCTTTCTGTAACAATCAAGACGGCACCAGAAGAAAGATGAACCTTCCAAACATTTATCTGTCTCTTTCTTTTTCTGTTTCGGCAAGCTTTTATCTCCGCATTGCACTATCTGTCTCATTGCGCGCGCCGGCCGCGCCCGTCGCAAGAATGACTCGCAAAAATATGTTCTCTAGAGCACGTAAAGAACAAAAGTCTCTACTAAGCAGCTAGAGCAGTTTTTGATATCCTTGCAGTTTTGTCCTTCTTCATCGCTGTTTCCCTTTCATTCTCCAGTTTCTTAATTGTTTGCAACACAGTCGTATGTTACGTTTAATATTATTATTACTATTATTATTATTATTATTATTATTATTATTATTATTATTATTATTATTATTATTATTATTATTATTATTATTATTATTATTATTATTATTATTATTATTATTATTATTATTATTATTATTATTATTAGCAGTAGTAGTACTACTAGTAGTAGTATTAATATTAATTATTATTAATATTATCATTATTATTATTGTTATTATTATCATTATTATTATCATCATTCTTATGATTATTATTAATTACTTTCTTCTTCTTTTTTCCCTCCTCTAACAATTTTGGTAATTAAGATGGTGACGATACAACTTAACGTTGGTTCTCAAGCAGAAATACTCAGTCATCAACTGACGTGTGTTGACGTTATCAGAAGAACAATCTACAATAACGCAGTGCATGAAATTACGAGATGTATTCCTTTTTATTCGGTGTTTTTAAATTAATAACTGGATATATCTCTCTGCCTACAACAGCAAGATTTTCTTGAATGATTTGTTACATTCTTCACGTCTATAATTTATTAATAATCGGATTCGCAGGTATAACTTAACACAGGACTAATAAGCTATGTTATCTTATTTTACAAGTAGAACTGCTGTGTACTCACATGTCTCGTCATCTGACTATGGTGAAGTCGAAAACATCTATAAGTTATATCACATCAGGCTGATCCACCATTTGCTCAAACATATAAAGATTTCTTGAAGACATCGATAAATTTCACTTCCAATTCGGCATACACATTTTCACGGTGCACATGAAGAACTTTGTCTAGTTAATGTGTTTGTTATTAACATATATTTTAGTTCTCGTACACTTTAAATGAATTGACTTTTCGAAGAAAAATGGTTTATTGTTAAGCTTCAAACATGAGTTAGATGTGTGAAGAACATATAACTAATAACTTATTGTAGGTAAAGAGAAGTTATGAAGTTACAGGTTCTTAGAATAGGCTTTTTTTCTGTTTTCTCTTACGTGAAAAGATGGTAAGGTCAAAAACTGAACAACAGGTCTTATTTTATTGAACAACAGGTTTTATGTATTAACTAATGGCTTCACATGTCATTTGTCTTACCTGGTCTTCAAGAAGTAGGTAATCAATAAATATTTGTTACTGCTCTCAGAAGGGAAGCTTTGCACACATTGTGTAAAAGACTGCAAAAAATATATGATTTACTATAGGCTGGTCAATTTATTCATAATGTACACAATTACGATATGTTTCATGCAAGAGGAGTAGGATTTATCATGAATGAGTCAACCACTGCGTGAATTATTATTTCCTTAAGTAATTGACATGGTTATGGAGCTGCATTTACTTGTTTTCCATTTTTTGGCCTCTACCACATCTATAAACATCCATGAATTGTCTTCCGTTAACATATCTTTCTTTATCTTCTATGTCATATGTTTACATCATTCTAGTTTGAGACACACAATGCCAAATAACTAGATCATGCTTGTGCCCGCGCTCATTTAAGCATCATTTCACCCATTATCTGACATGAAAACACTGGAGGACGTTGTTTCAATATTTTAACATTGTGGACTGCTTATGAAAATAAACAGCAGTTACAATTCTCTAATTTTCTTTTCAATAGATCAGTGATATAAATATAAAATAAAACAGACGTAGGGCTGTTCCGTGGAATACTATTTTAATATTTCAAACATTTCCAAATCCGATATCATTACTATAGTCTGCCACGATATGAATGCACTTGAAGGAGGGCGCCACAGTTTTGTTTACTACTTGAAGCTTAGGGAACTGCGTGGAGCGAGGGGAAGCAAGGGGAACGGTGATACTGGGAATGTACAGTCGCACAATTAAAACAGTACTCACCTGCTGATGTCTTCACGTTAATTCTCGGAAGCAGCAAATCCGAGAATGTTTGTTTCAGGTCCTTCATCTGCTGTATCCGTTCCACTATTCCCTTCATCAGCTGTAACAGTGTCACTGCGTTCTTTTTCTTCAATATCCATATTCTCGCAATGACATTCATCACGATTGAGGTCTTCATCATTATAATCGCTGCTCTCTAGACCACTTCAATTGCTTCCTCCATTAACCCATCTCGGCGCTTAAAACCTTCCTCAATTCTTTTTACGTGTTTGCATGCTTCTATCCAATCATTTTGTGTAATTTCAGCTATGCAGCTTCTTGTCATAGCTTTCAGATTACTCAAAGTAATCGATGATTGGTTCTTTGCTGCAATACTTTGTTTAATTAAATTCCAGATAAGCACTATAGGGTTAAACTCACAGTGTTATGGAGGAAGGTGTAAGACTGTAAAATCTCTTTGTTCCATTATTCTATCAAGCCGAAAAACACCGCCTCGGTAGCGTAGGTGGTCTGCCTCACGTTCAAGAGGTCCTGAGTTCGAATCTCGGTCAGGGTGAGTTACCTGGATAAGGTTTTACCGGGGTTTTCCCTTACCCTCAAAGACGAATGTCGGGTAACTCTAAGCTCTATGGACCCTGGGCTCATTTGAACATCATTTCACCCATTTCATTCATGTCCGATATGACTTAATGTTGGAGGATGTAAATTTAAAAAAAAAAACGGGTTTCTCTTTATTGATTTTCATATCTAGGAAGTTCATTTTTTGTCAGTTGCGGATCATGTTCAATTTTCTTTTCTGTTAGCCAATGAATAACCTGTACCTTTCAACATGAAGTGTTAGGGGATTTATTTTCCTGTACGGTATGGTAGGGCGCATTATCTATCACAACAATGCTTTCAGGTGGAATATTTGGTATTAATTTCTCTTCTACCCACTTTTTATAATTTTGACTATTCATTTCATCATGGTAATTTGCTGATTTGGATTTTGAATCGTAAATCAATTCAGCTGCCTCAATAAATCCCATGGATCCCCCTGCATGTACAACAATTGCTCTTTGACCAGCACTAGTATTAGGCAAAACACCTGGTACTTCTTCATGTTGCCAGCACTTCTTGACGGTATAGTGAGTATGAACCCAAGTCTCGTCTGTATAAACTACTGGTTTACGTGGTCCTTTTTCATTTACACTAGTAGCCCTTAAGTACTCTGCACGTTTTGCAACAATTTGTGGTTTCTCCATTAGCACGGATCGTTTTTGCATTTCTTAAACTGAAATCCCATTTCCTCTAATATTTTTCTAAATGTTTCTTTGCCGCCCTGAAAGTTTATTTCTTCTTTAGCGAAGTTCAGTGGTTTTCTCAAAGTAGGAATTTCCTTTTTCTGTTCATAATACTTCAAATATTTTCTACGCACATCGCACTTATCAAAATCATCAAGGGATATGATTTTGCGTGAGTTTCGATTTTTCCTCTGAGTTGTAACATTAACCCCAGTCGCTGAAGCATTTTCGAAATCCTTTATTATTTTCATGATGGTTCTCCCACACTATTTTTGCTGCCCTAAGTGTTGATTTTTCAAGGGGCACGAGTAACTTTTTCTCCTGTTTTTCTTGTCTACAGAACTGTATAACCTTATATATGGTATGTTTTTTTCATCAGAATGGGATACTTTTCTTGTTGTTTTTAACTTTGTAGGTGTCTCCATGATTAAACTCTTCACCAGCACAAGCCAATTTTATTACGAGCACTGCAACTGCCACTACACTAAACTGCACAGGAATAGGTTCGAAGAATCACCGTGTTGAATGCAGTACATTTGCAGGTCAGACTGGAAGCGTTTCGGTATTGTTGATGTTTGCGTTATAGGAACTGTACCTGCGATACCCTGCCCGCTTGTGACGTATTTATTCTCGCCCAGTGCATTCATATCGTGGCCGACTAGTACTTTCTATTACTCAATTTCACAATACGTTACTAACCTCGTATAGACCAACTCGTCAAATAACGACCAATTTCTGATTTCTAAATCGATAATTGCACATCATGCACAATTATCACTCGGCAGTTATCATATCACTATTAAACCTGTATGCCGTGACTTGTAAATTTATAAGCCTATGTGATTTAGGGAATCATTTAACCTTATTGTTTTTTAATAATTTGTTTTATTTGTGAAATAGTCTCTACAAATGCAACTCGTAGTTTTGAACTTCCCTGGACAAATTCAAAACTACTCGTGACATTAACTATCGTAAGATTTAACTGGCCAGCTTTGCATTGATTGCTAACTTGTATCAGGATGTCACTCATAAATGTCGTTATCCTTTGGGCGAGGAAAATTTCTGAACACTTATGCCAAATCTCTACCTCAGAAATAATTAGTTTAATTAGATATAAAATATCATCGAGGGTATAATTGCATACTTCGTAAACCAAACCCAAAATATTAGAATGTTTGTTTTTTAATTAGTCAAGCAGATTGGAACCCATTTTAGGAGCATCCTATTTGTGCGTTCACATGATTTTACTCATTCTTGTAGAAACTGTTGGAGCAGGATATTTATTGTGCTACACATGCGATGTTTGAAGCTCCGCGTTGTGGAAATCATGTTGAAACAGGAGTTTTAGGTGTTGGGGGGGGGGGGGTGCGATGTTGAAGATGCTATGGTGATGCACCACGTTGTAGCGACATTTTCTTATACTCCTACACGATTTGAAGAAGTATTTCTTATTATTACTCGCTGCAATTCACGAACATCCATCTTCTGTGAGGATCAAACATATCCTCATACAATTCTAATCATTACAATCCTAATACAATTAATTTCTTAGATTTCTGTTGTCTACACACACTCAATTTTCAGAAAATAAGGTTCCTGTTGAACTTCTGTTTTGGTCCGTTCGCTTCGACATATTCCACGATCCGGAACACGTCTATTCTTTTCGATGTTACACAATCGAAAGACGCTTTCTTTCCTAGCTGTTTTACCAAGATTATTGATTTTTCCTTCTCTCGTTGTCATCACTACCAATAAAACTTAATTTTTACTGGTTCACGTCACACATTACATAGTCTCATTTTTAAAACTACCAATCATAAAATATTCACATTATTTCATTTACATGTAGCGTCATCTCATGAGCTACTGGATTTTAACAATTTTTCTTGCTTATGCTAACATGTCCATATTGATTCCTAAACTACATATTTAAACATATATAAATATTTTTCATTTTCTGCTGTTCCGCGGCCTACCGACTCCTTATCACGGAGCTTGGAAGGTACCACTCACAGTTCGAAACATCACACTGCTCTCACATCTACTCTATACACCACCCTGACTCCTTTCGTCCGTACGTCGCTGCGGCAAGCTTTGGTAAGCCTGGATGATTCTGCTGTCCGTTCACCCTCAACAGGGTTTAACCGCAGGTAGAAAATTTGGATGGGGTACTTGTAGGGTGACTTGTTTGATTCACCCCTTGTGTACCCCTTACACCTTGGTGTAAATAAAGTTTTACATATGGTTGGATAAATTGAGAGGCCAACACTCTAAATTGGAGATATGTAGAGCTCAGCTTTAGCTGCTGTTGCTCCGTTGTTATCTTGGATACCCGCATGTCATATGGCGTACCCAATTTTGCCCGGAGCGGCTTCTTCTGAGGTCATAATCCCCTAGAGGCGTAACGAGGGCGCTTTGATGTTGTGGTAAACTTTCGTATAATTTTTTAGCCCGGTGTTTAATTTCATTCTCCTCATATGGAAGAGATGAGGTTTCATGGAGAAATCTAACAGGAAAGTAAGACCGGCAGAGTAGATGGACCTGAGTCTTGTTTTGTGCCGTTTGAATGTATTGTCGCGGTGACGCGCACAAAATGTTCGGCGCGGAGAGATAACCAATGGAGATATAGAGCTTGCCTAAGCAGATAAAGATAGCGCGGAGATAAAAGGCATGCCAAAACAGATAAATGGAACATTCTAGTGACATTTTGATTGATAGGGAAAATTCGGTTTCTTGTTTGTTCTAGAACAGTCTAGAATTATGAATGCAGGTATATATGAGATCGCGACACGCCAGCGAGTAGTCGTAAACGGAGTTGTAACGACAGTTAAGGTAAACAGAGTGTAACTGTGAACGCTGTTTGTGGTCAACGACCTTGGAAGATTGTAATTGTGTATGTGACGTAATTCTGCTACTGTAAGGATTGTCCAAAGTTTATTTTCTACGGATATAAAGAACGTTTTGAATTTCTGCAACTTGGACTTTTAATTCTACGAACACACAAAGTCACAGTATCTTAAACAGCTGTCTGCGGCCATGCCCCACATTTCGCACGTATACAGTATGAAAGGAACTACAAGCGAACAGCCATCTCGGAGCTCAGCACGGGGTACAATGAGGTAACCCTGCTACCGCGATGTGTTTGCTCTAAGTTAGACCTCTATCCAGCCTCACTCCCAGCTAGATGATGGAGCTTCTCCGTTCAATCATTCGACCTCGAAAATTAAATGCGGTGCAGTCGTCGGAAATGTGGCGTTTGGTGCTAAGTACTGCATTGCTCTTGTCTGCATTAACGGAAATGACTCCTCTCGGCCTTGAATCGGCTTTTATATACCTGCCGGGCGCGGTAGATATTTATAGAATTAAATGTATCTCGAAACATCGTATAGAGAAGGTATTTTGAGTAATAGCAACGCAGTTTCGCCCCAGCCTCATTACGTCGGCTCGCGATTGGTTTTGAAGACGTGCCACTCCCCTACTGCCAGCCAGTAAGCAACGAGGCGATTCCCCTACTCCCGCTTCTTCATGACGGTGATAAAGTTGCCCGACTTTCCGTCCAGAATAGCTTCGCGTTCGCCAATGTGACAGTATAAAAAGACGGCTAAGCTTCCCATACAAAAAAAAAAAAAAAAAAAAAAAAAAAAAAAAAATCCCCCAAAAATTTCGTCTCGTCTGCGAAAGGAAGAGCACATGAATCGAGATGTAAAGAAGGCAGAAGAAATGCCAGAAGCAAACAGAGACTGTTTACTTGGTGGAGAACTTCAGATGGCAGCAGCAACCCCAGAATTACCCACACCGCTGGATCAAGCTTTAGTCGCATAAGAGCCGTAGATGCAAACGATGATTTGCGAAACATGTCCTCAAAATAGGTACGAAAGTGAAGCAGATGTGTAATAAATACGACTCATCTAAAAATTAATAATTTTTCGCTTCACTGTGGTGTTCCAATACAGTTAAATCTCGATAAACAGTAGCATATTAATTTCATCCCTCAGTGCTTCCCACCCATTATGCAGCCCAAAATGGGTCATCCCATGGGATAACACAGCTACACAGGGGATATAGCAGGATTACCATCACACTCACCCTGTTAAAAACCAGTCCTGGTGGATTGGTTAGGGATGGGTTAGCCACTACCCTCCATAGGTAACGCCGAAATCAAAGTAATGTACAGTAAAACCTTATTAACCCAGACATCCAGATAACCTACACGTTTTGAAAAAAAAAAAAAAAATTGTTTGGTGTAGTAAATGAAGACTGGTTTTATAGCTATTCTTGAATTCTCAATAGCTAAGGTAATTGATGTAAATTATTCATTTCCTCACACTAGCCATATACAGGCTAAGGCATTGGATTGATAGAGTTGACATGAAAAATTCAATGCCACGACTGGGATTCGAATCACGGATCTACTGGTTTCTGTCCAGTTGCTCTAGATAGAGCTATAGATAGAGCTTCATGTTGATTCTATCAATCCAGTACCTTAGCCTGTATATGACTAGTGCGGAGGAATAATTTCCATCAATTAACTTAATAAGAGTTAAACAATGAAGCCTGGGACTCAAGTACTTACAATAGTAAGTCGCCACAAATGGTGTACCTTGGATGCGAGAGCCCCTAGTGGTTTACTGGGGAAATATATGAGTCAATTGGAGAATATAATGTCATGATGGCAAATTGGCCATGGTAGCTCAATGGGTAAGAGCGACTGGATGGAAACCAGTAGATCCGTGGTTCAAATCCCGGCCGTAGCATTGAATTTTTAATGTTGACCATCAATCTCAGTAGCTATTCTTGTATTTCTTGCCAGTGGGCAAATTCATTGCATTCACCCCACCTGCCTGGAACCACGTTAGAAGAGAAACTTCAATAAAACACTTAGAAAAAGTTTTGGCCTGAAGTGTGTGACCTGCTAGAAAACGTGTGTGACCTGCTAGAAAACAAGATTGAAGAAGAATAAAAAAGGTGTGGAAGAAGATTTTATAGACAAGTTTAAAAATATTGATGGTTGTTTTGATGTTGATGAATACATTGACAATGACGGAGGTTATAAACTGATTACAGAGGAAGACATTATTGAATCATGCAGTGTTACTGAAAATGAATATTCAGATTCAGACAGTGTTGATGAACCGGCTGTGGTTATGACCCACACATAAGCAGTGACAAACACAGAGGAATTTATGCTTTATTTTGAGAGTCAAGTCGAAACATTGCCAAATGAACTTCTAATGTTAAAGCAGAAGTAAGATCATGCTGCTCATAAGCGATACACTAAACTGATACAGTTGAAGTTGTCTCTTTACTACCGACTAGTTTGTAGCTATTGTGTACAGTCCAAATACATAGGCTATTACAGTACATATAGTGTATGTGCATTTAGGTGAAAGTGTGCCAATTTAATTTCTAAACCCCATTAAACATATTTCTATGAAGTACACGGTCTTTTTTATTGTTTTTCTATGAAGTACATGATTTCGTTTTTCTGTCATTCTCTGGATGACCCAGATTTTCCTCAACTTGGATTGGCCCTGGTCCCAGCTGATCTGGGTAAACGAGATTCTACTGTATTACAGATGCACATCCTCCCTAAAAACAGAACAAACCAGGTTCAACACACCCTTCAACCAACCAGGATTTTCCTTTCCATAGACATGAGCACGACCCACATATGGGCTAGAGTTTTGTCCTGTGTGTTCTAAAATCTTGCTAAAACAAACCATTATATTAAGGATAAAAACAATACAGTCTTTAAGTGATATAAAAAAGCATACCATATGATGTATGTCTGTCCTTTTTATGAATGATAAAATTCTATCCATAAAAATGTGAACAGCTCTGTATACTCATGTCATCTTAATAAGAACTTAATTAGACCACTTTAACTCTTCTTACTTCACATAATGTAATTATCTTCTGTAATGACCTATGAGTAATTTATCACAAACTACCTTCAACTATAGTTAATACTGTATTAATACTTATAAAATAATTGTAAAATTCAAGATGATTACTTCAAGTTTCAATGGAAAAATTTTATTAACAAATAGATATCTGCATAAATGCTTACAGAACCCTATCATGCTTCCATTATTAAGCTAGCATTAATAATTAATATTACATTCTGAAGCCTTTAAAATAACCAAGGCACAATTCTCATCCTTGTGTGCACTAACATAATTCCTTCGTTTAGTGAGATACAAACATTATTACAATAACTTGCAGAGAAAATCAAAAGCTGTATACAATTAAAGAATGACAAAGTATTTCACTATAGATATTATAAAAGTAACAAGCCAATATTTCCATTGTACAACCAATGGTTTTAAAATTTATCTGCAACCAAAGAGAACATTGTTTAAGTATGAGTTTATAGGACGAGTCTAAAACTATAACAAATGTTGAAGGTTCCTTTCTAATTAAAACATCATTGCAAAGCTCATATGAACATGGCTTTGAAAGCAATCATTTCTAGACATTTTTTTGGGGGTTTTTTTGTGTCATTCTTTGACATATTTTGTTACAGCCATACAAATTAGATATAACAGATGAATTAATTTACTCTGCATAAATTTCTTGAAAGTTAAATATCCTATTAGAATGTGCTTATTCAATGCATTTTAAAATATTTTGTTGTGTAATTTTTAGATGGGCGATTGACTTTAGTAATGATCATACTGAATGTACATTGGTTAATCTTGCATCACATGCAGTTTAATTAATGCACTGAAATTTGGCAAAAATTGATGAAAAATTCAATTATGCTTTTAAACTGTATCTCTACCTTGCACTTTCTATATTACGCTGTTGTTTCTCAATATCAGCCATTTTTGAAGCTTCAAGCATTCATACAAAAGGTCCCCTGTACCATTTAGATAAACTTCCAAGTACATGCCCCCCCCCCCCAACATTTCTTGCTTTCTTTTACACATATCAGAGTTTTTAAGCCACATGCCTGAAATTTTTGGATACCTTTGAGAGTTTAAAAGTTGTAATACACTTCTTAAAAAAATATAAAGTAATTCATTTGCAATTAACATGCTCCATAATTCAGGTTGATAAAATTACTACTTTATTCCACTTTTTGTTTTAATATGGCAATTAAAATTAATCCCTGTCTGCAAAATAATTTCTTTATATTACATTTTTTAAGTTCAAAATGAAATTTCTGACAAGCCACTGTAGCCACTTCTCGTCATGGCTGATTGATGAAATTAAGTGCAGTAAATGGCAGCGTCATGGCTGAGCAGTTAGAGCACTTGACTCTTACCAAGGCGGCCTGGGTTTGACCCCAGTAGACCACATGTGAGATTTGTGGTGGACAACATGAAGTAGGGGCAGGTTTTCTCCAGGATCTCCAGTTTTCCCCACCATTATTCCACTAATTGCTTTATTATCATCTTTCCTTTCATCCATTTCGCCCTTATTCCTTCATCTACTTCCCTCACTTTTGTTCCAGGCTCGGGCTGAACACGCAACCTGGATTTCTCTATCTGATCCAGAGTTTCGGTTCCTCAATCTGACGCAAAGACATAGAATCTCCTAACACCATGATAGTGGTATAACTAGGGAAGCTAAAGAAGAAAAAGAAGTAAAAGTTCACATCTGCTTTACTTACAAATATTTTTGACTCAAAAATGTTAATGCCATATTTTTCCAAAACAAATTACTTAAGGATGGTTTGATTTATTGATTCACTGACTGATACATAGTCATGACAGCATCAAAGATTTATTTTTGAACTTCAATTAAATATTAAAACAATGTCTCCCAAGTATTTTCAGTATCAGAAGTATCTTGCTGTTATTATGGAATATGCACAAAAATTATGTATAGAGATCGTAACCTTGACATTTCCCTTGCAAAAATTGCCAAACTTCCAATGCAATTTATTTTAATTAACAAAATGTAATGACTACAATTTCATATCAAAAGTAAATATGATTCAAAATTATGTTTAGTAAAGGCTACTGATTATAAGTTAAAGTCTCTGAAGTATTACTTCTTACAGTAACTTTATTTTTTAATGCAACTTATCGTTACATTGGCTCATACAAAGAGGCTGGAGCAAACAACTGTTCTGTAAAATATGCATGTATCAAAATGCCAAAAAATGCTGATACTAGGTAATAATTTTCAATTTGAAGTCGTACCCACACACGTTATGTAAGCTGTCAGCAGTTCTTGCTTGTACACTTATATTTGACAGAGTAATTGAATACTAGAAGGGTTGCGCCATAAACATATTAACTTCAGTCATTAATTATCACAGTTTGACAGATGATACTAGATATGATGTCAAAAACTAATGGCTAACCATAACATGTAAAAGTTTGATATAATAATTACATATTGCCTATACTTTTGAAGCCCATTTCCACTTACAGCTTACAACAGTACCTAATTAAAAATTCCTTCAAACACCATGTTCATATTAACCCTTTATTGTTTCATTTGTATCTGTGTAGATGACCTGTTTATTCTGTCCAACTTTAGAACCATCTGCACCTTTTATATTTATGTACATATTTTAATTTCAAGTATGAACTATAACTATTTAAGGCAAATATAATTAAACAAAAATTTGCCATTATTTTAAGTTTTGGTTTCTATGGATTGAAAACTGGAAGCCAAATCATTCAAGTTGGCAACAGGAAGAAGCCTGTATCTTCATATTGATGGAAGAAAATGGCTATACATTATATTGACTAGAAGTGCTAAAATCATTGTAATATAATTATACGACATGAAAATAATCTTTTTCAGATACTTCTTGAGGTTATCTTCATGTGCAATAAGCTTAGGCCTTATAATTAATATTTACAATTTTTTTTTAATTTGCCCCATAGTCCTAAATGCATATACCAGTCATCTCAAAAAGGACAGAAGATTGTCAGCTATGACCGCAGAAATGTGTGCAGCTAATGATAAAATATAATGTATCAGGGACAAAAGCTTTCAATGACAAAGTTCAATAACTTACTGAATAATGCAAGCACAAAAATGTCATGTACAGTAAATGAGAGAGGATGCTTTAAAGTTTCAATGCAATCAAAGGTCAACTGATAATGAATTTTGAGATGTCACACTGCAATACCTATAACAAGCATCATAATGTAAATCAGAGAGATATACAAAAAAGTTTATAAGCATTTTATCCCATTTTTCATGGACTTTTAGAATACCTCAAACTTTGGAACTAAGAGACTTGTAGTCTTGCACTTGCAGTTTATGCTTGCCTCTCAACAGAAGCTGCAACAAGTTGCCAAAAGTGACTCAGACTGTCTTATGAGAATTATCACGTTATTTAATTTTATCATTTAATAGAATAATTTACAATAGAAGTAATAGAATTAATTTAATAGAAAAAACTACACGCTATCTTACATTTCTTTGAATCTACAATTGAAAACGAGAGTAATGTGACAGAGCATTAACCATGAATTCTTCAGAGGTTGGTATTATGGTGATTAAATGCAGGTCTTGGTGGCAAAAGAGTTCAGTGCTTAACTCTCATCAAAATAATTTATCAAACAAAATTGGCAAATTCTGGCAGTATTAGATACTTCAGGAAAAAAGTTAAGATACTATATCAGTTTGTCATATATTTGAAAAGATTTTCTCTGCATTTGAATTCTTTTTTTCTACAGAAATAAAGCTCAAAGACTAATTTAAAGAACAGTTTTCATTCATTTCTGCATGCAGAATCACAGAATAATATCTATACTCCTTCCATACTATATTGATATGATTTTACATCTGTGATATGATAAAGAGAGGGCGAGAGAAAGAAAGAAAGCTGTGTTTCTTTAAAACTGTAGAAGAATATTGTATGTTCTTTGAATGAACCAATGGGAATAGCTTTTATTTAATTAAAATACAGTGAAACCTCGTTAACCTCGGATAAGTTTTGGGGAAAAAAGTTATGTTGTTTAGCGTAGTAAATGAAGACTTGTTTTAAAGATAAGTAGCTATTCTCAGTAGGAATATTATTCAAATTCTCTTGCCAGCAGGCAAATTCACTGAACTCACCCCACCTGCTTGGGACCAGATTGGAAGAGATACTTTGATAAAGTCATGGAAAATGTTGTGGCCTAGTGTGTGCGACTTGACAGAAAACAAGGTTGAAGAAGAAAAAATAAGTGTGAAAGAAGATTTTATAGAAATTTCTAAAAATATTTATGGCTGTTCCGATGTTGAATGAAGTTGATGATTGACAATGATGGAAGTTATAAACTGATTACAGGGTAAGACATTATTGCATCATGCAGTGTTACTGAAAATGAAAATGAATAGTATTCAGATTCAGACAAAGTTAATGAACCAGCTGTAGTTATGACCCATGTACAACCAGTAACAAAGAGAAATTGATGCTTTATTTCGAGAGTATGCCAAAACATTGCCAAATGAACTTAATGTTAAACCAGAAGCAAGATTGAGCTACTCATAAATGATACACTAGACAGAGAGCAGAAGCTCACTGCCTTTTTCCAATCGACTAGTTTGTAGCTATATTGTGTACATAGGCTATTACAGTACATGCAGTGTTTGTTTTTTTAGGTGAATGTGTGCAGATAGTAATTTTTAAACTCCATTAAAAATATTTCAGTGATGCACATGTTATTTTATCCTTTATCTGTCATTCCCTGGATAAGCTGGATTTTTAACCTGGATCGGCCCTAGTCCCAATTGACCTTGGTAAACGAGGTTCTACTGTATTTGCAATAAGGCATGTTATTAGGCACCTAGCGGCATGAACTTAATTGTCAGAAGTTAAAGGTTCTTGTTTTCAGTGTTTGCCTTCCATCTCCATGCATGTTTGTAAACTCTTAGAGGCACAGAGAATACAAACATGTTCTCAAAAACTGTTAAGGAGCATGACCAATAGGTGACACTGGTTTTTCAAGTGCTAGGGATAGCAAAACATTTTTCAGTGAGTAAATAAACCAGGAAGATAATTTTTTCTGTTTTAATATCTATTATTGTCAAAGGTACGAGAAGTTTAGTCACAATTTTAATTTACTGATTTTTAGTGAGTTATTAAAATTTGTTACTGGTAGTGTTTGTCCCAGACACTCAGTATTAAGCTAAGGCAATAAAGATTAAACATTTCTATATGAAAGCAATGAAAAAAGAAATGTTTCTTTGCTATTCACCTGCCTTCTTTATGCCTGCAATCATCACAAATATTACTTTCTTTTAAATTTCATAGACAACTCTAAATTAACAACTAAGAAATTGTAAAAATACAAAATATATATAAATCTGAACTACATCTATACAAAGTGTTTTTCCTAGGTGAAAATTTATATACATAATTTGAAATATTACATTAAAAATAAATATATAAATTTGCATATAACACTGATCATATTTAAAAACTGTCAAATAAATTGTATAAAATCCAATAAACACAAAAGGATTGCCCATTGACTTTGTCTCTACTAGCCTTGTAAACATAATAGAAGTATTACATATGACTTATAAAATGCTGAAATATTAGTAGTTTGCTGATTAATTTTATAGTAAAGAAAAATAATAATTTACAATTTGCATGACTTAATATTTTCTTCATTTATAATACATAATATATTAATCTTTTGTTTTTCCTCCTTAAATAAAAGCACAGCTTTCTATTTCATTTCATTTAAACAACGTTAATGTACAGTTCAACCCGTGTTTCTTCACAACAGCATTATAAAACCTCCAGACACAACATTAAAATACATACATGTTTGAAATACCATACAAACACCTGGTCTAACACAAATGTACCAATAAAGGAACAGTATTTCTTATTATGAATCACTTTTGGATCACAGGTATACTTCGCCAAGCCAACGCAGTAGCTGCTATTGAAATGTCATATTTATTTATTGGGCAATCATTGCTTGATCACTGCCATCTTCTCTTTCACCTTCTTCACGAGGTCTAGTCCATTTTATTAATGTTTCTGGTGAGCGGTATAGGAATACCAATTTGGCAAACAGATCTTCCTCTAGGTCCAGCTCGCCACTCTCACGCACCAGATAAATGTCCAAGCAAAGCTAAAAACAAAACAAACAGATTAATTTAATGGCTTACTGGCAAATCCATTCCTTATCACAAAAGCTCAAATAAATCTTTATGTTCATATTTTCAAACAGTGCCTATAAATAATTAATATGTCAAAAATTATAAGACTCTGCTACAATGAACTGCTTGAGGTAATTCTTAAGCAACTTAAGTAAACTTAAGAAACTTTTAGTCAATATAAAATGTGGAATTGAAATTACTGAGTAGGTACAACTGGAAAATATAACCTATAAGCAATTATACAGTGAATTATAGCTTGCAAACTTCAGGAATTAAAAAAATGTAAAATATTATTAGCAATTGTTTAAGTTTTGTGTCAAAACGAAAGATAACACACTTGTCATATGAATTAATCCAGAAAAACAAACATTTATGAACTACTAAGAAGCCAGATCCATTTAATGAGCCATTGAATAATTTATATAAAGCCAATCAAATCTTGTTTCAATTGCATTTCATTACAAACATACCTTTCAGAAACTATTTTTACACTTAATGCATTAGAAAGCAATTGAATATACAGCATTTTTAAAACTACTAAAGTTTGTTTTTTGTCCACAATGTGTGCAGATTTGTTTTCTGAGATTTTAAGATAAATAAGGTGCAGAAGAAATCAATCCAGATGCTTTATACGAAATTTATATTGAATTAATACCTAACAGCATTTTGTTTTGCCATTCACCATTTTACTTCACTGAAAGAAAGTCAAATTTACAGTTTGCCCACTACAAAAAGGTAAGCAGGGCATGAAGAGGGAGAGGAGCTTGAACTGTTTATGTGCTCTGGTAATGGCCTGTTTAATATAAAATGAAGTATGAGATTATATATGAGTCACCCTGCTGCCAGATCTAATGCTTGTTTCAGTAACTGCAGAGATAGGTATTATGCATGGGTGACTTATGTGACAACACTATACATTTAGATGAATCTGGTATCCTTATCATATTGCTCGCCTCGGTAGCATAGATGATAGCATGTCTGCCTCACGTTCAAGAGGTCCCCGAGTTCGAATCTCGGTCAGGGTGAGCTACCTGGATGTCTTTTCCAGTGTTTTCCCTTATCCTTAAAGACAAATGTCGGGTAACTCTAAGCTCCATGGACCCTGAACACATTTGAGCATCATTTCAACCATCTCATTCACTGTCAGATGTGACTTAACGTTGGAGGACGTAAAATTACAAAAAAAAAAAAAAAAAAAAAAAAAAAAAAAAAAAAAAAAAAAAAAAAAAAAACCCTTATCATATCCAAAAGGAGAACAAACATAGCAAAAGTGATTATGCTACACATTCCTCTGCCTTGCCTTCTTGTGCTGGGTGGACAGTACAGTATTTTTTCACTTGATATAAGCTAAAACATCTAGCTATAGTATTAGACAAACCTAAAATAGAAATACAATTTTGCTTAATAACATTTTATTACACTTATACTGAGTTACACCAAGGGTAGCCAATGTTGGTAGTCATGAATGAGGTGGTCTGATGTGACCATCCTCCTTAACTGAAGTATTTTCCAGGTACCTCTCAGTCCTCATTGCTGGAAATGCCAGGAGATACCCTGAACTTGAGCCTGGAACTTTTCTTCCCAAAATTCCTTCACCAATTATTTCATTTGATGTAATAGTGTTCAACTCCTAGTAGTACATATGTAGTAAGAATGGATGGTCAAACATAGGTAATAAACTAAATTTTGAATTGGGAGGCTATAACCTGAAGTTGGGGATAAGTTGAATACTCTGGGTGAGAGGAGAACCATTCCTCTACTTTACCATCATATTAATCATATTACAAGAACATTCATGAGGCACTAAAGGCTGCATTGAAGATGAAGACAGCCAAGGTAACAACTGCCCCTACCTTGAAGATGCCCACCTCGGTAGCGTAGATAGTAGCGTGTCTGCCTCACATTCAAGAGGTCCTAGAGTTTGAATCTCGGTCAGGGTGAGTTACCTGAATAAGGTTTTTTCCAGGATTTTCCCTTATCCTGAAAGACGAATGTTGGCTAACTCTAAGCTCTATGGACTCCGAGCTCATTTGAGCACCATTTCACCCGTTCCATTCATCATCTGATATGACTTAACGTTGGAGCACATAAATTGCCAAAACAAAACAAAAACAAAAAAATACCTTGAAGACAAGCAGTAACCCATATGGATAAATCCATTGATGTTGATAAAGATCTTCAAGTGACCAATGTTGGGGATGTGATAGCCAGGATACCTAGTGAAGAATTAGGCAGAAGAGCAGGTGGAAAAGGATGAAATTCTAGTGTGGCAAGGGCTACATCTGGGCTGTCATCATCAACCCCTCGAATGATGTGTTCCTTGGATGGATAACAGACTCATCAAAAACTGTTAATACAAGAAGCATGCATAGGGTAATAATGAATACCTGATGTACTTTGCTACCTGATGTAGCAAAGGGCTTGCCATCTAGTGATAGGATTAGGATTACTATGGAGGGAATTTGGCACCGAAACCCAGGCCCCAAGTGGAGCATTCCCAGGAGAAAGGATGAGGCGAGAATAGACAGAGGGTGGTCAACCCAAGGTGTCAAGATACCTGCCAACACTTCTACCCTGAAAGAAACCACCGGATGAGAGATGATTTGAAATGGAGGGATAGGAAATTTGGGGGATGTAATTATCCTACATTTGCCTAGCGACCCGGGAAAACCTCGAAAATACCATGGGTCAGGTAGGTTGGCCACAGCAATTGAACCCAGACCTCCCGAATGCAGGCCACAGATGAAACCACCTGAGCCATCCCACTCAGTATCAGGTGATAACTTGCTTATGGTGAAAGAAGTCTGCTGGAGTAAACCTTAGGGTGGAGCATTGTAAGTCTCTGGGTGTTCATCATGAGGAAGCCATAACACGACAATCGAGTCTTGCGACTCAAGGTAAATACTTCAAAGCCCAAACGTACATCTGAGAATCTCCATGATAGTCCTAAAGGAGGATGTAGTAGTGCCCGCAAGGAGCAAGATGATTGTGGATTTCACCTGGAAGGACAGTGGTGAAGAAACCTTTCCAAAAGTTGCTATTGGACAGATTATGCATTGCCAGAGCATTATTGCCTTGCTGAAAGGCTGCTGAATCCACTGGACTCCGATAAAGACATACAGGTTGGGGAATGCAAGCCAGATGTGAGAGTATCGCCATATGAGGTGCCAGCAGTAAGATTTGTTGAAAAGTGCATCAATCTGACACACTTGCAGAGGATACAGCATTTACTTAAGAGAGTACCAGTCTGTCTTCAGCCAAGGTGATGGCGATACCAACTGAGTGCTACATCACATCAACAACGGGAATGCTTGAGCTATCCACCAACCATCAAGACATGTTCCTCTGGCAAAGAAAGCAAATGTACAGAATATGCTGGAGGACATGAGATCCAGAAAGATTATCAAAGAATCCTGACAGTTCTTGCCATTCTCCTTTAATTATGGTAAAGAAAAACGTCAAGCTATCTCTGTTTAACCATAGAAATCTTTAAGTTGTCACCTGAAATAACCATTTTTCCTTACCTCAGATTGATGACACTGGTAACCATGGTTCTCAACTTTACCTAAATTAGGATACTGGTAAGTGACTCTATATGCTAGGAACACAGAAGATTGCATTCTCTACCAGCCAAGGGCTTTGACAGTACTGGTAGGTCCTTTGGCCTCTGCAATGCATCAGCCACCTTCTAAAGCCTTGTGGAGTTAGCAATAAGGGGATGATTTATGACACCTACTCGATCTACCTCGACATAGTTATTGGTGACACCTTTGAAGACTATTTTGAAAACTTGACTAAGATATTAGACACTGCAGGCAACCAACCTGGAATCAAATGCAAAGGAGTGCAAACTCTTCTACATGAAGCTGAATACTTGGACTACAATATCACTAATTGGAGTGGCCAGGATCTGGAGAACGCTGGGACAGGAGATTGGCCTTGCTTAAGAATAAGAGTTGCACAATTTTCTGGGTCTGCAACTACATACTACGCCAGTTCGTCAGAACTTCTTGCAATGTCACAAAATCCCTCTCTCATTTGATGGAAGAACACTGGCCATATATATGGACGAAAGAGCCCTTGAATGTGTTCCAGCATTTTGCAGCAAAATGCACTTTAAGTTTTCCAAAACTGTGTATAGATTTCATCATTGGCATGCAGTATTCCACCTAAGGACTGGCTGTCTATTGAGCTTCAAAAGCGCAACAGTCTGTTCAATCCAGGGGCTCTAAGATACTTCACATCAGAACAGAAGAAATGCAGATGTAATGCCCAGAAGAGTGCGGAATTCCATGCCTGTGTTGGGAACAGCTGATAGATGCCAACTTGGATACTCCTGGGAACAGGCAGAAACAAGGCAGATCGGGGAGATATCGTACCCAGGACTAATGCATGCAAGTCCTACTGAGCCCAGTGACACTCTCTGAAGACCAAGAAAGGACTTTTTCAGGATTTTGGAGTCACCTAATGGAAAGTTTCACAGAGTGCAGCTGATTCTTCTTCATAGTAAAATAGCAAAAACCCTGAAGGAAGCACATTGAGGAGGGCATCTTGGATCCAGCCCAGCAATCAAAGCAGCTCTACAGTGGTACTGTTGGTAGAAGTTACAGGGAGATGCTGATCCTATGTTATCCAGTAAGTTGACTCACATACTAGGAATTGGCAATGCATTAAGCAGTACAATGTGAGAACACCCTTTGAATGTATGGCCATTGATACAACTGGATTGTCCCCTGTAGACAGATAATGTGGTCCTCAAGTGACCGGAGGTGTATATCATTTCTAAACAGGAGGCAAAACAATCATGGAGTGCCTTGTGGAAGAACTGTTCTGCCTCTTTGGAGTACTGCTGAAATTTCACAGCAATCAGAGTATAAACTGATGGGATAAGCAATGGAGCAACAGAGTTCACAAGACACGCAGAACTCCTCTACTGCAGTCAAACGACATGAATATTCAGGACTTCAGTATCATTGGTGTCCAATAGCTTTTAATTGTTAAAAGAAATTGATTGCAATTTTCATAAATTAAGAAACTTGATTCATTGGAACATGTTTTAATTTAATAAATATTTTAATTAAGTATGCATGATTGAACAATATGTCAACATTCTTGAAAAACTATACAGAAGTTTGTGGCCAGTCATTAAAGGAAATAGGATGTCAGGGTGCTTCTTATCTTGCTGGCCTACCACTGATCAATTCATGACACCACCAGAATGACAATATCCAGTTTGGTCTTCAGCAAAAAGTTACATCTTCTGTACAATCCAACCCAGTGTTTGGGAGTCTCTTTGGGGTAGAAAGCCAGCAGTCAACTATGTGGAGAATCTTGTGGACAACCTTCACAGTGTGCATGAAATGGTACTTTAAAACACAAATGGCAAGCAACTAGAAGAAGATTCAGTACAACCGGCAAGCCAAAGCCAAGCTTTGAAGAAGGGTAATCTGATGTGGCTGTGTCATCCTACTCAAACCAAAGGGCATTGCCCCAAGATTCAACAACCATGGTAAGGACCATACCATGACGAAGAGGAACAATGATGAGGTCTACTGCACCCAAAGGTGCTCTCGAGGGAATTTGATTGTATATTTGAATCATGTGGTCTGCTATTATAGGAGGAAGCACTGTCTAGTGAAGGACAGTGCAGAAATACCGAGGGCCTGCAGGGGATTGGCACATATCAGCCCAGTTACCTGGTCTCAGATGTGGCTAATGGCCAATCCCCCGTGAATGAATAACCCATGCAGAATATAGCCACAGTGTGTCACTTCAGCGCCACAGATAATTTTTTTTGGCCATTCAAGTAAATTCCTTCTATTTATTTTTAAACATATTCCTGGTGGGCAGTTTTCAGTAGACAGCTGAGTGTGGACAGTGCCAAAAGTAGATCAAAAGTATCTTGTGTGTAACAGTATTTCGAGTGTAACAAAGTGTCTTAAGGGAAACTCCTAGAACAATATTATAATAAAATCAAAACAGAGTATAATGTAAAACCTACAATTCTTACTTTAATATTTCCAATATAGAAACATTGAATAAATGCACTTATTATATACATACAGATAAATGCTTCAAAACATTCTTCTGAAATAATTAAGAAAGCCATACCTTTAGTGTCAAGATAAATGTGCTGTAACATGTGTGAAATAAATTACATTGTCAATGAAAATACTTAAAGGTTTAGTTTATAAGATTATGCATAACTTATTCTTGTACTGTTCCAAAATGCTAATTTTCTTTTCTGAAGCAGAACTCTATGTACATATATATTTTAAACATGCTATCTACTTTCACTAAGAGCATTAAAATTAAAGAAACACAGCAAATAAACCTTTAGATCTATTACCAGCATAAAACTAAATGCAAATCACGGCAATTAAGCTTCTACTCTATTTTTATAATACCAATATATTTATTTACATTTTACCTTGGCAAATTAGCTTCTAAAGTCATAAATTAGCAAGCACAGAGTGGCACTGTAGTAAATTTTTGCCTTCAGAGCAATTAGTAAGAAGACAAATTGCCTAGTAGATAACTATTAGTGATAATGCATCCATAGGAGCATTTTGACAGACAAAAGTATTTTATTTTGGAACTTTGAAAATAGCTTTTATTTGATATATTACATTTTTTATTGGACTGACACTTTTCAGCTGTCACAGCATCTGTCTGACTACTGGAGTTGAAGGGATACAGAGATCCTTGTAGGTATATTAGAATGGGAAAGAGTTTTGAGGGCAATGGAGAGGCTACCAATGGGATACACTGACTGGACTGGACTACGCTATGGAGGGGATTCAGCATGGAAGTCCAAACTCGGTCTATTGTACCTATGCCTCCAAGTTCCACAGGAGGAAAGATGAGGCGAGAGGAGAGAGGGCAACAATCCCAAGGAACCAAGACTGTGCAGAGGGCAGTGTCCCTACACTTTGCAAGTTGGAAACTCCCTGGCAGGCTAGTAAAACTGACATCCACCCTACTGTGATCCAGAAACAGCTCCACCAAACTGGGTTCGGAGAATGGGGACTATCCTATCAGATGAGAAAGATTTTACTAAGAGCATATCATCCCGCCATGGAACACAGAGACACCTGCTAACACTTCCCTGAAAGAGACCACCAGATGAGAGATGTGAAATGATAATGAAAATGAAATGGAGGAACAGGAAATTCGGTGGATGTAATTAACCTACCCAGAATTCACCCGGGAAAACCCCTGAAAAAACCCAGGGGTCAGGTAGGTCGGCCACAGGAATCGAACCCAGACCTCCCAAATGCAGGCCATAGATGAAACCACCTGAGCCATCCTACTTGGCAATAGAAAAGGAAGTCTTTCGCATTGGTCCTCATATCTCATTTGCTTTCTTAATGTTATATAAATTGATTATTTAGTTTCTTAAATGTTAATAGTAAATACATTCTTATTCATCTTTCAGGTGTGCAGTTTTTGATTCTTGCTGAATGAAGATTACTCAATACTGACTTTGGATAAAGTTTCAAAAGAAATAAGTTTTTGAAATTTTTCATGGAAAGAAATTTTTAGATACTGTCGAATCAAGATTACAATATCTTTTTGCTTTTCTGGATATTTATATTCCCAAGCGCAGTGCATAAATGTACGTGTGTATAAATATCTTTAATTATAATTCTATAGATATATGCTCTGAAGTTTGATGTCTTCCAACAATTGTCCAGTAAGAAAACTTTGCTTTATTTCCATTATATTGTCACCCGAACATCGGAATTCCCGAGAGAACCAGCTGGCAGGTAGGGGCCAGACAGGAAGCATTCAGGCTACGCCTATCCATATGTCTGTGTGGCGCTCGCTGAGGGGGTGGGGAGAAAAGTTTCACGAGTTACTGTACCATCTCTTTTCACTGAGTCGCGAAACTTCCAGATACAGCGATCTGCCTATATAAGCGATGCTTTGGACGGCTCAGGCAGTTCTTAGTCGGATCGAGAGAGAGATTTGTACTGCAAGGCACTGAGTAGCAAGTGTGACTTTTAATTGTGAGAGTTATGCAATTGTGAGAGTTACGCAATTGTGAGAGTTATGTAATTGTGAGTGTTACGTAATTGTGAGTGTTACGTAATTGTGAGTGTTACGTAATTGTGAGTGTTGCGTAATTGTGAGTGTTGCGTAATTGTAAGTGTTATGTAATTTTTTAATTACTAACTGTAATTCAGTGGAAATAAAGAACTATTTGTATTTCTGCAACTTGGACTTTTAATTCTATGAACCCACAAAGTCACAATATTTAGGTTGTAATCAAGGTCATTAGCAGGACTGTATATAACTACAGAGAGAAAACTAAATACCAGAAAATATTTTTACTAAGCAGAAAGATTATTTTTCTCATTACTCACAGCCTACACATCTTTTTCAAGGACTTAAACTTGGTGGCTTGGGAGTGCAGAATCTTATTTCATTGTATACTAAAGAGTTTTTGCATTAAGTGAAAACTACTGGTGTAAACTATTTAATAATTAAGGGACTAAAAAGAAGACACAAAGGTTTAACATTTAACCTACATTATGTTGTTGTTGTTTTCAAATGTTAGGCTTTGGCAATGAAGCCATTAGCTCTCTTGCTCTCCAATATTTCTGTGTAGTGGGTCCGGCAGGTAGGACTTAACAGCCTACATTAATTATTTAAAATACTCAACCATTCTGACCAAGGATTCTATGGGCAACAAATACTTATACACTAAGCAGCACTTCCATATCTTGGAAGACTGTTGGGAAGAAGTTAAGAAAGTCAGACATTCCACCAATGCTTCACATCTTTTTATGTTGAGGAATTTTTCATCCTTTGTTTGAAATAGCCAGGACTGAATTATAATTACAAGGTTTGTAAGATTTCTAATGAACTCCCATAAAACAAAACATTACACAATAATTTCATAAAGCATGGGAGAGGAAAACAATCAATTCTTTGCTGGAGTTTAAAAAGATAACCATGCAAATCAGTAAGCCAGGCAGTTATTATATATCATGATAATCTAAGTGCATTACTTATGCTAATTGAGATGGTGATACAAATTGTTTGTCATTTGTGATTGATAATTTTTATGTATAAATTAAATGAAAAATGAAAGGGAATTTTTAAAAAATGGTTATTTCAGTAATTTTTTTAGAACTGTTGTAGGACTTGTAAAATTAGATGTAAAATAATTCCATTTACTCACTTGGAAAAATAAAGATCCACTTCATTTTAGATTAAACTCAGAACTTTTTAAATTTGGATAGTGACAATTTTTTTTTCCACTAGTGCATTAATCCCAGTGCCACACTGTGTATCTTATTCCCCGTAATAACTAGGGCCTGAAAGTTTAGCCAAAAATCTGTGAAGTTAGTTGTGCACACGATGTGCACAAGGTATAGATCATCAACTGAGTTAGTCATCAACTCGTGCTGTTGGTAAACACAGAAAGTGCCTATAGTGTCTAACATTAATGCAGAAAGACATAGTACTTTTTGTCACAATTTATACAACATGATGCAAACATTCCCTTTTGGAAAGTAGAAAATAGTTGATAGATTGAGTCAACATGAAAAATGCAATGCCATGGCCAGGATTTGAACCACGGATCTCCTGGTTTCCGTCCAGGCACTCTAACCCATTGAGCTACCATGGCCAACGTGCCATCCTGACATAAAATTTTTCCATTTGACTCGTATATTTCCCCGGTAAACCACTAGGAGCTCTTGCATTCGAGATACACCATTTGTGGCGACTTACTATCGTAAGTACTTGAGTCCCAGACTTCATCATTTAATTCTTATTATTTTAGTTAACCTACCTTAATTTCTATCAGTTAACTAAATTATTAAGAGTTAAATGATAAAACCTGGGACTCAAGTACTTACGATAGTAAGTCGCCACAAATGGTGTATCTCGAATGTGAGAGCCCCTAGTGGTTTACCGGGGAAATATACGAGTCAAATGAAAAATTTAATGTCAGGACGGCACGTTGGCCATGGTAGCTCAATGGGTTAGAGCAACTGGACGGAAACCAGGAGATCTGTGGTTCAAATCCCGGCCATGGCATTGAATTTTTCATGTTCACTCAATCTATCAAAAACCTTAGCCTATATATGGCTAGTATGAAGAAATTATTGATTTCCATAAGTTAACTATAATGGAAAATAGTTATTTAAAGCAGTTTTTTTAAAAAATATACAGGAAAAATATTGCCATCCGAGTCTACTATACACAAGGAATATTAAAGCTGTGCTACAAAGACATACTTCAGGATATTAGAAACTCTGTGGGACAACAGAATATGGGTTTCCATAAATGAAATGACAGATTGTATGGGAAGGATTGTAGCACATGTAATTGTTGGTAAACTGAGGCATATGCACAGACATAATGTAGTATTATCACAACGAATTAGCTTTCCATTTACTGTGTACATTGTGAATGGTTCTTTTGTTTAGATTCATGTATCTGGAAAAGATAAGTTTGTTTTGTATAAATATTATAAGCAGAAGCATTTGATGGATAGAGTCAACATGAAAAATTCACTGCCATAGCCGGGATTTGAACCACGGATCTTCTGGTTTCCGTCCAGCCGCACTACCAGAAGTGGTAGTGCGGCTGGACGGAAACCAGAAGATCCGTGGTTCAAATCCCGGCTATGGCAGTGAATTTTTCATGTTGACTCTATCCATCAAATATCTTAGCCTATATACGGCTAGTGTGGAGAAATGATTAATTTCCATCAATTAACTAAAATAAGCAGAAGCATTATTAACGGTGAAGTATTCTTCAGTTTTGAGTTTGATTTATAAGTTACTATGTTTACACTCAACTTCACTTACTATGTTGTTGTATAATGTAATCGTTTTCAAGATCATTCGTTCTCATCCTCAGCTGTTTGGTGACTAAAGGAACATTCTTCCTCCTCCACTACTTTGGTGCTCCGATCCCTCTGCCATCTGGTGTTAGGGGCACTAAGTTTTAATACTTCATTTAATGCTGGGATTTCAAAATTTATAACTTTGTCCCAGTTTTTGGTTATCAATATTTTTTCCCAAATATCCAATTCTATAGGTGTACTTAAAGATTAACTGTTTTATTTTATGAACTACAACATTGGCCATAATATAAAACTGTTAAAACCTTTAAGTACACCTATAGAATTGGATATTTGGGAAAAAATATTCATAACCAAAAACCGGGATAAAGTTATACATTTTGAAATCCCAGCATTAAATGAAGTATTAAAACTTAGTGCCCCTAACACCAGGTGGCAGAGGAATCGGAGCACCAAAGTAGTGGAGGAGGAAGAATGTTCCTTTAGTCACCAAACAGCTGAGGATGAGATCGAATGATCTTGAAAACGTTTCAATAATACAACATAGTAAGTGAAGTTGAGTGTAAACATAGTGACTCATAAATCAAACTCAAAAATTGTTTTGTATAATTTATGAATAAATGTGTAACATATTCTATGACACTGTGTCCATCGTGTGATTATGTTTGATAGATTACATTGCCCGTGACCTTGGCTGTTTGAGCATGTGCACAACTACATGGCACCCAACCCTGCTCCCCTATGTTTACGAGATACCCTGTCAACACCAACATGTTGTAATTTTTTTTTTTTTTTTTTTGGGCTAAACATCCACACCCTAATAACAACCTGGGGAAAATATACTGAACACATACAGGATATTGTATTTTGTTGAGTGTATAGTCAACAAAATTTGTGTAAATTCCAACTAGCTTATATAGGTATTATAAAAGAATAGTGTTGGGACAGTTTAAAGACATAGGCATCAAATCTGTTTCAGACATGTAAAGTACTTCTATATAGTGTGAAATTTCTTTTTCCTGTTTTTGTTTCCTTCAAAGTTTATCCCATTTTCCTTCATCCTGGAAATTACAAAACACGCCTCTTGCTTCTTCTCTTAATTAAATTTAATGAAATGCTAAAGAACCTAAGTTTACTATTTTCTGGTAAAGGAACATATTTAGATCATTGCACTCCAACATTGCCTTGGAATATTCACGTGTATTTCTTGTTGCTTTAATTATTCTGGACAGTTCTTCATTGTTCTGGTTGCATCTTCTAGCAAAATGACCATAGCAAATGCTTCCCTTTTATAAAGAAAAGTTTGTCCAAGTTGAACAAATGTAGAAGCATAAGTAAAGAGAGACAACATATGTAAATGATGGCTTTGGCATTTCTAAGTTGTTCTGTACAACATTCCAAACTACTATATTCTAAATGCTGAAGAAGAAATATTTCCAAGGATGACAATATTTCAGCATATTGTTCACGATGCATGCAACATCCATTGGAGCTGTACAAATGTCAATGATGAACTCTGAAACTTTTGGCCACTTCTCAAGACCAATTGTTTGTTCTGCCATGCTGAACTCCTGAAGATCTTTCTCATGCCTGTACAGTGCTTCTTTTAAACTGTACAGTGCTTGCCCAGTGTGGAACAGTTATCAACCCTTACCTGTAGGATACGGTCCACATTGGGCATGTCATCAAACATGATGGTTTGGCAGACTCCAGCGAAGTAACCACGTAATAGATTACTGACGATAACGACCATCGTTGTGTACATACCGAAGATTCTGACAATACAATCAAAGTAACATTAATATATTAGATCGTTTAAAACTGTGTAAATACTGCTAATGTTGTTACCTGCAAGATGCGATCCACATTTGGCAATTCAGTAAACATAATCTTCTCTGACAAACCAGTCAACAGACCACGGATCAGCTTAGAAAATACCAACACACCACCAATGTACAACCCTAGAATTCTAAGATGAAAGAAAATCATTAACACTAACATCTAGTCTTCTGTGAATGTAATAAAAGTAAGGTACATCCAAAAGTTACATGAATTGCTGAATGACCTAACTATAATTTCAGAGTCAAGTTTCTGAAATTTAATAAAGGAACCACTTATAACTAATCACTAGATAATATGACAATTTCCTAATACATATACATTTTCAACACTATACTGGTTATAAGAGGTCCTATAAATCGGAGACAGATCTCAATGATCATATTAAAAATATTAAAACAATTCTGTTAATCTTTCATTTATTTATATAAAAATGCACACTTTGCCTTAAAAATGAACAGTCATTACTTGATGAGTGACAGGCCTGCTGCATTTTGTTTCTGATGCTTCTGTAAACTGTTTACTGCATCAGGAAACAATATTAACTTTCCTAGTGCATTCAATTCCCAAGACATGTCTTTTGCATATTTTAAAGGAAATCCTTAATGTTTACTAAAGCAATTAAAAATAAAGCATGCACTGCTTAATCTTATATGAAACAGTTACAGAAAATAAAGCTTAAACTTAACTATTTTGTTGGAAGTTCTAAATAGAGAGGTGTGTAAATAATTTCTGGGTAATATGTTAGTTGGTTTACTGCCACTACATTACTTATTTTTTAAAAACCAGGACATGTTTTGAAAGCTGAATTGCTTATATTCTCATCCTGATGCCAACCAAGGTGAAAACCCCATTTTTGTTTTTCAAAATGAAATGTTTTTCAAGATTGAAATTAATTGTTCTTCCACACTAGCCATCTGTATAAGGTAGAAAGATAAGTAGAGCCAGAATGGAAAATTCAATACCATAATCGAGATTTGAACCATAGATCTCCCAGTCTTTGTACAGTTGCTCAACCATTGAGCTACCATGGCCAACATACCAGCATGACATTAAATTCTCCAATTGAGAACTTTTTCTGTTTTTCCTAGGAAACCACTAGAGGTTCTCATTTACAATGAGATAGTCACTGTTTGTAGCGACTCACTATATTATAAGTACTTAAGTCCCAGGTTTCACAGTCAAGTCACTATTAGGTTAATTGATGGAAATTAATTGCTCTTTCACACTAGCAATATGTAGGTTAAGGTTTGGATAGAGTCAGATTAAAAAATTCAACGCTGCAGCCAAGATTTGAACCTCAGATCCTCCAGTCTCCGTCCAGTTGCTCTTAACCATAGAGCATATCTCATTGTATATGAGAACCCCTAGTGTTTACCAGGAGAAATAAGAATTTAATGTCATGCTGGCATGTTGCTGGCATGTAGCTCTATTGTTAAGAGCAACTTGATGAAGACTGGAAGATCCGTGGTTTAAATCTTGGCTATGGCATTGAATTTTTCAGTCTGTTTCTTTAAGGTTGTTAATTATTTCAATCTGAGATGCTTTTTAAACTGATCCTGAATCAATACTCTTAAAAAGCCTCTCAAATTGAAATAATTAACAGTTTAGGAGAACACTTTCAATTTGAAAAATAGAAGTTACCTTCAAGCAACAACCTCACCAAGAAATTCCTTGGAAAGACAACAGAGGACGAAAACGCTACAATCTCCAACATGACACTATACTCCAGATTCGGATGGCAGCAATTGAGCTTTAAAAACATGTCCTGTTTTTAAAAGTAAGTGATTTATGTCAATAAACCAACTATTATACTATGTAAATCTTAAATATTTACTTATTATGCAATTATTAGTTGCATTCAAATGAGACCTGGTCTGTGCATCTAACTTTGCGTTACACATGAGGGAGCACCACATAACGTGTATATGGTGGCACACACTATTGGTAGAGCAACTGCAGCATGCGCAACATTTGACATTACATAGCGACAGTATGGTTTCATGCCAAAGAGAAGGTGGTCACACAAGTTATCACCCATTACTGAACATAAAGGTAAGTAAGCAGAAACAACGAGGAGTGATTCAAATTTTAGCACAACTGAACCCTGAACAGTGTAATATTCATATGGCGCTGTCTTTGAGTCATCTACAACATTATCATGCGGAGGAATACCGCTTTCTCTTGCATATGTCACTGATGATGAAACATGGTGTCACCATTTTGAACCAGAAAGCAAGTGTCAGAGCAAGCAGTGGAAACATGCGACTTCACCACCTCCAAAGAAATCAAAGGTCGATCTTACTAGTTCTGGTAAGTTCATGATGTCCTTTTTTGACCACAAGGACCCACTGCTTGTAGAGTTCCATGAATGGGCAACCACCATCAATGTCCAGCATTATCAAGCCACTTTACAGAACCTTAGATGAGCTGTCAAGTTGAAACACCCAGGAATGTTGCCCAATGACATTCTCCTGCATGATAATGCCCACCCACACACTGTCAATTTGCTCAAGAAGACATTCTAGCTGTTTTGATGGTAAACACTGGAACATCCACCGTACAGCCTAGACTGTTCACTATGCGACTTTCAAGGTTATGGACCTCTAAAACAAATTATGTATTTGTGGACATCGATTAACAATGGACAACGAAGTGTGTGAATAGGTCCAGGCTTGGATCCGACAGCAGCCTACTAGCTTCTTCAAAGATGGAATCAACCAGCTAGTGTTGCAATGGGATAATGTGCCAACAGTTTTGGCGACTATTTTTGAGTTAATAAAATTGTTACCGTTACTTTACACAAGTGACTAGGTTTCATTTGAATGACCCTTATAATATAAGCCAAATAGTGGAGTACTAATAATGTTCAATGAATACTTTTGTATCTGACAACAGATAAGAAAATGTCTATAGATTTTATACAACAATTTAATAAACCAGACTAACTTATCTTATTTAGCTATATGCACTGTGGAGTTGGAGCATTTCCAATTCCCAGGCACAGCGCCTATCCTGATCTTGCAGATATTTCAGCCCTTGCATAGGATAAATGTCCATTTAGCAATTTGATGTATTTGAAAAACTACAATAGTGATGTGTAGGTCTCAGAAACCAACATTACAGCTGAGGATTGACAGTGCTAACATTATCTACCCATATTAGCTGCATGCATCATCAACCTCTGTCATGTGCATGTGATGCTGGCAGTTGGGCCAATCAGCGCTGCCAAGATACAAATTTATCATCATATGAACAGTTGGCTCTTAAATATCTGTGGGCGGATAACCACTTTGTAGATTATCTGTAGTTTTTTTAGTATTTCTATTTTAAATGCATTATCAGCACATTCAAAAGTAATTGCTATGTATATTACAAACTGATTTGCTAAGGACTGTGCAAGCTTTAACTTTTGTGGTATTTTATTGTTCTCTATTCTGCTCACTCTTCAAATGGGAATTCTTTGAAACTTGGTCAAAATATGTAAAGGAACAGAAATATGTAACTTTCACTTTCCATTAAAAGTTGCATCCAACTGTAAAAATGCGTACAGTAAGAATATTGAAAAATAGCTTCTGATTGATTGTCAGATCACAAGATAAGAAATTTTTGTGTGTGCATAGGGCAGGAAGAATAGTTTAAATTCAATGATCATCCACACCAGAAAAGCATCTGTTAGCTGCCACTTTTCAAATGGATATTAATTCACTAAATTATCTTGAAAAACAAGGCAATTTCTTGCTCTCTGGCAAATTAATGCTTTGTAAAGTCTGATGTGTGATGGGTGATAAGAAAAAATGAATATGTTGCTTTAAAATGAAGCTCAATGATTTGAAAGACCTACTGATGTGTCTGGGCGTAAATTAAACAGAAAACGTAATACAGCTTTTGTGAAGTCTAAAAAGTTTATTTTTAGTGTGAAGGTACTAGAATAAAAAAAGCACTTGATATGTAAATTTATCAACAATGGGTGTCAGCTAAATTTGTTAACAGAGAGGTCTTCTACAAGATGGCAAGTTAAATATAATTTTACAATTTTTGCATTAACTTCTATTTTGCTTTATCTGTAGCTATGTTCCCCTCCATTACCTCATGCCCATGTCCTTTGTGGTACAGGAGTAACATGGTCATGGATTCAAAGCTAGCAGAGGACAATGAGTCTTTCCAGATGTAAAAATTTTTAGCATGGCTTCTTTTGAAGGAAAAATAAGATTTGTACAGTTTATTCACCAGATGAATAAAGTAGACACAAACAAATCACCAGTTGGATCACTCCCAGGCCACATAGGTTTGCAATGACAGAACACAGTTATCACATATCACTATCTTTAATAAGCATTTTTCACCAATAAAAGCACATTTTATTCAAATTAAATATAAATTACATGCAACACACTAATAATGGAAGTTGATTGCTACTTGCATCATTTGGATCCTCTAATCTGAGCTGGAAACTGGTCTTTTCTTGCTGGAAGTTCTAACCTCACAAACTGGCTTTTTCTTTGAATGTGCTCTAAATACTTTAAACTGCTATACTGGTAAACTTTGGATGTCAATTTCACCACTTTATTGATAGGAAGTTATGGATGTTTCTCATACATGTTTAAACACATTCAATATTATTGTCTTTTTACCAATTTGTAATGGTTTTCTGCTCTTATGTTTAACAACACTCACTCGTTCTGCCATGCTGATGTGTACTATTTTGATTTTTCCTTTTTGTTCCCTCTGCTGTCTCCAGTTACACTGTGTGAGTTAGGCTAGTTACAAATTTACTTAGTGTATAGTTTTATAACTGAAGTATGCTAAGTATTCAATAGTTTGTGCTTTAGAAGAAATGAAGTGAGCTGTTAAACCTTACAAGGGAACTATTAGTATGCTCACATCTGTACGTGCCTAAGAGCTTGAGGGCATCATCTCTGCTCTATGTGGGGCCTGTGTGATGAATATAGCTGGAAGTACCCGAAAATGAGTCCAGAACATATAGGAACATATAGAAATAATAGCATAGCATTGCATGGGAGGGATTATTTACCTCAGATGGGCAGCGGCCTACACATGGCATACACAAGGAGCTCTGTCGCCCACACCCACACAGAGCTAACGAGAGATGTCCAGCAGCTCCTTGCAACTGGTTACATGTGACACTTTCCAGGCTTCAGTTTTGGGCATTGCGGTTCTACTTCACAACAGATCTTTGGTGCACATGGTACATATACAAGAGATATACCGTCAAATTTTCAGCTGTTTAGCATTATTAGTACAGTGATAGTTCCCTTGATAGTAACACTACTTTCTTGAGGAACTATTTAGAGGACAAAGCATCAAACTGTGAAGGAGCACTGTGGTCAAAACACATGGTTTTTCCTATGAGTAAGGACTATGATACAATGAAGCACAAAGCTAATAATTTTGAATCAAACTAGTACTCAATGCTCCATATATTGCTAGTGTTTTACCTAGAATGCATTTCATTACGACCTTCCTAATATCCTCAGCTAATGTTGGCTACTGAATGTTGATTTGGTTTCTTGGAGGCGATAGGGGTGTCTCTGTTGGTATTCAAGTTCAAGATACCAACAGAGATGCCCCTATTGCCACCAAGGAGTTCACCAAATCAACATTCAGTAATCGACATTAGCTTAGGAAAGTCTTAACGAAACATGTTCTAGATACACATTAGCAATATATTGGGCATTGAGTACTAGTTCAACAAAAAATTGGTTTTATTTATGTCTACTTTGACCTCCTGATGTACATAGGATAATCATATGTCATATGCATGACATGTAAAAGAACTTCAAGCCTGAAGAAAGAGTTCTTTGAGCAAAATTAACCATATTTCATGCCCAATATAAAATGGGATGTTAAAAACCATAACAGTTAAAGAGGGACCAGAAATAAAAAACTCAATTTACCTCTTTCACTATAGATAATCAAGGGTCAATGTGTAATATATCTTGAGTGAAAAGCCATAACACTGACCAGAGATAGACTGTGTAGTAAACTTACTCTTATAACAAAATGGATAATTCACTTACCCTTGGCCAGATATTGAACTAAGAGTCTTGGGAAATGATTTATCATTGAACGTAAATATGACTAGATCTAAGCAGTTTCTCTCAGAAATAATCTTAAGGTAGGTGTTGTAATTTCCATCATCGCAGGTTTCTGACAATTTCCACCAATGTTGACTTGCATCTGTTGAGGTAGTTTCTTCCAAATGAAGCGATAGATTTCTAAAGGCATTGTCATTGGGAGAAACTGCAACAAGCAAAATAACAAGAACAATAAATAAAGGCAGTTTTTTATTATTACTTAAATCAACAATGTATGAAATTTCATATTTGAAATCAGCAATGACAGAAAATTTCATTGTAAATGTTTTCAAGATTGGGAAAAATTCTACTTTTCGTATTTTAATTTGTCAATTAAAGCAAAAGAACATTTTACTACTGTCATATTCTTTTTCAGTGGAGGAAGGGTAGTTTAAGTCAACATTATTGATCTCTCTCTCCCTCTCCCTCCCCCTCTCTCCCTCTCCCTCTCTCCCTCTCCCTCTCTCCCTCTCTCCCCCCTCCCCCCCTCCCCCCTCCCCCCCTCTCCCTCCCTCCCCCTCTCCCCCTCTCCCTCTCCCCCTCTCCCTCTCCCTCCCTCTCTCTCCCTCTCCCCCTCTCCCTCCCTCTCCCTCCCTCTCCCCCTCTCCCTCTCCCTCCCTCCCTCTCCCTCTCCCCCTCTCCCTCCCTCTCCCTCTCCCTCCCTCTCTCCCTCTCCCCCCCTCCCTCCCCCTCTCCCTCCCTCTCCCCCTCTCTCTCCCTCTCTCTCCCTCTCCCTCTCCCTCTCCCTCTCCCTCTCCCTCCCTCTCCCTCCCTCTCCCTCCCTCCCTCCCCCTCCCTCTCCCTCCCCCTCTCCCTCCCTCTCCCTCTCCCCCTCCCTCTCCCTCTCCCCCTCCCCCTCCGCCCCCTCTCCCTCCCTCTCCCTCTCCCCCTCCCTCTCCCTCTCCCCCTCCCCCTCCGCCCCCTCTCTCCCTCTCCCCCTCTCCCCCTCTCTCTCTCTCTCTCTCTCTCTCTCTCTGGCTTTGTTTTGGAAATGTTTGTTGTGGAGAACTACAATTACTCTCTCACTGACATTGGTATTCACATGACTTTCTCAACTTGCTCTTCTATAGCTATTCTTACAAAATCTTGTTCTACCTACTTCTTGCTAATCAACATAAGCTTTCTATAGACACTTACACATTCCATTGAAGGTAGAAAAAGGATGCAGTAAAGTGATAGATTTTTAAAATAAATTCTCATGAGAAAAAACAATTCACACCTGAAGAAAATATAAGTATTTAAAAATTCAACCCAACAAAAATTAATCTCTTGGAAATGATTAATGCTGCAAAATTTATTTTACATGAGATAACACTTATTGCATAATGTAGGACTTGAAGCTTTCACAGAAAGCTTTATTAATCAAGGCTATTATTGTATAGTCGGATTATACAATTTCATGTATGTCAGCAGTTTTGATTATGGTTTACTGTTTATACAAAAGTCATTCAAAGCAAAGAATTTCACAGGCTCTTCCTAGAAAATTCAAGATGCAAGTTATATTAGATAGAGTCAACATGAAAAATTCACTGCCATGGCTAGGATTTGAACCATGGATCTCCTGGTTTCTGTCCATTTGCTCTAACCCATTTAGCTACCATGGCCAACTTGCCATCCTGACACTAAATTCTCCATTTGACTTGTCTATTTCCCTGGTAAACTACTAGGAGCTCTTGCATTCAAGATACACAGTTTGTGGCGACTTACTATCATAAGTACTTAAGGCCCAGGCTTCATCATTTAACTCATATTATTTTAGTTAATTGATGGAAATTAATCATTTCTTCACACTAGCCAGTTATATATTATATATAATTATATATAAGTTATATATTCTAATAATATATATTCTAATTAAAACTGTTAGAATAATTTTTGAAAAAATAAAAAATAATGAAAATGTTTTTGTAAAAGGCAGTTTGAGATGGGAAGGTTTTCTTGAAAATCTTTGTTACATTCCATAATATAAACCTGAATATAAACACCAGTTAACTCAGATGTCTTTGATTCCTCCAAACACACACCAGTTAACTCTTTAACTGGCTTTTCATTTTTAAGTGAACACAACACCCACCCAACCAGCTCTACATATAGCTTTCTAAAAATACCTTCTTTTTTTCTTTTTAATACAGTAAACTTCAAAATGTGCATTTCTGGTGAAATCTTTACGTTAATCTTCCCAAACAACTACTAAAGTTGAACTGCGTTCTGCTGTGAAGAAGTATATATATATATATATATATACCTTATTCAGAAATCACATTTTCAGTATTACAAAAGAAATGACTTATTCCAACTTGTGCCATTTCTTCTAATATCTGTTGAGGCACAAACCTATTACACTGCAAGTACACACATACGATACTAGAACCAAAAGCAATATGTATAGGGAAGGGAAAGGAAAGAAGTTTTTTGACAAGAATCCCTTTGTGATTGGAAAAATATTATACAATAAATTACCATTCAATATTAAACAAACATCAGGTCCAGAGTTTACTAAACAGTTAAAAAATTATTTAATCAATAGTGCTTTCTATGATATAGATGAATATTTGTATATATGCTAAATAAAAAACCTGTAATGTATATGTGACATAGGCTATATGACATAACACTAATCCGAATTTGTAAATTGCTTGTTACATACGTTTGAGACTACATGCCGATACAACAAGGAAGATGATGTGGACGCCTGGACCTGCCTCACCCTGTGGATTTTACGACTTAAGATGATGTGTATTAGCTTTCAACCTTTATTAATATCACACTAATTGTTAAAAGGACTAATGTTTATAGAATTATCATGTATCCTGTGTAGTTAAATAATTTTACAACTGTATATATTTAAATTATTTATATTATTTTGACAAAACCCAAAATTCTGTAAGAATCTCCTGGTGAATAAATATGAATATGAATATGAATAGGAATATGAACTTCATGTATCTGATGAAACCATTAAGGATGACTTAGAGCTGGAGTTATTTGTTGATTTTAAAATATTAATTAGAATTCAAAGAACTGTTAAAGTATTTGTAGTGAAGTATAAGTATAGTTATTGATAGAAGAAAGACAAGATATAATTCAATCTTGGAAATTAACAGTCAATGCTAAAAATTATCAACAAACTAAATGGTATTATCTTTTCACCACACACACATGTACCCTGAGGAAACGTTTTCACAACTCTACAGAAGAAGTAGCTGAGGCAGAATGGTGCAGAATGAGCTAGATGACTTCGAGAACCCAACTGACTAGGAAGTGAAAATCACATCAAAATAATGTCACACATTGTGGAGAGGAAATCTACTTTACTTTACATCCCACTTAGTTAAAACTCTAGATAGTATTTTAATTATTTTTTCTAAAAGGGGGAGAGGATTTCTTATATGGTGAAAAATAAATGACTGAAATTTCACTCTTATTATTATGTATTAAATATCATGCTTATTATTCAATATTTGAACATGCTTTTAAACACAATACTTTTAAAATTTATTTTTTACATGTTAATTATATAAATATTTAAGAAGTATAAAATATTCAACTATTATTACTCCTTTACATGAAGTGGTTATCTTGAGAAAAAGCATAATTCTAATCACATTGTAAGCATAAGAAGCATAATATTTTATATAGGCTTTTTAATATTTATTAGCACCTCGAAAGGATGCTTTATCGCCATTTTCAAAATATCACATAATATGTATGTTTCAAACTGTTAACTAGTGAATTTTACAAGAGGTAATCATGATTTTTAGAAAAATAACTGCAAATGTACACTATTGTAACATAAAAACAGAAAAGACTATTTCAGAATTACATATAGGGTAACTCTTAATAAACACTTACAGGAATACACAGGAAAAGAAATGTAAAACATGCTACTAGAACCAGTGCTGTAGTTGGACCAGTATGGTTCGGTACGGTACGCCGTACCACCTAAATTTGAACACATATGCGAACTGTCTAAATCTGTGAAGTGGTGGTTAGACTTAAAGAAAAAAATTAATATGTATGATGCTGGAAACTAACCTCTATATCATTCATCTTATTGGTTGCAATTGTCGTGTCCATAATGAGCTGGAATGCCAAACTATATTCCAATGAGTAAGGACTATGACACAATTAAGTACAAAATTAATATAATTTTGTGCTTCATTGTGTCATAGTCCGTACTCATTGGAAAATAATTAATGTTTATTGATTGTTCTTAGCACTAAACTGAAAGGGAAACAGCTTTTATATTAGCCATAAAGCTTCTTGGTATAACAATGAACAGTCAGGCGGTGCGAACCGCAATTCTTAAGTGACTTTTGGTGAGTACCACCTGAACTATTTTCCAGGTTGGTGGGTACCACCTAAACTTTTCTCCAACTGCAGCACTGTCTAGAACATATAAAACTACAAAATGTGGGTACAGAAGAAATATAATACAAAAATATTTTATAAATCAGCCATTTTATACTGCTGAGGAATACAAATGTAAATAGATGTAAACATAGATCACTAAACAATATCTTTGTATATAGACTTTAAAAAACATCCTTAGAATTCAATTATCCTTGCTTCCAAATATTTTCCCCATTTGTAATTATTGAAATAATTTTTATACTATGTAGCCTGACACAGTATGCGTACTACATGTCACTTAACAATTCATTAGTAATGTACAAGATAATTTAAATCTTGTCATGGAACCAGAATATTTCATTTTTACAGTAACTTCCATTAGTTAAGTTCACCACTGTATTTTGACATAAGTGAACATTGACAACTGGAAATTTCATGTTCTCCTATAAATTTTGAAAATATCTTCATTGTTCATTTAACGTGCAGTAAGGAAGTAATAATAAATTCTGCTCCAATGTATTTATTTTTCTCTTTAGATCTTAAAATAATTTATAATATTAGGAATACATAATGTAGGTGCGGCTTACCATACACATCCATTAGCTGAGTTACTGGAGTGGCCATTCCACGATTAGTCACTTTGAGAAACTTTGGCATTATGTTTGGAATTATCACTTTGTCATCACTAGGTTTTGTAAAATTCAGCATGGTTAACAGCTTTTCTCTTATTGGATTAGGCTTCCCATCAACTGCTGGATCTAATCTGTATTCTTGGTATCCTGTACTTTCTCCACCCGACACTGGATTAGGACTAGTCCGTGATATTGTCCATGTAAATTTTATAATAATTGGCATTGCTGAAACATAACATTAAATGCATTATATTAATGAAGCAGAAACATTATTTTTGTAATACTTCATGGACATATATTTCAATTTACTTACAGCAATTTCAAGTTTAAGCAGATCATTATGTTATGTCAACTTCTAACTAGGAAGCTAACATAGCTATAATCATCCTAAGTTCATAATGAATGTATGATTGAATCGGCCAAAACACTTGTTTCCTATTCATGCTCACTAACTAAAGCAGAGATTACTTACAGGATCTGAGATCCTTCATCAAACTGAGATGAGCAGGTTTAGATATTTCCCAGAACTTCTTTGATGCCCCATTTAATCTTATTATAGCAACATCCGTGTTATCATAGTTGGATAAAAAGGAAGATGCAAGTTTATTTTTCATGTATGCATTTTTAATTTTATTCCATTTTTGTTCATTTAGCCTGAAATAAAACCAAACATATAAAGCATTAGGGCAGGAATCTGAAAATGAAAGATAAAACATGCTATTAATCAAATTCTTTTTCTCATAAATATAAATAAATGCAGCATACTTGAATGAATGAATACTTAGAATACTTAGAAATTTCACAGGCATGATGATAGAGAAGGTACTCATTAAACTAAATAATATAGGCAGTCAAAAACATAAGTATATTGGCCCTGTAGCTCAGTCAGTAGAGCATCGGATGTACTGCTGAATGATCTGTTTCCAGCTTTTAATTTAGATATAATACAATTTTGCAATGTGCTATTTATATAATAAATTCACTATGTTTACATACATGTTATACAGACATTTAAATTTTCAGAATGTTGACCAACTTCAGCTTTCTGCAACTGTAGAGCACAATAAATGGGAAGGGCATCATAACATCTTAAACAAAGGAAAAATCTGACAAGAACATGCCAAAGGCATTCCCCATTTATTCTGAGAATTGTCGGTAATCTTGAAACCTATGTTAAATAATTTCTATATGAAATACACTTAAAAGATGTTAAGGAAATGAACATCTGTTGACAATTAACCTTTTTCAGAAAACCCAGTGAAGCTTACTTTCGTAAAGGCTATTCCAAAAAGTGTTTACACTACACTCTCACTAATCCAGCCCTCTGTGGTCTGTGTGAACTTGCGTAATGTTAAAAGCAGAAACGATGTGCAATAATATGTCAATAATGTATCAATGATTTTTATCGTTATTGTATATTACTGTTCTTTGTGTTATTGAATTTATGGCTTCCTTTAGAGTTCAGTACATACAATGGCTTCTAAAAGGAAACATGTTATGCTACTAGATCTCAAACAAAAACTCGAAATTTTGGATATGCTGAACCAACCAGATGGATGCAGTACTAATGTAATGCTTGTAAAGCAGTTGTGTGATAAAGCATGCCGCTGCTGCGTTATCATTGCAGCAACTGAAAATTAGGGACATGTTTCATAGTGAGCGATACTGTATGTGCATACCAAATGTATAAGTTTTGTATAAAATTTAATATATCTTTGGATTAATACATACAATGTATAGTCAAACATTATCAAATCAATAATCTGGCACCCATGTCTACAAGGAATAGCCGGGTTAGCGAGAGTTTAGTGTATTTCTAAAAGATCACATGTCAACCTACCTGTGAACCATTTCACACATTGATCTACGATGTTCAGGAAGGATGTAGGTTGTAGGATGTAGGATACAGGATGTTAACACTAACAAAGGGCTAGCTGGCACATAAAAAGTTGATCTGCATATCATTCATCATTAAAATCAACAATAATCTTCCCTTTTATCATAATGCTGTATTATGGAGGTAACATCTGTAATAATTATGAACAATTTGTAATAAAATTTGACACCTCTGTAAATGTAAAACAGTTGTTAAATTCTAGATGCATTCATTATGTAGCAGAAATAATGTAGCAACTTACTATTACTATGAATATTTTGTGAAATAAATAGCTATTTTACTTAATTATGAATCTTTAGGTATAAACTAACTTTAACTTGTGTGCTAACTTTAAATAAATTTATAATGCATGAAAAAATGCTAGTTAAACCCTTGTGAATGAAATATTTATACAGAATCACTAACTTGGAAGATGGCAATATTATTAAAGAATGTTTTCATATTCAAAGGAGAAGTAACTGGGGTGGGTCTTGGGCACATAAAATGAATGTGTTAGAGCAGATAGGTATGGATCATTCTTGGATAAATGCAGAATATGGGTATAGAGACTTCTGGAAAGAAGTTAAGATTAGAAGATATTGACAGACAAGACATTTTTGCCAGTACAAGTGACAAAAGCTCACTGAGGTTATATAGAGCAATAAAAACAACCTGGCGGAGGGAAGAATATATAGACATATGTAATAAGTAAGGACGAGAAGGTTTTGCTTGGGCGAGAACAGGAGTGAGAAATTTGAAAGGTATAGGTCAAGAGAGGGAGCTAGATAAATGTCCATTGTGTGGAGAAGAGAGTGCAGATTTCCATTGTATATTATAGTTTAGTCAAACAAAGATATGGAGTGAGCAGGCCTGGCTATGTAAATGGGACAATTTAGGAGGTGAAGTAGTAATTAGAAAAATTTTGGAAGTAAAAGGGGAAAAGAACAGGAGAAATATAGGGAATTATTTAGGGAAAGTTAAAGAGAGATGGCTAAGAACAATTAAGAGAAAAATGTAAGTAGGATAGGTGAAATGGAAAAAAAACGTAAAAAGGAGTAGAGGGCCTCCAATACACAAAAACCCCGGGTTAGGTGTATGGGGACCAAATTATTATTCAATGGCGGGCAACATGGTAGAATTTTCAGGATTTAGGAATATATGGCATTTTCCAGTATGGATTTTATAAATATAATCTTGATTTTGAATTTCCATTTGATGATGTAAAAGGAAAGATGAAAAATAAATTACAAATTACCTAGTAAGATAAAAATTTTGACGAATAGCTCAAAACCAAAATTTAAAAGTAAATTAAAATAATATTTGTTAAATAAATGTATATACAGCCTAGATGAATTGTAAATTATTTATGTAAAAATTTGGTACTAGCATAGATGTTGTAAAATAATAATTGTCATATTGTAAAATAATTTGTATAGAAATGATGTTTCCAAAATCAATGTACAACTGATAAACTGGACCAATAAAATATCAATATCAATGATTTCATAAGCTGTTCAGCTGCTGTCGACAGTTTGAATGTACAAGACCCCTTATTATTGGCAGAGTTCTGCTAGTCAATAAGGGACCCAAATATTGGAATCAGCCAAGAGCAGCAGCGATCTGTGCAACAGCTTATAAAACTTGCTCCTGCAGTAAATGTGAATGCAACCCAGGAGTGTAAGACTTTAAACTTTCACAGCGAGCGCTATTAATCAAGGCTTCATAGGTGATCAGCTGTGTCAAAGTTGCAAATGCAGAGCTTTCAGCCATTCCAAGCTCCATGGCCCTCCTCAGGAACTGAATAAAAAAGCTGACCGACCGTTCCCATAAATATAGCCATTATGTGGATAGGGCTTGTGTCACCCCACTGCAGTCTGCCTTTGGTACGCTGATTCACAGGAAGGAAGATCCCACATTGTTTTGCATTTTCTGTGTGGTTTGTCATCTGGTTAGGGATTCTCCCATGTTTAGTTTTCTGGGAGGGGGAGAGGGGTGTCTTTGAGGGTTCTCTGCACAGTCTATCATCTGGTTGCGGTTTCTGAAAGAGGTATATTTTATGGCTGGAGCCCAAGCTGCACTTAATTGAAGTCCTGTATCTCTATTGAAATTCCATGGATGGAGTTTAATCTGGATGGCTTCTTCAATAAGTCTATCAAAATGCTTGTCCAAATGCTCCAGAACTGAGGCGTCATTAAAATTAATTTTGTGAATGTACTCTATACAATGTGGAGCTGACTTCTCTGGTTGAAGGTGTCTGATGTGACATGTTGTTTACATCTCTCCTCAACTGTGCATACTGAGGAAGGCCATGGAGCTTGGAATGGCCAAAAGCTTGATATTTTTAACTTTGACATGGCTGATAAACCTGCGAAGTTTTGATTATTAACCTAGGAGTGAGTTAACAACATTCTAAATCATGTTGGTTGCCTGTTTAAATTTCTTCCAAAGTTAAATTTGATATAAAGGTAGTCAAAGGATTTTACTTACTTATCAATGGAGATATTGTTAGCTGACATTTCATAAATAGGTTCATAATTGCTGAGGTCCATGCGCACTTTCACTTCGCTAGGGAGGTTAGCATGACCTACTGTGCTGCCCAAGGCAAACAACACCAAAGGAAACCAAATGACTGCAATAATAACAAACAACAGTCCACCACCCATTAGGTATTTGGAGGTGGGGCTTTTCTTTTCACCACGAGGCTGTGGATATTCAGCTTCCATGTGTCGAGCACACTTATGTTGAAATATGTTTGCAAATATATCCTCCATTTTCAGCCAATCCCACAAAGTCATTGACGTATCGGTCCACATCCAGTCCATTAAAGCACGAAGTTCAAATAAAAATGGGATTGCCATAAACCTGAAAATTCATTCAAATTATTTACTCACTATTTGAATCATATTATATGATATGGGCTTCATCAGAAAATAGAATTATATACCTAATTTTATAAATGTCAAAACTGATTTTCAATACACGAGATGCAATTTACATTGTTTACAACAGTTCATATATTCCCTTAGTAATTAAAATTATACAATGAGCTATACAGTCAACTCATTGTTTAATTTTAATTATTACATTATTTCACATTGTTAATTCCAATTTAACATTTTCAAATTCAAGTTATTTTGTCGCTGAATGGTTTTGACTTCTCCATTAAATAGTTTTGTCTTGGTTTTACTTTGTATGCTTATGCCGGTAATTTATTATACAATTTAACCTATATTATAAACTTATGTTCCAGAGTATTTTGTACTTGACATGAAGGCCATCAATATGTAAAAAAGTGAAGCTATTGACAATGAACCAATACAAATGTAGCAAACAATCTATCTTCTAGATAGTGAATTGTTACATTAAAACTCAACTGACCAAACATTTTGTCAGTCAGTTAATTTCAAGGAATATTGTGACTTTGTGGGTTCGTAGAATTAAAAGTCCAATTTGCCAAAATTCTAAATGTTCTTTATTTGCATAGAAATACACTTTGTAGCAGCAGAATTACATCACATACCAATCACCAAGGTCAATGACAATAAACAGCGTTCTGAATACACCTGTTTAAATCATCTCTCGTTACAACACTTTACAGCTGTTTACTCTCCTGTTTACGACTCGTTTATGACTGACTCTTGGCGAGTCGTCGCTTCCTCAAATACCTCATCTGATAATTCAAGACTGTCCCAGAACAATCAAGAAACCAAATAATCTCTATCAAGATGTGACCAGAAATTTCCATTTATCTCAGTTAGTTTGTTTGTTTCGGCAGACCTTTATCTGCGTATTTAAGTTTGAATTTATGAGTCACTATGTTTACACTCAGTCTTCACTTACTTGTTGTTGTATAATTGAAACGTTTTCAAGATCATTCGATCTCATCATCAGCTGTTTGGTGACTAGATGAACCTTCCTCTTCTTCCACTACTACGGAGCTCCGATCACTCTGCCATCTGGTGTTAGGGGCACTAAGTTTTAATACTTCATTTAATGCCGGGATTTCAAAATTTATAACTTTATCACGGTTTTTGTTTATGAAAATTTTTTCCCAAATATCCAATTCTATGGGTGTACTTAAAGATTTTAACAGTTTAATGTTGTGGCCAATGTTGTGGTTTTCTGTCCAAAAATGGTGTGAAGCGTGCTATCTTTAGTTCCTTTGTGTAAACAAGCCGCATTATCACTCTGTGTGAACCTTTTATGTCCATTGCTGCACACTGCACACAAGTATTTATTATTCAAATTACTGAATATTTTTACCAATTTATCATAGTTCAAGGGATATAAAAATATTGTATGTATTAAAAGTTTATCTGCTTAACCTTTCAATTTTGTCTTGTAGTTACCACCATTATTTACAAAATAATCATTAAATGAATTATGCTTTCCTTTGCATTAGTAATCTTTCACTAGATTCATTTTTTTATTTTAATATTTCGGTTTTTTCATTTTGTTAACCCCAATTTATTTTTTTTACTATGAGGTTCATTGCTTTAGATTCATTGTTTTTAGCAGGAATTATAACCTGTTTGTATATTTTTATACTAGTTTTTAAGTCCTCAGATGTTGAGCTGTGAATTTGTCTTAGAAAATCTCAATCTTGCAGAAATCGCTCTAAAACTGTTGTTATCCTGATTTCTCCTAATTCAAATTTTTGGTATGGCTACATCTAAATTAGGTCATTGATATTATAAATAGTTCAAAAGATGAGTTAACATTCTCTAATCTATAGAGATTTTTCTAATTTTTCTTAGATGACAGCCACTTCTATGCTTTAATGTTTTTAATACAGTAGAAGCCCAAAATAGTGCAGTCTGAAATACCACAGATTCAGATTTAATGCGGGTAAAAATATGTCCCCATTAAAAAATATTCAAGACAAACTTAGAGCTTTCCAATAAGGAGAGAGTAATTTGTCAGAGAGCGATCATTGCACAAGTTAATTATGCCATCAGTGTATTTTATGATTTAGGATCCAAAATATTACACAGTCAGAGTCGAGAAATTATTTCATATGTATGAGCATACCTGAAGAAAGAAGCTAAAAGTGAAGAACTGGTTACATCACAATATTTTACTTTTTCAAAAAGATTTGAAAAGCTTAAGTGCATTTCAGATGACACAGGAGTGTCAAAGGAACAGTGAAAATAAATTTTTAAAGAACACAAACAAAATGAAAATCAGAGCACATCTTAAGAACTCCAGGAATAAAGCCCAGCTTTCCGAACTGAATAATAGATCTAGATGACTTCGACAATGTGTCATTAGAGAACAATTCAAAATTTTTATGTCCAGGAAAGAGGTGATGCTACAATAGTTAAATTACTTATTTTTAGAGAAAGCATTAACTTTCAGGGCAGTAAGTCATCCTTAAACAGAATAGTGAGAGAACCGAGTTTTAAATGGAGAAAGACTAAAACAAACAGAAAATGCTTATAGAAAAGCATAACATTCATTTTAAATGTACCTGGTGAAGAAGACAGTCTAACTCATATTGAACAACTTGAATAAATTTATTTACATCTGCAATTATACTTGCATTAATACAACAGATTTTCACAACTAATTTAGCCAGATAAATTGTTATGTATACAACACACAACTTCAACATGTCTCTATAGTGTTTCTTAGCATCTTTGTTATATGCACTAACTTGTGCTGCTGGTAAATCCCTCTGACATACACACAGGTTCACCTATTCATGGAGTTGCATGTCAACTCTGAACACAACTACTCCGACATTTGCTTGTGAACTGCTTCACTGTGCCCACTGCTCACACGGAGCCGCATTCATTGACTCAACTTGAAGCTCAAAACACACACAAACTCTAAACACTAAACACTGCTCTAGGCTTTGCAACAACTCTTTTTAATCCTGTCATGCGTGGGAGATGATCCAGAAGTCAAATGTTCTTGAATAACCTTCAGGAACAGTATTGTGCAGTAATACAACTCGCTTCATGACATTAGCGAGTGACTATCCTTGAAGGCCATGCCTCTCCCACCCCTCCAGCCAATAGACAACAGAGCCGGAGAAATTGCCCTACCCACATCACCATCCCCACTGGCAACAGCAATGGCAGCTTAATTGCCTGACTTGACTCCTCCCCTCCATAATCCCAATGTGACTATATTTATAAATCAGGAAAAATCAAGTTATGTTACAAAATATTCATTATATTGTAATATTTCTTAACCACTTGAAATGACATCTGCATGAGAATTTTCTTATATAACACAAGTAATTTGTAGGTTTTACTGCAAGAGGTAGATACAGATACAGATTTGGTCATATTTCATTGACAAGTTGAAAAAGGTATACCTACTGTCCGGCCGCTGTATCTACGGCTCTGACATTTAGTGGCTGCACGAGGTGGAGGGGGAAGGTTACTAGTACCAACATATAATAATGAGTAATTGAAAACATATCGTCAGAATTATCTTTATAATGAGAGTATAGGAATCTATTAGCTTCAAAACATTGAAATACAACTTGTAATTTCATTATCATGCAAGATATTCTTTACAACATCACTCTATTCAAATATTTCGTTCACACCTTTCACGCACACCAACTGCTTCTGTTGGTGATACTGGGAGTCTCTACATCCGGTGTCGTGGTCAGGAAGCTAAAACTGTCTGCTAGCGCCAATCAGCGTTGTCGCTGGTAGGCGTGGCTCCCGAACCCAACACCGTGTTGCCAGCTTAAATTTGTTTGAGCCACGTGGCCTAATAGCGGCTTGCGCTGGTGAACTTTCTTTGGTATAATTTTCGTGCGTGAACTCCGATGTTTAGTGTTCGTAAGTCCTATTATTATCGCTGTTATAATAATATGGCTACTGGTTCGTGAAATATGCAAATACATGAAATATTTAAAATACGCATTGTTCCTCTGCTTGAAATTCCCGCTCAAGAACTGGCAACAGCCTGCTTCCCCCTCTCGAGAAATGTCAGAGCCGCAGATAGAACGGCCGAGGTATAATAAACTAACAGAGTTAAAAATGTACATCTTGTAACATGCAGAGCCAATTGAAAAAACTATTTATAGTCAGTTTTTAACACTTTGTCACTGTTAATCGGACCGAGGTTGAAAATGAACATAATGGCTTCCAAAACTATTCCCTCAATAATATACAAATGTAAGTGACGAAGTGTTAAAAACCAACTAAAAATAGTTTTTCCAATTACGTTTGATGTCACTATTACTAAATTCCTCCAATCACGTATTATGAAGAGCCAAGTTACTCAAATATTGAATTATTAGTAATCTGCTACTTACCCTTTGAACAATACCATATTTATAATATTATAGTGCTTGCACAGAACATTGCCTAAAATGCGTGTTGGATATCCACTGCGTATTTGATAAGCTGAAAGCAGCAGGTAGAAGCACTTTACCATGTACCACATTTGTGGGGGTATCTCTGCATTGAACTGTCTGTAAATAACAAAGAATAAGATTTCAATGTTCTATTGAGTAGAAGGAATATAATATTTAACTTTATATTGTTCAACATTCCAAATATTTAGCTTAAGCTAAACTAAATCTGCAGTTCAAGAAAACAAACCTAAAACAAACATACAAAACAAAATATTTAGGAACAATTTTTGATTCAAAATTATCTTGGAGACATCATATTGAAGCAGTAGTAAACAAATCAACCAAAAATTTTTCAATTTTGAAAAGATTAGCTGGAGTCAAGTGGGGCAGTAATCGGGAGACACTGAACACCACAAACAAAACATTCATCAAGCCAATACTTCTTTATAATGCAGAGGTAATAATTACAGCAAACAGTTCTAACATAAATCACCTAGAAGTATGCCAAAATCAGGCCCTACGACTAATAACCGGTGCAGCAAAATCAACTCCAATCACAGCAATGCAAGCCTTAACTTGGAACTATCCAATACATCTAACTTTAGAGGAGCAGGCACTAATACAACATGAAAAAATGTTGCGGTTAAAAACAGCAAAATGGGAGAAAAGATTACTAGAACTAATCAAGATGAAAACACAAACAATTTTCCTACACAAAGTTATGGAATTAAAAACAGATCTGAATCTTCCTAATTCTAAAGAAAACATTTTAATCAAAGAAAACCCACTGACTTTTGAACCAATTAATATTCAATTAGATTTAGAACAATTAGTTACAAAATCTGAAACTTCCAAACCTGTACTAAAAGTACTAGCATTAGAAACTGTGAACAATAGATATCCACCTGAAGAATGGTTACATATCTACACAGATGGATCTAACTTGGACAACAACTCAGGAGCAGGAATTAAGTGTGCACTGTTCTCATTCTATCAACCAGCAGGATACCACATAACAAATTTTGATGCAGAAGTAACCGCTATTCATATTTCACTCCAACACCTTCTATATAGAATAGATAAATTCAAAAATACTGTCATACTTTCTGATTCTAAAGCAGCATTATATGCAATAACTTCATATAAAATGAGGTCAATCCAAATTAAAGAATGTCACAAAATGATCCAACACCTTCAAAAACTACAGAAAAGAATTATATTACAGTGGATACCTGCACATTGTGGAATTGCTGGAAATGAATCAGCTGATTTTCTTGCCAAAAAAAGGTGCAAATTTAATTCAGAACAAAAGTAAAAACTTACCCTTTACATCCATAAAAAGGTTAATCAAAAGCAAATATAAAAACAAACAAAACCAATCAATATCTAACAAAGCCAAAGACAAAAAATTGAACATTTTAATTAAAAATCCAGAAATTATTCCAGAAATCCCACATAAAGCTGCAGTAGCAAATTTTAGATTACTTACGGAACATGATTATTTGGCCAAACACTTACACAGAATAGGAATTTATACAAGTCCAAATTGTCCTCTGTGCAAAAAAGAAGAGGAAATGACTGAAGAATATCTTTCAACCTGTGAAGTCCTACCTGCCGGACCCACTACACAGAAATATTGGAGAGCAAGAGAGCTAATGGCTTCATTGCCAAAGCCTAGCATTTGAAAACAACTACTTTATATTGTTAAAAAAAAAATATACTGAAAAATCACACTTCACTACTCTAAACTGCTAAAACTTAATTAAATTGCATAAAAAGATTTTAGATAACCATATTCACAGTAAAGGCTTAAACATTGTTATCAGTCCAAAAATGTTTTGTTCGTCTGTTAGAGCCCCATCCCTCTTAACACAGTCAACAAACTAATTTGCAATTACAAATAATCTTTCGAGAAGAACACAGTGAGACAAATTAAAAGCTGTGTTAACCTATAAATAATAGATTTACAGGTGAAAATATATTTATATAGAAAATATTTAGATATTCATTTGTGTGAAAACTAGAACTTTCCATATTTAACCACAAACCTGTAATTACAGTTCAAAGTTCTGGCAATAATTTGACAATATCATAGATCCCTCTCCACTATGACTGTACACTGAAATACATAGTGACACACCAGTGTATGTTTGCTAATTCGTTGTTGATGTTACATAATATTAAACAATTAATCAGTTTCTCGTGTAATGTCGCAAATAAAGGAATATCAATTCAAGCCTAAGAAGGGTCTAATTATAACACTAGAGAAAAAAAAAAAAATATTCAGACTTAAAATAGTACTGAGTAATACAGATTACATAGAAAATGAAGCTAGCTACAGTGAAGCAATGAATATTACACAAATATAAATATTTGTAACAAAAGGCTTCACTTATCTTAAGAAAATGGTGTTAATTCTTCTTTCTAATGGAGATCGATTTCAAAAACAAATTGTTTTCAACTAAGAAGCTGACTGATGATGAAAACAATCTGTTTTTAAAATCAAACTACATTAGAAAGAAGAATTAACACCATTTTCTTAAGATAAGTGAAGCCTTTTGTTACAAATATTTATATTTGTGTAATACTGAATAATACAGTTGAGGTGTAGGTGTTTCATCACCGACTCGCTCAGAAGTATTTCTGTTGTGAACGTGTCATGATACGAGACATGAAGGGAAGCAATAAATGATTTCTCATTACATTACATAATTTTTTCATTCTGTTTCATTAAGTAGAGACACAATGAATACTGGTAAGCATGTTATGATGGTATTATTCGGGACAAATGACTTGAGCTTTGTTTATCTGTGGCAGTAGTAGGAACTATGCATGTTGTGATGGCTGGCTTATTAAACTATTAATCTAGTTATCTGTGGTGTGACGCATGAGTACTGCAGTACAGTGTAGAGCCTAATCACAAAGTAGGTGTCTCTAATAGAGATTTTCAAACATGGAAACTTTAAAAAAAATGTCACCTTGGAGGGTTGTAAACTCCCAAAGCAGAAGAATTATTCAGAATGTTTTCCACAAAACAGCCTAGTTCTTCCTTTGCAAAGGGCAATGACTAAAACAGCTATGGAAACTCCTCAAACAAAGCTAAATACTCATGTACATACTTTAGAATGTGACAATGTCTAATGCTTGTAACTCACAAGTTTACAGACAATAAAGATTATTATGGCAGTAGGAAAAAGTGAAGCTACAATAAAGAGTCACAGAATTTGAAACAGTATTTCAGATAAATAAGTTACTACTCCAGAAAAACAACGTAATCAAAAAAGAAGTTTCAAATGGACACTTCAATGAGTAATTTGCAGAACTTTTTTAGAGATTATGAAGTGCACAATTCCATAAAGAAGTTATTCTATGTAGTAAATGAGAAAATTAAATTTGGTTGTGAAAATTAAAGGAAATGGGATTTAGTTTCAAAAAATGTAAGAATATGCAGTACATTTTACTGAAATGCCAGGTTATATTGCCACTTACCTCTATGATTTAAACCCTATTGAACTGATATGAAATATCATGAAACAAACAATAGCAGAAAAATGTGTGTTCTATGACATTAAATGCACTTAAATGACCAGAAAGTGTTTAAACAACACTGAAGAGGATTGGAAAAATGTATGCATTAAAATTAAATCCATAGAATAAGAATACTGGCATCAAGATTCCTCTATGGAAAAAGAAATAGAAAGAGATAGCACTGATGGAGGGAAGAAGAAGCAAATGTAGTTGGTTTTATGGATTGCAGAGATGACAACAGCAGGTCTACAGACATAATAGCTGATATCCATCCTTTACTCAACATTGCCACAGATGGAAGCTCTGCAGATACACCAAGTGAAACGGATATGCAGGAATCGGAATGTTCACATCAGAATTAAATAAGTCAATTTTGTTCTGCCCCTTAGCGTATCACCTTTTCTGGCTTCAATAATGTACATATTTTCGTGACATGCTGTTTACCTCTCCTCCCCTCTGATAGCCAGCCGTGCGGTGTAAACAGATACCATCATCTCCACTACAAAGTATCTTCCTATATGTTCTGGGTAATTAGAGTGTAGTGCGCCTGCTTTTACTACATGAGGCACTGCAGGCAGTGATACTGATAATATATGAAATGAAGCTGGAGCCCTATGGAATGAGATGGCAGGGGAAACCAGAGATCCTGGAGAAAACCCACCCCAGCGCCATATTGTCCACCACAAATCTCACTTTGCAGTCACCTGGAATTGAACCTGGGCCCCCTTGGTGAGAGTTGAGCAGTCCAACCACTCAGCCATGAAAACAAAATATTGTAACTAATAAACAAATACAATGTACAATAGAGTTTATTGTGATGTAAAATGACACCAAGTTGTGCTAAACTCACTCTGTCACTAAAATTGTTAGCACAGTGCTAACTTACACTTTATTTCACTTTTATGAATGCACATAGAAAAAACAACTAATCTTCAGAGATTACTGTAGTGCTAATGTTTACTTATGCCTCCATTGCACACAGCAACTTCATAACTTTTTAATTCTCAACTACCACTCTCTTGACTGGCTTTAACACTCCTGGGTCATTACAGAAATATCTGGAAATAAATTATTTCAGACTTGTCAAAATCAAAAGGGCTAAGCTAGCTAGCATGATAGAAAAATTACACATTTTCCCAACTTCTGACTTACCAAGGATACATAGCATGATCTCAGCATCGATCGATATGCCCAGAAACTTGAAAAGTCTGATTATTCATCTTTTATTTAAAATATAATACAGTATGAAACAATGAAAGGCAAAACAAACCTATTGAATTTTATAAAGCAATTCCTCAGGGTTGTCTACACTCTTTGATACTTTTTAATTTGGTACTGGATGGAATTTTGAAGGAATTGACCAATAATATGAATCGTCTTAAGAATGTGAATTTCAATTAAGCTCTAATTTAGTAAACTTTTACCCTTGGCTTTTGCTGATATTGCTTTAATATCACAAAGTTAAAAACAGGAATACCATCACTCTTCAGTCCAGCTGGGTCTACCCTGAGTTCCATAGGTGTACCAAGCAGTTTCGTCTGTGGCCTGCATTTGGGAGATCCGGGTTCAATTCCTATGACCAGCCTATCTGACCCATGGGTTTTTTCGGGGATTGCTAGGTGAATGATAGGTTGGTTAATTACATCTCCCAAATTTCATGTTCCTCCACTTCATCTCCATTATCATTTCACATCATCTCTCATCTGGTGATCTCTTTCAGGATAGAAGTGTTGATAGGAGTCTTGGCACTGGATAGAATGATGATATGCTCCTGGTAAACACTTCCTCCTTTGGCAAGGCAGCCTCTAGCCCTTGGACCGGCCTGGTGGGCCAATTCAGGACCACAGTAGGTGGAATGTCAGCTGTACTGCCTGCCAGGGAGTTTCCAACTGGTCAATACTGTGGACCTTGTCCTCTGCATGTCGTGACCCCTTGGGATGGCTGCCCTGGCTCCTCTCACCTCATCCTTCCTCCCAGCGTTGCCCTACTTGGGGCAGAGGTACAATAGAACAAGAGTGGAACTCTATGCCAAGTCCCCTTCATAGCACAATCCCAATCCAATCCAATCCAATCCAATCCAATCCAAAGGTGTTCCAATAAATCTGTCTCATTAGTGGTACCCTTTCTTTAGCAGAAATGACTTATTTGGGTGGTTCAGTGATAGCATTTTTAATTTTTTAAAAAATGTATAAAATATCTCGGTGATAATTTCAGTAAATTAATAACACAAAACAACATTCACTTTTAAATTTTCCCGGAACCGGTTTCTGAGGCCTTCCCTCTATCTTCAGCCGGACATCGACTTGTTTTCATTGGTGTAGCTGGCAATATTTTGTCATCGGTCTCCTCTGGTGGCGGTTCGAGGAACTTGCTTCAGCTGAGCACCAATGAGAACAAGTCGATGTCCGGCTGAAGATAGAGGGAAGGCCTCAGAAACCGGTTCCGGGAAAATTTAAAAGTGAGTGTTGTTTTGTGTTATTAATCGACTCCCAATTAATTTAATTTATACAACAACACTGTTTTCAACACTTCCATGAAAGGATTAATAATTTCAGTGATGAAATATGAAAACCTTCTCATCTCTACTTTATACAAAAACTTTTCCGAGCTTTGCACTTCAGCTTTACTTAAGCCTGATCAAAAGCTTCCAATTATTAATCAGTACATCTGGCCCAGCCTTGTATATCCGTTAAAATGTGCACTGCTGCAAAAACTAAGATCAAACTTTCTGCAGAATGTGGACAAAATAATTTAAGGTGCTGCTAATGAAATTATTGGTTTACCTCATGATTTTCCTAACTGTATGACCTAGGCTCCCAAAAAACTTCAGGTTTGACTTCCATTAATGACTACTTAGGAGGCTTATATTCAACATATAAATATCTGCAACAGCTTACTTATCATTGAAGATCCTTATATGAATTTGGTCTGGAATCTTGAAAACCAAAGACTTCTGCCTTATCCAAGCTTGATGTGCCATCTCCTGAAGAAATTAATTGGAGTGCTAGATATATTCAAAAGGAATTTAGATTTGAAGCATTCAAAATGTGGATGTCACATATCTTAAGAGGCAAAGGTGTTCTACTTTCAGAGCTTCTACATATTAATTCTGGGTCAGCATTAGTCATTCCTCTTCTAAATGGACTAATGGCCTGAAGATGTCCAGCAACATAGCTGCAATTTGTGCTATATTGGGCAGAAGTTTCAGCACAACACACTATCGCTTTCCAGAGTACAGCAAGATTGAAACCCTAGGACACATGCTGGGATCATCTCCTAGAACTGAATTGTTGATTAACACCAGACCTCATAAAGGTTGAAGCTCTTTGACTTCTTCAATCAAATCCTTCGGCCTGGAAATATATGAAGAGGTTCACTGTATTTCATCTAAGGTTCACCCAGAAGAGCAGATATTGTTCCACTTAACCAACCTAAAGAAGCAGCAGTCGTTATCAACATACCATTCAGTTCAAGAGAGATTTCATAACAGAGGTTATTGAGAGAGTAAATCTGTATGAGTATTGTCTTCCAAATTTAGTTATGAAATACTATCTTCCAGTTAAAAACTTGTCAGTCATCAGATTACTTTTTGGGAGTATGAGAGACATCAAATTTAACATATATTGTTACTAAAAAAAAAGACTCAACATTTCTAAAAAATAATTGAGTGATATTGTCAGATTACTTAAAAATCCTGCATCACTGCTTATATTTTGTTTAGTAACTTTTCCTCTTGTGAAGCAAATAATGCTCTATGTACATTTTAATAGTACCAGATAGCTAAATTATAGCTGAAAGCCACTCGCGGCCTTTCTCTACTTCACGAGACAGCCAGTAGTCACCGTGGAATTTATGCCAGCAGAGGTGAACTGAAATCCTTACCTTGTAAGAGATGCTGGAAATGTTGACCTGCTCTCAAACAGGCAGCATATCTCATGTAAATAATCTCACTGACTCTCTGAAGCTAAGCTGGTATTCTTGTGATTTCTTGCACAATGTTTTCCCTAAGTTCCTGCAGTTGCAAGAATTGGAACGATACATTTTGACTCTTAAAGAACGCCATAAATATAAGTCACAACTCATTAGATTACGAGAATGAGGGGGCCACAAATCAACACTAATTATTCTGTAAACAAACACCTCTCTAAGTTCATTTAGTGATTTGGCAGCCATATTTACTATTGCAGCAGGTACATATTTAGAAGTCAATTTCCGGCAGGGGTCCAAAAAATCTAAGTTTAATTATTTGCTTTTAATAAATAATTAATCAGGGATGTGCTTTTATCATGTTAGTAAAAAATAAAAACACATGTAATATATTATATTCACATGACTTTCTACACCCAAGCTTCTACAAATTGTTCTTACAAATTGTTTTTAGGTTTGTTTCGTATTCAGATGTTGGTAATGTTGGAAACATAACATAAAAGAAAATAACATGGTAACCGAGATTTCCTTAACAACAGAGTTTGTTTAATAAACTGAAGATGAAGGCGATGTGCCTTCGAAATCGATCTTTTATAAAGAAGGAATTATTAACATCAACTTCTTAAGTTAAGTGGAGATTCTGTTACAAATACTTTTATTTGTGTAATGTTCTTACAAAAGTTTGTTTTTGTCTTGTTTCTTTGGTTAAAGTCTGTAGAAAGGCCTTACACATTGCACAATTTTTGTTCTTATACCTGAGATAAAGTGATCTAAGCAGTAATCAGATATTTAAAAAACAAACCACTGATTGATGCATTTGAAGTATTAGTTCTCCTTGAATGAAAAAGGGAATAGGAACTTAGAAGTTAAAAATTACATACCTTTAAGTAAGTATCTGGGAATTCTAATCAACAAATTATAACATATCGGAATTGATATAAAAATTATTTGTGGTTGGTTTATTGACACTCGTCACTTACTTTTTCATATATTTATGAGAGACTAGTTTCAAAGGCCCTGGCCTCCATTTTCAATCTCTTCCCAACTGGCATTTGTTGTTATCTGCTCTCTCTGGTGGTGGAACTATGAACTTTTTTGTCAAATTATCTGCTGGCGGGATTTCAAAGTTCATTACGCGATCCTTATTTTTCCAGATGAATATGTTCTCCCATGTTGTCAATTTATTTTGGTTTATCACTCCTTTTAATAATTTTGGATTTGGATCAATGTCATGGTTTTCATTCCAAATCCCGCCAGCAGATAATTTGACAAAAAAGTTCATAGTTCCACCACCAGAGAGAGCAGATAACAACAAATGCCAGTTGGGAAGAGATTGAAAATGGAGGCCAGGGCCTTTGAAACTAGTCTCTCATAAATATATGAAAAAGTAAGTGACGAGTGTCAATAAACCAACCACAAATAATTTTTATATTAATTTTGACGTCACTGTTACTAAATTCCTCCAAACACACATATCGGAATTGGTTAACTTTGCAATACATTATTGTAATTGGCATTATTTGTGTATTTTAACTAGTTCTACAGCTGCTGTGCAGTAACTTTTCGTTTATCTCTTAAATAGCTTCATGTCTGTCTCACAGTGAACAGAGAGGTTAAGATGAGAAGTTTGAATAAACTTTATTGATTTATTTTAAACTAATATTTTAAATATTTCTTAAAAGTTTGAAATGATAATTCATTGGGGAGGTCCGGACCCCTGGACCCCCCCCCCCTTAAACATGTCCCTGTATTGCAGAATCTTGTTGGAACCAAACATACAATTTCTGTTCTTGAGATATCGCTCTGCATTTATTGTTTTATCAAAGAATATGGGCCCTATTCTTCTAGCACTTATCGCACATACACTCTAACTTTCTGAACATAATGAGAGTTTTATCTTGCAGCACAGGTTTTTCTTAAGCTCAGTATCGACTGTTCTGAGTATTCAGATGTCCAGGTAAATGAAACTAAGATTTATCAGTGAAAAACAACAGCTGTGGGTCAATGAAATGCTTTTCTATGGATCGGAAAAACAGTTGCAATAATTCATATGTTTATTAGGATTATTTGGCTTTAACGTGTGTAGCGATAGGGCTTCGGTTTCAACAGACGTGTATCGTTCCAGTCCTCATACACTACAGGAACTTAGGGAAAATATTCTACAAGAAATCACAAGAACACCTGCTGTTGAGCTTTGGAGAGTGAGCATGAATATTTACACGAGATATGCTGCCTGTTTGAGAGCAGAAGGTCAGCATTTCCAGCATCTATTATAAGGAAGGATTCTAGTTCACCTCTGCCAGTTTAAGTTCTCCAGTGACTGCCGGCCATCTTGCACAATAGAGAGAGGCCACAAGTGGGTTTGATTATAATTTAACTACCCTATATTATATCAAGATGCTTATTGACTTTCTTAGTTTGATTTTAATGTAGATCTTGGGTTTTGTATTTTTCATATTCTTATGCTAAATCGGTTTTCTTAGCTTGATTTAATTATTATTTTACTTGCAACTGGTTTTCTACTTTCTATTCTATTCATTTAGTTTCTTATAACTCAGAATCCCTGTAGTCACCGAAAGATGTTAGCTAATGTAGATAAGTTGATGCTTTCTTTCTACATAAGTATGATAATATATTGCTCATAGTATACTTACTTATCTGTAACTAATGGTAGAATAAAGAACATCCATATATGCACTGCAAACACGAGCAGGAACTGGAAGATGATTTTTCCTAAAATGTGTTTCCTAAGATACAGGGCTCGGTCTACCACAATCAGAGCAAACTGAAGAATCAGCATCACAAGGAAAGGAATAGGGACTTTGTTTTCCTCTAAATATGCTGTAACTCCACCTTCTCCTAGGTCAGACTGTAAACAAAATGATTTTATTATACACTGTTTAAACAAAAAGAATATTGTACTTGTTATGTATGCTAGCCCTTAAAAATCTTCACTTTCACAATAACAAGAAAATATGTAATGCAAATAGTACACTGCTTTTAATGTGGTATAACATTTTTAGAATGTAAACACGATTACTTGAATCAAAATTTGAAAACTATGGCTCTTTCTAGTATTTTTATCTTGATGATGTAGTATGGTTTTTCGGCATTACTATCCGCTCTGCCACCAGAGGCTTGACCAGTTCCTTACAACATTTTCTGTGCTACAGAAACTTTTTATTGTAATATTTGTATTGCTTCACTATTATTAGTTTCAGTTTTTTCCTTAGAAACTTTTTATTTTGGTTTTTATTATGTAGACTTCCAGCAAGCAGAAAAACATTTTTCTCCATCAACTTAAAAACTCGAAAGTTTTTAGCTAAAGTCAAAGAAATCAAACAAAATTTAAAATTTCCTTACTTGAAAAATAGTTAACAAACAAGTATCAACCCTTTAGAGCTATTTGATATTGAACAACTGTAGAAGTTACACAATCTGAAACTTCATGTGTCCAAAACAAATGACAGTAGAAATAATAAATTTCAGATATATTGCCAATGAATGGCTACATGTTTATACCGACGGTTCCAGCTTACCAAATAATGATGGTACTTTTGCCCACTCTTCTCTTTCTACAAAAGATTAAGTTTAAATTCTACAAATTTTGATGGAGAAATTTTGGCAATCCATTAGAGTTTACAAAATCTTCTATATCATATAAATAAACCTGAAAAAGTTGTATTATTATCTGACTCGAAAGCAGCTATAATATCCATAACATCTGATAAAACACCTAAAAACGTAAATATTGCAGAATGTCGCAAAATCATAAAACAGTTAATTTAAATAAAAGATGAATACTTCAATGGATACCAGCACATTGCGGAATACATGGTGATGAAAAAGCTGAGTTTCTAGCCAAAAAAGGCAGTAAAATTAGGTCAAACTCATTTGAGCCACTAAGTTATCACTATCAAAATTATAATTATATCAACATATAGTCAAAAAATTAAAGAAGATAATATATTACAAACAAAAGGACAACTATGGAAAAATTTATGTAACAGCATGACCACAACCAATTTTATATATGATAGGATACATCCCATTGCAAACAAATTTGGATATTCATGACCACAACACAAGAAACAAGAATAATTTCGCTATTATGATGCACAGACTCCACCTGTGTGACAAGTTGCCTAGTTACATGGAGCCAAGCTATATAACAAACTCCCAGCAGAAGTTAAAGTGTCTAGTAACTTAAAAAAAATTCAAATTTGTCTTGAAATCATATTTAATTAACAATGTTTTTTATTCACTTGACGAATTTCTAAACTAAGGCTACAACTTCAGAATTTATCATTTGAATGCTAGTTTCTTATTTTACAATACTTATGACTAATACCTACACATTTTATTAGGTGTACAAGACATTATACATTTAGAATAACATCACCTAAGTTTTAGTTTCTTCTAATATCTGTATATATATCAAAATATCCAACAACTTTAATTGTATATAATTGACGACCTGCCTGTTTTCAACAATGCTTGTAAAACTTAAGGTGATAGCAAAGCATCCCTATCCCCATCATTCTCATCTTCCTCATTCTCCTCCTCCTCCTCCTCCTCCTCCTCCTCCTCCTCCTCCTCCTCCTCCTCCTCCTCCTCCTCCTCCTCCTCCTCATACTCCTCATACTCCTCGTCATACACTACCAAGAAAATCCTCTGTAGCAACTTTTAGACTTCTAACAGGCCATGACTGACTCAATAAACATTTATTCAGGACTGGTGTGGTGAGATCTCTAGTCTCCTTTCTGTACACTTAAAGAAGATATGAATGGAAACCACCTACGCTGCAGCTGGAGTGCAAGCAAGCAAATGGGTTCATTGCCAACTGCTTAACATTAGATACCAACCAACCATATTCTGTAGAACTGATAAGATGCAGTATAATTATAAGTTCTATTGACACTGCCCATGCATTGAGTGTAATCCAAAATAATAATTGATTTCAATGGGGATGCCTGATTTGGAAATTTTGAAGAAAGCTCATCATATTTTTATCTCCCTTACTGATTACAGTTAGGATTCTTTTAGTTTTCCGAGATAGGAGTTTTTGTTGATTGTGGAAGTTTTTTATATTGTCCTCTTTTCATTTTCTTTGTTACCTGGCTTTAGGGGATATAGCATATTTTTTTTGTTGCCCAGTATTTGTACTAGTAGTCACCATGTACATTTTTCACAGCTCATCAGGTGATATATAGTATCATCTGTGTAAATATGGATACCTCTAAGTGAGGCTATAGGATCTTTTAAGAGGGAAAAACTTCTTAAGTTAGCTTTCAGAAGATTAGAATTGGATTCAATTTTTTCAGATAGTATCCAGTTGAAACATCACATTAAGAGAAAACTTTGATTCCAAAGCTTGTAGGTTTGTTTGAATTATACACTTTGAATTTTACTCCTCCCTTGTAACCAATACAAATGGGCTTGGGAATTAGAATAAACTAAATTTTCACATTGTGTGCATGCATGCGTGTGAAGTTTTCTGTTTTCTAATAACTTGCATCTCTCTCCATGCACTTGCACTTTCACACAGATATCTCTCATGTATTTCATTTATCATCAATGAGCAAAAATTTGACAACTATCATTGTCTGTCACTGTCTTGAAATTACATTGTGTCTTGAAATTACATTGAAAAATGAAATTAACTGTTGCTTACCAGTTAGGAACACATCATTGCTTATTGTTTGTTTCCTTGGTAAGAACTAAAAGAGAATTTCTGACCAAACAAATTCGGGGATTTACCAACCACCAACATATAAAAAAGTTTTCTATCAGTATTGGCAGCATATCTAAATTATACAAATAAGAAGAGTTAATTGCAATAGCTCTATAGTTGCAGAAGGATATATAGGTTTTTGACTGTTGGCCAGCTCTTAATAAATCGTAAAAGCTATTTGTAGTCGGTTTATTGACAATCGTCACTTACGATTTTATATTATTGAGGGACTAGTTTTGAAAGCCCTTTGCCTCTATTTTCAACTTCTATCCAATGTGAAAACATTTATTTTGTTTTATGTTTTCATTTAATTTAAAATATACAACAACTTTAATTGCTTTCTTAAACATTGTGCTAAAACTACAAGAAAGAATATCTTGGATTATATTCCAAGTAAATAAGTGATACCAGAGAAGATGTAATACACATACACCAGCAGGTATATTCTCTGGCAGGCCTGACCTTGCCCCATCAAGTGCAATTTTCTCCACCCATTCAATGAGAATGCACATTGTCTCAAACTTCTCTGCTTTCCAATATATGTTTCTAGAATTCCAAAAGAGAAAATAATTTTTCTTGAGCATTTTCCATGTACTCCTTGATACCAATCCCTATTTAAAGAAAATAACTACATCCCTTTTACTCGTGGTTTTCTTATCTCGCTTTTCACCCCATTTTTAAAGAGTAGAAACCAAAATACTCAAATATACTTACTCCAAAGGAAGCAAATCCAAAAATGACAACCATGAAGTTGAAGAAATCACAAAGAAACATCAATGCATACACGTCTGCTGTGACACGTAATGCCTTGGAGAGCAAATGCTCAAAAAATCCCTTGACAGAATCACAGTATCGCTTGGAACTGAAACAGAAATAAAACCAAATATAAGACAAATGTAATCCAAATGGCTGATTAGTCACAAGCAATTTTTTTCAACTAATAAGGGAGATATTTTATCCTATACATCGTTGTCTATGTTATTTTAATATCATAATTCATATCTACTGTAATATTTATTACAAATTATAACTACTTATAACTAATGATTATGTAGAAAATGAAGCTAGTTACAGTGAAGCAATGAATATTATACAAATATAACAATTTGCAACAAAAGCCTCACTTGACTTAAGAAAATGGTGTTAGTTCTTCTTTCTAATTGATATTCTTCTTTCTAATTGATATCGATTTCACGAGCTCTTGGCCGCACCTTCAGTCAAGGAAAACCACAGGAGAAAATTCGTTGTTAAGGAAGTTACTATGTTCTTATGTTTTTTTCAGTATTACTATGTTCTTATGTTTTTTTCATTATTACCAAAATCTGGAAATGAAACAAACTTAAGAACAGAATCAACTGCTGGTATTTCAAAATTCATTATGCAATGTTTATTTTTTAAAATAAATATCTTTTCCCAAATCATTAAATCTATCGGCACATTTAACTGTTTTAATAACTTAACTTCAGGATTTATATTATGGTTATTTGACCAAAAACGATCTGCTAAGGCCGATTTATCAGTTTGTTTATACTTAATGTTATGAAAATATTCTTTCATTCTGATTTCCAAATTACATTTCGTCTTACCAATGTAAATTTGATCACAATCTAAACAATCAAATTGATAAATACCAGATTTTTTATTAGGAATTTCATCTTTTTTTAGAGAAATGTAGTGAATGTTTAATACTATATTTGTTTTGAGGAACCAAAGTTGTACCAAACTCTTTAAAAACTTTTTGAAATTGTTTATTAAACCAAGGATGGTAAGTACATTTTTTAAAATTATAATCGTCCTATTTTTTAAGGGTAAAAATATCATTAACAGTTTTTTTATATTTAAATTAAATATGTGGCAAAATATTACAAAATTTAGATAAATACCATTCTAAGACAAATAATAATAAACAGAGTATTAAATCATTAAATGAAAAAGATTTAATTTTTACTAAAGCAGATAAGGGTAATAGGATTTTAATTTTAGATAAATGTGATTACAAAAATAGAGTAGAACTTCTACATCAAAGCGAAGATTTCAAAAAAGCTAATAAAGATCCGTTACAATCCTGTATTTCAAATCTTAATAAAATACTTAATGAAGTGAAAGTTATATCAAATAAAGAAACATTTTTTTGTAAAAGTTAGTAATTCTGTTTCACCTAGAATTTATGACCTTCCTAAAATGCATAAAACTGGAAATAAAATGAGACCTATTGTTAATTGTATAAACTCATCAACTTACAATTTAGCTAAATGGTTACATAATAAATTTAGTAATTTTGATAAATTTGAGAGTTTAAGTATTACAAATTCTTCTGAACTAGTTAAAAAGATTGACAGTGTTGTATTATCTAAGACTTGTTTCTTTGATGTAACTGCCTTATTTCCTAGTATTCCTAGAGAAAAAACTTTTAATTTATTTAAAAAAAGTGGTTAAATTCAATGAATTTACATGAGAACTTAATAGTTGATTTTGTTAAACTTACTACTTTTTGTTTGGATCAAAATGTTTTCACTTTTAATGGTGAATTTTTTCAATCAACTTCTGACTTAGCAATGGGTAATCCTCTTTCACCTTTTCTTGCTGATCTTTTTATGAGTTTTTTCAAAGTGCAAGTCACTAAAGCATTCCCTTTGATTTTTAAAGCCTGGTATGGATATGTTGATACAGATAGAATCAACATGAAAAATTCAATGCCACGGCAGGGATTTGAACCACCCAAGAAATGATTAATTTCCATCAATTAACTAAAATGTTGATGATATTTTTGCTATTGATCCTGATAAACAAATAAATGATGCTTTATACTTACTAAATTTACAATATGCAATTCACATTAGAAACTGAAATTGATGGTTTCCTTCCTTTTTTAGATGTGAAGATAATAAATAATAATAAATTGATTTTGGTATTTATAGGAAATCTATTCATATTGATAATTACATAAAAAATAAACGTTTTAACACTTTTCCACATAAATTTGTTGTTTTTGATAGTTTGATTTATAGATTAATAAATATACCCCTGAATAAAGATGAATTTAATAAAGAATATAAAAATATTATTAATATGGCTTTAATTAATGGTTTTAATAAAGATTTTATAAAAAAGAAGATTGAAAAATTTAAATTTCAAAAAACTGTTAGATATTTCTACCCTTAAAAAGTAAAAGGTGATTATAGTTTTACAAAATTTATTTACCATCCTTGGTTTAATAAACAATTTCAAAAAGTTTTTAAAGAATTTTGGTTTAAATTTGGTTCCTCAAAACAAATTAAAAAGTTTACTACATTTCTCTAAAAAAGATGAAATTCCTTAATAAAAAATCTGGTATTTATCAATTTGATTGTTTAGATTGTGATCGAGTTTACATTGGTAAGACAAAACGTAATTTGGAAATCAGAATGAAAGAACATTTTCGTAACATTAAGTATAAACAAACTGCCGTAGGAGATCATTTTTGGTCATTTAACCATAATATAAATCCTGAAGTTAAATTATTAAAACAATTAAATGTCCCGATAGATATAATGGTTTGGGAAAAGATATTTATTTTAAAAAATAAACATCGCGTAATGAAATTTGAAATACCAGCAGTTGATTCTGTTCTTAAGTTTGTTTCGTTTTCAGATTTTGGTAACACTGAAAAAAACATAAGAACATAGTAATACTGAAAAAAAAAAAAAAAAAAACAGAACATAGTAACTTCATTAACAACAAATTTGTTTTCTCCTGTGGTTTTCCTTGACTGAAGATGCGGACAAGAGTTCATGAAATCGATATCAATGAGAAAGAAGAATATCAATTAGAAAGAAGAACTAACACCAGTTTCTTAAGTTAAGTGAGGTTTTTGTTGCAAATTGTTATATTTATATAATACTTATAACTAATATTACATAAATATAAATATTTGTTACTAAATCTCCACTTAACTTAAGAAATTGATAATATTTCTTTCTTCTTCCTAATGAAGATCGATTTTGAAGGCAAATCACATTCGTCCTCAGTTCAAAACAAACTCCGTTGCCAAGGAAATCTCGGTTACTACGTTTTTTCTTTTGTTATGTTATGTTTTCAGCATTACCATCATCTGAAGTCGAAACAAACATAAAAACAGAATCAACTTCTGGTATGTCAAAATTCATTACGCGATGTTATTTTTTAAAATAAATATCTTTTTCCAAAACATTAAATCTATGGGACCACCTAATTGTTTTAATAATTTAAATTCGGGATTTATTTCATGGTTAAATGACCAAAAATGTTCTGCTAAGGCCGATTTATCAGTTTGTTTATATTTAATGTTACGAAAATGAAACAAACTGATAAATTGGCCATAGCAGATCATTTTTGGTCATTTAACCATGAAATAAATCCCGAAGTTAAATTATTAAAACAATTAGATAGTCCCATAGATTTAATAGTTTGGGAAAAGATATTTGTTTTAAAAAATAAACATCGCATAGTGAATTTTGACATACTGGCAGTTGATTCTGTTTTTAGGTTTATTTCATCTTCAGATGTTGGTAATACTGAAACATAACAAAAGAAAAAACATGGTAACCGAGATTTCCTTGACAATGGAGTTTGTTTTGAACTGAGGATGAATGCGATTTGCCTTCGAAATCGATCTTCATTAGAAAGAAGAAAGAAATATTAACATCAATTTCTAAAGTGGTGATTTAGTAACAAATATTTATATTTGTGTAATATTTATTACTTCACTGTAACTAGTTTCATTTTCTACGTAACTTATAACTAATTTTATAGTTTCTCTTCTGAAATGTAAATATGGACAATATTAAATACATACGAAAGTATTAAGAAACCAGGAAGGTGTTCAACTACTTCTTCGTCGTCTGTTCGCACTACAATTGTAGGTGAAGATTGCTGTTCATCACCGGAGCCACCTGAATCCAACTGCGAACTTTTGTAGATACTAAGGCGGTGCCCACCTTGTGTTATAACCTATTAAACATATTTTTACATGTTTTATACTTATCAAAATAACTACAATGGCAAGAGCAAAAGTAACATTTTGCCTTTGTTTCTGTTACATACTACTTGTAAAAATTTTTCTCTTTCAGCACAGTATAATAATTTTGCAATGACATGAAATTTAGAATGTGGAAATTGTTCAGTGCAGTAAATGTACAAAAATTATACATAAAATAATAGGGAAAACATGCAACATTCAAAAGTGTTATTAAATTATAAATTTACTTCTCACACTAAGATTTTGAAATACTTGGTTGAATTATTTGGGACTACAGAGTTTTAAACATAGAGGAATTACTATGTTCACCAAATAGTTCAACAAGAAAACCAACGAATGATCACAAGGAGAGAGGTAACAAAAATATCAAAAAAAATTTTATAAACAGCCATTGTAAACAAAATTTTCTGCAACCTACGTTGTAAATTAATTTTGATCTTATTTCTTCTTCTTTAATTGCCCTCTTATATCACTATGTGGTGTCAGGGTATTTTTGTTCCTCATAACGCTTATGTGGGTTGGGGAACGGAATCTCTGGATCAGTGAAAGAACTCAGAATGGGTGATCATTTCGATGATTGATATGAGAGTGAGGGAAGTGGATGACAGAATGAGGGAGAGATGAAATGATAGGAAAGATGGAGCAATTAGTGGAATGATGGCGGGGAAACCGGAAGACCCAGAGAAAACCCATCTCAGCACTGTGTTGTTCACCACAAATCTCACTTTGCTTCACCTAGGATCAAACCCAGACCACTTTGGTGAGAGCCAAGCAGTCTAACCATTTGACCGCAGCACGGCCTTCATCTTATGTATATTATAATGTAGGTTCTCTCTCCCCCTCCATTGTTGTGTTGCAGCGACAAAAGGCAGCAAGGCACATGGGCAGGAGAGCTAGACGCTTGCCAAGAGAAAGAGAGAGAGAGGCTCCGGAATTTTCTGTCTTTCTCTTGCTGCCGTGAATGTTATCGTAAGGTCTGCAGCTTTCTAGAAACAATCACTGGGAGTATAAATACCAGCAAGTGTTAGAAGCATAGCAGTTGTGTGATTATCAGAGTTGTGTGTAATTGTGTGATTGCTTATTGTGACAGTGGACTTTTGAAGTGTACCGCAGTGATTTCTTTAATTTATTTATGTGCAGCAGAGCACTGAGACGACCTTGAAGTCAATTTCACGTCTTTACTGCAATAGTGTTCTAAATTTCTGCAAACCAGACTTTTGAATTTACTTAACCCTCACAGTCACAATTGAAATTGAACAAATATAAAAGTAGGCCTATATACTAGATGATATACACAAAATAATCAACATTTGTATCATCCCATTATCTGGACTAATCCTAATGAAAAGCCTATATAATTGGGAGTACATGGAACATTCTGGGTAAGGGCTTATTAGCAAAAGTTTTCTACTTGAAATTGCCTTCACTATTGTTTGTCCCAAACTTTAGCAATGACTACATTTTCAAGTGTTTGATAACACCTCTGTTAGCTTACAGGATAAAATTCAAATTACAACATGCTTTCAATAATGCCCTGGTCCAGATCTTCAGTATGAATAATTCCATCAAGACACTCCCAATGGGAGCCACACATTTACACTGTTTATAAACAACTGAAAATTGAACAAAGAATAACACAAAGAAATATTTCAATGTTATTTTACCTTCTCAGCAAGCACACTTCCTGAAGAACGCCGTCTAATATTAGAGTGAAATGGCGACAATGAAGATGATGAAGCAAGCCCAGGAACTGAAGAAGACAATCTACTGCTCACTTGTTCCTTTCCGGACTGCTCATCTTCAGTAACACGAACTAGCCCGACGGAGTTACCCTCATCCTCAAGACGATACTTCTGTTCTTTCTCCTTGAACACCACTGGATCTTCATATGTTGATTTCCATAAACCTAATGACTTAAGCATATATCTGGAAAAGATTATTAATTAATAGAAGTAATTCCTATTTTCAAATATCTAATTAAAACTTCAAAAATCAAAACATAATTCATAATCAGAATACTATCTAAGTAGATTACCTGTGAAAGAAGACAATCAGCAGTAAGAACAAGTCATACATGGCATAATTAGGTTTATGCTCAATTCCAATTATGCGTGGTGGGAAGAAGGGATTTTTCTCTGGAAACTCTTGCTTGTTCCATGGCAAGAAATCAAACTGGAACATCCACTTCACGATCACAATAACCTAGAACAATTATATATTGTCAAATCTCTGAACAAATTAATTATAACTGTTACTGCTCTAGCATAACTAACCTCTACACAACTTTTCCATTTATACTTTCTATTTATGTGGTTGAATGTTGCTCACCTCAAGCCATTGACCACTTGTTTCGGAAAAACAAAATCTTTCCATAAAATTAACTTAGTCAACTTTTGTTAAAAAAATTTAACATCTTTTAACCTGGTAATCATATCAGATGAGTGACTGTGTGAATGAGTGACAGTGAATGAATATAGCTAAAATGCTTGAAAGAACTCAGGGTCCATCATTTCAGAATGAGGGAAAATCCCAGGAAATACCTTATCAGGTAACTCACCCTCACAAAGATTTGAACTCCGGATCTCTTGAATATGAGGTAACATAATAGAAATGCCCGCCTCGGTAGCGTAGATGAAAGCATGTCTGCCTCACGTTCAAGAGGTCCCGAGTTCGAATCTCGGTCAGGGTGAGTTACCTGGATAAGGTTTTTCTAGGGTTTTCCCTTATTCTTAAAGATGCATGTCGAGTAGCTCTAAGCTCCATGGACCCTGGACGCATTTGAGCATCATTTCGCACATTTCAGTCAACGTCCGATATGACTTAACATTGGAGGACGTAAAATTACAAAAAAACATTGTCAGTTTTCAACAATGCTTCATTTAAATTTTTATTTTTTGAGGGACTACCTATAGTTTCAGAAGCTGTTGCTTCCATTTCCAACCTCAAAGGTCTGACTGTCGTCTGTTGTCTGCTGTGGAACTATGAACTTCTTTATCAAATTATCGACTGATTAGATTTCAAAGTTCATTACTCATTCTTTATTTTTCTATATTAAGATGTTCTCCCACGTTGTCCATCTTAATATAGAAAAATAAGGACCAAGTAATGAACTTTGAAATCCCACCAGTTGATAATTTGATAAAGAAGATCACATGGCTGGCCCCGTGGCTCAGTTGGGAGAGCATCTGCCTGCTGTGCTAAGGGTCCTGGGTTTGATTCCCAGCGGTGAGGGTGGAGATTATTCTCCAACCAAGATAATTCGTCATCTTCCCCAGAATCTGAAAGTATGAATGAGAGTGCAAATGTGTGCGTGATCTAATGATTAAAACCTAAACAAATACAAGTTAACACTTTTCATATTTTCCAAAGGAGAACGACCGCCAATATGACCATTGGAGTTAAATGGAGAGAGAGAAAAAAAAAAAGAAGTTCATAGTTCCACCACCAGAGAGAAGACAGCAGACAACAAAAGATGGTAGTCATTCCTTAAAAAACAAAAATGTAAGTGTTGGAGTCAAAAACGGACTACAAAGAGCTTTTTCAATATATTTGGATGTCACTCTTACTAAATTCCTACAAACTCACATAATGAGTAACATGCTAGTTTCTTTGTTTGTTAAGGATACTGTCAATTACCAGGACCGTATCACTGCCACTGGTGGGCTGGAATTTTGTCCTGCAGGAGTTCTTTTACATGACAATGTATCTTCTGACAGGGCTGTCACTTTATGAAACCGGGCTACAGCCCATGACTTTGGGAACAGTTGAACAGTTGACCAGTTTCAAATGAGCCATCCAGACCAATAGATATGCTACCCTAATGCCACAGAGGTGGGCTTTAAGTGTTGTTCACCTATATAACTGAATTTAAATGTACCAAGTCCTAGTGCATTAGATATTAAACCGGATGGTAATAAAATATGTTTTTTTAAATAAATGCTAAGATTTTCAACATTACAGATGTTTTTCTGGCTTGTAGGCCATGGTCTAGTTTTGTTTAACTGTATCATGGCCTAAAAGCCAGAAAAACATAATGTTAATATGCTTTTTATTTTCAAAAGAATCTTTGACAAAATATAATAAACTAATGTTACATTATAAGACTTTTGTGTATCCACTTTTAAAATATTCTTACCTTATTTCACTACCCATTTCATGTTATTTGAGATAAATATTTGCAAAAATGGTTTATGGCACATTTTGTTGTTGGTATACATGGAGTTACAGAAAAGTGAAGTGACAGTCAAATCTTTTAAAAGCAATTGCTGCATACCAGTTCTTAAGTTCCAATATTTGCAAAGCATCACAAAAATTAAAAGAATTGGGACTAGCACTTCAAAAAATAAGGTATTGAAAAATTATAACAAATAAGAATAAACTTCTCAGAAATTATTTTATATAAATAACGCGTAATAGATTGTCTGTTTTAATGTGAATTAGTTTTCCTGTAGTAGCCTTTTTTCTCTTAAAGTTTATAGTTACATAAAGTTTATTTTGAATGGAGAAGACTTCATGGGCTAGTCAGAAAGATTCAAATACAGAATGCATCTTCATTGAAGTGCTCCAGCAATCATCAAGTGATGCGATAAAACACTACGGTGAAAGGAGGTGGTCTTATAAGGAATTAATAAAAGACAAGGAAAGAGTATACTATGAGGAACAAGGAAAGCAACAGATCGAAGAAGCAGAAAACAACCCATACCATGTCCTAAAAACAAAGAATTCAAAATTTCCAAGAGACATACATATAGAAGCATGGACGGATCATTTCAAACAAATACTAGGAGTGACTGACGCAAGATCAGTGTTAGAAGTGAACAGACAATGAAATGGGAGGAGAGGTTCTCAAGAGGAAATAACAGAAGTAATTAACAACTTAAAGAAGCAGAAATCTTGCAGACCAGACAAAATATACAATGAACATCTAAGAAGTGCATCCCACATGATGCTGAAAGCATGGACGGAGCTTTTCAATTAATGCATATTGCACGGAACAATCCCAGAGAGATGATGTGCAAAGATTAAAATGCTTTACAAAATAAAGGGAGATGCAAGTGACAGGAATGCCTACAGAGGCATAGCAATGCAATGCACTTTATACAAGGTGATGACACTAGTCACAACAACGCTAACAAAGATCACCACATCCCGGAAGAACAATTTAGCTTTCACAAACAAAGATCCATATTTAAAGCTATAAATTGCCTGCAAAGAATCATTGGAGATGCATCAAGTAGCCCTGGAGAGAAACTACAAGCAGTCTCTGATAAGGTCAACAAGCGCATACTCACAGAAAAACTGGAGAGGGCAATATAAGCAGAAAATTCATTAACAATAATAACTAGAGACACCATGGCAAACAACAGAGTAAAGACAGTACAAAATTGAATTCTCGATTCAATTTTGTACTAGTTTGTGCTTCACTGTCCCTACGCTTCTTTCAAGTTTATACTTAGAGTAAAGATAAATGATAATGTAACATTATTGGAACAGATATCACAAAGTAGAGCAGTGCTACATGAGGACCTGAGGAGTCCACACCTATTCATTGTGGTGATAATGGATGTGATCAAGACATCAGCGACAGAAGGAGTGAAAACATATCTAAGCAGTTGATATGGCTATGATATCGAGATCAATAGAAAACCTTCAGACTGCAATAAATAAATTAGTGAACTGGGCAGAAAATAATGATCTGACGCTCAATAGGGAAAAACCATAATGACATTCAAGAGAGTAGGAAGACACGCAAGAGGAGATATAAAAATACATGATGCACCACTGTAAGTAGTGAGCAGCTTCAAATACCTAGGCATAAAACTTAAGACACAAGGAACCACATTTATAGAAAACAAAGGATAAAGCAGTGTGCAGCAGTGAAAGCCATGTATGATATTAAATACCTAAACAAAGTGTCACTGAAGATGGCGATGGCTTTGTTTGGAACAAAAATAGCACCATATAACATGTGGACTACAACTGATATGGGAACACCTGACGAAAAGAAATTTAGAGAACATAGAGAAAGTGAAGACAACATTTATGAAGAAAATTCTTTGCCTATCCAAATACATTCTACAAGGTTAACATACAAAATGTGCAGAGAAACAATGTATATATAAGATCTGCAACTACAAATGCTGTTGCACAAAGGCACACAAGCAACTAGTGAGAGAACACCAAATAAAGAAAACAGAAATCTGGGAAGAGTTCTGTATCACAAACATATATATGACAAAGGGAGAATGGAATGAATGAAACTATAACTGAGGCATTTTGTAACAAGATACGCAGCACATGGTTTCCATCACCTGATTTGTAAGGAAAAAAGACAGCACGACCCAACCAAAGAATGCATGTGCACGTTATGTTGGAAAATAATTCTCAAGGAACTATGAAGAAGTATGTGAAAAGAGAAACAGTGTCTATGAAAAAATTCTGTTGCAGTGACAAAGTGGAAGTGAAGTGAAACAATAAAGGTGAGATACATAAGAAATATCAGATGGCCAGGTCAAGGACAATATGTAATACACATTACTAGCTTCAATGCACATTATGTGGTTTCCTCATTATTTATTAAATATTTTGGGGATGCCCTCCCAATATAAAAACAGTAAAACATTATACAGAACTATCAAGTATACACAGAAACATGCATGCATAAGTCACAAACTTGCCAGGCACTACATCTTACCTCTGTGTATGCAATCATTGTCACCCAGAAGGTCTTTGTAGGTCTCGGTATAGTTAGTGTACCCCAAAGAAACACCATCAGTGGCAGAGGTAGTGATAGTATTGTGGCCGATTTGATTTGGTAAAGAAACACCATGAAATAACAAACCAAGTCCGAATGTGACATGATGGCAAACCACATTGCAAGTATCAGTCGAACAACTGGAGCCTGATCCTTCGCACTCAGCTCCTGTGTTTCATCCATTTGCTCTAAGCTCACAGGAGGTTGCATATAGCTACAAGAAACAAACACACACTGCTCAATAAACAGCACTTAGAAATAATTACATAGATAAATTCTCATCTACAACAAAATTGTTAACTTCATTTGTGAAAAATAAGTTTTCTATATTACAAATTATTTATATAAGGTTTCAAACTTTTATTAAAAACATTTCATTTCTTTCATTTACAGCATGCATTTTTAATAATATAAGACTTGAAACATACAAGAAAAAGAAAAGATAATCCCACTGGGAAATAATCTGTGGCTTAAAGAGATTAATATTATTAACTATGGCACTCTTTAAGAAATGACCAAATGAAACCTAAATAAAAATCTGTTAATAGGAATCTTGATGCTTTAGCTATATGTACTGAAGATGACACAAAGTTAAAATTTATATTTTAAGCTAAAAATTCTTGTGGCATAGAAACAAGAATTGCCATGAATCAGAAATAATCAGAATGAGAAAGGAAGAACAGTATAATGGCAAAATGTTATGTTTTCCTAATAGGTTGGTACTTCTTAGAAATCTTGATATTTTTACATTATTTGGAAAACCAGTATTTTGCATTTTCCTTTTCTGCCTTCATTTCTTAAACCTCTTGCAACTATAGTTGAACCTGATTTATATGTATATCAAGGGGAAGAGGAAAGATTACTTGTAACTCAGAATTATGTGCAAATGAGATTTTGATAATTCATCATTTTTTTAAAATGCAGTGGGCCTGCATGTATAAAGCTTTACAAACATTAAAGATATGTGTGAAACAAACATTATTTAGAAATTGATCCTGCTTTAAAACATTCAGTTAATTTGGATTGTTTTACTTTTCTTGCATTACATGCATACAACTCATTTTATTACATTAATCTAGTGTCTACACAGCCCTCATTCAAGAGGTTCTGATATCTAATCTTGGTCAGGATGAGTTAACTCGAGTTTTCCGTCACTGATGAATATACATAACATGTATATGCAATTCCTAAGTTGGAAGCACTTTTGATTTGGTTTTTTTGACTATTAAGTGCCACCTCTTGAATGAATTATGCTTTTTGATCTAGCATATAGCATTTCCTTTTTCTTTTCTCCATGACTGATTAGAAGAAACTAGAACTTAAAAAAAAAACTGCTGTTCAACAGTAAACAACAGATATAGAAAATTATCTTTACTTCTCATTTGTTGCTATGACACTTATGCTGAACGATGTATACGAGCTATCACCTTTGACTTTTGTGTCTGTGGCCAAAAGCTCTGTTTGCATCTTTGTCAGCGGCAGTAAGGAAAATGCGTTTCGAGTTTCTTTTAAGAAAGCTCATGCCATATGCTCATTTAATCGTGTAAAACTCAGTTGCATTTCACTGAAGTTTAATATGTATAACTGAAAATTATGTATAAATACATTACATATAAATAAAGTTCTGTTAACATGTTTTATCTAAATTACATTTTTTTTCTGGGACCTGCAAATATTTATGTATATGAATTATGTATAACTGCGTTACGTATAAATCAGGTACAACTGTATACAGGTAACATCAAACTTGACTAACCAGGTATTGCAGGATTTCAGGTATAGAGAGGATCTGTCAAAAACACTTTCTGCTGATTCACATTCTATAATCTTAATGCTGCCTGTTACTCTAATTAATTTTACATTTGCTTTTAAATGCAATATTAGAAATAGTACTAAACATTATGTCATAGAGGAATAAACCATATCCACCATGATTTAATGCAAAAAAGCAAACACATATAAACCACATTTCTAATATATTATGCATGGAACTGGCATAACATGAAAAGATCACTGCATAATAGGCAACAAATACATTTTTGGGAAGCACAATAAACTAAATTCCTAACAGAATAACAAAACAGATCTTGCAGTAGATGCTCATTTGGCCATAACTTCAAGATGTCCCATTAATAAGTTTCAAGCTTAAAAATTCTTGCCAAAGCAGAATTAAACTAGTATTTATTTACATGATGAAATATGAAAGGAAATTACATATATTATAATAAAGTGAGATAAAATGTATCCTACAGATAAATGTTAAAACAGATCTGGAAGAGAGAAAGTGAGGTTAATGTACAAATTAAAACATTACACCACTATTCCACAGATTTGACACTTACCATAACAGCTACTTACACATACACAGAAAGCCCACCAGGAAAAAAGCTCCACTGTGATTTTTATTCAGAGTTTAAAAATTAGGAAGAAATGTGAAATATAAGCTTCCAAATCTGGTGAGAAAGCATTGCAATAGATCATGCAAAGATAGTTCTGTTCTATTTCCACAGAAAACCTTTAAAACATAATACACCGAAAGCATTAGCAAAGCTGACTTGCATGCAGAAAACTTTGTTAAATGTGAAGATGATCTAATCAAATTGGGGTTCTATATGACACCTTCTTAAGGGCTGTGCCTTACATCCTAAATGGGATACTTATACCCTAGCCCATGTCTAACAATTATTAACTCTATGAGGTAGTGATAAATTTTTTAAAATCTTATCACAAAATCAAATATCATTCATTAAAATTAGTTTTTCCATTTCATATGTGCAGAGCTAGGAAGTTCATCCCGATTTCCTTGAGCAGTGTAAGAGGGGCCAGGCATGGCTATACCATGCAGCACTACTAGCAAAGGCAAGGTTCATCGTAGAATGCAACTCATTACTGTAACTTGTATCCTAAACTAATACATATTACATGTTTATCACATGCTTTACACCAAGTGGCTGAATCAATCAAATGTAGTTATGCAGGTGTAGACAGCTTTGTAGCTCACATGAAAAAGATATTTTTGAAAGCATCTTACAGGATTGCAAAGTTCAGAGAGTTAGCACCAGATATATCACTACCACCACGGCCAGTTGTCACCAGATGGGTAACCTGACTAGAGGCTGTAATCTGTTATGCCGAACATTATTAACAAAATTGTTTCAGTATTAGCCAATTTAGAAACCGATGGCAGTTCTAGCATGCAAACTGCCAAACGTCTAGTAACAGAACAGTTTCGTAGAAATATACTTTTGATTGCACATTGATTCAAAGAGTCACCCACAACTATCAAACTGTTACAGCCCAGAGGTATGGAGCTGACTGAATCTGAGCAGCATGTAGAACTGTCAAAACAGATTTACCAAACCTCGAGCATTCTACCTGAAATAAAGAGAAAATGAACAGTGCAGTTGAAAAGAATGCAGGGTTTGGTGAGATGTACCGCATACGAGATGCACTTTTAGTGCCCAACAAAAGCTATGATACTGATACGGAACTGACAAAATATTTCAAATATGTCCCAATCACATCATGTGAGGTCGAAGGAACATTTTTGCAGTATAAATCTTGTTTGACGGGACGTAGAATGAGTTTTTCATTTGAAAGGCTTCAGAGGTACATTATTGTTGTTAGTAATATGGCTGTAGATGAGTAAATATGTAATAAAATTCCTGCTGTGGTATCTTGTCTAGTAGGAGTCTTCAGATATTTAAGAAATTAATTTTATTATTTGGATATTATTTTGCATTTGATCAGGAAATATTTCAGCCCGCGTTATCATTGCTTGGGTGTAGCCGCCATATGCCTATTTAAATAATGAAATCAGCCAGAGTCAAGGCCATATGTACTATAAGAATTTGTATGTTGTACATAATGATCTAAATAGGTGTCCATTTATGAATGTCTGATAGGACATTTTTGTTCTTTGGGCAACCAGTTTCAATGCCTCTCTGCCGTGCGCTCTTATCTATGACTTCTTTGGATGCCGGGAGAAGGTTGGTCGCAACCTGTATAGGAAACAGGTGAATGGTATGAACTTCCTAGCTCCGCATATGTGTTACAGAGCTCAAAACTTGAAAAAATCTGTCTCTGTTTTTCAGTAAAGATTAGGTTTGTGTGCAAACATTAAAGTTAAGATTTTGTAGGTAGCTACACATTTTCTCTGTAACAAGGCAAACTTTGTGGAATTGAAATAACAGGTGCCATGTATACTACAAGTGATCCAGTCTTAGAATTAGAATGATTAGAATGATTAGAATTAGAAATCCTCTGCCTTAGCCTCATGTTTGTATCAGCTGTAAAGAACAAACATGCACGCAGAAAAGATATGTATGGCACCACACAAAATTAAATGGAAGTTGCATCATTCTTTAGCTTTATTCTTCATTATATTACTATTTCATATTAATCAAAAGTTTCAAACTATGTTTCATTAACATTACTTCTTGAAAATCTACAAATAATGGCATACTTAAGGTACCATATATTTATGGAAATTGACATTGGAATTCAACAAGTATGGAAGAAATATTCGAGCCTATTAACAGACAAATCCAATACCATGAAAATGAAGGACGTGATGGACAGGTTTGTAGTACTGATGCTAACATACAGATCACCAATGTGGTCAGTAACAAAAAAAGAAATAATTGCACTACAGGTTTGCCAGAGAAAAATGGAGTAGAAGCTACAGAGACCAGATAAACATTGACATCCAAGGACAACAAAGGAATAGGACGGAGCCAAAGCAGCAATAATCTCCAATTGGAGCTGGAGGGCACCATGTGCTTAGAATGGTTCCCAAAAAGGTACATAAGCTGTGACTATGTGGGAACCCAGGACAGGAAACAGGAGCATGGAGTGATATTTTTAAAAGTCACTGAGGAACCTCTAGTGCAGAACTATAAAAGACAAAAAAGTGGAATGATGCTATACACTTAGAAATGAAATGTATAGTGTTTAATGCCCGTTTTTACTACATGCAGTACTGCAGGTGGTGACACTGATGACACAAGAGAAGATGGAGCACTGGGGGAATGAGATGGCAGGAGAAACTGGAGATAACCTGTCCTAGTGCCGTGTTGTCAAACACAAATCTCACTTCGCGGTGGCCTGGGGCAGTGTAACCACTCAACCATGGCATGACCCATACACTCATAGAAACTATTAAGAGACCCAAATGACACCAAAAAGAGAGGGGAGTGAAGTGTTCAAGTGTGATAAGTGGAAAGAACCATGGACAATGTGTCAAGGGGAAGCTGGCCTGCGGCACCTTCAGTAATCCATCCTGCGACTATAAGGCTCTTGCTGTTTTCAGGTGGACTAATAGTGCTTGGGTTACCTGCATCTCATCAGCTAGTTAATCACATCTTTTAACATGAAATAGACGTTGTGGAAAGAGTGGAGAAATTATAACTTTCTATTACATATTTTTACTTTCTTAGTTTCTGACCATAGAAGGCATGAAGTTTAATGTACTTTAACCAAGTACAGGTGACCAGTAAATGAATGAAATGATTGAAATAATGTTGAAATAAGCCCAAGATCCTAGAGCTGATACTTGTCTTATCAGGATGAGAAAAAAAAAGTTTTATCCTCATAATTCAGTTTGACCTATAGGAAGTAAAAGAAAGGAAGCAAGACCATGGAAGGAGGACAGCAACTTAATGTTAAGGACAGTATTGAAAGTAGAAGTCAATAGAATAAACAGCTCAAAAATGATAAATGCCACAAGAAGTTATTTGACAAATTTCCTTCTTAAACCAGATTTACATTTCATGTGGAGAAGGATTAGGATTACTACGGAGGGGATTCAGCACCAAAATCTGTGGTTTATTGTACGTAAGCCCCAGGAGGGAGAATGAGGTGAGAGGAGAGAGAGGACAGCAGATTCAAGAAGTCATGAGAGCGCCGAGATATCCGCCGAACTTCTACTCTGAAAGAGACCACCAGATGATGTGAAGTTACAAAGGAAATGAAATGGAGGGACAGGAAATTTGGGGGACATAATTAATCCACCCAGTGACCCGGGAACACCCCCAAAAAATCAAGTCAGGTAGGTCAACCACAGGAATCAAACCCAGACCTCCCGAATGCGGATCACAAACCACTTGAGCCATCCTGCTTGGTTCAAAATTACAGATTATACAATAATCATTATAAATAAAGAGGACTTCACAGGCTCAAGATAAATTTCGTTTGTCATACAAATATCTTAAATGTAGGGTATTTTAACTAAAGCAATTCACCATTTTTGAAAACTCGAGAAGTGAAGACTTTTTTTCTGATAATCTTTGTGTTATATCTTTGAAAGATGCTAACGTAAAATTATAAATTTGTTGTTTTATCTACCTATGTCTTTTTTGTTTCTTTCCTTATTTTTATTAAGGGAACTTCAGAATCTTTACTTGTAAAAGATTAGTTTCAAATTTTTGGCTGGATAACAATATTTCCTGTACCAATTGTAAGTATGCAGTAGAAAAAATAAAAAATAAATTATGGCCTTTGAGAAACAGTTACCTAAAAACATGGTAGCATAAATGTAAAGGAGCATAATCAAAGCATGCAGGGTTTTAATAACAGTTAAACAGTTAAGGAAGAATAAAAGACAAAATTAGACAAAACTAGAACCATAATCTTACTCTATTCATATTATTTAATAAATAAATGATAAATTTAATAAATAATAAATTTAATAAATAAATACAATTTTTTAGTTTGTTGCCCAATGTAAGTGTACAGACACTTCTACCCCCTAAATGCACATGCTCGAACAAGCAGTAGGTCGTCAGTTCCTTACATATGACTGTTTACATTCCATGGATTCCAAACTTTCAAGATGCAGGTGGTGTTACACTGTCAAAAAACAATAGACAAAGCATCTGTGCAGCAGAATGGTAATTAAAACCACAATTAATATCTGCAGGTAATCACAAACTGAAAACATCTCTTATGCAAAATACTGCTAATTCAATCCACCACGTCATGGAGGTCAGAACAACAAAACATTTTGAAAAATTTACAGAGCAAAAAGAAATATTATATGCTTAAAGCACAGCATTTACAAATGAAAAAATTAATTCCAGCCTCACACTTAAGTGACATGCTTTTTTCTACTCTCTGCATATGGACAAACTTAAAATAGCTATTCATCTGTTAGATTACACAGTACAACAAATATGCTAATAATTTTAATTTGTTTTATCTGGTACATATGAGTCCTAAAGCTAGTATCCTCAGAAATATGAGCAAATGTTTATCATTGCAAGAGCAACATATCTTCTATTGAGAGTTCTTTAGTAAGAAAAGAATGAAAAATTGTGCCTTTACTTATTATTCAGCATACCTGTCTTTAGACAAACTAAAGTTAATATGCATTTGTTGTATACATTTACTGTAACATTCTCACAATATGCCAAATGAATTCCCCCTGATGTTGACCCTAAACAATTAATAGTATTTTAGTTAATTGATGGAAATTAATCATTTCTCCACACTCAATGGGTTAGAGCGACTGGACGGAAACCAGGAGATCTGTGGTTCAAATCCCGGCCATGGCATTGAATTTTTCATGTTGACTCTATCCATCAATTCATAGTATTTTCTTTCACAGTAGGAATTACTAAATTACGAGGCATGTTTTTTAAGTCAGTACCGTTTTGCGATTCTGCCGCCGCAGCTCTAAGATCGGCGTTCCGCGCATGCGCGCTGGTTACCTGCATCTATTGTCTACGCACTGACACCATTACAGTCTAATTCTTCATTGTATACGTTGGTTACTGAGTGTTTAAGATGCCTCCGACAGTCATGAGTCCCGCCGATTGTGAAGTACGGGCTGTTATACGATTTCTTAGTGCTAAAGGCGTAAAACAGATCGATATTCATCGTGAGATCTGTGAAGTTTACGGACTAAACATTATGAGTGATGGAATGGTAAGGAAATGGGCGAGAGCATTTAAAGATGGCCGCACAAATGTGCATGATGAAGAACGGAGTGGGCGCCCTTCGGTCGTTACTAAAGATTTGGTGCAGAAAGTGGACGAAAAGGTGAGAGAAAACAGACACCTTACAATTTCATCATTGTGCGATTATTTTCCTCAATATTCACGTAGTGTTTTTTATCGCATTGTGACCGAGAACTTGAAGTACTGGAAATTGTGTTCACGTTGGGTTCCGAAAATGTTGACGGATTTGCACAAAACCCAACGTTTAGGCAGTGCATTGACTTTCCTTGAGCTGTACCACAATGAAGGTGAAGATTTTTAGACCAAATTGTTACTGGTGACGAAACATGGGTGGCCTACGTCACACCAGAATCGAAACAACAATCCATGAAATGGCGACATTCATCACCACCCACAAAAGTGAAGTTTAAGCAATTTCTCCCAGGAAAATCATGTGCACAGCTTTTTGGGACAGAAAAGGAGTACTGCTAGTGTAGTTTCTGCCTCGTAATGAGACAATCAATGCAGCGTCTTATTGTGAGACATTGGAACAATCTGGATTGCAATCCAGAACAAAAAAATGTGGCAAGTTGTGTAAGGGTATCGTTTTGCTGCATGACAATGCCCGTCCACATGTGGCTAATCGGACCAAAGATCTCATCAAATCTTTTCAATGGGAAACTCTAGATCATCCTCCATACAGCCCTGATCTGGCGCCCAGCGACTACCATTTGTTCCTGCACTTGAAGATACATCTGGGCGGTCAGCATCTTCAAGACGATAATGAAGTCAAAACAGTTGTGATACAGTGGTTAACACGTCAGGCGGCAGAATTTTATGAGGGTATTCAAAAACTGGTGCCACGTTATGACAAGTGCCTCAATATGCATGGAAATTATGTAGAAAACTAGATTAAGTTACAGGCTTGCATGTAAAAATAAAATTATTGTGATATCTATGCACGTCTTTTTTTAAATTCCAAAATGGTGCTGACTTAAAAAACATGCCTCGTTTTTCCCACTTTATTCTTAGCTTAGTTGTATGTTCCTCTAGTTACTGCAATTCTATACCTACACTAATGACCTGATTTCATACATGGCCCTCTACATCCAACTATCACCTAGAAAATCAATGTTTATAGCCATTGTGCAAATTTTAAGAATAATTTTCTTTTCTCAAAGTAGATAAAACAATATATAATATACAGAGTGACTTATACAGAACTGACATTTCTTTCATTAATTGTTTCAAAACGAATTGTGCTAGTGGCAACTTACCTAAAATGTACAGGAATTTTGGGAGATTATTTACCTCTATAGCAAATGTTGAAAATGTCCTCCATCCTCCATAAGGCACAACTCAACACATCTTTCCATGTTACTGATCACTTGGAGGACTCTTGTCAATAGCTTGAATCTCTCTCTCTCTCGCTCTCTCTCTCAATCTCTCGCTCGCTCGCTCTCTCTCTCTCAATCTCTCGCTCGCTCGCTCTCTCTCTCTCAATCTCTCGCTCGCTCTCTCTCTCTCTCAATCTCTCGCTCGCTCTCTCTCTCGCTCTCTCGCTCGCTCTCTCTCGCTCTCTCTCTCGCTCTCTCTCAATCTCTCAATATATATGTATATATCTCAATCTCTCTCTCTCAATCTCTCTCTCTCAAACTCTCTCTCTCAATCTCTCTCTCTCAATCTCTCTCTCTCAATCTCTCTCTCGCTCGCTCTCTCTCTCGCTCGCTCTCTCTCTCAATCTCTCTCAATCTCTCAATATATATATATATCTCAATCTCTCTCTCTCAAACTCTCTCTCTCAATCTCTCTCTCAATCTCTCTCTCTCAATCTCTCTCTCTCAATCTCTCTCTCTCAATCTCTCTCTCTCAATCTCTCTCTCTCAATCTCTCTCTCTCAATCTCTCTCTCTCAATCTCTCAATCTCAATCTCTCAATCTCAATCTCTCAATCTCAATCTCTCAATCTCAATCTCTCAATCTCAATCTCTCTCTCTCAATCTCAATCTCTCTCTCTCAATCTCTCTCTCTCAATCTCAATCTCTCTCAATCTCAATCTCTCTCAATCTCAATCTCTCTCTCAATCTCTCAATCTCTCTCTCAATCTCTCTCTCTCTCTCTCTCTCTCTCTCAATCTCTCAATCTCTCTCTCTCAATCTCTCAATCTCTCTCTCTCTCAATCTCTCAATCTCTCTCTCTCAATCTCTCAATCTCTCTCTCTCTCGATCTCTCAATCTCTCTCTCTCTCGATCTCTCAATCTCAATCTCTCGATCTCTCAATCTCAATCTCTCGATCTCTCAATCTCAATCTCTCGATCTCTCTCTCTCAATCTCTCGCTCTCTCTCTCTCAATCTCTCGCTCTCTCTCTCTCAATCTCTCGCTCTCTCTCTCAATCTCTCGCTCTCTCTCTCAATCTCTCGCTCTCTCTCTCAATCTCTCGCTCTCTCTCTCGCTCTCTCTCTCAATCTCTCGCTCTCAATCTCTCTCTCTCTCTCTCTCGTTTGATTTATGAGTCACTATGTTTACATTCAACTTCACTTCATTTCACTTAGTGAAGTTGAGTGTAAACATAGTGACTCATAAATCAAACTCAAAAATGATAGTTTGAATCTTCTTTGTGATGTTGCACTTCTGATCGTCCAAAGTCTGGGGACATGTGGCGTAAACCCTGTATTTTAAGTAACCCCATAGAAAGAAGTCCGCCAATGTCAAATCCAGAGATCTCAGGGACCACAGGTTCCGTAAATTATCCAGTCATCAACAAAACTTGCAATTAGTTCCATGGATTCATTTGATGTATGACATGTAGTGCCATCTTGCTGAAAATATCCTTGACTCAGCTCTACATCGTCCAGTTGCTCAACAAACTCCATTAAATTCAGTTAGTACTCTGCAGTGTTCATAGTCTGGTTAAAAAAAATAAAAATATGGCCCCACTATTGTCTGTGTGGACATTGCACACTAAACTCTGATTTTAACCGGGTGTATAGGTGCTTCATGGATGACATGTGGATTTTCGATGGCCCAAATGGTGTGAGTTCTGTGAGTTCATATAACTGGATAAATGGGACCATGCTTCATCTGTAAACCATGTAATGGACAATATAGCAGGATTTTGCACAGTGACTGTCTGAAACCAACAATAATTATTCAATCTTTTATCCTTATCAGGTACCTGTAGCTGATGAACCATAACCCTATATGGCTTTAGGTCTGCACTTTTCGCAGCTCTCTGACACAATGAGTAGGTGTACGCTGTCTCCTGCAACAAAGTCTTAATGATTATATTCCTTTCATGGAATTGTTGCCCACCTCAGTAGTGTAGATGGTAGCAGGTCTGCCTCATGTTCAAGAGGTCCCGAGTTCGAATCTCGGTTAGGGTGTGTTAACTGGATAAGGTTCTTTCCGAGGTTTTCCCTTATCCTGATAGACGAATGTCAGATAACTCTAAGCTCCATGGGTCCTGGACTCCTTTGAGCATCATTTCATGCATTTCATTCAGCATCTGATATGACTTAACATTGGAGGACGTAAATTACAACAACAACAAAAAAGGGAAGAGTTGTAATAAATTTAATTTAAACGGAGTCGATTAATGACACTAAACAACACTTACTTTTAGATTTCCCAGAACATGTTTCGATGTCCAGTTGACAATGGAGGACAATAGCCTCTGAAACATGTTCCAGGAAATTTAAAATGTTGTTTAGTGTCATTAATCGACTCCCTTTAAATTTAAGTCTTAACGATTGTTTGGGTGACTGCTCCAGTCATGCTCTTAAGTCAACAACAACTGTGGGAAGCCTAGATGAACGATGCTTGCCTTTTTTCAGTCACCAGAGATCCAGTCATTTGCAGTTTGTTTACCAGTCCCAGTATTGTGTTTATTTTGGGAGGATTGCGAACACTAAATTCTCTCTGGTATGCCCTTTGAGTAGCTGTACTTGAATTCGTAATCCAGTATTGCTTCACAAGGAAGACTAGTTGATTTAATATGTACTGCATTTTCACATTGACTAGAACAAAATGCAGAAAACAGCTGCCAATAATAGCAATTAAGAATAAAACGAACATCTGCATATCTAGTGACAAGGAATTGAAACTCCAGAACATTCTGCTTAATTTGGTGCTAAAATTGGGTCACTGAATGAATTTCCAACGGAATAATTAAAGAAAGAAATGTGTCAGTTCTATATAAATCACTCTGTACATATCATAACATCAAATTATAATACTCAAGTAGTTATCAGACTCTACCTATGGTCTGATCTGATAATATTCCAACCTTATATTTTAATTTGATATGTTATGGTTCCGATATGACTAACTAGAAGCATACCCTTAGAGAGAGAGAGAGAGAGAGAGAGAGAGAGAGAGAGAGAGAGAGAGAGAGAGAGAGAGAGAGAGAGAGAGAGAGAACCATGCTGAATAATACATGGTAACAAACGGCTGCACTGTTTCTTTATAAAAGATAATATCATAGGCCATTTGCTACACTATGGGTGAGGAAGTAGGGCTTGCTGTTATATGGATAGTTGGGGAGGGGGAAAGAGGGGTGTTCCCAGCTTATTAAACTGTCTGAAACTCTTATTCCTTCCCATCTGGCAATTTTGAAACATCAATGTGTCAACTGAGTATAAAAGAAAATTCTGACTGAATGGCTCAACAGTTTGAGCCTTTTTCCATTTTTCCTCAGCAAGTTTTGCAAGAATAATTTATCTGTGCAAGGAGTGAAGGGGAGTCTTGAGTTTGACAAGTTACTAGGGCAATTGGAAGAAAGAAAAGATTGAATTACACACCTGAAAATTGAAGTGGCACATACGGGAAAAAACAAATAGAAAAGAAATCAGACTGTTACAATATGTTGGTCTTACAGTTATGCTAAACATGTATTGATATTTCTGAAGATATTAATTTTAGGTCTCATATTTATAAGGATTTACTGTTTCTGTTTTTCAAATACTGGCTCTTTTGTTTCTTTCTTCAGAACTTCCTCCATAAGCTAGTTGCTTTGACATGTGTTCCGATTTTCATTTTGGCAAGTGAAGCATTAGGAACATTCAACTGATAAAGCTTTTAGAATATTGAGTATTGTATTCATATACAGAAGTCCTTTTTAATTCAGATCAGAGAAAAATTATTATGCAAGTTCTTTGGTTAGTATTCAGCTCAATTAATGGCTATAGTCCAATTTCAATAAATATAAACATTTAATTAATAAATAAATTTCACTGAATTTGCATAGAAACAAAAAATACAGTAGGTAACGGTTTTATAGCTGACAGCCTAGTTAAGCCTAGTCAGTGCTTCCATAAATGCAACTTTTGAAGCTATCAAGACCACCATGTCAAATTTTGGCTTTTTTTTATATTGTAAACACCCATGCATATGAGGCCTATGCAGATTACCTGCCGGCATCAGATTTGTCAAGATCCCGCTCCATACTAGGTGCCAGAACACGAATCTCTGGAATTGTCAGCATTTCCTCCTGCTGGGCCGCACCTCTGCAGGGGAGATAGGAATGCTACACTACTACTACCACCTACATTATCTATCCTTAACATGCAGTTCCCATAGAGAAGCATTTGCTCATGCACATAGCAATGCTAAAAGCAACTTGGCAGGGCAAGAATTAGAGTTGAGTTTCCAAAACTTTGCACAAAATATGCAATATAACCTATTGTCTAATTAAAGAATATTAAATCTAAAAGACAAGAGTTTGTTAATGGTAACATCATATGCAAAACTAATACAGCACTATGATTTAATACATTATTAATTACTGCACTGGATTTATGACTGCTTGCTGATAATGTAACAAGGGAACTATGACTATGCTCATAGCAGTATTTGCTTGAGAGTTTGATGGCTTTGTCTCTGCTCTATGTAGGGTTTGTGTGCCAAAAATCGGGAATGGAGTATAGCTGGAAGTACCCGAAAATGAGTACTGAATACAGAGAAACATATAGCCATAATAACACAGCATTGCATGGGAGGGATTGTTTACCCCTGATGGTTAGCAGCCTACCATGGGATACATAAGGAGTGCTGTCTCCCACACCAGGCACAGAACTGACAAGGGATGTCCAGCAGCTACTTGCAAGTGGTCGCATGCAATACTTTCCAGGCTTCAATTTTGGGATTTGTGGTTCTACTCCACAGCAGATTTTTGGTGTACATGGTTTATACACAACAGGTATTATCATCAAATTTTCAGGTGCATAGTGGTGTGAATAGAGTGATAGTTCCCTTGTTAATGCACGTAAATATTGGGTCATTATATAATTTCAGCAACACATATGGATATTTGAGCAAGTTGTACCTATAGATATAATTATAGGCAAAAATAATAATAATAATAATAATAATAATAATAATGATGATGATGATGATGATGATGATGATGATGATGATGATGATGATGATGATGATGATGATGATGATACAATAAGAAACCAGATGGTTGGGTAGCATTTATTACTTCTTCAGTTATTTTAAAGAATTTGCATGAAAATATTTCCATAAAGTTTACTAAAATTACACCTATTCTAATTTTGCTTCAAAGATAAGATACAGATTTAAAAAAGAAATTTTTAATATCTTGATCAGATAGTGAGAAATATTTTAAAATAAAATAAAAGCATTCAACAATTTTGGTTATGTCTGTATACATTTTATATTTTATATATGGAAAAAAATACAGTAATTCTGAATGGCATGTCTAATTTTCTATTGCAAATGTGCAATAAAATGTTCAGCTTTTCAGCATCTAATATATGGCTTTCAATTAGCTTTGAATGAATACACATGTATGATGAAAATTAAAGCATGGTTTGAATGCTCCTCAATAATTAGCATGCATGCATGCATGCACACACACCAAAATAAAATACAAAATATTTTTATTGAAACAAAACAAAGCCCAAACTTTTACCAACCATTCCTATACATTTTGAGGGCTGTTCAAGTCAATTCGAGACATTTCTTTTTTTTTTCAGGTTTAAATGGATACCTAGGCTGGACATTTTGTATGTAGTAGACAGTGGCACCTGTGTCCTTTTACTGGTAGATAGCGCTCATTTTCCGTGCTTCTGGATAGACCGTTATTCAAATTGGCAGACAACAGTATGAACGTCCACATGGAATAGCATGTTGTGATGAAGTTTTTAGTGAACAAGGGCATAAAACCTGCTGAAATTTACACTAGATTTCAGGCTCAACACGGTGATGAGACACTCAGTTGCAGTAAGACATTTGAGTGGTGTAAGCGCTTCAAAGATGGCCGTATCTTGATCACTGACGGTCCTGGTCGTGGAGGATCACAACGGTGATGAGACACTCAATCACAGTAAGATGTTTAAATGGTGTAAGCACTTCAAAGTTGGCTGTATCTCTCACTGATGACCCTGGTCATGGTGGATCACAACCCACTGTAATCATTCCTGAGAACATTAAGTGTGTGGTGGAGCAGGCATAACCTTACAATTACACACTCTTGCAGTTTCCTGACAGATTATGCGAAGATTCTCCAGGATCAGCTGCTCCACGCGATTAATGTTCTCAGGAATGACTACTGTGGGCTGTGATCCACCATGACCAGGGTCATCAGTGAGAGAGATACAGCCATCTTTGAAGTGCTTACACCATTTAAACGTCTTACTGTGATTGAGTGTCTCATCACCGTACTGAGCCTGAAGTCTTGTGCAAATTTCAGTAGATTTTATGCCCTCTTTCACTAAAAACTTCATCACATGCTGTTCCATGTGGACATTCACACTGTTGTCTGCCATCTTGAATAACGGTCTATCCAGAAGCACAGGAAATGAGCGCCATCTACCAATAAAAGGACACAGGTGCCACTGTCTACTGCATACAAAACCTCCAGTCTAGGCATCCATTTAAACCTGAAAAAAATTAATGTCCCAGATTGACTTGAACGATCATCATATGAAGGAGACCTTCACTTACAAACAGTTTCCCCACAGATCAAGTACAACTGTAAGCAAATTTTAACTATCAATGATTCTCTGTTATATGCTACATATTTTGGTAGCTTAATTACATTCATGGATATTAATAAGTTTATTGTAAATAAAACAAGGTTGTATATATAAATATAAGAGGCAGACAGAAGTATTCAAATAACATAACATGTAATATCGCACATACTATACATACTGTAATATTTATTTGGCAGCATTGAATTGTTAAATATGTAAACATTAACCTTTTGTGTTACAGAAACAATATTTAAAATATCACTTTGTATGTATTTATTATATAATCTGTACTGTATTTATTCTATTGTCCCTCTTATTGGAGGACATAAAGTATTCAAACATACCCAATCGAAAAGAGAGAAAGGTGGTTGGATGTACCCTACACGCCCTACCACATAGCAGTTGTGTTTATGCTATGCCTGGAGACAGTGTGCTCGAAGTTATTCAGCCAATTGTGAACTCACAGGTAAGATGGGATGTAAAGGTAAGGAGACAACGGTGGCAGAGAGGAATATCGTGATAAATATGTACAAAGAAAACAAATCTCTCTCTGAAATTGCCAAAACCATTAACAGAAGCAAAACTACAGTGTTCTACAAAATGCAAAGCTTCAAACAGACAAATAGTTGTAAATAAACTTGAAAGAAGCGTAGGGACAGTGAAGCACAAATTAGTACAAAATTGAATCGAGAATATATTGACACATTGCTTCACTCACACCAAAGAAAAACCAGGAATCTATGAGATCAAATGTGAAACTTGCTCTAAAATTTATATAGGAAAAACAAAAAGAAATATTAACATCAGAACTAAAGAACATATGAGAAACATTAAAAATGGTGAAACAGAAAAATCAGCAGTGGCTTTTCATTTTTTGAATACTAGACATGACATCAATTTGGAAACATCTCTAATAAAATACGTTAATCACCCCATAGACCTTTCCGTAAGGGAAAAGATCTTCATTAACAAAAATCGTCATAGAGTCATGAATTTTGAAACTCCACCACCGGACATCTTTGACAAGTACATCATGCCATCTATTGACAATACGGAGAAAGAAGAAACCACTACAACTTGCACTAGTCGAGTATCAGCTGAGGATAGGAGCAAGAGCTCTTGAAACATGTCCTGTGAATAAACAGTGTGAGTGAAGCAATGTGTCAATATATTCTCGATTCAATTTTGTACTAGTTGTAAATAAACCTAGAAATGGCACTCCTTCTAAACTCACCACCAGAGACAGGAGGCAAATAATAAAAATGGTGAAGCAGAATCCGAGAGGCACTGCATCTGAGAATAGAGGATGCCTTGAGCAATATTCTGGCACTGTGGTCCACACCAGAACAGTTGAATAGATTTTAAATAGTACTGGGTATAATGCCCGCATTCCTAGGAAGAAACTGTATGTTAATAAGGTGAATAAGAAAAAGCATATAGAATTTGCTAAACAGTATGTGGTGAAACCAACAGAATTTTGGCCGTGCCGTGGCTCAGTGGTTAGACCGCTTGGCTCTCACCAAGGCGGCTTGGGTTCGATCCCAGGCGACCGCAAAGTGAGATTTGTGGTGGACAACACGGCGCTGGGGCAGGTTTTCTCCGGGACCTCCGGTTTCCCCCCGCCATCTCATTCCCCCGGTGCTCCATTTTCATCTCATGCATCATCAGTGTCACCGCCTGCGGTGCCGTATGTAGTAAAAGCGGGCGTTAAACACCACACATTTCATTTCCAACAGAATTCTGAGAAAAGGTTCTCTAGTCGGACGAGAGCAAATTCTGCTTATACAAGAGTGATGGACGTCTTCAAGTGTGGAGACTGCCAAATACAGAATGGGAACCTAAGAACACGGTAGCTACAGTGAAACATGGTGACAGTAGTGTGATGGTATGGGGCTGTATAGCTTCATCTGGCTTTGGCGAACTGGTGTTCATAGATAGGATCATGGACAAATTTGAATACAAGAGAATTCTTGAAAACAATCTTAAAAAGAACACAGAGAAGCTGGGATTAGGGCATGATTATTACTTCTATCACGACAATGATCCAAAGCATACTACTGAAATTATAAGGCTTTGGATCGTGTACAACACTCCTCACACTTTGAAGTCACCACCCAAATCTCCAGATTTAAATCCTTTAGAGAACATCTGGAAGGAACTCGAGGAGCATGTAAGGAAGCATCGCATCAGAAGCAAGGACCATTTGAAAGAACTTCTTCAAACAGAGTGGAGAAATATGGACTCTGCTGCCACTAAACAACACATACAGACAATGCCCAAATGATTATCAGCAAAGAAAGGGGATGATACCTAAATACTAGCTGTTCTTTGTTCAAATACTTATGTCCAGATGTAAAGTAACTGTTCTATTTCTCCTTAAAGTGCAAATTAGTTTCAGTTGCTATTTATGAGTTTATATGTTTAATGGAAGACTCAGGTTTATTTTGTACCAGTTGTATTTATGTATGCTTACTCTGTGTAGCTTTAAAATAATAAAGTAATAAATATGTTTCTGTTCGAATACTTATATTGGCCTCTGTACATTTTGGAATTCCTTACAAAATTCTGTCTTACATTGTGATATTTGGTAAACATTTTTGCAAACAATTCTAAAAGTCATGGACTTTTTATGAGACCTTGCATTTAAACTATTCTTAATTTTGTAGCAATTTTAAACTATTTTAATATGCATATCTAAATTATCTTTCAAGTTCTAAAATGCAACTTGGAAGTGAACATGCCTAAAAAATATTATGACTTAAAATTTATGCATGTGTTGTATTTGCTTGCTTTTTGCAGTCTAATAATTTAACACTAAAAGATACCTAACATAAAAGGCAAAAGCTGAACACCAAGAGAATTAGCTGAGTACATATTTCAATGGACACAAATAAAGCAATTTAATAAAATTGTTTATTCACTAACTTTGTGTTTTCCTTGCATAGCTTAAAAGAAAGCTACATAACCTATATAACCATTTATAATCACTTCAGTTGTTTATATTAATAATACTTGTTTTCCAACAGCAAAGGTCCAGCAATTACTTTTTAATGGAAGCTTAAAATACTTAATATAAAACACAGTAAACCAGCTCTGAAATGTTGATAGCCTATATCTGCCCTAAAGAAGTTTGTTTTATAGCCTGCTCAATGACAAATTAATTTCAGGCATAGTTGTTTATGAAAACAAGCTAATTAATGTCTTAAAAAGACCCACTGCACATCTCTCAACAATCAACTCAAAATATGCAACTGCCTAAAACTTAACATATATGATGTTTTCTGACCAAACAGCCTTTAAGTTTTTATTGATTTTAACATTTAAAATGGATTGGCCAACTTTCTTTAAACTTCCGTGTATGAAATCTCAGCTCTGTAATTGCTACAGTTGGTGAGTCATTTCATATATACAAGACGGATGGACGAAGAGTTGACATGAGACCAAATAAGATCTTTATTAATCTTTAAACCATTTTAATCTATTTCATCTAACTTAAATACAATGAATGAGAAATAAATTTAATTACTAGTATAATCTAGTGATTGATTTGTTTTTACAACTTCAAAGTGTTTAACTGAATTTACAGCCTTATCTTTTAGTCACTTTTTTTAAAAAAAAAAAATTAAATTTAGCTAGAGAAGTGAGCTGATGCATGCTGGCAATTTGTTGTATAAGTTTAACCAATTAACGGATTGGTTTGTACATGAATGAATAGTATCTCTAATTGTATATTGTTCAAAATTCTTATATAGGTGATAATAAATTAAAGCATTTTGTTAACACTTTTTCTTAATTCAAATATAGAGCAGGGGATTCATCATGGTGCTAATAGAACTCCATTAACATTCACAATATGATGTAGCTCCATCGTATCTTTTACCATAGAATTGGTAGTATCTAACCTAAAGACAGTGAACTGTAGCCAAGTCTATGAAAACTCAAAAATTGAAATATGATATGCACTGGGAAACTGTTGGAATCTGTGAAACAGACTGTTACCTTGTCTAACTGCACCTGAATGGTAATTGGGCAAAATGAGGTTGCCAGAATGTTCTTAAGTGTTTAGAAAAATAGAATAAGAAAAGGGAATTACTGCTACTATCTTTTTTTAACATATTGATTTTTTAAATAATTATTACATAAATTATTATTTTGTAACTCAAATGATACTTTTGAATAGAGGAATGAATAGAGACAAATATATAAAAATCAGATCAACTTGCATTATTACTCCCATAAACTTCACACTTCTTTAAATATGAAGTAACTGAAAATTAATTTTTAAAAATGCAGAGTAGCAAATCCCCGTTTTGAATGAAATTTGGTTCTTGAGTAAACAAAAATGTTTTATGTGCTTGAAGTCCATCACAGATATACTAGACTCTATGTAGGGCTTTAAAAGTAGATAGACATACACTTTCCATTTATAATGCCAATAAGAGATAGGCGATTGTTCTAAATGCATACAAACCATATGTAGATAAACTTTAAAAGGTGTGATGTCATGCCAGCATGCCAGCATGCTACCATGGTGGCTCAGTAGTAGAGCAGCTGCACAGATCCAGAGTTCAAATTGTTGCTATGGCATTGAATTTTTCAGTTCTAAAATTCTAAAGGGTATGCTTTGCTTTTACAGATGTGTTTTATGTATAATAATGACCCATTATTTACTTCTAAATACCTGTAAGTAGTCAAAATTGCAAAGGAAACATGTAATGTAACTAAGAAACTAAATAACTAAAATCATATACTCTTAATATTAGTACTTGAAAATACTATTACAGCAAAACTGATTAAAATGCATGCAATCTCCATTAGTTAGTTTTAGCATTCTAGCCATCCACTATCATGCTACAATATTTTAAACCTAATTACTGGAGTTCATAAAGGAAAGGTTAGGTACATGTTTATAAAGCTCTCACCTGATAGGAGTTGCTTGCTCTGTACTTATTAGTTCCTCAGAAGATGCCTCTAAGTCTACAGATTTCAATGGTTGTCTTTCTCTGGCTAAGGGGGAATCAGGGCGTAAGGGCTTGGCATCCTTCAGCCTAAATCAAGCAACCCATTACAGTGCAGCAACACAAAACATTGAAACAAAACATAAACCCACACAAAACATAGAAAAATAGCAATTTAACCATAAAAAACAAAGAAATGTGCCTCAGTTTAAACATGGCTAAAACAAACCATAAAGTGCAACAAAAACAAAATTAAAAAAGATTTTATGTGTTTCATTCACATGACTAGTTTTGTACAAACTGTACTTACAAAAGTTTGTGTTAATTGAGATAAACATTTATAGAAATTATGTTATTGCATATTTTCTTGTAGGTAAAAGCAGAATAAGGGAATACAGACTTTAAATGATAGTAAAACCCTTTAAGAGCTGGTCATATGTGACGGCTTTGGAATTCCATTCTCTTTGCATGACCAAGAGATAAGTGAATAACAATTTTCTAAGTACAGTAAAACTTCATTAACCCAGACATCCAAATATCCCGGACCAGTTAAGTTGTTTAGTGTAGTAAATGAAGACTTGTTTTATAAACAATAAATTGCTATTCTCAGTAGTACATTACTCAAATTCTCTTGCTAGCGGGTGAATTCATTGTACTCATCCCACCTGCTTGGGTCCAGGTTGGTAGAAAAACGTTTAAAGTCATGGTAAAAGTTGTGGCTTGGTGTGTTTGACAACAGAAAACAAGGTTGAAGAAGAAGAAGAAGAAAAAATAATTGTGGAAGAAGATTTTATACACATTTTTAAAAATATGGATGACTGTTTTGTTGTTGATGAAGACATTGACAATGACGGAGGTTATAAACCGATTACAAAGGAAGACATTGTCTCATGCAGTGTACTGAAACTGAAAATGAGTATTCAGATTCAGTCAGTGTTGCTGAACCAGCTGTGGTTATGATTCCGCACATGCAGTAGCAAACATAGAGAAATTGATACTTTATTTTGAGAATCAAGCCGAAACATTGCCAAATGAATTTCTAATGTTAAAGCGGGTACGTAAGCTCCTCGTAAGCAATATACTAAACTGAGGCAGCTGACGCTCACTGTCTTACTACTGACTAGTTTGTAGCTATATTGTATATAGTGAAAATACATAGGCTATTACAGTACTTACAGGGTATGTATTTTTAGGTGAAAGTGTGCCAATCAGTATTGTTGTACAAACAAAGTATAAACTTGAAAAAAGCGTAGAGACAGTGAAGCACAAATTAGTACAAAAGTGCATCGAGAAGATATTGACACATTGCTTCACTCACACTGTTTATTCACAGGATATGTTTCAAGAGCTCTTGCTCCTATCATCAACTGATACTCGATTAGTGTAAGTTGTAGTGGTTTCCTCTTTCTCCATATTGTCAATATATGGCGTGATGTACTTGTCAAAGATGTCCGGTGGTGGAGTTTCAAAATTTATGACTATGACGATTTTTGTTAATGAAGATTTTATCCCATACGGAAAGGTCTATGGGGTGATTAACATATTTTATTAGAGATGTTTCCAAGTTGATGTCATGTCTAGTATTCAAAAAATGAAAAGCCACTGCTGATTTTTCTGTTTCACCATTTTTAATGTTTCTTATATGTTCTTTAGTTCTGATGTTAATATTTCTTTTTGTTTTTCCTATATTAATATTAATTCAACTCTGTTACCTAATTTGTATCAAATTTGTTTGAATAATATTTGATCTAAAAATCACTGATGAATGTACTGTTATTGGCACAGATTTCAAGAAAATATTCTGAAATTGCACTTTGCACTATAAGGAATCCACTGTGAAAAATAAAAAATTTGGATTTCCTTTCTGATTTCCTTAACATTTTTATCAGCAGAACATAAGATAATTAGAGCATATATATCCAAAGTCTTAATGAGATGTCAAACTATTTTTGTGGTATTAATTTATTTTTTATTTATAATTAATCATGTACTTGTCATGTGATAATACAAAATACCCCTTGTAAGTATCCCAGAATACTTGAAACAGATATAATTTAATGTACTGCACCTTATTTTTCACTGGTAGTTGGCCCTTCAGCAGGAGGTAGCTGCGTACATGCAGTACTTTTCACCGTTCCTGCCAGCCCCCTTTCTCTGTGTCAGTGCATGTTCAGCTGTTGCTATTGCAGGTTCTTGTTGTGTTCTTTGTGGTCAAATTGTTATTAGTTTTGTTACAATGCCAATAAATTGTATACCTTTGCATACCACATATTCATGAATGATTCCTACATGTGAATATAGTCTTATGGAGAGACGGTAAACTTGTAAAGAGATTCAGAGAAACTGGTTCTTTTCTTGATAAGAAACACAAAAGAAATTGCCATGCACTTGCAGAGGAAAAACTCTACGAGAGAGAACAAAAGTTAAAATGTAGCCCAAGAAAATCTCTTGAGTAGCTGTCACAGGAAAAGGGTGTTTCACAACTCTCAGCTTGGAAAGCCATTAAACTTTTGAAATTAAAACCATATAGGATTACTGTAGTTCTGGAACTTCAATCACGTGATACTGTGAGTACAGTAAATTTCTGCAATTGGGTGGTGGGTAAAGTTGATGATGGCTCTACAGACCCAAAATTAATCTTTCACAGATGAAGCATGGTTTTCATTACATAGCCATTTATCAATACAAAACAATAGATATTGGAATGCAGAAAAAACTAATATTGTGCACAAAATGCCAGTGAATGACCAGAAAACTGATCCTAGGTATGTTGTGAATGTCTACCATATTATAGGACCTATATTCTTTGAGGAAACAGTTTAACGGTCAGCAGTACAGGGATGCAATAATCAAAACATTCCTAGAATATTTGTGTGACAATGAGTGCATACAGGTATATTTTCAACAATACAGCTACAGCACAAACAGTTGATCTATTGTTATAATTAATTAGGGAAATTTTTAAAGATAGGGTCATCAGTAAAGGACTTTGACCACAGTGATCCCCAGACCTTACAATATGCAATTTTTATTTATGGCTGAATTTAAGAAATAAACTATATTGGAACAACTTGCATACGTTGGAAGAACTGAAGGACAATATCAGAAGAGAAATTAAAGCAATTTCAGAAGATGAATTAATACGTGTGAACAGAAATTTTCTTCAGAGGTGTGATACATGCATGGCAGCACAAGGACATCATTTCCAACACCTTCTGTGATTTACTAATTATAACTTGCATGCATGATAAGCTTAGCGCTATAATTTAAATGCTCAAGGCAGCAGCAATGTGCATTCTGCTGTAGCACTAACCACCGGCCAGCCGGCCACCAGTGAAAAATAAGGCATGTATATATGGGTATCTCATTATGGTAGCTCAAGTGGTAAAAGCACTGACAGAGAGAGTGAAAGATATATGGTTTGGGTCTCAACCATGCATTTAATATTTCATGTTTGATTAAATTTCCATGTTCAGGGGTTTTAAAGTGAAATGTGTGATTATTCTGAATCTTCTTCTAGATAGTTTATTATGTACAGACTTCTCTGTCAATAGCTTCAAAATAATCATTCATAACCTACTGAATAGCCATTTTGTTCAAAGAATTGCAAAATACACTTCACATCGCTTCAACCAGTAAACTTTATTCTTCATTCTTCACTTTATTCTTATATTTTGCTTCAGTATCATTTGCACAGTCCCCATTTCAGCAGAACACCTTATACATTATGAATGTGCACTTAGTACAATAATATCAGCTAAATTGAATGGTGTAATAATTGTTGCAGAAAAAAGCCTTACATTCATTTATGTTACTGCAGATAAAGTATAGAATTTAAGATGACAATGATAAGAATTAGCAGTGCCAAAATAACTATACCCAGCCATTTATATACAATGTTGTTAATAAGCCCAAAAAACAACTAACTTGTGTTACATTACAGGTTCAGGTTATTGATATTCTTGGTTGAAAATATATGCCCACACATATACCCACATTGTAATTAGTCTGTGCATATGTACAAAAAAAGCAAACAAATCACTTTTCTGTGAACATTAGTGCAGTGACTGCTGCACAGATAAAAGAAGTGCAATGTCTGTAAGATAGGCGATAGAAGAGTCTTAAATAACAAAGAAAAGTTTGCTTACATTTTCAGCAATTATTTAGGTAGTTACTTTAGCACCTTATAACTGATTTATCTAAAACTATATTTAATGCATGCTAAATAATATCTTAATGTTTTCAGGTGCTCTTGTTTTGCAGTTACTACGAGGGCTGTTTTTTTTTTTCAACCTCCGATCGCTCCATGCCGACGCTACGCGGGCAGTAGAAAGCGGGTGTGCGCTGTCGGCGACTGCGCAGCTCTCGCACTACACACTCCGCCATTGTTGACATTCAGTCGTCAGTCGGCGTTGTGCTACAGCCACGTAAACATGGCCGCCATTATTGATGCTCCTGCCAAGTGCGAATTGCGAAGTGTAATTTTTTTTCTACAGGCTGAAGGCCATGGTGCTGCAGAAATCCATCGGAGGATGAGTCGTGTGTATGGCGAAAACTTCATGAGTGATGGTGTTGTTCGTGAATGGTGTCGAAAGTTTAAAGATGGTCGTAATGATGTGCATTATGAAGAGGGTCAAGGACGCAAATCATCTGCCATACAGTCCTGACTTAGCACCCAGTGACTTTCACCTTTTTCCTCAACTGAAGACGTGGCTTGGTGGGAAGCGATTTCAAACTAATGAGGACCTTCAAACGAACGTCAAGGACTACTTGAATTCACTGGCGGCAACTTTCTTTGAAGAGGGAATTGAAAAGCTTGTCCACAGATATGACAAATGTCTCAATCTCTTTGGTGATTATGTCGAAAAGTAACCATAAGTGTACTATTCTTTTGGTAATAAAATTATTGTTTTATATGAACTTGTGTTTTATTTATATCCTATCGGAGGTTGAAAAAAAAATGGCCCTCGTATATTGGCCATTATAAACGTTTAAACATCCGATGTTACATCCACATAATTTCTTATATATTACAATAATATAAAAAATTATTCTTATACTCAAAATAAATTTTTGATACGAAATAATCAATTAAGCAAGCTGACTTGATTGTCATTACAATGGAGTAAACAATTGACAATTGTTTGCATACTGTAAGTCAGTTTTGTTAACAACACGAGCAGGATGTAACGTCAAGAAGTTACAATTATTATGTTCAAGATCTCCTTGGGAAACAAGTCAGGTGAAAAGATAATTAGAAATTGATGTTTCGGGAGCGTATATCGCTCCCACAATCAGGATATTTTAAAAAATGTTATAACAACAAAATAGATAATTAATCAGCACCAAAACTTGGATTTATTGCACCTAAACTGTGCCAACAGAGCATTGGAAATGTTAATTCAAACACGTTTTTAGTCTAACGTGAGCAAACGCTGCACCCAACGTGTGGACAGCTTTCTCATGTCTAAATGTTGACAAACACGTTCTTTTGACATTTTCATAGCCTCTGCTATCTCTCAATTTAATTCAGTGGCCGTCTAGCACCATTTGGTGAACTTTGGCGATGTTTTTGTCGGTAGTTGTAGTTTTTGACGTCCCAAACCGTTCATTGTCTCCCAAGCTTTTACGGCCACGTTTAAATTCAGCTGCTCAAAATTTCACTGTGGTAAATGATGGTGCAGAGTCCCCATACACAGAATCCAACTCATCTTTAATTTGCATAGATGTACTGCCTTTCAAAAACAAATATTTAATAACAGTTCAATACTTGATTTTGTCCATTTTCATAAAAACACTCACGTAAATTCCCTCAAACGACTATTATATAACAACTGAGCATCCATAATGGCTGAAACTTTGGTGAGTAAGGTGAATAACTGTCAACAGATTGCAACAGATGAACAAGTGCTGCCATCTTCATAATGAGGTCAGAAACCTGTGTCGGAAACTTTTCAGACCACCCTTGTATGTGGGGATGGTTGGCCAGCTTTTTCATTCAATTCTTGAGGAACGCCACACAGTTCGGAATAGCTGAAAGCTCAAATTTATTAAATTTGACACATCTGATCACCCATGAAACTCTGATGAATATACTCTTTTTCTAAAAAAATACTCTTTTGAGGTCCAGTGCTATTTTAGGTGAAATTTAGATGTGCTATTTTAGGTGAAATTTAGATATACTTTTTGGGTGAAATAAAATGTTTCCTCCACCTACTACAAGTAGACGTTTGAGAAAGGGGGAGGGGGGGGAGGTTGTGTTCATACCTGGTCTTGAAACACAGACATGAACATAAATACCCAACTGGAAGCACAGAGCCATGCAATTCATAATGGCCACAATCGTTAAAGCATGGTTTAACGATACTCTACATCTCTCTTTAGATGTCATTAAAGAGACTTTTAGAAGACAAAAGATAAAGTGTATTTACAAGAGAGAACATAGTACAGAGTCACCCAAAAATATCCTAACCAGCTACGCTGTGTTTTACTTGTCTGTGACCTCAGCGCTCATTGCTGTCTGCCGCTATCATAGAGAGGCACAGATGAAACCATGCAATATTTTTAAAACTGCTCTTAAAGGCTTTACTTACTCATGTGATGCTGAAACTGGTCACCGCTGTTGTCCATACATGTTTGGCGCCTCCATCACTCGCCATAGTTCACATTGAGAAATGCTAGCAGTTTTCTAGCAGATATTTTGTTTTAATTCTTCCAGGGTTTGTTGTGCACCTTGATGTTTTAAAGGTGGTTCAAATGATTCAAATCCCGAATATGGCATTGAATTTTTCAGTGTGACTCTACTCATCCAAACCTTAGCCTACACATGGCTAGTGTGAAAGAAATGATTATTTTTATGCTTTAAGTTACCCCATAGATATAAATTGCAGGGAGTTAGGTTAGGGGATAGACAGGAAAACAAATCTCTACTGATAATACTGTTCTCAAACACATTTTTAATTATTAATTATTAAATTTTAGATGAGTCGCATTTTTTAACACATCTGCTTCACTTTCGTACCTATTTTGAGGACATGTTTCGCAAATCTTCGCTTGCATCTACGGCTCTTGTGCGACTAACGCTAGATCCAGCGGTGTGGGTAATTCTGGGGTTGTTGCTGCCATCTGTTGATTTAGTGATGAACTGAAATGTGGGATTCTCTTCTAGCGGGATTTCAAAGTTCATTAGTTGGTTTTTATGTTTTTCTATGTATATCCTCTCCCATATGACGAGTTCACTATGTTTTTGTACATATTTTAGTAATTCTGTGCTATCTTCAATTTCATGATTTTCAGACCAGAAATGAGCTGCTATTGCGGACTTATCAATATTTTTGTATCTTAAGTGCCTGAAGTGTTCTTTCTTTCTAGTGTGTATGTTCCTTTTTGTCCTTCCTATGTAAATTTTTTCACAGTCTTTACACTTAATTTTGTAAATGCCTGACTTTTCCTCTGGTTCTATCTTATCAGTATTATTACTGTGAAGTAGGTTTTTAATATATCGAGATTCAACTGTATTGGAACACCACAGTGAAGCGAAAAATTATTAAATTTTAGATGAGTCGCATCTAAATTCGAATTAATCTCTCAAAGCAAAATTTTAACAACGAAGAAAAAGATGTACTTAACCAAGGCCTAAAAACATGTATAACATACTCAAGCAACCCGGATGAATTCATTGCAGACATAGAATTAGCAGTAGAAGGCTTGGAAACCATGGACAAAAATATAATTAGAAAAAAATCAGCTCCTATATTGGAAAACTTAATAAATAAAAAGCCAATAAAACATTTGAAACAAATTCAGATAATTAAATCTTTAAGGAAAAAGGATGTAATCTTCTCAAGGGCTGATAAAGGGAACAAAATAGTAATCTTAGATACAGCTACATACAAAGAAAAAATGTTAGAGTTACTACAACAAAAAGAATTCCAGGAAATAGATTCTAATCCACTCAACCGATGCATAAAAGATGTACAAAAAACCATCATTAATAGTAAAATTTTAACAACTACAGAACAAAAAACTATCAAACCAGACAACCCCACCCTTGCAAGAATATATGGTTTGCCTAAAATACACAAACCCAACATACCCATGAGACCCATTGTAAATAATATAAACACTCCTACTTACCTTCTGGCAAAATGGCTAACCAAAAAATTTCAGTCCTTTCCACAATTCCATACTCTGAGTATAAAAAACTCTTTAGACCTGGTAGAAAAAATTCAAAATCTTAAACTAAAACCTCATGACACTTTAGTATCCTTTGATGTCCGCTCCCTCTTCCCTAGCATTCCATTAGACAAACTTTTGATTCAACTGAAAAAATGGCTAAATTCTATAAACCTGGATGCCAATGCAATAGAAGAATATGTGGCAATGACTGAATTATGTATACATCAAAATTATTTTGTCTTCGATGGAAAATATTACAAACAAATTTCAGGACTAGCTATGGGAAGCCCGCTATCACCATTTTTGGCCAATCTATACATGAGCTTTTTCGAAACACATATTACTAAAGCCTTCCCTCATATGTTTAAAACATGGTACAGATACGTAGACGACATCTTTGCAATAGTGCCCTACAAACTAATAGATGATGCTTTGAAACTACTCAACCTGCAAGAACCCAGCATACAATTCACAGTAGAAACTGAAGAAGACTGTACTCTACCTTTTTTAGACCTTAAAATCAAAAAAGGCAATGAAAAACTAGAATTTGGCATTCATAGAAAAGCAACACACACAGATAATTACATCAAAGCAAATAGTTTCAACCCAATTCCACACAAACATGCAACCATCAACAGTCTGACACACAGATTAGTAAATCTACCTCTCAGCCAGCAAGAATATCAAAACGAATACCATCAAATCTTAAAAACTGCAATTAAAAATGGATATGGAAAAAACCTTGTAGATAAAAAACTAAAATTATTCAAACTTCAAAAGAAATTAAAACAGATCACAGCTCTCACACCAATAAAACAAGAAACTAGATTTGCAAAATTTACTTACCACCCCTGGGCCACAAAAAAGTTCCAAAAAATATTCAAGAAATACAATATAACATTGGCACCAAAAAACAATTACAACATTAAAAACCTACTTCACAGTAATAATACTGATAAGATAAAACCAGAGGAAAAGTCAGGCATTTACAAAATTAAGTGTAAAGACTGTGAAAAAATTTACATAGGAAGGACAAAAAGGAACATAGGCACTAGAAAGAAAGAACACTTCAGGCACTTAAGATACAAAAATATTGATAAGTCCGCAATAGCAGCTCATTTCTGGTCTGAAAATCATGAAATTGAAGATAGCACAGAATTACTAAAATACGTACAAAAACATAGTGAACTCGTCATATGGGAGAGGATATACATAGAAAAACATAAAAACCAACTAATGAACTTTGAAATCCCGCTAGAAGAGAATCCCACATTTCAGTTCATCACTAAATCAACAGATGGCAGCAACAACCCCAGAATTACCCACACCGCTGGATCTAGCGTTAGTCGCACAAGAGCCGTAGATGCAAGCGAAGATTTGCGAAACATGTCCTCAAAATAGGTACGAAAGTGAAGCAGATGTGTTAAAAAATGCGACTCATCTAAAATTTAATAATTTTTCGCTTCACTGTGGTGTTCCAATACAGTTGAATCTCGATACATTTTTAATTGTTCTAATCAAAAGACTGGCTGTATGAGCTTTTGCAGAGTCTTGTTGAAAAAAGGCAAAGTCACACACCCTGTATGTTAATTCTCTACAAAAAGGGAGCCAAATTGTATTCACGTCTGTATGGCTGTTAATCGTCAACTTGAAAAAAACTGAGCCTTAATTCCTCTGCTAATGGAGAGATGTGAAATGTGAACTACAGCAAGTAATGGAGTTTCCTAAAGAAGTGCCAAATATGTATTGTCACCAATGGCATTGGTGTGCTGCTTGAACAGGAGAGCTGGGCACTTGCCAAGAGAAAGAAACAGAGAGGCTCCGAAATTTTCTGTCTTTCTCTTGCTGCCGCGAATGTTCTTGGAGGGTCTACAGCATTCTAGAAACAATGACTGGAGGTACAAATACTGGCAAAGTGTTAGAAGCGCCAGTTGTGTTGTATGATGGTTATTGTGACAGTGAACGTTTGAAGTGTACCGCAGTGATTTCTTTCATTTGTTGACGTGCAGGAGCACCGAGTCAACCTTGAAGACAGCTGATTGTCAATTTCACATCTTTTTACTGCAATAAAGAGTGTTCTAAATTTCTACAAACCATACTTTTGATTCTACGTAGCCGTAGCAGTCACACTATGGACAACAACGGTGGCCAGTTTCACCATCTCCTTGAATAACATGGGCAAGTAAAGCCATTAAAAGTAGTTGTTAAAATGTTGCATGAGTTCATCCATGCCTTTCTATGATAGTAGCAGATGGCAACGAGCACCAAGGGTGCAGTCAGGCAAAACACCATGACAGTTCAGATGTTTTTGGGTCGCTCTGTATAAGTTGGTAGGAGTGACTGAATAGGAATGCATGCAGAGGATGGTGTAATGGCAGGGCAAGGAATAAAAAGTGGTGATAAAGCAAATTTTTTTTTTTAAAATAAGTTTTGTCTTTTAGAGACCATATACAGCAACCTGACGAAACCACTAAAGATGGCAGTTGCAGCTGTGAATGAAACATCATGAATTGAAGAGAAGCAGCCAGTGGAGCACACCTTTCAGCCCCAAATTTTATTCTTTTATACCTCCGGCTAAGAAAGTCTTCAATAATTATTTGAGTTAGAGTATTATTTAGTGTGTACTTAACATTGTTTAGATTAAACCAGTAACCAGGCGCTAAAGTATCTTTTTTTTTTTTTTTGCATACCTAGTTGAAAATTTCTTTCAACATCTTTGGCATAAGCACACTAATAAAAGTAACACTTATAAAACACGTAATTAGAAATATTTATAAACAGAAATTAAATTAAAAAGTGGTGTATGTATATTTTATATACAGAGATGAGATATTTTAAACATTAAAGTATATCAGACAATAAAATTAACTGAGAAACTATTTTTATTCCTCTGCCTGTCTCAAGCGTTTACTGTAGAATGAAGCATGTTATTTGCTCAGCATGCTTCTAAAAAACAGAATGAAAAACAGATAAGGAAGAAGCAGGAAATCAAGAACAATAAAGAGAGAAGTGTGGTATATGCTTTTGTGCAAAGTTGTGAAAGTAACTTCTGAAATGAAATAGGAAACAGAGTACCCCTTGAGAAAACACAAAGACCCACCTGGAACTCTTACTGGTGGATGCCTCATCATGCACTCCAACATTTTCTTCTGCCTCTTCATTACACTGCTTTGCATCCCCCAGCCTTTATTGTATAACACAAACACACACAAACTACAAAGCTGCTGCTACCCTACCTGTTTAGAACTCTTTGCACTTAAATCTTTACTGATTCTGAAAACTATTATTTGTATATCTAACACTACTTTTGAATAACCATGAAGTTATTCTCCTAGCATGTGGTTCATAACAATCATTTCTCCATTTTACTTTTACAGTACAGCCCCTTTGAATTTTATGATCATATTGTGGACTTTGATTTGAACAACTTATAACGTTTCCAACTCTTTGAATTGTAAATAATATTGCTTTTATATATCGAGATTTAACTGTATTGGAACACCACAGTGAAGCGAAATAATTATTAATATTTAGATGAGTCGTATTTACTACACATCTGCTTCACTTTCGAAAGTGAAGCAGATGTGTAATAAATACGACTCATCTAAATATTAATAATTATTTCGCTTCACTGTGGTGTTCCAATACAGTTAAATCTCGATATATTGAAGTGACGTCTAGTCAAGAGGAACACGCGAAAGTTAGATCCAGCCAATTTTAAAAACCGGACAACATGGAGGTAAGAAAGTTCACATTTGAAAATTTCAACGAACATTTCGGCAACAAGAAAGAAATAAAACAATATTTGAAACTAAAGACAAAAAGAAGGTTAATATCAGCAGACATAAAATTTATCAACAATTGCCTAAAACAAAACATTTCTCCGAAATTTGTAAGAAAAATAGTAAAATTTAACCACAACAGTAGAGAACACTTAGCTGCTGAAAAAGCCGTGTTAAAATCCGAAAAAGCAAATCACTACAGAAAACTAACTAATATAGACCTCTCATTGTACAACCTACATTTGAAACTGGAAAAATTACTAGGAAACACAGCATGGGACCATTTAGAAACCAAATCATTTGAACATATAAATTATAAAGTCAAAGATAAAATACGAAAATGAAGCAGATGTGTAATAAATACGACTCATCTAAATATTAATAATTGCTTTTATAGTTTTTTTTTTTTTTTTTCCATGATGCTTAACTCCTTTAATTGGATAAGACATATCAATTGGTGATTGAATGAAATGATGCATGATGATCAAACAACCCCAGCGTTCATAAAGCTATGCAATATTTGTTTGGATTGGATTATACTACAGAGGGGACTCAGCATGGAGTTCCAGTCTTGATCTATTGTACCTATGCCCCCATGTGGGGCATCACCAGGAGGAAGGATGGCGAGAAGAGACAGTGAGCGTCTGTCTCAAGGAGTCATGACAATGCAGAGCTTAAGGTCCTTACACTTTACCAGTTGGAAACTCCCTGGCTGGCCAGTATGGCAGTATGGCCAGCATCCCACCCACCGTGGTGCTGAAATGCCCCATCAGGTTAGCCCACAGATGGAGACCATCCTACCAAAGAAGGAAGTGTTTACCAGGAGTATATAATCCTGCCATGCAGCGCAGAGACTCCTGTTGAACTTTTACCCTGAAAGAGACTACCAGATGAGAGATGATGTGAAATCATAATGAAGATGAAATAGAGGGACAAGAAATTTGGGGGATGTAATTAACCTACCCAGCATTCACATGGTGACCCAAGAAAACCTTCAAAAAAAGAAAAAAAATATTAATCAGAAAGGCCGCCCATAGAAATCGAACCCAGACCTCCCCAATTTGGTTCACAGATGAGACTGATCTGGATAGGTCTCATTTCCAGTGAATTAATTTTCATATATTTTGAAGGAAAAAATTAATAAAACTTCATGAGAAACTAATATACAATTCTACATCAAACATATTGTCGTGGCAACGCACATAAAAGGTTTGTGTGGAGCGCAAACGCGGCTTGTTTACACAAAGGAACTGATAAAGATAACAGTCGGATAGTGTATCACTGAGACAAGACTTAACGACACAGATAAGTGAAGTAAATGGAAATTTCTAGTGACTTCTTGACTGATAGAGATTATTCGGTTTCTGGTTTGTTTTAGAAATATCTAGAATTTATCAATGAGGTATTTAAGAAGGCGATGACTTGCCAAGAGTCAGTTGCGAGAGTCGTTAACAGATGTTGTAACAGGAGAGTTGTAAACAGATGTAATCAGAATGCTGATTGTTATTGTCGACCTTGGTGTTGTAGATTGTGATATGTGATGTAATTCTGCTGCTACGAAGTGTGTTTCTACGCAAATAAAGAACATTTGGAATATCTGCAACTCGGACTTTTAATTCTACGAACCCACAAAGTCACAATATTAAGAAGTTTATAATAATTATTTGCAAATAAAAGGATTGTAAACATTGTTGACTATGTGTGTAGCTTAAAAATCTTTAATAAGAAATTTACTCATTTACTATTTGGAATAAAAAATTGTAAACAACAGAATGTTCCAATTTGATTTTATCTGCTACACTTATAGACTACTGTTCTGTGTAAACAAACAGCTTTATGCTCAGCCCCCACTTCTTTTCTAAAAAATATAAATGCTCCAATTTATATTCATTTAAATATACAACGAAGCCATATACACTTCTTGTATGTCAACTGAACTGGATGGCTCAGGTGGTTTAGTCTGTAGCCTGCATTCAGGAGACCCGTGTTCGATTACAGTGGCCGACCTACCTGACCCATGGGTCTTTTCGGTGGTTTTTCCAGTTCACCAGGCAAATGCTGGGTAGGTTAATTACATCCCCCAAATTTCCTTTCCCTCTATTTCATATAATTTCTCACTTGTGGTCTCTTTCAGGGTAGAAGTGTCGGCAGGTGTCTTGGCACTATTGTGACTCTTTGCCTTCTGTCTCCTCTTGCCTCATCCTTCCTCCCGGGGATGCCCCAATTGGGGCTTAGGTAAAATAAACCAAAATTTCAGTGCCAAATCCCCTCTATAGTAATCCTATTATATATCAATGGGTGAATAAAAATTATAATTCTAATTCTATAGATGTATAAGCTGGTAGTTTTAAAATCAATAGTTTTATAATACAAAATTTGCTGGATACAAGTGTCATGAAGACAAGGAATTTCCAAAGGAATCTTGGAATATTTTCAGAGGTATATCAGTGCACCACTTTTGTCTCAGTCATTGTAATAATAGCAAAATGTAACTACTCCTCTTACTGTATAAATGATATTTTATAAAGTTAAAACCAAGCTACATAAAACAAGGCATAAGAGCCAAGTAAAATTAGATGCTTTGAGTTTAAATTACATTTTGCCTCAAAAGGTTCTTGCGGGAGAATTTGATATTACAACTAAATTTAAAAATGATATGCATTTGCTAAGAAAATCTTCATGGTTATTAGTGCAGAGAATAAAAGAGATTTACTCCATATGAAATGCTTATTTAATTAGACATTTATAACAGGTTTAATGCTTATACTGCCAAGCTGTGTCACATCAAAACAGAAGCAAGCCATTTCAAGATGTCTGCTATAAAAGCATCCTTGCGCCTTATAGGATTTTTTGTTTATAGTTTCTTTACTAAAACTTAAGCTATTTGATCCTGCATACTGCAACAGTGATCAAATTAATACAGCAAAGCTTCTTAACATTTACTGTGATCAAACTATTTTACTCATTTAAAGCTTCTGCTGTTTCAAATATTTCTCATGCAAACCCTTAGACTAAATTAACAACGTTTATAACTACTTCAGTGAAAACGGACATTAAAACACCAGTGTGATACACAAATAGAAACATAATGACAAATTTTTTAACTGTATCATTATTCCACTATCCTATCTTCATTTAGTCTACAAAATTTGTAATATGTTATCTGTGAGTGTATTATTTTAAAACATGCAAGTAATAAAGTGTTGCAAAAATGGTCTGACCTGCTGATGGATGTGAAATTAATTTCTCTATGTCCTGTAAACATCTTCAAATATTTAAAACATAAGTTTAATTTCATTTCATTAAATTCACTATGTTAAATTTTGAGGAGAGTATCAGCTCAGCAATTGAAATAATAAAGGAACAAACAACAATTACCTCAGTTTGCTCCTTTCTAATAGTGAAGGTTTGGGTTGCCATACCATAGATGTTCCCATACGCACACCTTGCCCAAAATCAGGTTTTTCCTAAAACAGGAAGTTATAAAAGTAAAAAATTGAATCTACTAATAGTGAAGCAAACATTCAATTCAATTCACTTTTTATTTTTTCCTTGAAAACATATAGATGTTATTGAACACGTCATTCAGATTGGATACAACCATGAGTATATTTACAAATTTAGGTAACTTATATTAACACAAAAGTATAACAAAGTAATAATAATAGTAATAACAATAAAATAACGATAACAAAATAACAATAAAATAACAATAACAATAATAATAAAATAAATTCTATTACAAAAGTTAAAAATAATGTACAAACAATAAATAATTAAAATTAGCACATACAAAAATTATTTTTACACAACATTTCCCACAAAATAATATATGTCAATCATGTTTTCTAATATTGTTGCATGTATTTGTCCACACATATTCAAACATTTGTTATTTTATAACTTTTTATAGCCTTTTTAAAAGCCAAATCTTCTTGCGCCTTTAATTCATGGGGTAATTTATTGTATAAAATTATTTCTTAGGTAAGGGGATTATTTTCGAAAAAAAAAACAACAACTATTTTTAGTAGGTTTTTTGCAATTTGTCACTTACTTTTTTAAATTATTCAGGGACTAGTTTCACAAACCAATGTGTCCATTTTCAACCTCTATCCAACAATTATCTGTTGTCATCTGCTCTCTTCTCTCAGTGGTGGAACTAAGAACTTCTTTGTCATTATATACTGGTGGGATTTCAAAGTTAATTACTCAGTCCTTATTTTACCAAATGAATGTTTTACCATGTTGTCAATTTGTTTTGGTTTATCACTCCTTTTAGTAATTTTGGATTTGGATCAATGTCATGGTTTTTGTTCCAAAAATGAAATGCTACTGCTGACTTCTTGTTTCGATTTAATGTTTCTAAAGTGCTCTTTGACTCTTTCTGCTGAAAAATTGTTTGTCAAGATTTTAGTCCATTCTAAGGATACTATCTGGGACTAATACTAGATGAAAATTTAAGTTGGGAAACTCACATAGAGACATTGACGAAAAAGCTTAGTAAAATGTGTTTCTTAATCAGGGCAATTACAGGCATGTCGAGCTTGAAAGTTCGGAGAGTAGTGTACTTTTCATATATACAGTTTGTTGGCACATGGTATAATTTTTTGGGGAAATTCTAAAGACAGTATAAAAGTATTCAGATACCAAAAGAAAATAATTAGAATCATAGTACATCTCTCAAGCACAACTAGTTGTAAGCCATACTTCAGTAAATTAGGTATCTTACCTCTGCCAAGTATATACATATATGAAACTCTTGTACATATGAAAGCAAGCCTAAGTTTATTCAAAACAAATTCTGAAATTCATATACACAACACTAGAACAAAGAATAATTTATTTGTGAAGGCACACAAAACAAAGATGTATGAAAATAGTTTCATATATGCTGGCTTACATCTTTACAATAAGCTACCTGAATCTATAAAAAAGATCACAACACCAATTTAAGAAATTGTTATTAAACTTCCTTAGAGCCAATCTACAGCGTGGATGAATTTTTAAATTTATAAATATTTAGTTAGCTACCTTAATTATAAATATTGTACTTAGTTTTTAATTTGACGTGTCCTATAACTTGTACATATTTTAATGGATGAATCAATAAATCAAATATCACCAATATGTCAGCCTTTCAGATCCTATTTTATTGAGAGAGCCTTGATGACAGAAATTTGTATTTACATACAACAAGAAAGCACTTCTCCATTGAACACACCAACAGCACTACTTAAGAGATATTTTATAGTGTCTAAGATGAAATATAAGAAGTGATTATGAATTAACTTTGATACATTTCCCTAAAAAAAAACCAACACCCTTGAAAAATTAGGATATTAAGCAACTATTACTGTACCTTAAGTGCTTTTTTCTCTAATGTTAAAACCTCCATGACGTATCGATAGTCCCTGGAAACACGGTTGAGTCTTGTAGTCAGAGAAGTCATAGAACTCTCCACAAATGCCCAAGCAAACTTCACCATCAGCCATATTCTGTGGCCAAGGGTCATTGTAGCTAAAACAATGTACAATTATAAGAGCTAAATATGTTTTAATAAATATATTTGCTGTTTATTCCATTTGTAACTTGAACATACACTTGATTTTTCAACAATTTTGAAACAATATAACATCTTAGATTAAATACTATTCCTATACCTTTTAACTTCAAAATTGGTATATCAAATAAAATTTTATGATAATTTAATTCTTTACACAAGCCATTATTATAAGTATGTGACAACTAATATAAACAGGCATGGAGATCCTGTAGGCTATCATTTTTTGGTAGAATATAGCACCAGTCAGTAGATAAATTACTGTGTTATGATTAATACTGTCACATTGGGAAATGTGAAGAGGTTTTGGAGGAGACTGGACTGGACTATACTAGAGGAGATTTGGCATGGAGGTACAACTTTGTTTATTGTACCTTTGCCCCCAAATGAGACACCCTCCAGGAGGAAGGAGGAAACAGAGGGCGGCCGTCCCAAGGACCAAGACAATGCAGAGGACAGAGTCCCTACACTTTACCAGTTGGAAACTCTCCAGAAGGCCAGCACAGCTGGCATCCCACCTACTGTGGTCCGGAAATGGCCTCACCAGACTGGGTTTGTAGATCAGAGACCGTCCTACCAGAGGAGGAAGTTTTACCAAGAGCATTATACCCTGCCATGCAATGCCAAGACATCCACCAACTTTCTACCCTGAAAGAGGCAAATGATAATGGAGATGAAACGGAGGGACAGGAAATCTAGGTGATGTAATTAATCTACCCAGCATTCATCTGGAAACCTGGGAAAACTCCCAACAAATCCCATGGGTCACGTAGCCTGGCCATGGGAATCGAACGCAGACCTCCTAAATGTGGCAGCTTTGTCATCATTGTGAGGAAGCAGGAATAGGGGAATCACCTCGCCTCCAAAAACTACCAGTAGCTGATGTTGTAAAAACGTCATCAGGCTGGGGAGAAAGGCCATGGTGTTTGGAATGGCCAAAAGCTCGACATTCTTAACACTGACACGGCTGATCACCCATGAAGCTATGAGTAGGAACTGTGTTTTTACTACACTAAAGACCTATCCTGACTGCATTTCGAGAGGTTTCCAGTTCTGAAACAGTCTACCACTTCTGGCAGGATTATATGAAAGCCTGTGCAAGGCGTAGTAAGTAATAGTGAGCCAGTAGTGCAGTGAGAGTAGTGAAAGCAGTGTGGTGCTTTGAGCTCAATGTGGTTCCATGGGGGAGGTTGTGTCAGGCCATGGAAGAGCGCAAGAAGTTATTAAAATTGGGCAAATGAGTCAACCTTGTATACACATTTCTCCACTTACAAGTTTTTTAATTAAGACCAGTTTCTGGGAACTTCTTCCCTATCCTCAGTTCTCTGGTTGACTCATTTGCCTAATTTTAATAATGATGTAACTCCACTTTCTAAAATACTTCTTTTTATTCTATATAGTGCAGGAAGATTTCACAGGTTAATAAGTGTGGCTCCATAGAAAGGAATCGCGGAGCAGTGGAACTGGCAGTGAAGCATTTACATGTGAATATTGGAGTGCTGTTTAGAATTGCCATGTAGCTTTGTGTTAGAGGTGGACATGTTTGTTTGTCAGAAAGATTATGGCAGTACAAAGAATGGATGCTGAAGAGACTTAAGAAATATTGGAGATAAGTGTCAAAGTATTGTACTTGTGCAAAAGAGAGGCTGATTATACATTAGCACTAAACTACTGAGTTTGATGAAAATAAAGTAGTTTGAAGGTGAGCTTTGTTGTCTTTCTTACTAATTATTGTGAATAATACATGTGCAAAAGTAATAGCACATATAAATGTTTGTTGTAATATTAATTGTACTATAAATAAGAAGAAATAATTAGAAAACAATTGTATGATGTATTCATTAAGTAAGTGCTAATTGCATTAATAACTTAATTCTTTTTGACCAGTTACTTATAAATTTAAAACTAATCAAAATATTGATACACAGATACAGTGGGTATAGAGTTTATTTTCTATTTATGATGAAAACTCTGTTAGTCTTGTAAACAATATTGTAATTGAATTTTATTATGCAGTACTAAAATGCAGGTAGCAAGTAACAAACTAAAGTCTTGCATATCACTCACTGTACTGGCATATAGTGCACCTTTTATTTTGAATGATGAAACTGAGCATATAGTTAAAATTCAATGTTTGATATAAGTAAACTTATAATCCTTTGAACATTTTCAAATCATGTCAGATAGTGTTACAAAACTCTTAAAATAATAAAAATATCATAATGGTTTACTTGTCACAGCACACAACACTAACACTGACACAAGTACCCATTCTGCATGCCCTGGGAAGCACTTTCAATTACTTGTTTAAGTAAGGAGTGTTATTGACTAACACTAACCTGCTTCTTCTGGGTGCTCAGATTTTTCAGATCCCTTATCAGGTTCAGAAGGATGATGTGAAGGATAACTCATTTTGCTTTCAGCAGTTGTAGAGGCCATCTGTTAATAAGAAGCAAACTTGTTGGACATGTTACACAACTCTGTTAAAGTATGACAGCCATGATACAAATTCAGTAGTACAAAATTTGGTACTTTACAAGGGTATTATTCTGATAACTGAAAAATGTTTAAAAGATGGGCTATAATCCTGTTTACCTTATATTCCTATGGATAAAGACTAAAGATTACGTAAGAATATTTCCATTCTCATAATTTTAATCATGACACAATAATATATCCGAAAAGATAAATATTCAGATCTACAGGAAATAGCTAAGCATTAATCCAATTACCTATAGTATTCCAATGTGCAAGGACTATGATACAATGAAGCACAAAATTAATATAATTTTGAGTCGAACTAGTACTCAATGTTCCACTTATTGTTAGTATTTACCTAGAGTGCATTTCATTAGGATCTTTGTAACATCAGCTGTTGTCGACTAATAGATGTTGGTTTGGTGAACTCTCTCAGTATCTTTATGAACTTAAAGTTTGGGTTCTCTTCAAAGGTAGTGTCAAAATTTAACAATTTTCTTTCATACTTCTTTATGAATTTTTTTTTCCATATGGTAAATGCAGATGGATCTTGGAAACTTTTTAATAAGTGGATTTCTCATTCTAAATCATGATTCTCCTTCCAAAATTGGTACACTACCACCGATTTATCTATTTCTTTGTTCCTGATGTTCATAAAATGCTCTTTAAGCATGGTTAAACAAAAAATTTTTGGAGCTACTAAACTTTGAAAGCCACAGTGTTAAAAATTTGTTGGAATTCATCAAATAAACTAAAAATCTAGAATTTTCTCCCACCGACCGAATGGTATCTTTTGATGTAATCTCTTTGTTCCCAAGTGTGCCAAGAGACAAACACATGGAGTACATGCAAATATTACTTCAGTTAGACCAAAACATCATAGAGGAATACTCTACTTAACAAATATTTGCATTGAACAGTTCTTTTTTACATTCAATAAAAAATTTTAAAACAAAACTCAGGACTATCTATGGGCAACCCATTGTCCCCATTTTTGGCAGACCTCTTCATGAGCTTTTTGGAAACCCATATCACAAAGGCATTCCCACTAATTTTCAAACATTGGTATAGATATGTGGATGACTTTTAGGCAAATAGTAAATGAGAAACAAGTAGATGATGCATTAAAACTACTTAATTTATAAAATTCTGCAATAAAATTTTCCATAGAAAAAGAGATGAACAATGAAATCCCTTTCTTAGATTTGAAACTAATAAGAAAACATACAAAACTAGAAATTTGGCATACATTGGAAGGAAATACACAATGAAAATCTCATACAATCAGATGGATATAACCCAAAACAGCACAAGCATGTGGTTATCAACAGTTTAACTTACAGGCTGGTTAATGTACCTTTAAACTAGATAGAATATAAATATTAAAAGCAGAAGCATTGAGTTTGATTTATGAGTCACTATGTTTACACTCAAACTTCACTTACTTGTTGTATAATTGAAACGTTTTCAAGATCATTCGATCTCATCCTCAGCTGTTTGGTGACTAAATGAACTGGGTTCACATCAACTAGCTGCCTTTAGAAGTCTAATTTACCGGCTATACAACATCCCACTGAGTAAGGAGGAGTTTTTGAAAGAACAACACAAAAAAGAGATAGCAGTATTAAATGGATTCAACCCAGCCATCATAAGAAACATGATGAAAAGAAAGGAAAAACTCAAGATATCAAAAAATACCACTCTCACACCACTTAAAAACACAAACTGGCAATACAGAAAATTCACCTACCATCCATGGGCATTCAGAAAATTTGAACAAATCTTCAAAAGACTAAACTTAAAACTAGCACCCCAAAACAAATTCAGTCTGAAGAACCTGCTAAATAAACCACTAAAAAATTCAATCCCACACTTTGAAATCGGGAATTTATCAGATAAACTGTGAAACCTATTATTAAATTTTAGATGAGTCGCGTTTTTTACACATCTGCTTCACTTTCGTACCTATTTTGAGGACATGTTTCGCAAATCTTCGCTTGCATCTACGGCTCTTGTGCGACTGACGCTAGATCCAGCGGTGTGGGTAATTCTGGGGTTGTTGCTGCCATCTGTTGATTTAGTGATGAACAACAACAACCCCAGAATTACCCACACCGCTGGATCTAGCGTCAGTCGCACAAGAGCCGTAGATGCAAGCGAAGATTTGCGAAACATGTCCTCAAAATAGGTACGAAAGTGAAGCAGATGTGTAAAAAACGCGACTCATCTAAAATTTAATAATTTTTCGCTTCACTGTGGTGTTCCAATACAGTTGAATCTCGATATATGTGAAACCTATGTTAGTTAGTTAGTTTTTATTCATCCTTTTGATCATATTACATGATATAGGACACGTCAAGTACTTATAACTAAAAATTATACAATATACATATATACAACACAAGTTGGAAATGTACAGTATAATAATAATGATAATGATGATGATAATGATGATAATGATGATAGTAATAATAATAATAATAATAATAATAATAATAATAATAATAATAATAATAATAATAATAATAATAATAATAATAATAATAATAATAATAATAATAATAATAATAATAATAATAATAATAATAATAATAATAATAATAATAATAATAATAATAATAATAATAATAATAATAATAATAATAATAATAATAATATGATAAAAGCGACATAGGAAAAACTAAGAGAAACTTAGTACAAAAGTGAATCGAGAAGATATTGACACATTGCTTCACTCACACTGTTTATTCACAGTGTCATGTTTCAAGAGCTCTTGCTCCTATCATCAACTGATACTCGACTAGTGCAAGTTGTAGTGGTTTCCTCTTTCTCCGTTTTGTCAATAGATGGCATGATATACTTGTCAAAGATGTCCGGTGGTGGAGTTTCAAAATTCATGACTATGACGATTTTTGTTAATGAAGATTTTTTCCCATACGGAAAGGTCTATGGGGGGATTAACATATTTTATTACAGATGTTTCCAAGTTGATGTCATGTCTAGTATTCAAAAAACGAAAAGCCACTGCTGATTTTTCTGTTTCACCATTTTTAATGTTTCTTAGATGTTCTTTAGTTCTGATGTTAATATTTCTTTTTGTTTTTCCTATATAAATTTTAGGGCAAGTTTCACATTTGATCTCATAGATTCCTGGTTTTTCTTTGGTAGTGATTGAATTTTTGGGAGGGCCTTTAAACAAATTTCTGATATTAAACCTATTTTGAGGTGCAAGAGTTATGTTGTGTTTTGAGAAGATTTTTTGTTTTTGTTATAGGCTGATGGGTGGAAGGTGAATTTTTTAAAAAGTTTTTTCTCTTTTTCTCCTGTAGGTTCTAGGGTGGTGTTTTCTTTTATTTTCTTAGCTTTGTTGAGTCTGTTAACTGTTTTGTCTACTAAATTTGGGTTGAAACCGTTGGATGTAGCTATATCCAACGGTTTCAACCCAAATTTAGTAGACAAAACAGTTAACAGACTCAACAAAGCTAAGAAAATAAAAGAAAACACCACCCTAGAAGCTACAGGAGAAAAAGAGAAAAAACTTTAAAAAATTCACCTTCCACCCATCAGCCTATAACAAAAACAAAAAATCTTCTCAAAACACAACAAAACTCTTGCACCTCAAAATAGGTTTAACATCAGAAATTTGTTAAAAGGCCCTCCCAAAAATTCAATCACTACCAAAGAAAAACCAGGAATCTATGAGATCAAATGTGAAACTTGCCCTAAAATTTATATAGGAAAAACAAAAAGAAATATTAACATCAGAACTAAAGAACATCTAAGAAACATTAAAAATGGTGAAACAGAAAAATCAGCAGTGGATTTTCATTTTTTGAATACTAGACATGACATCAACTTGGAAACATCTCTAATAAAATATGTTAATCACCCCATAGACCTTTCCGTATGGGAAAAAGTCTTCATCAACAAAAATCGTCATAGAGTCATGAATTTTGAAACTACACCACCGGACATCTTTGACAAGTACATCATGCCATCTATTGACAAAACGGAGAAAGAGGAAACCACTACAACTTGCACTAGTCGAGTATCAGTTGATGATAGGAGCAAGAGCTCTTGAAACATGTCCTGTGAATAAACAGTGTGAGTGAAGCAATGAATCTTCTCGATTCACTTTTGTACTAATTTGTGCTTCACTGTCCCTACGCTTCTTCCAAGTTTATACTTTAAGAGAAACTTGTTAACCAGGCTAAAAGAACACCAGAGGAACATAAAGTTGCAACAAACAGAAAAATCTGCAGTGTCACACCATTTTTTGACAGAAAACCACAACATTGGCCATAACATTGAACTGTTAAAATCTTTAAGTACACCCACAGAATTGGATATTTGGGGGAAAATATTCATAACCAAAAACCGTGATAAAGTTATAAATTTTGAAATCCCGGCATTAAATGAAGTATTAAAACTTAGTGCCCCTAACACCAGATGGCAGAGGGATCGGAGCATCGTAGTAGTGGAGAAAGAAGAATGTTCATTTAGTCACCAAACAGCTGAGGATGAGATCAAATGATCTTGAAAACGTTTCAATTATACAAAAACAAGTGAGTGAAGTTTGAGTGTAAACATAGTGACTCATAAATCAATCTCAAAAATAGATAGAACATATCAAGGATTACAATCATATAATTCACATTGCAGAATACAATTGATTCAGTGCCAAATTGGTTAAAAAGAAAATTGATAAATTCAAAAGACAACAAAGATGCAAACAAGTAACTACTCTTTCCCCAATCAGCAATGAAACTTCATACAGAAAATTTACATATCATCCCAGAGCTACAAACGTTTTCCAAAAAGTCTTCAAAGAGCACAACATTACTTTGGCCCCACTGAATAAATTCAATGTACACCTTTTGAAATCATAATACAAAGGAGATACCCACAGACAAAAAATCAGGTATGCACTGGATAAACTGCAAAGGCTGTGACAAATTTTACATTGGAAAAACTAAAAGGAACTAGAACATTAAGCTTAAAGAGCATTTTAGTAACATCAGGAACAAAGAAATATATAAATCGGTGGTTGTGTACCATTTTTGGAAGGAGAATCATGATATAGAACAAGAAATCCACTTATTAAAAAGTGTCCAATATCCAGCTGCATTAACCATGTGGAAAACAATTTTCATAAAGAAATATGAAAGAAAATTGTTCAATTTCAACACCACATTTGAAGAGAACCCAAACTTCAAGTTCATCAAGATACCGACAGAGATGCCTCTATCACATCCAAGGAGTTCACCAAACCAACATCCATTATTCGACAACAGCTGATGATGTTAGAGAGATCCTAACGAACTGCATTCTAGGTAAATACTAGCAATAAGTGGAGCACTAAGTGCTAGTTTGACTCAAAATTATATTACCTAAGAACTAAGTGATACTCAACAAGTCAAGAATGCATAGTGGGGATACAAGGCCCACAGGGGCGAGGATTCCCTAACATTCAAGATCAATAAATAACTTACTGTTCGTGTTAGCCAATTACTTTTTGCAATACTTGAAAAAACTGTAAAAATCAATAATAAATCAAAATTGCTTTTCTATACTTTACTGGACATTAAGAAAAATAATGAATTGAAATGTGAACAAATGAAAATTTATATCTAAATTATATGAGCAAGGCCTTCTTATCCACTCTTTTGTTAATGAATTCATTGAAGTAACACATGCGTTGATTAGGTCAATTTTTATGTAGCCAAATTGAATCTTCCAATTTCGGATGGTTATTATAAAGCAGTAAAATTTCATAAAAATGAGCAACATTGCTATCAAGAAGCTTCAAATCTAGCATCTGCATCACTTTTATCAGCCAAATAAAAAGAACTGAATCACTTTTTAATGTTAACATGTCCATTTACACATTTAATATTTTACTCAATAATTAATTTGTTAGCATATTTTGCTAAGGATTCATTAATAACCTATTTTTTAGGTTACTATGCTGTTGAGTGTTATGCCATTTCCTACTGGTACTATAAGTATTAATGATCAGTAAAACTAGAACCATACGAGGGTGGTCTGAAAAGTTCTCACCCAAAGATCAGACACTACTTGCATGATATTTTTTTCTTATGTTAGTACACATGTTAATAGACCCTATGTAAAACTTCATTCCAGGCAATAGTTGACTGTATGAAGTTGTTTGAAGCAGTGAAAGTACACATTGCTTTGAAAATGGAAAAATTTGAGTATCATACTGTGATAAAATTCTACGTAAAAGAAGATTTAACAACTACAGAAATTCATTTGCAGATTGTAAATGTTTATGGTGACTCTTCACCTTCATTTTCCACTGTGAAGAAATGGGCGGCTGATTTTAAATGTGGCCATGAAAGCGATCCATGCGAAGGAAGTCCAAAAATTGTAACCACACTAGAAATCATTGAAAAAGTGCATGACACGAATTTGGAAGATCAGCGTACAAGGTGCATGAATTTGCTAATGCTCTTGGAATTTCAAAGGAATGTATTGGTCACATCTTACATCAGGAAGAGGGGTGCAAGAGGGGTGCCACATATTCTCACTATGGATAACAAATGCATTCGCACAACACTTTCTGAAAAGTGCATTTTCAGAAGAACAGAAGTGCACTGATTCATCACAAGGGATGAAACATGGATTCACCACTGCACACCCAAATCCAAGCAGCAGTTGAGGCAGTAGCTGATTCTTCAGCTCCAAAGAAGGCGAGGCTGGTGCCATCATTGGGAAAGATTATGGCATCAGTGTTTTGGGATGCCAAAGAAATTTTGTTGATTGACTATCTCAAAAAAGGTAAAACCATTACTGGAGAATACTACTCTCAACTTCTAACCAAACTGAATGCAAGCATTCCAGACCTGGTTTAACCCTTAACTAACTTGCCTGATATTTCTCTCACAACATGCTGCGGCCTGTCAGACCTTTTGAGTTTAAGTAAACATAAGCCATTGTTGCTGAAACCAATTTTAATGCAGAAAGTATTTCTTAACCAAGAAAAAAATACATTTTTTGAGAAAAAAAATTGCACTTTAAACTTTTAATTGAAGTCTGAAAATATCTGAAGAAACACTCACTCTTTGGTTTCAAAGCACATTTTACAAATTTTTCGTCCACATTTAAGGCATATTGCATACTGTTGACAAGGATACTTAGTCCTCCTCTTCAGTTTTGGAGGACAAAAGTTACAGGTTTTTCTTTTTTCAAAAGTCTCCTCAGGAACTTGAAGTTGCGGAAGTCCTTCACCCGGTTTCTGCAGTATGCATCCTATTGAAAAGGCCAGTTCTCTTGGAAGAATCTTGATAGGCCAGTCGTTCCTGTTTATACTACTTTTCTCTCATTTTTTATATTTTCACATTGGTCCATATGATTATTTCTGAGAAAATTGATACTATATATACCGATTTCTCTAAAGCCTTTGATAAGGTAGATCATGACATTCTCTTATATAAACTTTCTAATTTTGGATTCTCAATTCAAATGTTAAACTTAATTTCCTCCTATCTCTCTAACAGAAAACAGTATGTAAATTTTCATCAGTCAAAATCTTGTACTTTTACCGTTAATTCTGGAGTGCCCCAGGGATCAAATTTAGGACCTTTATTTTGTATGCTGTTCATTAACGACCTACCAAATTGCATTAATCACTCCAAATGTCTCTTGTATGCTGACGATCTAAAATTATACAGGAAAATTAGTAATACTGACGATATAATAAAATTACAATCTGATCTGGATAATATCTATAAATGGAGCTTGGAAAACAAACTGCACTTCAATATTAAGAAATGCTCCTTTATGATATATACTAGAAGCACTCAACACTTAAATTCCAAATATTATTTAAATAGTTCTCCACTTGTAAGAGTATATTCTGTCAGAGACTTAGGTGTTACCATGACCCAGAATTTCACTTTTAATAAACACATTATAAATATAACCAATGTTTCCTTTAAGAAACTTGGTTTTGTATTAAGGATCTGTAGGGACTTAAAAGATACTCAAGTTATGCTAATTCTCTACAAAAGCCTTGTCCGTAGTAATTTGGAATATGCCTCAATTGTATGGTCACCAATATATAAATGTCACAACAATCAAATAGAGAAGATCCAAAAAAGGTTCCTCAGATACTTATATTACAAAACTCAGTGTTTTTACTTATAATCAGAACTTGCCTTATAGTCAACTGCTTAACGAATTCAAAACAGTCTCACTCTCTGATCGTAGAACAATAGCCGAACAATTATTTCTGTACAAACTCATAAACGGCTTGGTATCCACTGAAGAACTGCTTGACAGAATATGTTTTAATGTCAGTTCTGCTAATTTTAGAAATCGTCAGCTCTTTCAATTTAAGACTCCCAAAACAGTATCCCATAAAAATTCTCCCGTTGTTAGGTTGTGTGCGAAATACAATAAGCTCTCTACCAAAATAGAGCTGGATTTTAGTTTAACTTACGAGCAGTTTAAAAAACAATTAAATATGGGAATTATTTGCATGTGATTTTCAGTTGTATTGCATAATGAGTTTAACATTTGCAATTCTAGTCTTATATAGTAGTTTAATATGTTTCATTTTTAGTCTAAGTTTTTTAATATTTTATTCCATTAATTGCATTCTCTTTCTTTTATATTCAACTTTGATCAATTATTGTTTACTCTGTTGTATCACTTATTTGCTTGATTAGTATACAATTTGCAATGTCTTGTCTTCAATAATAGCTTAATATATAGTGTACTTTTAGTTTGTCTGTATTCCTTTTTGTATTTCTGTTTTGCATTTAGTCAAACTTGTGTAACTAAATTGCATGTAGCTACTGTAATTGGAGCTTTGCTCTGTTGTAGCACAAATGAAGAAAATAAAATAAAATAAAATAAAATACTTTCAGAAAATAGAATCTCCCATACGGATTGTATTTCTGGATTTTCTCCCAAACATCTACCTAATGGTTTAAGACCAGGAACCTGAACAATTATGCTGTAGCACCTTGTCCTAACATTCATTGGAGGTTGTTCTCTCCATTTGAAGCACTTATTTTTTTCCAAAAAAATGTGTATGTTTTATCATTTGTACTGACATTGGCAGTATTTTCATCATTGCTGTCATTACCACTACCTTCTACCTCTAACACATCATCTATTGCTTGCTCAGAGTCTGAGCTATAGATGCTTTCGATTTCAAAAGTTTCTTCCATGTCACTATTATTGTCTAAACACTTTTCAAGTAAAGCCTGAAGATGGACCTCAAAATTAGGATCCTTTCCCCCTTAAAGTGTCCAATGTAGATGGTCTAATTGCAGCCATTTCTGCAAAGAATAAACTGGCATTAAATATCTAAATTATGCCATGTTTTAATCTAAAGTAATCAAAACAGATTTAAAATATACAGAAAACAACTTATCTGAAAAAAGTTATGCTATTACTATGCAGCGTTACAACAATGAGGAAATAACAGAGATAGAAACACAAGATGTTCACTACACAACCTTCGCACTCAAACTGAAAGGTAGGTAGAGCATACAAGTTTTAGCCTCAGTACTTCAAAAGACGGAAGCAATAACAAAATGGTGTCCTTCCACGAGAACACTATGTCAGTTAAGGGTTAAAAAAGAAAACAAAATGTTTTTCATCAGGACAATGCACCTGCCCACAAAAGTGTTTTGGCAATGGGGAAAATGAGAGATCTGCACTGTTACATCCACCCTATTCCCCAGATTTGGCTCCCTTGGACTCCATCTACTTCCAGAACTGAAGAAATTCCTCACTGGTAGGCGCTTTTCATCCAATGAAGAAGCTATTGTGGCTACTTTGCAGCACTTCCAGAGGAACACTAAAGAGAGGGGTTAATGGCTTTGGAACAATGCTAAATGTATTGATATTAGATGAGATTATGTTGAAAAATAAAACTACTTTGAAAGCATGAATTGTCTTTTTTCACTATCAGGCTGAGAACTTTTCAGACTACCCTTGTAAGTGTTAATGACCTGTTTCATTCTTATTGCCACAGCAATTTCATTTCATTTTTATTTCATCCATATGATCCAAAATACATAGGATACGTCAACATGTTTAACATTAAATTCGCCAACTGACTCATTTTTCTGGTAAACCACTAGGGGTTCTCATATACAATAAGATACGCACCTTTTATGGCGACTTATTATGCTGTAAGTACTAAAGTCCCAGGCTTCATAGTTACCACTATTAGGTTAACTGATATATACCTACAGGTTAATTGATATGTCATAATTTAATGTCATGCTGACATATTGGCCATGGTAGATTAATGGTTAAGAGCAATCGTGGTTCAAATCCTGGATATGCATTGAATTTTTCAGTCTGACTACCTAACCAACCTTACTGTTCACATGGCTAGTGTGGAAGTACGATATTATTTCCATGATAAACATGTGTTATATGTACAGATTGTAGTTTAAATAAGATTTGTGCTAAACCGATACTAGCCACCATTCTCACTAAAATGTTATCTTTAATTACAATATAACGTTAATAAAGTCACTTGCTTTCAGGTTGAAAATTAAGCTGATTTAAATCATTTACACAAGTAGTAGCTACTTTGACTTTTAACTACAAACATGCACAACATAAAATTGGAGAAATAAATTGGCATAAGCAGTCTCAAAAGCATTGCATGTATGTTTACATGATGACCTAAATAATGGTAATAAGGCGGAGGCAATTTTTATTCCTAAATGACTTACATCAGGTTACTATTCAACTCCAAAACATACTATTTTATTAATGTAATTTATTTTAAGGATAAGTGGAAATGTAATTAAAAAGCTTACTCTGAGATATTTGAGGATGAACGTTAACTCAATTACATTCTCTACATCCACTCTTTATCATCATGCTGCATATGAAAATGGCTTATGTCATACATACCAGTATAGTAGAACCTCATTTACCTGGATCAACTGGGACCAGGGCTGATCCAAGTTAACAAAAATCCAGATTATCCAGAGAATGACAGAAAAACGACAAAATAAAAAATAATAATAAAAAAAAATGAACATCATTAAAATATTTTTAATGTAGTTTAGAAATTACTATTGCTACACTTTCACCTAAAAAAACATACATTGTATGTACTGTAATAGCCTATGTATTTGTACTGTACTACAAACTAGTCGGCAGCAAAAGGATAGTGAGCTTCTGCTGTCTCAGTTTAGTGTATTGCTTACAAGCAGCATCATCTCACATCTGCTTTAACATTATTCATTTGGCAATATTTCGGCTTTGCTCTGAAAATAAAGCATCAATTTCTCTATGTTTGCTGCTGTTTATGTGTGTGTCATACCACACCTGGTTCATCAACACTCTCTGAATCTAAATACACATTCATTTTCATCTTCAGTAACACAGCATGATGTAATAATGCCTTTCTCTGTAATCGGTTTATAACCTCTGTCACTGTCAATATCTTCTTTATCAACATAGGAACAGCCATCCATAGTTTTAAAAATGTCTATAAAATCTTCAACACTTCATTTTTCTTCCTCAATCTTGTTTTCTGGTAAGTCACACACATCAGGCCACAACTTTTTCCAGGACTATCAAGGTCCCAAGCATGTGGGATGAGTGCAATGAATTTGCCCACTAGCAAAAGAATTCGAGTAATGTACCTACTGAGAATAGCAATTGACCATCTGTAAAACAAGTCTTGATTTACTACGCTAAACAAACTTCTTATCAAAACCTGTTCATGTTAAAGAGGTCCAGGTTAGCAAGGATCATTAAGGCTATATACTTAGTTCCCTAGTATTTTAGTTAAGTATATTTGAACTGTGCACAAAATATAATGATTGGTGTGATAGAGAATGGGAAGATTTTGAGAAGGATGTATTTTACAGAAGTTAGACCATTTTCCTCTTGTCTGAAAGTGTGAGATGTATTTGTTTTTGGAAGCTGGTTCAGAATGGTAATTTTATGAACCAACCTGGAATCATACGTATGCATGTTCCATGCCCTTCCCCAGGGAAGGGAGAAGTTTCATTCTAAAACTCTCATGTTAGATGCATGCTCACATATGCACAGACAAGTGCAGTGAGCCTAGCCCTGTTATAAGCGTTGTGGAAAATGTTACAAGGTTGTAATTCACAAATAACATCATTCTGTAAGGTTTCAATTTTAAAAGTTTAACAGCAGGTTTTATGACACTCAATGAGTCTTAGAGGCTTCTTTGGAGGTTATTTGAATGATGCACAATGTTGGCAGGGTTTTTCCTCCATTAGAACATGCCTTCTTTTTTTTTTAAATTAGGAAAATGAGTCATCCTTGTATACTTTTCTCCACTTAAAATTTTATATGAAGACTAATTTCTGGGAACTTTTTCCCTGTCCTCAGTTGTGTGGTTGACTGCAGAACTGAAGATAGGGAAGTTCCCAGAAATTAGTCTTCATGTAAAACTTGTAAGTGGAGAAACGTGTAGACAAGATTTACTCATTTGAGTAATTTTAATAGCAATGGCACCCCATTTTCTGAAATACTTTTTATTCTAAATATGTTTTTTTTTTTAAGCAATTCTGTTGTGTTATGCTTATTAACCAGACATCTGACTATATATTATATATGACTGGAATGCCAGGAAATATCTTGAAGTTCTCCACACATCTGTCCACATAATGATTTTTACATTATGTATAAAGATATTTTGTTTAATTGATAAGACATTTCACTACAGTCCTCGTCATCCTCCTTGTCATCATCGTAGTAGTAATAATTAGTAATAATGAGCACTCGAATAATTCATAGACAACACAGATGTTTTGAACAAGCTTTCACTTTTGAAATGCATAATGAACAAACTAATCTTTACATATGGATAGAAGGCAGAAACTGCAGTTAACGCTCTCAGCCATTAAATGTAGCTTAAGTGGGTCACTCAACACCAGAGAACTGGCGAAACATACCATAGTCACTGCTGTGCAAGTGAATCATGCATAATGTGATCAAGACAAAGTTGGTTACTAAACTAACTGCTCTGTAAACAAACTCAAACAGCTAATATATGTGCAAGCAGATTCATTTACTTCCTGCACTTTAAACAATTACTTTATTATCCTCCTAATGGAGAACTACATTCTGTGTGGAAACATATTGTATTTTCATCCAATATTAGGTTTCTCAAAGTTTATTTTTAATAACATTGATACATTTTTCTCATGAACCATATGGGCTATAATTTTAAAATGTTCAGAGATAATATTAAAATCCTGTGTTTACTTTATAAACAGAAGTAGCCTGCCTCAGTAGAGCGATGGTAGCATGTGTGTCTCATGTTCAAGAGATCCGAGTTAAATTTTTCAGCCAGGCTGAGTTATCTAGATAAGGTATTTTTCCGGTGTTTTCCCTTATCCTGAAAGATGAATGTCAGGTGATTCTAAGCTCTGTGAATCCTGGACTCATTAGCATCATTTCACCTTTTTCATTCTTTCAATATGATATAACATTGGAAGATATAAAATATATAAACAGAACTACTGCCAATTATTTGAATTACTAAGCTTTAAAAATAAAATTAGGTTTATAATGCAAACATACCACAGGAAAGAGGATCCAAAAGTCATTTTATTTAAGTGGTTTTATTTTTTGCAATTTTTATAGAATATTGCTTTTGTACAAAGTTTCAAAATGAACTTAAATTGGTTTATTTCAGTGACAAAAGAGACATGAAATGATGGAAAAATAGTATAAATGAAATTTAATAAGTCTTGATGAATTCATTGGTCCTACATGCAGTCAATGAGAGACTTAACTAAAAAGAAACAGTATGAACACAAATACAATTAAACATCCAAATTATTGTAACTTATTTTTTATTCTAAACCCCTAAACATTGTTTATAGTTCAATTTTGTTATTTTAAATTTATTAAGAAAAAAATTCATTGGAAATTATTAAAAACTTTAGTGGAAAATCAATGAGATTAAGAAACAATTGGAGGTAAACTTGTGATTGAATAAGTAGAAATGAAGGAAAAGGAATAATATTAATGTGTTTAACAACAATAATATTAGTCTAAAATTATAAAAAAAAAATGTTATTTGAATATCAAAGTTGTTTAAATATGATTTAAACAAAAATTATGTAAACTACAATATGGTAATGAAAAGCTGGTTGCGAAAGATGACATGAACTAATGAGAAATTACTGAACTACCATTACAACAGCCAATTCAATAATTTCAAATTATCTACAGTTAGCATCCTTCAGTGTATGGAAACCATCCAGTAAAGAAGCAAATAACATTTTCAGAGTGAGGGAATGTAATTTCAAGTTATATTGTGAACAGTTATAAAAATGTTTGAATTTATATTGTAAAGGAAATCGACGCTTCTAAAGTTACATATTAATTTGTGTTACGTGTTTTGTTAACTCCATAAAGAATTAAATATTGGAATATTTAAAGAGAAATTGAATGACTATTTCAGTTCATTTAGTAAATTAGTTACAATTCCCATCTGAAACCAAGACCAAGGTAAGTAAGTGGTCTTCATGCTTCTACTGCAGCACCTGTGGATAACATCTTAAGGAATTCCTTAACCTGAGACGACTTCAAGATCTGGAACTTCAGCACCGTCCCAAGGACAGGATGCATCCACCACATCTGGGGGGAAAGCAGCATCCCAATCCAGAGATCCTGTCGCAAAAGTTGCCTCAACACGGTGCTGAATCACATCATTCAATATAAAAATTTGTCACAATATGGTCCTATATAGTGATTGTGTTCTTGATAATGGTTTGTATGAAAGTATTATGAGCATTTTTACTATGTTTATATTTCTTTCTCTAATTTACATAATCCTTGAATAAAAACGACAAAAAGAAACTGGAAAAAAGTTATTAAATGTATCTTGAGAAGGCACCTGCAATTACATGATTGCCAACCATGTATTAAAGCTGACAAGAAACAATCATTGTACTTGCATTGCTAAGCACCTGACAATTTGATGGTATAATGCCTGCTGTATATAAACCATGTACACATACCTATATCTGCTGTGAGGTAGAACTGCAATGCCTAAAACTGAAGCCTGGAAAGTGCCGCATGTAACCACTTGCAAGTAACTGCTGAACATCCCTTGTCAGCTCTGTGTCAAGTGACAGCACTCCTTACATATGTCATGTGTAGAACACTGCCCGTCAGAGATAAACAATCCCTCCCGTACAATGCTGTATTATTATGCCTATATGTTCCTACGTATTCTGAATTCATTTTTGGGTACTTTCAGCTATACTCTGCACCCAATTTTTGGCACCATATAGAGCAGAGATGATACCGTCAAACTCTCAAACGTGTATGGATGTGAGCATAGTAATAGTTCCCTTGTGAGATTTACAAATGAAATAACGCATAATTTTAAAGTGTTAAATGCTATAATTTTTCTTAAATGTATGCATAAAAAGATTTAATTTATGAAAGCAATGAATTTTAAGGTTGATACTAGAACCATTGCTTACATGTTTATAAATTCCTGTTGCAAAGATGACAAAATTATGACTTCATGTGAACTTGTCTCATCCCTCAAAGCATTCTTGTGCAAATGATTATATTTTTAAGACCAAAGCAATATTTTCTACAGCTACCCATTGCATTAGCATATTATTATGCACTAGATGAAATGCAAGATTCAATAAGCTAGCCTTGTCTCCGTGTTTGTTAAAGCAGTGTGCATAAAGCCCCAGAATATCTATGCAAAAGCACATCTATTAGCATAAGCAAAATAATATGACCAAAAAGATCATTGCATAAAAGCAAGGTTGAAAATCAAAATGAAAAGAGAGAGAGAGAGAGAGAGAGAGAGAGAGAGAGAGAGAGAGAGAGAGAGAGAGAGAGAGAGAGAGAGAGAGAGAGAGAGAGAGAGAGAGAGAGAGAGAGAGAGAGAGTGATTATCCATGCTAAAAAATTAAAGTGTATCCTGTACTTCAAGAAGCACTTGAAACAGAAAAGTTGAATATTTGAAGTGCTCAACATGCGATTGTGTGCATGAATCTAAGAGATACTACACCTAGCAAGGAATATAAACAAGAAGAGAGAAGTAAACATCAGACTGACACTCACATCACTGGGTAAAGAGGGACTGCTGGCTGGAGCCTGGCCTGTAATTTCTGTTTCTGCTGTGAAGAAGGAAGATTTGTTACGAGGTATTGGCACAGCTGTAACAGCACGCTGCTGATCCTCTGCTTGTGTACCATGGCCACTAGTGCCAAGTGCCATTTCTGTGGCTTGTTCCATATCCGTCTTCAATGCCGTATCAAGGAACTAGCAGAGTTAAACAGGGGATTCATAATATCCAAAATACAATGAAGAAGCTGATAAAATCTTATTTAAAGGGGGAACAATAGCAAGCATTATAGTTTCTTTGCATGGTTCCTCCCTTTAATTTAAAAGAAATACAATAATGTTCCAGAATAAATAGTCGTAAATCTTCCATTTTTCTGAAATCAGTTTCAAAATTAATCTTTGGAGTAATATTCAATAAGCTATGAAACGTTTTGGCAAATTGTGGTACTACCAGTGCTTTAGTTTGACATCCTCTCAAATACTTGGGATAAATTTCTTATAATATCTATTTTGTTATACTTACTCTAAAACAATGGTCAAATATATAATTAAAATGTATTTATAAATATATATTTAAAAAGTTTTATACACCTATTTGTGTAGTACAAATGAATGCCATGTTACGGTTGGTATATAGTTGGTATGGGAAGATGCTCTGGATAGCTCTGGACCTAATCAAAGAACTGGAAGAAGGAAGAGGAAAATTCGATTGCTAGTAAACATGTTGACAGCAGAATGATAGTCAAAGACAGCCAATATAACAGTATTGTGCTAATCATATTGTTTTTGTTCCAATGTGCTGAAATGAGATGTACAGCAAATGAATGTGGAGATGAAAATGTTGAGATGAAGTGTTGCTTCCTCAGTGGCTGTAAATTGTGATTTATAAGTGTTAATCTTTGCAATCATGAGCTTAATAAACTAGCTGATGAAGGTACATCCTCTGGAAAACACAAATTCTGTAAATAAGATGCAATGTGATCATTTTGAAATGTGATCATTTTGAAATGTGATTCTGAGTATTAAAAGCTTACAGGTTAAGAGTAAAAGTAATATAACTCCGGTGTCTGATTATTTTATGATTGTTGGTCTGAAGAACAGCACAGATATTTATATACAGGATTCTTCATTTAAAACTTAACAGGCACAGCATTCCACATGTGTGCAATTGGTTGTGCCACAACCGACTTTGCTCCTACATAAACTCTGCACATAAAGCAGAGATGCTAGATATGCTAGAAATGCTAGAAATGTTGTCCATTGGAGGCAAGCACAGTGGGAAAATGTTAAAGGAACATTTAAAATCTTTTTTCTGGAATGTCCTATGCAACAATTTTACAAATAAACAAGAGTATGTTATCGTACTATGTGATTCTTGGTATGCTTACAACAGAAAGAACAATAGAAGATGAACCATTTGCAAGTAAAGACATTGAACAAGTGATCATTACAGCCTTTGTATGTATACTTCTTTATGCAACATAAAATAGATGCAAGAAGAATAAACTGTATCACTGAAGGTCCGACCAAGATTTTCAGTTTTCAAGTCTTCCCTGATGGTTTGAAATGCATAAGTGGCATATCCACTTCACCCGCAAGGGGGAGCTTTTTAGTAACCCAAGTATTGTCCCAAGGAAAGCCCTATTTCAGGAGCTCTGTGGTTTTAAAAGGGGAGCCTCGGCTCCCAAGTAGATATTCAAGCCTCATTAGTTTATAGGTATGCTTTTATAATATTGGAGAGGAAAGTATTTCCTCTTTGTGTGATTTATTTTATTTCAATTTCCTGAAATGAGGAAATGATTAACTGCCTTCAAAGAATAACTGAACCAAATAGATCACTTGAGAAACTTGAAACCAAACCAATATCCACATCTAGTAAAACAATCAGCACCATTAACATAATTTTAACAATAATGATGTAAGGAAATATAATTGTAACAGACTGAAGAAAACAGCCTCCACATTGAATAAGTCAGTGCCTTTATGTTCATTAGCAACATGGAAGCAGCATTTAATGAGATCAATGTTAAATATTAGCTGAAGGAAAGACATCAGCATATGAAACTGTCAGAAGAAAAAGGTTTTGGATACCAACATTAAGATTCTTAATATATTTCAAGTCGAACTAGTACTCCATGTACCTTATATTGCTAGGGTTTACCTAGAATATGTTTTATTAGGTCCTTCTTAACATCCTCAGCTAATGTTAACTGTTGAATTTTGATTTGGTGAACTCCTTGGAGGCGACAGGGGCGTCTCTGTTGGTATGTTGTTGAACTTGAAGTTCAGGTTCTCATCAAAAGTGGTATCCAAATTGAATAGTATGAGGAGTTTACCAAATTAAAATTCAACAGTTGTTATTAGCTGAGGATGTTAGGAAGGTCCTAACACAATGCATTCTAGGTAAACACTAGCAATATATGGAGCATGAAGTACTAGTTTGACTCAAAATTACATTAATCTTGTACTTCATTGCACATGAGTTCTTACTCATTAACAGTACAAACTCTTCTTTAGAATATGTAAAATATGAAGCTATTAACAGTGAAGCAAACAAATATATACAAATATAATAATTGGTAACTTAAAACTTCAGTTATCTTATAAGAAATGATAATTCTTGTAAATTCTCCAGGATTGCAATTTCATGTATACTTACACACATGTTCAGTTGGAAACAAAGTTGTCGCCATCATTACTAAACAATAGATGTTGATATGTTCTTGTTAGTACTACCAAAAACTGAAAAGAAAACAAATTTAAAAACAGAATTGACTGCCTGTATTTAAAAATTCATTACACGATGTTTGTTTTTTAAAATAAATATATTTTCTGCAACCATTAAATCTATCGGAGCATTTAATTGTTTTAATAATTTAACTTCTTCCATGAAATAAATCCAGAAGTTAAATCATTAAATCAATTAAATGGTCCAATAGATTTAATGGTTTGGGAAAAGATATTTATTTTAAAAAACAAACATCGCATATGAATTTTGAAATACTGGAGGTCAATTCTGTTTTTAAATTTGTTTTCTTTTCAGTTTTTGATAATACTAACAAGCACATATCAACATCTATTGTTTAGTAATGATGACGAAAGCTTTGTTTTCCAGCTGAACATGTGTATAAGTACCTATACATGAAATCGCGATCTTGGAGAATTTATAAGAATTATCATCATTTCTTATAAGATAAGTGAAGTTTTAAGTTACAAATTATTATATTTGTACATATCTAATTTAGAAGTTCCTATACAGTAAGTCCCAAATATTTTTTTTCAAACTAATGCACTGGGTCTATACACAGCAAACTCATTCATGAAATCTGAACTGCCACTTTTCACATTAAAACACATTATTAACGATAATAAATGCAGTTTTTGGTCTAACTTTTGTAGGAAGATTAAAAGAATACATTTTTAATGCAATGAGAACAGTGATATCCATGCTTATATCACATAATTTCTAAGCAAATTAACTTCAATCAAAAAAACTTTTTTAAACCACTTCACCTTGAAAAGTGTTACTTCTTTTTCTTTTTTATCATCATCATCTGATGAAGATTCTTCTTTCTCTTCAAGAACATCATCATCCAATTCCTCAAACATGTAATAATCACCAGATCGAATAGCTGCAAATAACATAATTTATTCAGTACACCATAAAGTATATTGCTATATATACTTGAGTATATTTATGTGTAGTTTAACAAAATCCAAATGCACAAATATACTTAACACTTATTTGAATTAAAAATGAACTGTGTACATCAAGTAACCCTCATATTTTAACATTTGTTTAGTTCATTCATCTGCAACAAGGTCAAAATGAAACAACCTTCTCATAATTGACGGAAATTAATCATTTCTTCACACTAGTCATATATCAGCTAAGGTTTTGGATAGATAGTCAAGTTGACTCTTATCCAAAACCTTCTCATATTTTGACAATTTTACAATCCTTTATAACCGTCTTATACATAAGAGGATCCTTTTTTTTTTTCTAAAGAAAAGATATTAAGTTACTTCCCACAAAAGCTGTAAGAAGCATGTATTTTGATAAGAGTCAACATGAAAAATTCAATGCCATGGCCGGGATTTGAACCACGGATCTCTTGGTTTCCGTCCAGTCACTCTAACCCATTGTCATCATGACATTAAATTCTCCAATTGACTCGTATATTTCCCCGATAAACCACTAGGAGCTCTGTCTTTAAAAAAATTTAATAACATTTAGAAAATTGCCCCTATAATATAATTCAAAAATATATATGCTTGACAAAATAAACATTGATATGCTTCAAGCAAAATCATAAAATATGTCTGGACTAAATACTCTTATTGAATTGGTAAAATTCCATTGCAAAAAGAATGATTTATAAGACATAAAAATGTTGTCTTTACAAGTACTGGATAAAATTTAGTAAACAGAAATAAATACAATAGAATTAATTAAACATTATTCTGAAAAATGGAAATTTTTGCCATTCCTCATTATAAGGTTACTAAAATGAAACAAAAAGATCTTTACAGCTGACTCTTGCTGCTCTTATGCACATATTAAACTTTGCTATTGCCTGGAAACATGTTACAGACTAAGTTATAAGAAATACTTAAAATACTTACATAGCCATGTGAAAAATAATATAGCAAAATTAAAACAAACTTGGAAACGCATCTGATAAGTCATCAAAAGAATATCAAATTCATAGAGGTGGAAATATCAGCGATGACATGTCATTTCAGTCAAACCATAATTAATATTAAATAATAAATTGTACTATTCAAACAGGTTACCATTCCATGTAAATTAATATTCTAGGAAATATCTTAAACACGGAAGTACACCTCATGAATTTTGAAATTCAGAAACAGACTTTAATATAACTTTGTCAGTCTATGTCCAAATGGCAATACCATGTTTAATCCAAATTCAATGAAGATCACCATTGGGCCAAGTACTTATGATGAAGGCATTTTGCCTTTGAAAATGGTGCATAGAAGCTGATAACTTTTAGAGTAAACAGTAAATAATATAATTATATACAAAAGAGTTCCTGTACATCCCGACCTCTTCAGATTCCAGAAAATCTCCCTCTTAATTATGTGTGATGGCACTCAGTTTTAGAAGGTGTTGTATCATTTATACCTTGTTACAGTTATGAGCATTAAATGATGAACCATTTACATGTAGCTGTTATCTCAACACATAGTGCCATGTGAAAATTGTGCTACTTTGATCCATGAACTAAATGAATTGCAGAAATTTAGAATAACCACTTTTTATTAAAATATAACTCCAAGGAAAGGAGTCATTTTGAATAGCTATTACGGTTCCTTAAAATTATGCTCATATACCAGTATCATATTGGTGTTAAGACTGCATTGGCATGAAACGAACTGGAAGTTTGTTGATAATAGTGAAAATGGCTGCAGCCTTGCGTAGTTGCGAAAGTGCATTGGCACTGTGCAATATAAATTGAAGAAATTTGCTTGTGAACTTCATTCCTTTGAAGTTGTCATGAGTATGGGTTGTCCTACCAAGTAGGATGGTCAGGCAGTTTTGTCTGTGGCTCACATTTGGGAGGCCTGGGTTCGATTCCCTTGGCCAGTCTACCTGACTCATGGGTATTTTTGGGGGGTTTTGTTGGGTCAATAGGTGAATGCTGAGTAGATTAATTACATCTCTGAACTTCCTATCCCTTCATTGTATCTCCATTCTCATTTCACTCATCTCTCATCCAATGGTCTCTTTCAGGGTAGATGTGTCGGCAGGTGTCTTAGCGCTGCATGGCAAGATGATATGCTCCTGGTAAACCCTTCTTCCTCTGGTAGGATGGTCTCCAGGCTCCAGGTCGGGCTGGTGGGCCGTTTCAGGACCATGGTGCAGTGAAATACACTACTGGCCTGCCAGGGAGTTTCCAACTGGTGAATTGTAGGGACCATGACCTCTGTACTGTCAAGACACCTTGGGTCGGCTACCCTCTGTCTACTCTCACCTCGTCCTTCCTATTGGGGATGACCTATTTGGGGTATAGCAAAATAGATCAAGTCTGGTTGCAATCTGCTCTGTAGCATAATCCAATCCAATGAGTTTTCCTTTAATCATTGATATTACCCAAATTGCTGGATATTGGACAATTAGTTCATGCACTATCTGGAGATAGAGCTGTCATCAAATTGGTCATTAACACCTTTGCGTTAGGGATGCCCTATTTGGGGTATAGCAAAATAGATCAAGTCTGGTTGCAATCTGTAGCATAATCCAATCCAATGAGTTTTCCTTTAATCATTGATATTACCCAAATTGGACAATTGGACAATTAGTTCATGCACTATCTGGAGATAGAGCTGTCATCAAATTGGTCATTAACACCTTTGCGGTGTTCATGAAAGATAGTAAGGAGATGATCGTCCACATGTAACCTGGAGTGGATGACACTGACAATCTTCAAATTCCAATTTTTTTCAAAGAGGTATTGGCCAAGTTCACCGATATGGATGACTTCCTTTTGGTGGCTGAAACAGGTATGAAATTTATTGGTTACATTGCTGGTGGTTCTCCATGGCTCCACTCCAGCAGAATGACTCAATTCAGACAGAAGGCAACATCATGCACCAAGGTAACCATAATACAGATGGACATACCTTCTGAATTCTGAATGCAAGAGTTAGACAAACGAGATATTATACACTTGTAGCTCATTTACAGCCTGCTTTTGTGTTTAATACTCTCTGAAAATTCTTGCCCTATATATTTCTTCAACTTTAAGGGATATGATTGCCAACTGATCGTTTGTTGCTGATAAAAATGTGAGGTTGTCTCAAGTTGGATTTGCTATCTCCTGAAAATTACAGAGTTCCTTTTATAAGCATGTTCCTCTTCATTATCAAAACTGACCAATAGAAACACCAATTTTCATCCCGTCTTCTTAGGTACATGCAAAAAAGCACCATTCCTTTACCATTGGTTTGACTGTAACAAAAAACTTGGTTTGGTGCTACCTTCTGAAGTATGGTATTTAACATTATTGGGAGTATAGCAGGACAAAACGAGTTTCAAATGTGATATGTAAAGCCTTTGAAATGTTTGAACAATACCACAGTTTTATTATTTGAGACAGATATGATGCTTCTAGCAGAACTGCAAACATTTCTTTGTTACAATGCTTTATCGGAAAATGGTATGACTCCTATATACTTCCTTACATATAGTGTTATGGTATAAAACAACCCAAAAGTGATCAGCATAACCAAACACAAGGAGCTGTATATATTGAATCAAAACCAGATACATGGAGGGGTTTCATAATGCGGCTTGTGGCATGCTTCTGTCAGAAACCCTGAGGAGTACATATTTTTTAATATCCATATTCGCTACAGCTCATTATGGAACCGTCAAATATGCCATATGACTGGCCGACCTGAGACTCCAACGATAAGCGTTCTTGACATTAGTAAACCTGACATATCCATGACATATTACATGATATGCAATGCAAATTTCCTCTTCCACCCAAGTATCATGATAGCTTATGCAGAACTTTCTTAAATAAGAAGGAATATCTGGTCCATTTGCAACTCTGCAAAACTGAAGCTGTTTTCAGGATATAATCATCAAGAAACTCCTGTTGGTTTCATGTCAATGCATCCTGCCAATTCAACTGACCACTATACAATTTAGGTTTCTATGAACATTTTAAGCAATCATTAATATTAAATTTAAAGGGAGACGATTAATGACACTAAATAACACTTACCTTTAAATTTTTCCGGAACATGTTTCAGAGACTTTGCCTCTATCCTCAACCGGCCATCGGTTGAGGAAAGGGGCAAAGTCTCTGAAACATGTTCCGGAAAAATTTAAAAGTAAGTGTTCTTTAGTGTCATTAATCAACTCCCTTTAAATTTAATTTATCATAACACTGTTTTCAACACTTCCAAGAAAGGAATTGGAATCATTAATATGTTTATAATTTAAATGCCTGAAAATATAGAAACAAATTTTACACAATGTAATTTATGAATATCAATGGATTATTTCTGTAATTATATACAGAAAGCAGTGTTAGAAGATGGTGAATATGTCTTCATGCAGAATTAATATTGCAGGAAATAAAAACTGTTAAATAAGAAAGTGAAAACATTTCACAAATTTATAAACCATTCACCAAGATGGACAAAAGGTACGCATAGAATCCCTTTCCAATTTTCATTTGTAGCCTGATTACTGTTATACAAATAAAAATTTTATTTCTTTTTAAGCATCAGCAGAACTACCTAGAGGCTGTAAAATTATTTAAATATACATAAAAGAATCACATAAATTCAACTACAAGTAAAATGAAAGGCAAACAATAACAATGAAATATCCTGGTCACCATCATGAAAGAAGAATAATCTGAAGCTGCTTTGTGTGGAATGTAAAGTATCAAATATGCAATGTCAGTACATACCAGCAAAATGTCAGATAGTGTTTTTCACTGACGGCAACTAATGTACATGCATATTAGCCGACCCTGGACTTATACATTAACTGTTCACATACAGTTGGAATAAAGCTATAGAACCTGAAGATAATAAACTTAAATATTAATGATTAGTGATTAATCCAAACCAGGTATTTGCTTGTACAAAGACTCAAACAATATAAAATGGTTTTAAAAACTACAAATGATAAGATTAAAACCTAAGAGCAGTTTTCCACAAATTATAAAAACTTGAAAAATCTAAGATTATAGAAAAAATAAATTTAATATAATTTGTTCTTTCTACATATTAAATTTGAGAATTTTGTCTCCTAATTTGACTGATAAAATTGTTTCAAATGAAGACAAACACTTTTAGGAGTCATTGTACATAACTTAATGTTTAGCTTCAGATAGCACGGTTATGAGAAGGATAAAATGAATTTGTATTTATAAGAGATTAAGGAAAGCCACTGTATTTAAACAGAAAATTAAATGCAATTTGTATAAAGCTTAAAAAATCTAAAAGGAAACAGAAGAAATAAAGGCACATTGAAGAGTTTATAAACTTCGACACGACTACTTACATGCTTACTAGTACATATTCATTAGTCAGATTTAAACAACAATATGCCTATATACATATGAGTGCTCATCAACACGTAAAATACCTGTACACCAAACTACTCACTAATTTCAAAACATTTTGGAAAAGAAAAAAAGAAGAGCTTATATAAACATTTTTATATTACAAAAAATTTGCAATATCTTACAGCTCTTAATCAATGTTAAAGTCTTCATAATTAGCAACAACAAAAAGCTGCACACTGTTTAAGAGATAAAGCATAATGTTTCCCGATAAATATTTTCAAAAAGTTCTTGCATTTACTTTTATAAATTAAATTAATAGTGAACACCATGAAAGCTTTTGAATGATTTATCTTTGGACCAGTTGTGTGAACAGTTTTCGTCCTTTTTAAAGAAAAGAAAAAAATGCTTTAGTGCACAGCCATAATTTTATACAAAATGGCTTTAGCGATCCTCCAGGAACTTCTATAACCAAATTAGAGGAATCTTCTATTCTAGTACTTTCAGCATTGCACATATTTTTGCTGATTAATCATGTTAATCTGCTAAGACTGCCAGTATATAAGGATATTTTGAAAAAATTCTCAAAATAACCATAGACTACAGCAGCACTTCCAAAGCACTTTGGTTTTTAAAACCACCTTTCTTACTTTCTTTCTGATTGTACTTAAAATATTCAATATTGTAGAAAGCATTTTCTAACAAATATTTCTTAATAGCTTTTATCTGCATCTCTTCTTTTCTTTCATTCTAACATTTATACATTATCAGAGATAACTCAAGAATCTTATAAGTCATAATGCAGACGTGTGTATACAGAAAATATGGCAAATGTACAAGTACTTTGTAAATAAAGGTATAAATGCAACACAAATTCACATTGATATGATGAGTCTATGGCAAACTATACCGTCACTTTCAAGTATTTCCAAATGAACCACAAAAAACAAATGCAGGTCATGAAAGTTTGGAAGACTATGCATGAAAGGAAGGTCAAATTCACAACAACATGAGAAAAATCAAAGTATAGTATTACTTAGTTATTAGTTCTCATTGTTCTCATTAGTTCTCATTGCTTGCATACCTGCAGGTCAGACTGTCAATTAGGTTTATAATAAAAATGTTTTGAGGAATTTCTGTGATGGAGATAAAACTTGTGGAAGAATGCCATGGGTCCTCCATCAGGACAATATCCCAGCCCACAACATTTTAATCCATAAAGTTATTTGGGAAACAACAGCATTCCAGTGAAGGAACATCCATCATATTTGCAGGTTCTCCCTATGCTTCTTATTTCTGCTAAGTCTGCAGTACCAGGTTTGAGCCACAGATGCAATGAAAGCAAAAATTATGCACTGTTGCACGACATAAATATGTGGCAATACTTTCAAAGTAGAAAATTTCCATGCAGCTGTGTAGGAACTGGTGAGGGAACTATATTCAGAAGGATGTGATGTACCATTAATAAGTAATGAAGAAAATAAAGGGAAAAAGTACTGAACTCCAACAACAAATATGATATTGATATTTTGCCAGAAATACATGCTTGCAATTCTTAGATTTTCTCATATTAGTTCTATAATATAATTTAATTTATATTTTCTTTTAATATTATCTACAAATTGGGTGCCAATTTGTAATATAATTAAACTTCTTTTATCCAGCATAACTTCAATTGAACATGAAAGATAAATATCCTGGACATGGTCTCTGATCAATGTTTTTGTTTCTCATAAATTAGCAAAATGATAACACTTGCACTATTATAAAGATTGTTATTGACTTCACAAACAACTAATAAATTGAAAAACACAACTTTATACAGTTCTTCAAAATACCTACATCTTTCGCACTGAGAGAAAATGTCTCATAGCGTCTCCAGAAGTTTATTCCACCCAAATAGAAACTGCTCAATGAATTATTTATCAATTTTTCATCTTAACTGTATGTCTCTTGTTTTTCACTTATACTCATAATCACTTTCATATTATACTACACAAATATTTAACATTTTTCAAATTTTAACCAACATTACAAGATTTATAAACAACTTTTGTTTGGTGCTAACCATAAATAATGGTTCAGTTTAATAGTAGTAATGATTCACTTAAGATATCCAATTGTTTGTTCTTTTATTTTCACCATGCAAACAAAACCATATATATGGCATAACATTATGGGGTAACTCATCACATTGTAAATCATTATTCATAATGCAAAAACTGATTCTAAAAATACTTGGAGGAGTGAAATCAACATCTACGTGCAGACCATTATTTAAACAATTTAAAATCTTACCTCTCCCATGTATTTTCATTTTTGAAATTTTAAAATTTACAAAGACAAATTTAATGAAAGGAAATGTCCACTGTACATTTAATGACACAGTTCATAATCATAATACTAGACAGAGAATGGAATAGAAGTAACACAAGAGCTCATCAAAACAGTGTAATAAACTTAGGAATCACTTCCTTTTAATAAACTGCCCATAGCCAATAAAACCACTTGCAATTTTTCAGCATTTAAAAAGTCAGTTTTGGCATACTTGCTAGACCACTGTTTTTATTCTGTTAGTGAATTTATGGAAAGTTTATAATATTATTACACTTCTGAATTGTGTATATTATAAAATTCTTGAGATATCTTTATAAAACATTATTTTGTACAAACACTGACTTGTCCTTATAGGATGTGACTTGTTAATTTACAAGTATAGTTAGTTGCACTGTAAATTCACAATTTGATGTATCTTATATCATAGTACTCATGTACAATGTATGATTTACAAGATTAATAAATTATCTATCTATACTTTTATTGGATATTGTAGTAACATGAATAAAAGAATCACTATTTATATAAATACTATAATATGTAGTGAATTTTGAGAGGTTATAATGGTAGAGAAGGTTTTACGAGAGTAACACATCAACATTTTTTCTTTCTTTCCCTTTTTTCTAAAATTAAAAGGATGGATATACTGTGGTATGAAAATAGCTATTTGCAATTATGTTAAACTGACTGTGTTAGCAACACCTTGTTAAAAGCGTGTGTAGCTAAAGTGAGACATCAGTTTTAACTGCATAGTATGTAAAAATGCAAATATGACATTAATATGAGGATATTAAGGGTAACATTTGTTAATAAAATTCAACTTCATTTAAATAAACCACCAGAGTTATCTCCAGTTTGCATTAGAACTAGCAGGTATTCATTTTAAGGAAATTAAATTCAGTAGGCAACTGTTACATTTAAACATTTTCTAGTAAGCAGCATTAATAAAAGCTGTAACAAAGACATTGTTTAAATCTGAAGTGTAGAATCCATCTCCCAGAGCAGGTTCTACATGCTATGTAAAGATGCCCCAAAAGCTTGGAAAAACATGTAATATATTTCACACATTACCATCAAAATTCATGCTGCTAACTGGATGATGTACAGATGTACTGGCTTCTGAAGAATCAAAATTCAAGCAACAACATTAAATAAAAATGCACAGTATTGTATGAAAACTACAGAAAAAAGTGTGAACATTTATTAAAAAATTTTATGAGGAGCAATGAAAGTTGAATATATACAATTAAAAAACTGTTTATATAGACATATTTTGATTACAAAAATTATCCAATTGGCTATGACAGAAAACCTAATATCTCAAGGAGTTTAATTATTAAGACTATTTTTAAAAAAAATTAGGAATTTGTTAAAAATATAACTTCAAGATCTTCTTTCCATGCCAAAAGAGTAAAAAATCTCTAATCCTTAAAAAAATTATATAGTACCTTTGATATGTGAATTGTTTAATGGCAAAGTCATAACTAGAGCTGGGATTTCTATGTAAATACATATATTACATATTTTAAGATATTTTTAAGTATATTACATATTCTTGTGATATTACATGAAATTACATATTTCTATATTTTCTTGTATTCACGTGTGTAAATTTCTCTATAAATTCTAAACTGAAGCTATGTGGATGCTGCCCCTTGCAACAATAAGAAGCTTAAAATGACTTGACAGGTAATTAAAGAACAAGGAATGAACATTGTCACGTTAGTAATTAATACATAACTACGTAACTAGCCTCGTTAAAACACTTGCATGCATGCAGCCATACTGCACAAAACTTTTGCAGTCACAAACGTAACAGAGAAAAACAGAGCTGTCTGTTATCCTAATATTGTTGTTATTGTTGTTTTCAAATGCTAGGCTTTGGTAATGAAGCCATTAGATCTCTTGCTCTCCAGTATTTCTGTGTAGTGGGTCCGACAGGTAGGGCTTCACAGGTTAAAAGATGTTCTTCAGTCATTTCCTCTTCTTTGTTGCACAGAGGACAGTTTGGACTTGTATAAATTCTTATTCTGTGTAAGTGTTTGGCCAAATAATCATGTTCCGTAAGTACTCTAAAATTTGCTACTGCAGCTTTAAGTGGGATATCTGGAATAATTTCTGGATTTTTAGTTAAAATGTTCCATTTTTTATCTTTGGCTTTGTTAGATATTGATTGGTTTTGTTTGTTTTTATATTTGCTTTTGATTAATCTTTTTATGGATGTAAACGGTAAGTTTTTACTTTTGTTCTGAATTAAATTTGCACCTTTTTGGCAAGAAAATAAGCTGATTCATTTCCAGCAATTCCACAATGTGCAGGTATCCACTGTAATATAATTCTTTTCTGTAGTTTTTGAAGCTGTTGGATCATTTTGTGACATTCTTTAATTTGGATTGAACTCATTTTATATGAACTTATTGCACATAATGCTGCTTTAGAATCAGAAAGTATGACAGCATTTTTGAATTTATCTATTCTGTATAGAAGGTGTTGGAGTGAAATATGAATAGCCGTTACTTCTGCATCAAAATTTGTTGTGTAGTATCCTGCTGGTTGTTAGAATGAGAACAGTGCACACTTAATTCCTGTTCCAAGTTAGATACATCTGTGTAGATATGTAACCATTCTTCAGGTGGGTATCTATTGTTCAGTTTCTAATGCTCCCCACTCAATGCACAAACTCATCTAACAGGTCTTTGATTTGCCAACACAGATGGCAGCTTGTGGACCCACCGGTTTTATGTTACAGCAATATTATCACTACTTCGTATACAATCCTTGTATTTATGATATTTACAGAATAAATAAAATGCATAAACTTAATTACTATAAGAATAATTTTCTATTGAAAACAAAGCAGTTAAGTAATAAGTAGTTGAAATTAAAAAGCAATGGCAGTAACAAATTATTCAGTAATTATTCAATTGATTTATGCCATTCTATGTTTTGAAATTTGATGTATAATTGTATAAATATTTAATAATGAGATAAAAGTAGAATCATTATCTTCAAAATTATAAATTGGCTGAAATATTTGATAGGAAACCCCCCAAAAAATTAGAAAGTACAACTGTCAAATCGTAAGAGATCCAGATACGAAATTTCACCAAGATAATGCAACTCACTATCCCAACATATTTGAAAAGATTACACTTGTAACTTTATCTCACCCTTTAAAGGACACTTCTGTACAATTCCAATGAGAAGGAATATAGTTATGAGGTTTTCACTCTTAGCCAATAAGATTTAGATCATATTATACATGGGTATTATATACAAAACAATACATGAAAGCAATAGACATCTGCAGGCTGGAACTACTTGGTGCCAAAGTCACTGTACAGTGTTGAGTGCTAAATAGAAAAAAAGAAGTCACTTTACATGTATGGTGGGACTGCGGCGATGAGAGACATATGGAGGGACGAGGGGTGATGTATGCTGGCATCCATGGAGGGCCAATGCTAGACGACTTGCGGCGATTACTACCACCAAGGCTGCTGGCGGTTGCACGACGTCCAACTACAGCACCATAAGGTGGTGGTGAGAACACAGGAAAGCTGTCTGCATCAAGTGAGGGAGCACGGGGTATCAACTCTGATGTAGGTGGAGAACTGTATGACATTCTCTGTGGTTCCAAGTAACCATCCAGCGACACCGTCATAATGGCTGAACTTGGTGTTGGGGCTTGTAAAAGAGAGCCTGCTCCTTTTGGTGTAAGGGGTGGAACGATGCTGCCATCATCTTCTTCTTCATAGGCATCGTCGTCATCATCAATAGGAGTATGGTAACCTTGGGGAGAGGCAGGGGAACTCATGCTGGGGGATTGGGCCAAAGGTGCTGCAGTAAAACATGACAACTCTCCTTGTACTTACAACCCAAACTTATAGAAACAATGTCAAGCATATTCAAGTACAGTCCGTATTCTATGCCTACAGGTTCAATCAAATATTTCTCATCTGTATCTGTATTAGTTATTAATGAATTTCCATTCATTCTTGATTATCTCTAATATACTTTCCTTTCAGTTTATACAGAACCTGCATTTTGACATGTGGCAAATACACAACAGTCACAGGATGCTGAAACCGTTAATTATGTTTGGTTCGGACCAAGTATTGTTTGTGAATTTTGTAGTGTTGAAAATTAAAACAAAAAAGTAAATGCTAAAAATGTTAAAATGTTTGTATATTGTGTGAAAATGTAATTTTGATTAAAATAAAGGCAAGAAATATATAGTAGGTGATGAGAAGTTAATGTATAGAGAAACAGAACGGTTACAAGGAAACGAAATCAACTTCTAGGAAAAAAGTTTTGTGATGAAAAATTTAGTATCTCTGCAAGGATGTTCAGAAGTAACTGAATTATTGTGTTATTTTTATTTATAATTTGTGTTTGTGGATTGAATAATCATCTGCAAAGAAGCACCAGTACTATTATTATTTTATAATTTGGAAATAATAAAATACATTGATCCGAGACCACTTCCAAGAGATAAAAGTTTCGTGTTCACCGACTGAATTCAAACTAGGGAAAGAAAGTAATATTCTTTATTAAACTATTAGCTATTAAAAAAATAATAATTTTGCAAAACCTGAAGAAAAATTGTACATGTTAGGCTTTCACGGCTGGCATTAATCCAGTAAAATGTGTTATCTGAGCTTTTTGGCTGCGGTCGATTGGCTGAAACAGCACTTGACATTTCACCCGTCTTTCTGCTGGACATCTTCAGAAGTTGGCAACCCTGCCTGAGTCAACAACTTCTGAAGATGCCTGGCAGAGAGATGGGTAAAACATCAAGTGCTATTTCAGCCAATCAACTATGGTCAAAAAGCCTGGATAACACATTTTACCGAAAAAAAATAACAAAATTAAAAATATAAAGGAAGCTAATTTTGTTACAAATTGGTGTCCCATCACATGGTGAATTGTGCAATGCAGAATCAAGTCATTCATTTACCACAATGCCTTGCACTGTTTCTGACCAATTCTGTTATCCCCTTCATTTTCCATCCTCTCCACATGCTGTCTAATAATTTGAAGCAAAGTGTTTGAATAGAGGCTGATACATTGAGAGACCATGTGTTTTTAGTGCATTAGTACTGTTATACTGCCAAAAAAAATTCTTTAGCACAAGGAATCTTCAATTTAATACTGAAATTACGTCCGTCCCTGGAACCCATTTTTTACATTCTTCTTTACTTAAAATCTTTGCCAAAATAGTATCTAGAACTAATACCTGTGGACACAGAAGCTGGACTGTGTAAGTGCAACATATGTTTGATGAAGCAAGACACTGTTAATGATGAAGTATACAAAATTAAATTTGAACAACTCACAAGCCCTGAAATCACTATCATTTAGTCTGAGTGGTTCAAATCATTAAGAAAACAAATAGATTAATGAAAACACAAGCACAAGCATTTTAAAATAAGAAATAGTAAAAAAAATACACCATTCATCAATGACATTTTAATGAGAGTATCATCAAAATATGTGATGTTCAGGTTTTAACCCATTTGCCCTGGCTGTCCTTCTGAATGAACTGATGACTGATATATGCAAAGAATTCAAGTTAAAATATTCTGGAGTAATATATAAAGTTAACCAGATTTTCACAATTGTTATAATCAGTATAATTCTAATTCTGTAGCTTATTCCTTTAATCACAATTCAATTAAGGATATGTTTTGTTTGTAATGAACATTAGCTCTTCTTACTTCTCATTTATTTTCTGCTGATTTATCATTGTTAAAGCTATTTCTGCTCGGAAAACAATTGTTTGCTATACAATTGCCTTCTACGCGAAGTGAAACAAATTTATTGATACGAGGACTTCAAGAAAGAATGATCATAATTTTTTTATTGTAATAATTTCTCATCCTAGAGTTTAATCTTATGATATTCCTTTAGCATAATGTGTAACAAACACGTAGTAGTTTCATGTTGGTGTTCCCGGCTTCCGTCTCTGAGAAGCGGGCAAACAAACTGTTCAGTATCACCTATCGCAATAACAGAGGTGACACATGAGGAACAATAAGTGACTTTGAAATTTTGCTTTCGTCTTAAAAAATGTCCAGATGAGGTCTATGCAATTTTATAGAAGACCTATGGAGAGTCCGTTTGGAGATCTCCATCACCAGCCCCCGCAAAAAACAAAAAGTGCTTGCTTCTGCTGGCAAAGTTATAGTCTTCTCATTTTTTGATATTCATGGAATGTTTCATCAGCATGTTATACCTACATATACACATCAATAACCGGATAGTACTACAAGAATGTCCTGAAAGCACTGGAAGTCAGGTGAGAAAGACCACATTTCCATGAAACAGACTGGATGCTGCACCATGAAAATGTGCATTAGTGTACTCTGTCCCCCACCCTGCCTATAATCCTGATTTAGGCCCATGTGACTTTTTCCTATTCCCTAACGTGAAGAAACCACCTTTGTGGGAAGCATCATCCATCTTTAGAACCATAGTGAAGGCTGCAGAGGTGACTTTGAAGGAGCATTCAAATAATGGTCTCTAGCTTGTCTTTGCACACTGGCAGAAACTCTGGGACTGATGCATCGCAACCAATGGAGACTATTTTGAGAAGGACCATTAAAATGAGGCTAAGTAAAGCTATGTTGCCAAAAAAATGTATGATCATTCTATACTGAACAGCCCTCATAGTTGGTAGTATTTTAACAAACACATGTTCTTTTCTACGAATCATTCTTTCCTTTTAATTTATATGAATCATCAACATTTATGAACTTTCCACATGAGCTACATTTAATTTTATTTTGTGCAGAGGCAAATCAACTAGATTTTCTGCATATCCCTACAAAAAATGAACTCTATCAATGCAGTGGTTTGCCAATTATTTTAAGCCATTATCACAGCACCTAAAATTAAGATTTTAACACTCATTCTATTAATATTTAGATGCTTTATGTGTCATCACATATTAATAGCACCAAAATGTGTTATTCAATAATTTTTAAATGCAGGATCATTCAGAAGAATGGTATATACCAGAGAAATTATATATTAAGTACTATATATTAATGATAAAGCACACCCACATACTTGTAGAAGAACATGCTTGCGCCATTCAAGCTTTGTAATTTTGTTTTTTTACATTCTGTATTGATTATATACTTCAAAGACGAATCAAGTCCAAATTGTGGACTTTAAATAGGACAACTATAGCAAGAAGAAAGCTCTTAGCAAAATAAAATCGCAAATATGCCTTGTTAGCAAGAAAGGCAGAGAGCAGAATTTTTATTGAAACATCCAAAGATGGAAAGCTCTTTAAAAAGCATTGTACTTCCTGAGTAAGGTGCTGTGCTTTAAGAATTCCATTGATGCTGAAGTATTAAAGCTAGTTCTTATTCATTCCCTTTAAGGTTGTAGGGTTCTTTAAATAAAAGCTAACGACCCCATCATAATTTACTTTTTTTTCTTCCACCATAACTGTTAGCAGGACTTATGCAATTTAATATGTTAATTACCTTTTAGGAACCAAGAATACATGAGCCACAAGGGTGGTTCACAAACAAAGGGGTCAGTATAACATAGTGACATACAACAAGCATGCCAAATATACAAATGCCTATGTATTAATAGGAATACCTTATTAGAATAACGTTTACAATCACATTGTCAATTTTAGGGTGAAATTATATTGCAAATGGTTATCACAAATGAATGCTTAATGTCTAGAACTGCCAGGTATATTTCATTTCCAAGATAGTGGCACTAATGAACAGCAAATAATGGCCCCTTAGATGGAGCATATTGATAAGAATTACACAATAATTACATTAGCACAAATGTATAGAGTTTTGAGAATATCTCGGCTGAATTTTAAACTTTGATTATAATTGCAAGTAGGTTTTAAAAGAGAACTTTCTGGTAATTTATTTTGATACTGACATATATTATGGACTAACCTGAAGCAATAGCATTTTTAAAATTTTTATCTTGCATCTATTTTAGCTTTACACAACTATGATTCAAATCAAATTAGGACTTATGGAACATTCTTCATACCATTTCTGCCTCAAAATTTCTACTACAGAAGAGACTTGTCATAATCTATACATGAACAATTAAATACTACTTTCAACTCGCAGGTTAAAACATTGTGAGCCAAATCAACTAGCTTTCAAAGCTACAGGAAAGCAATATGTTTGTATTCATTGACTAAATGTAGAGCCTTTACTGTCTGTTTGAGATACCATCTACACAGAGAGAAGTGAATTGTCTGACAATGGAGTGATCATCTCCTTCAATCTATCTACTTCACATATTTCATTGTCATTGAAGGAGTTCAGCTTCCATTTTAACATATTGTACAGTAAAATCTTGTTAACCCAGACCAGGTTAAAAAAAAAATGTTTAGCATAGAAGGATTAGGATTACTATGGAGGGGATTCGGTACCGAAACCTGTGGTTTATTGTACCTAAGCCCCAAGTGGGGCATACCTGGGAGGAAGGAAGAAGTGGTGAACAAGAGAGCAGCTGACAAGTAGTCACAAAAGTGCTGAGACACCTGCCGACACTTCTTCCCTGAAAGAGACCATCAGATGAGAGATAATATGAAATGATAATGGAGATGAAATGAAGGGATAGGAAATTTGAGGGATGAAACTAACCTACTGAGCATTTACCTGACGACTGTTAAAAATCACCGAAAAAAAAACATGGGTTAGGTAGATTGGCCACGGGGATCGAACCCGAGCCTCCCGAATGCAGGCCACAGACAAAACCGCCTGAGCCATCATGCTCGATTTAGCATAGGAAATCGAAACTGTTATTAAAATTAGGCAAATGAGTCAAGTTGACTATTTTGCCTAATTTTAATAACAATGGAACTCCACTGTGTGAAATACTTCCTTTTATTATATAAATGAAGACTTCTTTTACAGATGATAAGTTGCTATTCTCAGTAGTATTCTCGAATTCTCTTGCTAGCGGGCAAATTCATTGCACTCACCTCACATGCTTGGAACCGAGTGGAAAGAGAAACTTCGATAAAGTCATGGAAAAATTTGTGACCTGGTGTGTGCAACTTGCCAGAAAACAAGATTGAAGAAGAAAAATAATATAGAAGATTTTATAGACATTTTTAAAAAAATATTAATGGCTGTTCCGATGTTGATGAAGACATTGACAATGACAGAGGTTATAAAACGATTGCATCATGCAATGTTACTGAAAATAAAAATGAAGAGATTGAGACAGTGTTGATGAACCAGCTATGATATGACCCACACACGAGCTAGAAATTGATTAAAGTTTTCAAGAGTCAAGTGGAAAAATTGCCAAATGAACTTCTAATGTTAAAGGGGATGTGAGATTGTGTTGCTTGTAAGTGATAGGCCAATGGAGACAGAAATATATGTCATTACAGTACATACAGTGTATGTGTTTTTAGGTGAAAGTGTGCCTGTAGTAATTTCTAAACTCTAATAATATTTTGATGATGATGTACATGCTTTTTTATAATTTTCCTGTCATTCTCTGGATAACCCAGATTTTCATTAACTCAGACAGGCCCTGGTCCCAGTAGATCTAGGTAAACAAGGTTTTACTGTAGTTGAAAATGCAACTGGTGTTGTGCAACTCCTCCTCATGCAAAATGGCTTCTATCACAGAAATTTCAAGGCATGTTCTACTTCCCTTATAGAATGAAATGAAGATGAATCTATGGAAAAGAATCCAATGATCCACATAGTATTTAACATGAACTAACCTCATTCAGGTTAGTCGCCATAAAATGAGTGTTGCATAGCATGTGCCACAAGTACCAACACCTTGGTTAGAAAATACATTTATATATTTACATCTCTTATTTATTTAGGTGAAAATTTCTCTAAGGTGGTTTTAGTTTCTTTACTATTTTATATTTCTGTTTTGAGCTACAGCTTGCATGTGGAGGCAGAAAAAATTCACAGAAACAGGTTTTATATTTACCATGTTTTCTTTTTAATTGTATAAAATTTAAAGTTTGAAGGGAATTAATGTTTATACCTGTCTGTCAAGATTTATATTTATGCTCATATAAAATACAGAAGAATAAAAGCAGAAATAATTTGATAGAAAAAGTTAGATTGTATTTTCACTTGGTTTGGCAGTAAGTTCTTTAAGCACTGTAAATAATGATAATAGTTTACCTTTGAAGTGAGTATCTGTTTCCTTAAAAGTTGGCCCTTGTATTTTTTGTTGTGTGGCTTTAATGCGCTCCATTTTCACTCTGATCTTTTCAAGTATTCGATGTTCTTGATTCTCTTGATCTCTTATCCTCTTCATCCTGAGTTCCTCTATAAGTTCGGCACCCCTGTTTAAAAAATAGCACGTGTAGCATTTTGTAGTTAATATTCTAAACATAATCCTATTTGCCAAGCTTATAATTAAATGCAGTACATAAGGGATCTGGAAAATTCTTTAATGTATTGCCTTCAAATTCAATTGTAAAGTTTCTTTAATAAAATGAAAACAAAAATTTATAGTAAAAGTCATAATTATTTCAATTTTATGTTAATACTGGTCAAACCTGCAGCTTTTTATGCATTTATGCAAAAGACTGATTATTTTGTCTCTCAAAATCATCCTTACTGCAACCTTTTCATTCCACACAATATACATGTCACAATGTCCTGATTACCAGTGTTAATAAACTTGAAATATCTCTTCCCTTTTTGCAATTTTTACAGCCATATCACATTTGCTCATATCTTTTCCTCTACATCTCATGGGCCCATTCTATTCCTTTCTGCAATTTATCCAAAATAGCCGTATTTTTGCCTTGCTGATATGCCCCTACATCTCTATATCTCCTGCCTAATTCTTGCCCAGTTTCTAATCCCCTGATTTCCCACACTTGTTTCACTCTGCTTATTCTTTATCACCTTGCTTCCCACACTTGTTTCACTCTACACTTGTCATAATGCAATATTTTTTATTTTCTTCTTCACTCTGCTAACTGCTGTTTTAATATTTTCCCCTCTTCTCTTCCATTTATACTGTTCATCACTTCCCCTCTGTCAATACACATTGCATTTACTCCACGTGTTTTCTGGACACACACCAGATATCAACATCAGTTTGAAATTCCAAGTTAGTCTTCTCACCTAGCATCAAAACTATCCTTTACTAAAAGTAATTTAAAACCTTGCTATGGTGTGGATTTGTATTCAGTATAAACCAATAAATTCTCTCTCTTTGACACAGATTAAAAATTTGATGTGTTACATTAACAAAACTTTCATTACCAATATTATTTATTTTTATAGTTTTTACACATTATCATTACAATATGTTTGTTTTTCTATTTCTTGTTAATCAAAATAAATGTTACATAAATAATATCATTAACATGTTGTTGAAGGTACAAGAGGGAGACAGCCGACAAAATGATATTCAAACATTTAAAAGTGGATCACTAAATTGAAACACCTTGAAATTCCATACTCTTTCAAAGGCATCACAAGTAACAACTGAATACGACAAACTGAGAAAAACATCAAAGTATTCCTTAATAATGGATATCTGCCAAAATGACTCATTAAAAAAAAAAAAAAAAAAAAAAAAAAAAAAAAAAAAAAAAAAAAAAAAAGGTTATTTAAAATAAATTAAAATAAACTGTGTGGTTTAAAGAAAAATAAATTTTTATAAAATAAGTTTTTGTTTACTTCTCATGCTTTACAAGTTACACAAAATTCCTTCCAAATAAAGACTTCACACCCTAATCCTTGAAACTTCAAGATACATTTTACCTAACAAGAAAATATCTTAAACAGTGTTATTTTGTACTTTTTAAATATCACTTCACTCAGCTTTCATTATTACTTAATAACCTACTTCAACTTTTGCAAAGGCTTTTCTTAACTCTCACAGCTGCTTCAGATATATGAACTAATTCTGTCACTGTCACTTCACTTGCTTTGCATCATAATGAAATACACATTGTTCCAGACAATTCAGTAGTTATGAAGTCACACATAAGGACTCTCTAATTCCTTGCAGTATCAGAACTCATGCATGTCACAACAAATTTTGTTACACTATAAAAAGAAAAAGTGACATGGCAACTGCAAGACAGAAGAAGTTATAAAAAGAGATAATGGCTTGGCAATAAAATTTAAACATAACAGAGAAATGGAAAACCTAGGCTACAGATTAAAGCTAAAGAAGAGCTGAAATAAATAAAAATAAAGTTAAAACTGGAAAGAAAAATGGATCAGAGTACAGAAGATGTGGGAATTATTAATGAAGAATATGGAATGTATATGAGAGGCTTAAAACTATGGGACACATTTAAAATTGCAAAATTGGAAGGCAAAAGAAATATATTGCCAAATTCATTAATAAGGAATTGCCAACACAAGTACTAAAACAAGCAATACATTTGACAAAAGTTAAATCACTTTAAAAACGAAAACAAAAAAAGAGTTTAAATGAAGAAAAGAGTAGGGTGAGAAATCAGGAACACAATATATTCATACGAAACTTCACTAACCGTGAATTGATGGGCAAGAGACTGAAGAGAGAAGTGGCATAAGCAGCATACAGAAAAGAGAGCACCATCTATGTAATTACATATGGAAAAAATGAACTGATGACAACAAATAATGCCTGTGTGTTGATGTCCGAGAAAATGAACAGTAAGCACAGACACTTGGAGGAATGGCTGCATGCATGGGCATAGGGGAAATGTGGGCAACTCAGATGATTTGTGGAAAGGGGGGAAACTGAGGAATATTGGTCAGTAGAACAAAGAGAATAAGGGAGGATCTTAAGTGGGAAATTTTCAGTTCTGGAGGAAACACAAGAAGTATCCAAGAAAAGAGCACAAAAGTAACTGCAATAAGTCAAGTGCAGAATGGAAACACAAGGTATCAAAATAGCACAGTGAGACAAGTTTGGGGACCCAATGGATTAGAAAAGAAATAAGAACTAGCCAAGGAAGATTAAGAGGTAGAAACATATTTCCAAGGGTGTCAAGAAGTGGCTTAACAAATCATAAAAAGGGAAGAGGATATGACAGATGATATGAGACAAAATAATAGGTAACAATCAGAAGAAGAATTGAAAAAAAGTAGCAAGTGAAGTTAAATAATTATAATAGGGAAAGATGAAGCAAGATACAGGACCCCACCTTGGTAGCACAGATGGTAGCACATCTGCCTCATGTTCAAGAGGTCCTGAGTTTGAATCTCAGTCAGGATGAATTAACTGGATATGGTTTTTTCTGGGATTTTTCCTTATCCTGAAAGATGAACGTCTGATAACTAAGCTCCATGGATCCTGGAATCTTTCACTCATTTCGTCCAATAAGACTTAACTTTGAAGGACATTAATAAAAAAAAGATAAGGAGAGATGTATAAGTGAGAATTATCGAAAAAAAGTATGGTTAAAAAAAAAGCCAAGTAAAATGATAGTAATTAGAAGTTGAAAAAAAAGGTAAATAAGAGTTAGTGAAAGACAAAAATTTGGCAAATAGAGGAAACTGATGAAAGGTAGACAAGTAAAACAAAACTAACAACCATCAGCAAGGAGAACAATAATACTTAGAAAGGAAGGGGAAGGAGATTAATATTAATAGCAGAAAGGAGCGAACATGTACCAAGAATGTGAATGCAAGATAAGTCTACCCTAATACTAAAAGGGCCAGGGATCAGCTCAGGGATAGCCTTACATCTATTCTTTTTAGTGCTTAATAAATTATATCACATCAACTGACTCTCTCCATGAGACCTACTGACTAGCTTTGCTAGACTCGCTTTGCAAGTGCTCATTTATATATTCAAAGGAAGCTTTAAACACAGTTTAGAACATTTGAGATGGAGAAACATCCAGAAGATATTTGTCTGGCAATAGCAATTATTGTGTTTCAGCTAAGTGGATGTGCTGCTTATCTGTTTATAGTTCCGACTTCCTGGCAGCAAATTTTGATAACCTTGGTCTTGACCACTGTATTAAAATATCTACAACATATTAATCAAATTGTGGGAGCCATTTTTAATAAAATCAAAAAATATTAAAAAATTGTCTTTGTAAAGGACAATTTGAGATGGAGAAAATGGTGAAAACCTTTATATTGCATATTTTCAAGATAATGAACTCAAATACCAAATTTGGTATTTATTGGTCATTGGTTGTCTTTTAGCCATGCTATTCAGACAGACAGAGGCCTTTCCTGTACATGCTTTGCATTTCAGATTCAGACCGCATTAAGCATGAACTTCCATTGAAATCTCAATATCCTCAACCTAAGCATATGGTAGAGAAAGTAAAACTGAAATGAGTACCCGCTATCAAGAATACCTTTACACTATTAATTTTCTTATCACATAAATTATAAAAACGTAACATATTTATCAGTGATCAATCAATCTTAACACTAAATAAAAATGTAATTTTGTCACATTACCTAGAGGCAAGCACAGTCATGGCTTTGTTCTCATTTATCTGGTGAATGAAGTAGTAGCTATTGAACAAGCGTTTCATCATGATCAAGCAGCCAAAACAAACTCCATCCCAAATGAGGCCGCTGTTTTCTGAAGGGACAGTGCATGTATTTAAAGCTGAAACACAAAGACACACCAATGTAGCAGTTACATTTATACAATGTTACATATAGTTTTGCAATTTTCATAAAAAATAGAAGGAAAATAAGTGATAACTGATGAGGTAATGGCTCAGTTATTACAGAATTTGATGAATGTTTCAGTTATATGGATTTTATGAGAAGAAAACCAATTTAATGGCATCTAAGTGTAAAATTATCACAATTGATGATAGTTTCTTGGGCTAACAGCCAGGTCAGATTAGGGTAACTACCCAAACTTTCAGCGACTAACTCTGCCGCCACCCTCAGGGGAACTGAATCTAGGCAGCAAGTCGTGTGGTCGTTGAAGGAGGTTCCTCCTCCGTGGAGGAGGGTCCTTCGACTCAAGCCATACTGGGAACTAGTCCCTTACTGGCATGGGGAAAGTTATTCTATGATGGTGGTTTAACGGTGGTGATAAGGGTAGGATGTGGTTTTATGGGTAGTAGATAAATTTGTTGTTTTGAAGATATAATTAAGGTAGTCCTAGAACAAGTCTGGGTTTTTTGTATCATTCTCCGGGGTCAATGTCGTATTCTCCAAGTCCGCGGATGAGGTTATTGAAACTGTTAGGAAGTTGTGAGTAAAATTTGTGGGATAGATGGAGGATGTAGTCATATAATTTTGGGAAGGATAGGTCTTGATGGATGTTTTCGTTTGGGATGTACCAGTTGGCTGCGACTGCAGACCGGATGTATCGGTTTTGTAGGACTTGGAGTTTGGAGAGATGTGTTTTTGCTGCTATGCCCCAGACTTGGCATGCGTAGGTCAATGCTGGCCTTAGTATCTGTTTATAAATCAGGAGCTTGTTTCGCAAGGCCAATGGAGAGTTTCGGTTGTACAGTGGGTACAACATGGCCATCCTTCTATTGACTTTTATTAGCCAGTGACGTGATGTGTGCCTTCCAGATAAGGCACATGTCCAAGATCACACCAAGGTATGTTGCCTGCCATGACCATGGCACATCTGTGTCTCCCAGACGGAGGTTTGGGACATCTTGTATAGCTCTCTGTGTGAAAGTGACAGCTTGGGACTTAGTGGCATTGAGTTTTAATCGCCATGTGGCGAACCAGGCATACAGCATATTTGCAAAGTTCTGTGCCCTGCACACTGCGATGTCATGTTTGCAAGATGCTGTTGTTAGGGTTTCTTTAACCACTATCGTAGTACCTAGAGGACTTTTCAAGTATTTTTGTAGAGTCGAATTTGATTTTATGATCTGTATTATATGTGTGCTCAGCCACTGCAGATTTTTCTGGGTATCCTAGCCTAATACAATGTTGATGTTCTTTGATGTGATCTTCTACAGTTCTACCTGTTTGTCCTATGTAAACTTTGCCACAACTGCATGGGATTTCATAAATGCCTGGTGCACGAAGGCCTAAATTATCTTTAGCAGAACCTAAATACTGTTTTATTTTGGTTGGGGGTTTGAATACGGTTTTTATTTGATATTTCATGAGCAATCTGCCAATTTTTCCCGACAGGGCGCCACAATAAGGGATGACTGCTAAGCCTGCGTGTTCTTTCTTTGTGTTGGGTTCAAGGTTGCGTTTGGAGTGCATTTTCTTAAAAGTTTTGTTTATTTCCTGGTTAGTGTATTGGTTCTGCCTGAAAACTGTATGCAGGTGTTGTATTTCTTGAGGTAGATTTTCAAGATCAGAGATAGCAATCGCTCGATGTATGAGTGTAGAGAGGACTGTCTGCTTTTGTGCCGGGTGATGACAGCTGGTGCTATTAAGGTAAAGATCAGTGTGAGTTGGTTTCCTATACACCTTATGACCCAGGTGACCATTGTTTTTTCTATAAATAAGTAAATCCAAGAAAGGTAAGCCGTCCGGGTGTTCAATTTCCATGGTAAACTTAATGTTGGGATGGAGGTAAGATAAGGTGTATAGGAAACCAACTCACAGTGATCTTTACCTTAATAGCACCAGCTGTAATCACCCGGCACAAAAGCAGACAGTCCTCTCTACACTCATACATTGAGCGATTGCTATCTCTGATCTTGAAAATCTACCTCAAGAAATACAACACCTGCATACAGTTTTCAGGCAGAACCAATACACTAACCAGGAAACAAACAAAACTTTTAAGAAAATGCACTCCAAACGCAACCTTGAACCCAACACAAAGAAAGAACACGCAGGCTTAGCAGTCATCCCTTATTGTGGCGTCCTGTCAGGAAAAATTGGCAGATTGCTCATGAAATATCAAATAAAAACCGTATTCAAACCCCCAACCAAAATAAAACAGTATTTAGGTTCTGCTAAAGATAATTTAGGCCTTCGTGCACCAGGCATTTATGAAATCCCATGCAGTTGTGGCAAAGTTTACATAGGACAAACAGGTAGAACTGTAGAAGATCGCATCAAAGAACATCAACGTTGTATTAGACTAGGATACCCAGAAAAATCTGCAGTGGCTGAGCACACATATAATACAGATCATAAAATCAAATTCGACTCTACAAAAATACTTGAAAAGTCCTCTAGGTACTACGATAGAGTGGTTAAAGAAGCCCTATACATTAAAGCGAATAAAAACAACTTCAACAGGGAAGAAGGCCTTCATATCAGCAAAGCATGGACACCAGTCATTCAGCATATCTCTCCTCCACAGTGCAAAGAAGCATCGGCAATCACCTGATTGGTTCCGCACGTTTCTCCATCGGCCAGAGCTCGGCCAATGGGAAGAAAGTAGGCGGTTCTTATCGGCCGTGCGCTAGGTATAAATATCGTAACATCAGTAGCCTAGATTCAGTTCCCCTGAGGATGGTGGCAGAGTTAGTCGCTGAAAGCTTGGGTAGTTACCCTAATCTGACCTGGCTGTTAGCCCGAGAAACTATCATCAGTAATCAATGCCGGGAAAGCTTCAAGTCATTAAATTATCACAATTATGGCTCAAATTCTGACAACTAAAAAGAGCCTTTTTACAATAATTATTTGCAGTATTCGACTCATTAGGATTATTTCTGTTCCATGTATTTTACAAATTTTTTTCCTACCAGAGCTCAAAACATCACAGGATGTTACTGTAAAAATCAGCAATATGATATTTGGAGAAATTTAGTGGCAGTGAAGTTCAAATTCATACAACTCTATGTAGGCAGTTTTGTCACACTAGTCAGTTACATTTTACTTTTGAAGGACTAGTTTTAGAACTTGTTTCTATTTTCAATCTCAGAAGTCTGAATGTTGTCAAAACACAGACAGTAGTCTGACCTTCAAGGTTGAAAATGAAAACAACAGCTCCCAAAAATAATCCCTTCAAAAATAAAATTTAAGTGAGTGTGTGAAAACCAATTTCATATAGTTTTATGAATTAATGCTTACAATTTATGCCTGTTTTGAGGAATTTAGTAACTGTGAAATCCCACAAAAAATAAAAATTTAAGTGATGGGATGTTAAAAACTGAGTAAAATAGTTTCAATCTTTTAATTTGTTGCAATGCATACATAAGAACATATGATTTGTAAGGTTAAATTCTTCTTGCATAAATTTTTCTGCTTACTAATTCAAGTCCATTAAGCTGCCTTCCTGGTACTTCAGAAAAATCATATGTACTTACCATTATCATCACCAATTTCTTCAAACTCGTAAGTTCCAGAGAATTTCCTGACGCAAGTAATTCCCAAAAGTTGTGCAACCCAACAAGCATGCCTTTTGACATCCATTAAGAACATACAGCCAACAATTTGAAGAAGAGTTTTTATTAAAATGACGGTAACATTGTATCCAAGAAGAACATTCCATCTTCTAATGATGTGCTGCACTGGATGCAAGTAAATCTCTTCACCTTGCCATAGGAAGACAAATGCTCCAACTAGATAACCCAGTGAGAATAGGTTCACACGGTTAGTGCCAGCCAAGAACACAATAGCTAGGGTGATCCACAGGAATGATGAAAGACATGCTCTTTTTAATATATCCAACCATGACCTGTAATAAGAACGTATAACATTAGTGTATAAAGTTACTCATCCATTAATTTTATTATAACCTTTATACAGCAAGATATAACAGGATTAGTCATGGTAATGCAACTGTGAAACACACTCCACGTTTTGTTTACAAAATTTGACATTTTGATCATATTATGGTGTTAAAGTAAAAATGCAATATACAAATTCCAGTAATCATTTTGACTCGTTTCTCTTCTTTAATCCCTTCTATTTGCTAATTAAACCTTCTGCAGTTGTTTAACAGTTACTGTATGAGGTCTGTTCAAAAACTTACGGAACATTGTAATTTCATGCCAATGGAGTACTGGAGTAAAATGCGGTTAGGCAAGCCTGTTTATAATATGTAATTGCCGGAAGTATGTCTGTTATCATTCAGTGCTGTATTAAGTAGAACGTTGTCTCTCACAGTTTACAAATTTTGAGATGGCAGAGTTAGAGCAGCAACATGTCTGCATTAAATTTTTCATGAAACTCTGAAAACCTATACAGAGACACACCAAGTGATGCAGGAAGCCTATGTTGATGAGTACTAAGCCATGCTGGGTGTTATGATTGGTTCACACTCTTTAAAAGTATTCGGATGGAGTTAAAGATGACACGGATTCAGTACATGCTTCACATACTAATTATGCTCATGTCAGGAATGTCAATTAAATAGTACATGCCAATCGAATCACAGTCTGAGAGATTGCGGAAGAATGTAACATTTCAGTTGGATCATGTGACAATGTCCTGACATGGCATCTTGAAATGCATTGTGGTGCCACCAAGCTTGTCTCATAGCTCATGAGCCAAGACCAGAGAGACTTTAACTATCCCATCGTAATCTGTGAAGAGCTTTTGGAATACAAAAATGAGAATGAGATGCCAGACCGAGTTTTTTATTTCCAAACTTGAAAACCCATTGAAAGGATAAAGATTTGTAACAGTAGAAGAGATAAATAAAATAAATGGTTTTTGCAGGATCTAGGAAGAGATGTACCTACCAAGACTGTTACAAAAGTGGAAGTTGAATTGGGAGTGGCATATCAATTGTGGAGGAGAGTATTTTGAAGCAAACTGTGTACAATAAGTAAAAGGTAAGAGTAGAAAAATTTTGTGGACAAAGTTCTGGAAATTTCTGAACAGATTTCATATCTTACATAACACTTCATCTTCAGAGGATTATTTAAATATGACGACATAAAATGTTAGACTTTATGTATTCTTTCTTAATTATTGCTTCCTTTATTCTTTCCATTGATGTATCCCATATCACATACAATCAAAAGGATGAATGAATGAATGAATGAATGAATGAATGAATGAATGAATGAATGAATGAATGAATGAATGAATGAATGAATGAATGAATGAAGATTATATGAATAAAGAAAACACACAATTTCTAATTATTCTATTTTATAAATATAAAATTATGAAAATAGGAAAATATGAATTAAAGAAGGTGAATTACATTATTCCTGTAAGCTAAAAAAGTTGCAGTATTATTAAGTAAAATTTCTATACAATGGCCTTGATATAAAATGCTCTTTGAACGATGTCATCAGAAACAAAAGAATGGAATATAATTTAACAAAGGTATTGCTTAAAAATATTGCAGTATTTGGCCCTGACTGCTGCAGTCACTTTTGGCAACCGCTGGTATGTGTTAAAGTCAGAGAGAGGGAGCGAGAAAGTGCTTCAGTTTTCAAACTGACCAGAACTCTTATTAACCCTTTCACCGATATGGACGTCATATGACGTCCAAGTTAAAATGCCCCAAACCGATATGGACGTGTATAGACGTCCTGCGCATACATGCATTCAATGCTCATTTAACGCCAATTATTTTAATCTTGCTGTTTTACAATAAATTTAAATTAGTTCTATAAGGAATGTAAACGTATCCTTAAAGGTTTCTTTTTGAATTGTACACCTCCAAACCTGGATAAACACCCAAGGGCACATCTGCAGATTCACACCAAATAATATTGGTTTCCTTGCGAACTTCTTTTTCGCAACACACTACACATTTTCGAAATGGTTACAAGATTTTTGGGTGTGGGTGGTATACTTTTAGGAAAGTGTTTTCTCTCAAGTATGAGGGATGTGGTGAATTTTGCTACCCCCTAGTATAAAGAGGCCTCTGAGTATTATAATACTCAATTAGGTTACGAGCTCTTTATACGCGCAAGTACAGGTAGATGAATGTCTTTTACAGCTCTGAAAATTACTAAACAACTGTGCATAGTTACATCCAGTGGTATAAAAATACTTTTTTTTTTTACCATTTAACTGTTTTCCGTAAACAGGGATAGCTAGTAATAGCTGATACACATCACCCATATTTGTCCCGCCATTTCCCCAAACAATGGAGTAGCTAACATGCCAGCTGTAGACCAGTACACGTCACTGCTACGTATGTCCTAAAGATCTCCTTCATAATCGTACAACAAATCTTCCAGATTTTCTACAGTAATATCAGAAGCCTGTACACATCATACCCAAGCTAATTTATTTGCTACATTACGGAATTAAGCCATGGTTAACATTGAAATTTAACAATTTCAAATGTGCCATACATTTAGCTCTTGATAGCTACAAGAAATCACTCTGAACACAGAGAGAGTATAAATAACTGAAATACAGAGCGAAAACTGCTGCATAAGGCTACTAGAAACCTTGGTTGAGAAACACTGTAATAACAGATGCTGACAGAGTTTTCTTTCCAGTGTGTGAGTGTGTGATGCAATATATTCTCGTCATATTATCGCTTGGTATGGCATAAATAAACTAAACTTGAACCTGAGAAGTCGCTTGCATAGCTATACATACATACTATGGCTCGTATACACACAAAACAAAATGATTCACATATTAGGCGTGTTCGGCACAAAGAATGGCTTTTGCTACAGTGAAACAAAGTAGTGAAATTTCAACAATTTATTAATGTAGTCTCTACTTTATTGTTACTGTAGATATATACTGCCTTTAATGAGTTTTAAACCAGTTTTTATTTCGTTTAAATAACTTAATAAATACGGAAGATACGGAATTGTATTTATGATGCATTTTTACAGCATTTAACAATATAAATGTCCTGTTCTGTTTATTGGGTATCCGTTTCCGGCCCCTAAGGGGTTTAAATGGCCATCAGCGAAGCGGTTAAGATGTTGGCAGGAAAATCCCTTTCTGCTTTTCTGACTTAATTGAACATTTTAAAAAGCATTGCTTGAGTATAAAAGCATACATGAATTCTGGCTGTGCATTTAACTCAGCTCTACTCCATTGTTCCCTCAGCAGGCTCTTAGCATGCAGGCAAGCAGCAGTTGTTTATGCAAAGAGAAAAGGAGTGTCCCAATTTCAACACAAAGAGAGGTGTGTATGAGGGTTTACGAGTGTTTATACAGCACAAACAACTTTAAGATATGTCCCTTACAGAGTATATCACAATTGAGAAGAAATATGCATTTTCTTTACTTACCTAATGTATGTTATGTGATCTGGAACAGGATTAACAAATCCAGGTTGCTCCATTTCTTTAAGAATACTTTTGTTGCTGCCACCGGCATACACTTGGTTTGCATATCGCCTCTCAATGCGAAATACAAGACTTTGGCGGCAAACAAACAGCAGTAATATGTAATCACCTGTAAGATGAATTAAAATAATTCAGACATTGATATAGTCTTATTTAAGAGCACAGTATCTGTTCAACAGCTGGCTGCAGTTTGCTAACACCAAACCATTCTGTTTAATAGTTCAACATAAAATACATTAAATTTCCGATAAAAATACTTTCTTTTATTATATTATTAAATGTGTACTTACTACAAATATGTTCTTGTTATATTACTACAGTAATACTCAAGTACAGTTGTACTCAAGTTCAAAAGTATTCATTTTATTTTTCTTGAGTCTAGGGACAGAGATTGGTTTGGCTCACAGAATGCAAAAACTTGTGAATGCATGTATATGCTTCCACAGCTCGTGCCTTGAATGAGTGTCCTTAGCTTCCAGTAAGGGCTACATCATTTTGGCTGGACTTTCTGACATTTTGTTCTTCTAACAGAATAAATTCACAGAACAAGAGAGATGACCTGGGAGAGAAGGATACAAAATGGATCACCTTACCCTACATTAAAAGCCATAACCGACCAGATTTTAATCATCCTCAGAAGCTACAACATCAGAACATGCTACATTTGAACCAAAAGGCACATATCACTTCTCCAACCAGCTAAATCTGCTCCTAAACCCAGGTGTATAGAGAATCAGATGGCACTGTGGAGAAGCCTACATTGGCCAAACTGACAGATTCATCATAACACATAAAAAAGAGAGTATGCGCAGCTTTAAACTAAACCAAGCCGATAAATCAGCATTAGCAGAACACATGGTTATAACTGGCCACCACATCGATTTTGACAACATGGAACTTCTAGCCACCTGCAGCATCTTCTCCCCAAGGATGATACGAGAAAGCATAGTAATATTCAAGGAAGAAAATATCCACAGGGACAATGGAAAGCAACTCCACAATACTTGTAAGACATGCTCATAAGTGCAGCTATTGGCCAGAGGTCAACCAGTGAGAAGCAAGGGGATGAGCCACGAGACCATCTCAAGCCCGTCAGTTCACTGACAGAGTCTCTACCACATAAAGGACCCAAAATTAACCAAGAAGATGTAAACAAACTTAAAAAAAAAACAAATAAAGGAAAAGGCAACCGAACTCATTTACAAAACCATCAAGAAACTACGACACCAGCACTAACTTTCATTAGCGGACAGCAGCCAATGGGGCAGAGTCATCGGGGAACAGCTGATATATAAGCAGGAACAATAATGCAAATATTGGACAAGAGCCCAGAAGAAGCTCACAACAAGTTTATATTGGAAAGACCAAACATAATTTAGAAGCCAGAATGAAAGAACATTTTCCAAATATTAGGTATAAACAGACTGAGAGATCAGCCTTAGCAGATCATTTTTGGTCCTTTAACCATGAAATAAATCCAGAAGTTAAATTATTAAAACAATTAAATGATCCGATAAATTTAATGGTTTGGGAAAAAAATATTTATTTTAAAAAATAAAAATCGTGTAATGAATTTTGAAATACAGAAATACAATTCTGTCTTTAAATTTATTTCAATTTCAGAGTTTGGTAGTACTGGCAGGAATGTAGTTTCCTCTAGTGACAGTAACATTGACAACGAGAATGAATGTGATTGAAGATGTAAACAAGTTAAATTTTAAATTTAAAGGGAGTTGATTAATGACACTAAACACTTACTTTTATAGTCATTAATCGACTCCCTTTAAATTTAATTTATTACAACACTTTTCAACACTTCCAAGAAAGGAAATGTAAACAAGTGTTTACAAAATCACAATCTCACAATTTCTTGAAATTTCCATCAATTTATTTAAAGATAAGAGAAGTTTCTGTTACAAATAATTATACTTGTGTAGTATTTGTTGTTTCTGTAACTAGCTTAATTTTTTTATGCAAGAGATCTTAGAACTTGAAAATACGTCATAGACTACATAATTATAAATATTATTAGTAATTTTAAATGTTTTAGCCATGTACTTACAGATAATCTTAGTGGCATCTGGTGGATTTTCAGGGTCAGGTAAAAACATCCATTCCTGTAGTCTTCTTAACACTTTTGTATCCTTCCAGGGATATACTGCAAGTTCATTCATAAGTGGACATCAATATTTGAGCAAGAACCACAAGAATTAAAGAAAATGATATAAAGAAGTTGTAAAACTCACCAACACAAAGCCCTGGAGGCAATCCCACTGCCATTGCATACTGTATTGGTATGAGCATAACAATGAAAGCTTGGTAGATACCCCATATCTTAGCAAGCCTCTCTCGTCTCAAACTGAATAGTACACTCAGCCAAATAGCATAGAGAACAGCATACATATCCATGCGTGAACCAATCAAAGCCACTGTTGCCATGAAGGATATCTGAAACAACAATATACTATGTGATATTACAAAATTGTATGTCACAATCCATTCTGTAGATAATAAAGACACTTTAAATCAGAACATTAGCTCTCTAATAGAACATATTGCAATAAAGTATAATTATTTGTCACAAGCTTGACTTATCTTTTTAAGAAAATTGATAAACTTTCCACAAAATTCAAGACACTAGTTTTGCAAAAACTTTTTCCAGTCTGTCACTTCCTTTTTTCCTGTTGTCGTCGTTACTGTCACTTTATAGGAAACAGGACATTGATATTTACAAAAAAGTAAGTTTCAAGCCCTTTTCATATAAATTTGGTATTTTTAATATTTTAATTTAAGATATACCCCTAAATAAAAAGGAATTTAATAGAGAATATAAAGAATATTAATATGCTTTAACTAGTGGTTTTAATTAACATTTTATATGCAAAAAAATTAAAAATTTAAATATCTAAAAAAACTAAATGATGTTTCTACCCTTAAGAAATTAAAAGATTATAATTTAAAAAAAAAAAAAGTTACTATCTTTGAGCTAATAAACACTTTCAAAATAACTTTAAAGAATTTGGTATAATTTTGGTTCCTCAAAATAAATACAATATAAAACTACTGATTACATATAAAATGAAGCTACTTACAGTGAAGTAATAAATATTACACAAATATAAATATTCGTTAATGAACCTTCACTTATCTTAAGAAGTTGATGTTAATACTTACTTCTTTCTTCTTTCTAAGATCGATTTCGAAGGCAAATTGCATTTGTAACAACGGAGTTTGTTTGCAATGGACTGGGGACAAATGTGATTTGCCTTCGAAATCAATCTTAGAAAGAAGAAAGAAGTATTAACATCAACTTCTTAAGATAAGTGGAGATTCATTAACAAATATTTATATTTGTGTAACAATATAAAACATTTGCTACTTTTTTTATAAAGAAGATAGAAAAATCTAGCATTTAAAATTTAACTGTTTAGATTACAATCAGGTTGCATTGTAAAGACCAAACGTAATTTAGAAACCACAATGAACATTTTAGAAATATTAGGTATAAACAAACCATTAAATCAACAGTAATAGATCACTTTTGGTCATTTAACCATTAGATAAGTTTGGAAGTTAAATTATTAAAGCAAGTAAATGGTCCAATAGATTTAATGGTTTGGGAGAAAATATTTGTTCTAAAAAATAGAAATTGCATAATGAATTTTGAAATATTGCTAATCGATTAAGTTTGTTTCATTTTCAGAGTTTGGTAATAAATACAAAAATTATGTGATACCTAGCAGTAGCAGAAATAACAAGAAAAATACAAACTGACTGATGATGCGGAAAAAAGTTTCCGAAACTAGTCTCTTGAATTCTGTGGGAAGTTCAACAATTTTTTTTTTTTTTAAAGATAAGTGGTCAAATAATAATATTTTATTGTAATATTTGTAACTTCACTGTTGTTAGCTTCTCTTCTTTTCTTTTATGTACAACATATAATATTTGTATTTTCTGAAGTACTACCTGCTGGATTCATCAGAGAAGATAGATATTGTCTCAATGCCAAGAGCCCACCATTAGATAACATAGCCTTAAATGCAACGTAGGTAAAACCACTCATTGCAGATTAGCCTAACAAATAAGGCTCACTTTATTTTAATTTGCAGGCAAATATATATGTATAGTAAACTTAAATGCTACACTCGCATTAATCATATAACTAAAAATCTGATATACTCAAATCACTTCGTCTATCCGTTCTTCTATAAACTATTTTTACAGAAGTTTATTCTCCTTCTTGTAAACTTTGATTATATTTTCATTGCAGGTACATAAGTCATAGTAGAATATGATTTGCATAGTACAATGGTGCTGTTTGAACATTCACGGTATTCAATTGTCATCTGTATTGAGAAAGCATTGCCATTAGCAACTACTAAGGCACTGTGGACAAGTTGAATTTACTGTAGAGTTATTTTAAAAGTAGGTAGTCCCCTATTATTGTTCAAAGGATATTTCAAGAATATTTTCAGCTATGACCTCATGATAAAGTCCCTGATCATTGAACAATTGTGAGGTGGATAGCACAGTTCAGTAGCAATACATAATGCCGTAATAAACATTTGGACAATCTGAAAACACAATAAATGTCTGAGCAGGTGGAAGAGGTTCAGAATGCAGTAATCCAAAGTCCTCAGTGATCTGCAATTGGGACACGCCATGGCACTGGGAATGTCTGCACTCTTCCTGTGCTGTTTTCTCCATAAACACCTGTAATTCCATCCTTACAAGGTGCAGATCATGCAGAAGTTGAATGATATGGACAAAATTAACCAAATGACATTCACCATGCATTTTCTTGGACGTTTGGCAACCGATCAGGATATCCTAAATAAGCTCATTATGTCTGATGAAGTCCTTTATTCTAAATGGGACTGTTAAGCAGAATTTTCAATAGTGGACTGCACAAAATCCATTACAGCTGCATGAGAAACCACTTCTTTCTCAGAGCGTCAGAGTGGGAATGGTATTTTTTTCATCTGGCATCTTAGCCCATATTTTTGAGAACACTCATGGCACTGCCAATATGATTAATGGACATTGCTACAGTGAGATGTTGAATAGCTTCCTTCTTCCACAGTAGAACAACAAGAACGTATAGATATGGTTCCAACAAGATGGAGCAACTGCCCATAGTGCCCAAGTTAATAAACGTCTTGAGACAATCTTTCCCTGGTCATCTGATCAAGATTTGGAGGACATTCATTGGTCAACATGGTAGCCTGATTTCTTCTGGTGAAGGACACTTGAAAAGCAAAGTATTCACCACACGTCAAACATTGGCAGACCTCAAGGATCAGGTAAGGGAAGCCATGAGAACATTTCAATGGCCATGTTGCATTGTGTGATGTATGCTTTCATGGCAGTTTTTTTCTTTTTTAATTTACATTCTCCAACGTTAAGTCATATTAGACGATGAATGAAAAGGGTGATATGATGCTCAAATGAGCGCAGGGTCCATAGAGCTTGGTTACCCAACATTTTTCTTTCAGGATAAGGGAAACCCCGGAAGAAACCTTATCCAGGTAACTCACCCTGACCGAGATTTGAACTCGGGACCTCTTGAATGTGATGCAGACTCGCTACCATCTACGCTACCGAGGCAGGCTTTGTGGCAGTTGGAAGATTGTATTACCAGTATTGGCAGGCACCTACCAGGAGTAATTTTCAAACAGACATTTGTTGCCCAATACAGCAAAATGGCATATTTCTATCTATATTATGTAATATTTTAAAAATATATTGTTGCAACGCATTTTTAATATCCTACTGTAACTTATGCACTGTATAAGGATACACCTAGCTGCATCAATGGTCAGTTTTTTAAAAAGTAGATAGCTTTACAGAGGCTTTGAAATTGCATGCTCTTTACAGAATATGAGAAAAAAAAATTGTAGCTTACTACTTGAAAAAACTATTTAAGAATTCAAACCAATAACAAAGAATATCTCAGAAATAATTAATGCCACAAAAATTATTTGACACAAATGTATGCACTAATGAGCCTAAATTTGAATCACATTTTGTCTGTGTTTTTTAAAGTTTACCAACTGTATAAGTTATTCGAAGGAAGAGAATTTTACAAGTTATTTCCAAAAATCTCTAATAAATACTATTCGTGCTAAGACAAAAATTAATATTTTGCAAAAACTGATCCCTGAGGAAGGTAGAGAGTAGTGTATTTAACATAACTGTGAAAACCACACATTTTTTACCTCATACAGTTTTCCTAATACCAATAAAGTATTATTATATTACAACAATGCAATGTAATTCATTATTGGTTGACATGTATGTGTGTATGTATATTTGTAATTACTCAGAACTGAAACATGATGAAAGAAATATTTTGAATAAGCCAAAGTATTTGTTAAATTCGATGAGAGGAAACAATACACTTCCTGCTGGCCTGGCAGAATGTGTCTGCTGACATATCTTTGTTTATACATGGTTTGTAATCTCTATTAATTCTAGCGAGTTCAAAGCAATATTATTCAGAGACTCTTCCATTTAAAAACCATTAAAAAAGTGTATCAGCTGGGTCAATGAGATACGATCCACCTTCCCCCTTACTACTGCCAGAAAAATCCAATTGGGTTAATGTGGCCTCAAATTATGTTTCAAACAGAAATAATACTTTTAAACTGATTGATGTTGAATGACTTATTCACAAAGAAATTGGCAAGGAACACAACAAGACTGGGAAAACTATGTGAGGCATCATATGAACTACAAGATGACGACTTTTGGAAAGAAATAGCATGTAACAAGATTTTGGAACCTATCATAAATTTGCACTACTCAGGCAATGAAGACAATGACAATTATGAATTATCTCTTAATGCATGTAACACACAGCTGCATGGATGCACTGCTGTCATTTTCGTTGGAATAGAAAAATAAGTAATTCATAAACTATAATTAATTTTAAACTAAATATTTAAACCATGTGTGTAATATACGAATATCCATGTTGTAATTTTGTTTACAACAACTGCATTATTATAAAACTTTGGAAAATTGAGTTTGCATTCCCTTATGTCTAGCGCCAAGAAGACTCGCAAGTGTGCAAGAGAAAGGGAAATATAAAAAGAATAGGGTAACGAGATGGCAACGCCAAATGCACTAATGCATCTAATTGACTACAGGTGAGTACTCTTCCCATTTGAAACATATAATAAACCTATTTATTAAACAATACAGCACTGCACATTTTTGATTTTAGACATACCTATAAACGTACCTAGCAGGTACATAAGTAGGAGTCATATCCTTGGAAGACAAATTAAATATCAAGTCAAAGAGCATTTCAGAAATGTCAAATTGAAACAGGAAGATTAAGTCAGCAGTAGCATTTCACTCTTGGAATAAAAACTGTCACCTTTACACAAATCAATATTATTAAAAGGGATGATAAACCAAAACAAACTGAAATGGGAAAACATATTAATATGGAATAATAAGGACTGAGTAAGGAGCTTTGAAATCTCACCAATCATAATTTGATAAAGAAGCTCATAGTTCCACCACCAGAGAGAATAGTGCAGATGACAGACAACAGTCGGATCTTTGTGATTGAAAATGGAAGCAACAGCTTCCGAAACTAGTCCCTCAATAATATAAAAATGTAAGTGATGCAGTGTTAAAAACTGTACAACTAGTTTTTTCAACCTAGTGTAGAATTTAACCAAGTTTTCATTTTTTGGCATGCTGCATGCAAATGTACAAGCATGCACTTATACACAGGATAACTCCCCTTTTTCTAAAAAAGCCTTTTATGGATACAATGAGCCTTAAAACATACATTTCTGATGAACTCTTGGAAATGAATTTTTGAGCAGAATGCAATACTTCCTCTACTAACTTCTATGTATTCAAGTAGTAAGGAAAGTTATAAATTTGCAAATGTATTTTTGTGATTAAGTCTAAAACAAATGCAGTCTACGTGACCACAGTACGAGACATAACAATTAGGCAGCATATTACCAAAAGGTTTAGTGATGAGACACATTTATACTGGGGCATATTCTTTATAACAAACTTCTTGCTGCAATAAAGATGTTCCAAGACACAATATACAGTAGAACCTTGTTTACCCGGATCAACTGGATTCAGGGCCAATCCAAGTTTACGAAAATCTGGGTTATCCAGAGAATGACAGAAAAATAATAAACATGTACATCACAGAAATATTTTTAATGGAGTTTAGAATTTACTATCAGCACACTTTCACTAAAACCACATATGATGTATGTACTGTAATAGCCTATGTATTTGCACTGTACAAGAACTAGTTGCTAGTAAAAAATGTAGTGAACTTCTGCCATCTCAATTCAGTGTATTGCTTATGAGTAGCAGATCTCGTATCCACTTTAACATTAGAAGTTCATCTGGCAATGTTTCAGCTCTACTCTCAAAATGAAGCATTAATTTCTCTATGTTTGCTACTGCTTGTGTATGGATCAACTCGCTGGTTCATCAACACTGAATCTGAATACTTTTCATTTTCAGTAACACTACATGATGCAATAATGCTCTCCTCTGTAATAGATTTATAACCTCCATCATTGTCAATTTGCAATCAATTGTCAATCTCTTTCATCAGTTGGAAAGAGATTGAAAATGGAGGCGAAGGCCTTTGAAACTAATCTCTCATTAATATAAACAAGTGACAAGTATCAATAAACCAACTACAAATACTTGATGTGTGTTTGGAGGAATTTAGTAACAGTGATGTCAAAATTAATATAAAAATTATTTGTGGTTGGTTTATTGACACTCGTCACTTACTTTTTCATATATTTTTGAGAGACTAGTTTCAAAGGCCCTGGCCTCCATTTTCAATCTCTTTCCAACCGGCATCTGTTGTTGTCTGCTCTCTCTGGTGGTGGAACTATGAACTTTTTTGTCAAATTATCTACTGGCGGGATTTCAAAGTTCATTACGCGATCCTTATTTTTCCAGATGAATATGTTCTCCCATGTTGTCAATCTATTTTGGTTTATCACTCCTTTTAATAATTTTGGATTTGGATCAATGTCATGGTTTTCATTCCAAAAATGAAATGCTACTGCTGACTTGTCTTCTTGTTTCAATCTGATGTTTCTAAAGTGTTCTTTGACTCTGGTTTTTAAATTTCTTTTTGTTTGACCTATGTAGCATTTTTCACAATTCTTACAATTTATTTGGTATATTCCAGATTTGTTACCTGAAGGAATTTCATCTTTTGTTTTTGAATTTAGTAATTTTAAAATTGAGTATCTATTAGTAGGTGCCAAGATGATATTTTGTTCCTTGAATATCTTTTTAAATTTATTAAATGTTTTTGGATGATATGTGAATGAACTGAATATGCAGTTGCTTTCTTTTTCTTTAATAAAGGTGGTTGCTTCCTTAATGGTTTTCTTTAGTTTAGATTTTCTAATTTTCTTCAACACCAAACTTTTGTTGTATCCGTTTTCTTCTGCTATGTGTATTATTGCTTTTTGTTCCTTGAAATATTCTTCTTTTTCCATGGGTATGTTGACTAGTCTGTGTGTAAGGCTGTTTATTATTGCATGTTTATGTGTAATTGGGTTGTGGCGATTATTTTTTATATAATTTTCTGAATGTGTTGGCTTCCTGTAAATTCCAAATTTTATTTTTGTATCATTCCTGATGATATTTAGATCCAAGAAAGGTAGTTGTCCATTGATTTCCTTTTCTATTGTGAATTTGATAGTCCTTTCTTGCAGATTGAGTAATTTTAATGCATCATCTAAATGTTTACTTGGTACAATTGCAAAGATGTCGTCAACATATCTATACCAAACCTTGATGATCAATGGAAAGGACTTTTTAATTTGTGTTTCAAATGCACTCATAAATAACTTAGCCAAAGAAGGTGAAAGTGGATTGCCCATTGATAATCCTGATTTCTGCTTGTAGTGTTTTCCATTAAAGCTGAAGAATTTTAGTAACCAAATCATAAAAGCTCTTAAAAAGAAACCGGTTATTTATACTAAAGCAGACAAGGGAAATAAACTAGTAATTCTGGAAAAAGAAGAATACACAAAGAGGATGGAAGATTTGTTAGAAGACAGTAATTACCAAAAAGTGGAAACTAATCCATTAAAGTACTGCATTGAAACCACAAATAAAACGCTAAAAGAGAGCAAAATAATCAACAAAAAACAATTGCACAAAATTAAAGTAGATAATCCAACATTACCAAGAGTATATGGGCTGCCAAAAATTCATAAAGCAGGGAAAGGCATGAGACCTATTACTAGTAGCATAAATGCCCCCACATATAATTTGGCCAAATGGTTACTAAGTAAATTTAATAGTTTTCCAAAATTTGGAAGTGCAAATTTAAGAAACTCTTTAGATTTAGTAGAAAAAATCAAAGATATAAATTTGGACAAAAATGACAAACTGGTTTCATTTGAGGTCACATCTTTATTTCCAAGCATACCAACAGAAAAATTGCAGACTGTGTTAAAAAAATGGCTAGCTACAATTGATATGGAAGCAATAGAAGCAGAAGAATATATTTCTCTAACAAAAATATGTATTGAACAAAACTTCTTCAGCTTTAATGGAAAACACTACAAGCAGAAATCAGGATTATCAATGGGCAATCCACTTTCACCTTTTTTGGCTAACTTATTTATGAGTGCATTTGAAACACAAATTAAAAAGTCCTTTCCATTGATCTTCAAGGTTTGGTATAGATATGTTGACGACATCTTTGCAATTGTACCAAGTAAACATTTAGATGATGCATTAAAATTACTCAATCTGCAAGAAAGGACTATCAAATTCACAATAGAAAAGGAAATCAATGGACAACTACCTTTCTTGGATCTAAATATCATCAGGAATGATACAAAAATAAAATTTGGAATTTACAGGAAGCCAACACATTCAGAAAATTATATAAAAAATAATCGCCACAACCCAATTACACATAAACATGCAATAATAAACAGCCTTACACACAGACTAGTCAACATACCCATGGAAAAAGAAGAATATTTCAAGGAACAAAAAGCAATAATACACATAGCAGAAGAAAACGGATACAACAAAAGTTTGGTGTTGAAGAAAATTAGAAAATCTAAACTAAAGAAAACCATTAAGGAAGCAACCACCTTTATTAAAGAAAAAGAAAGCAACTGCATATTCAGTTCATTCACATATCATCCAAAAACATTTAATAAATTTAAAAAGATATTCAAGGAACAAAATATCATCTTGGCACCTACTAATAGATACTCAATTTTAAAATTACTAAATTCAAAAACAAAAGATGAAATTCCTTCAGGTAACAAATCTGGAATATACCAAATAAATTGTAAGAATTGTGAAAAATGCTACATAGGTCAAACAAAAAGAAATTTAAAAACCAGAGTCAAAGAACACTTTAGAAACATCAGATTGAAACAAGAAGACAAGTCAGCAGTAGCATTTCATTTTTGGAATGAAAACCATGACATTGATCCAAATCCAAAATTATTAAAAGGAGTGATAAACCAAAATAGGTCGACAACATGGGAGAACATTATTAAATTTTAGATGAGTCGTATTTCTTACACATCTGCTTCACTTTCGTACCTATATTGAGGACATGTTTTGCAAATCTTCGTTTGCATCTACGGCTCTTGTGCGACTGACGCTAGATCCAGCGGTGTGGGTAATTCTGGGGTTGTTGCTGCCATCTGTTTATTTAGTGATGAACTGAAATGTGGGATTCTCTTCTAGTGGGATTTCAAAGTTCATTAGTTGGTTTTTATGTTTTTCTATGTATATCCTCTCCCATATGACGAATTCACTATGTTTTTGTACGTATTTTAGTAATTCTGTGCTATCTTCAATTTCATGATTTTCAGACCAGAAATGAGCTGCTATTGCGGACTTATCAATATTTTTGTATCTTAAGTGCCTGAAGTGTTCTTTCTTTCTAGTGCCTATGTTTCTTTTTGTCCTCCCTATGTAAATTTTTTCACAGTCTTTACACTTAATTTTGTAAATGCCTGACTTTTCCTCTGGTTTTATCTTATCAGTATTATTACTGTGAAGTAGGTTTTTAATGTTGTAATTGTTTTTTGGTGCCAATGTTATATTGTATTTCTTGAATATTTTTTGGAACTTTTTTGTGGCCCAGGGGTGGTAAGTAAATTTTGCAAATCTAGTTTCTTGTTTTATTGGTGTGAGAGCTGTGATCTGTTTTAATTTCTTTTGAAGTTTGAATAATTTTAGTTTTTTATCTACAAGGTTTTTTCCATATCCATTTTTAATTGCAGTTTTTAAGATTTGATGGTATTCGTTTTGATATTCTTGCTGGCTGAGAGGTAGATTTACTAATCTGTGTGTCAGACTGTTGATGGTTGCATGTTTGTGTGGAATTGGGTTGAAACTATTTGCTTTGATGTAATTATCTGTGTGTGTTGCTTTTCTATGAATGCCAAATTCTAGTTTTTCATTGCCTTTTTTGATTTTAAGGTCTAAAAAAGGTAGAGTACAGTCCTCTTCAGTTTCTACTGTGAATTGTATGCTGGGTTCTTGCAGGTTGAGTAGTTTCAAAGCATCATCTATTAGTTTGTAGGGCACTATTGCAAAGATGTCGTCTACGTATCTGTACCATGTTTTAAACATATGAGGGAAGGCTTTAGTAATATGTGTTTCGAAAAAGCTTATGTATAGATTGGCCAAAAATGGTGATAGCGGGCTTCCCATAGCTAGTCCTGAAATTTGTTTATAATATTTTCCATCGAAGACAAAATAATTTTGATGTATACATAATTCAGTCATTGCCAAATATTCTTCTATTGCATTGGCATCCAGGTTTATAGAATTTAGCCATTTTTTCAGTTGCATCAAAAGTTTGTCTAATGGAATGCTAGGGAAGAGGGAGCGGACATCAAAGGATACTAAAGTGTCATGAGGTTTTAGTTTAAGATTTTGAATTTTTTCTACCAGGTCTAAAGAGTTTTTTATACTCAGAGTATGGAATTGTGGAAAGGACTGAAATATTTTGGCTAACCAAAAAATTTCAGTCCTTTCCACAATTCCATACTCTGAGTATAAAAAACTCTTTAGACCTGGTAGAAAAAATTCAAAATCTTAAACTAAAACCTCATGACACTTTAGTATCCTTTGATGTCCGCTCCCTCTTCCCTAGCATTCCATTAGACAAACTTTTGATGCAACTGAAAAAATGGCTAAATTCTATAAACCTGGATGCCAATGCAATAGAAGAATATTTGGCAATGACTGAATTATGTATACATCAAAATTATTTTGTCTTCGATGGAAAATATTATAAACAAATTTCAGGACTAGCTATGGGAAGCCCGCTATCACCATTTTTGGCCAATCTATACATAAGCTTTTTCGAAACACATATTACTAAAGCCTTCCCTCATATGTTTAAAACATGGTACAGATACGTAGACGACATCTTTGCAATAGTGCCCTACAAACTAATAGATGATGCTTTGAAACTACTCAACCTGCAAGAACCCAGCATACAATTCACAGTAGAAACTGAAGAGGACTGTACTCTACCTTTTTTAGACCTTAAAATCAAAAAAGGCAATGAAAAACTAGAATTTGGCATTCATAGAAAAGCAACACACACAGATAATTACATCAAAGCAAATAGTTTCAACCCAATTCCACACAAACATGCAACCATCAACAGTCTGACACACAGATTAGTAAATCTACCTCTCAGCCAGCAAGAATATCAAAACGAATACCATCAAATCTTAAAAACTGCAATTAAAAATGGATATGGAAAAAACCTTGTAGATAAAAAACTAAAATTATTCAAACTTCAAAAGAAATTAAAACAGATCACAGCTCTCACACCAATAAAACAAGAAACTAGATTTGCAAAATTTACTTACCACCCCTGGGCCACAAAAAAGTTCCAAAAAATATTCAAGAAATACAATATAACATTGGCACCAAAAAACAATTACAACATTAAAAACCTACTTCACAGTAATAATACTGATAAGATAAAACCAGAGGAAAAGTCAGGCATTTACAAAATTAAGTGTAAAGACTGTGAAAAAATTTACATAGGGAGGACAAAAAGAAACATAGGCACTAGAAAGAAAGAACACTTCAGGCACTTAAGATACAAAAATATTGATAAGTCCGCAATAGCAGCTCATTTCTGGTCTGAAAATCATGAAATTGAAGATAGCACAGAATTACTAAAATACGTACAAAAACATAGTGAACTCGTCATATGGGAGAGGATATACATAGAAAAGCATAAAAACCAACTAATGAACTTTGAAATCCCACTAGAAGAGAATCCCACATTTCAGTTCATCACTAAATCAACAGATAGCAGCAACAACCCCAGAATTACCCACACCGCTGGATCTAGCGTCAGTCGCACAAGAGCCGTAGATGCAAACGAAGATTTGCGAAACATGTCCTCAAAATAGGTACGAAAGTGAAGCAGATGTGTAAGAAATACGACTCATCTAAAATTTAATAATTTTTCGCTTCACTGTGGTGTTCCGATACAGTTAAATCTCGATATGGGAGAACATATTCATCTGGAAAAATAAGGATCGCGTAATGAACTTGGAAATCCCGCCAGTAGATAATTTGACAAAAAAGTTCATAGTTCCACCACCAGAGAGAACAGACAACAACAGATGCCGGTTGGAAAGAGATTGAAAATGGAGGCCAGGGCCTTTGAAACTAGTCTCTCATAAATATATGAAAAAGTAAGTGACGAGTGTCAATAAGCCAACCACAAATAATTTTTATATCAACTACAAATAGTTTTTGAGACTCTTTCATCAACTTTGGAACAGCCATTGATATTTTTAAAACTGCCTGTAAAATCTTCTACACTTATTTTTTCTTCTTCAATTTTGTTTTCTGGCAAGTCACATACCAGGCCACAACTTTTTCCCTGACTTCATCAAAGTTTCTCTTCCAACCTGACCCCAAGTAGGTGGGGCCAGTACAATGAATTTGCCCACTGGCAAGAGAAATGCCTCTACTGAGAATAGCCATTTATCGTCTGTAATACAAGACCTCATTTACTACCTAAACAGCATAATGTTGTTATTTAAAACTGGTCTGGATCATCTGATATCTGGGTTAAAGAGGTCCAAGTTAACCTGGTTTTACCGTAACTTCAGTGTAAATTAAAATAATACCTAATTCATAAACAATTATATAAATATGAGAAGTTGTAAACATATGTATCTATTATATATTCAGACAACACTGAAACTTATTAATAATAGGTATTAAAGTGAAAGCAAAACACAAATTACATTATTTATATGTGATAAACACAAAGGTCTCAAAATGTTAAGTTGAAGCTAATTCAACACAGTTTTATATGCAGACAACATTTTTGGTTTAATGATGACTTACCTCAATACCAAATTTGAAGAAGCCATAATTGAACAGGTATTTGACACAGCTTCGCACATCACGGTCAGCATGTACACGACTGATCTCAGGAAACATAATAAATGGACGATCTGTTGACTGTCCTTTGGAGTTACGTTTGTGCTGTTGTCTTATTTTGATAACCCCTAAAAATGTTGCTAGGAAAATCACACCTAATAAAAAAAAAAGAACAGATTAATTACAAACTTTAAAGCAAAGTTTGGAAATGGCTTTCACAATTACAAGCAAAGACAATTCTTCAATGTATTTACGGGTAAAACTAAAAAATTAATTACAATAAAAATTCCTGGAATTGAACCATAATCAATTTGGGCCCGCCTCGGTAGCATAGATGGTAGCATGTCTGCCTCACGTTCAAGAGATCCCGAGTTCGAATCTGGTCAGGGTGAGTTACCTGTATAAGGTTTCGTCCAGGGTTTTCCCTTATCCTTTAAGCCGAATGCCGGGTAACTAAGCTCTATGGACCCTTGACTCATTTGAGCACCATTTCACCCAATTCATTCACCGTCTGATATGACTTAACGTTGGAGGATGTAAATTTAAAAAAAAAAAAAAAAAATCAATTTGATTTAATATTGACATATAACTGCTATATGAATTAAGCTTTCCATTTAATACAGACATCAATAATTAAGAAGATATTTGTAATCTGCATTTACACAGGTGAATCAAGTGCATCCCACAGATGATTTTCTAACCTGAAAACATCACTCCTTTTGCCTCCCCTCCCCCTCCAACAACAAAAATTACAATTTCCTTTAATAATGCTTCATCTTTTGTTTGGTTTTTTTTGTACTGTTTTTTTTTTTTTTTTTTTTTTTACGTCCTCCAACGTTAAGTCATATCTGATAATGAATGAAATGGGTGAAATGATGCTCAAATGAATCCGGGGTCCATGAAGCTTAGAGTTACCCAACATTCGTCTTTCAGGATAAGGGAAACACCTGGAAAAAACCTTATCCAGGTAGCTCACCCTGACCGAGATTCAAACTCGGGACCTAATGAACGTGAGGCAGAACCGCTACCATTCACGCTACCGAGGTGGGCATTTGTACTGTTTAGTGTCTATTCTCTGCATATGGTAGCACAGGCAGTAGACACTTATGATGTATGAAATGAAACTATTAGTGGCAAAAGAAATACAGGAAGGAAAACATTCAGGCCCAAGTTTAGGGTACCTCCCCAGCAGTTGCCAGTTATGAGAACAGAGGGAAACCTAGATAAAACTTCAGTCGGGGGATCAGTCCTGGTGGGTTTTGAACTGCAAATATCCCACTCATGAGTCTGTTCTTTAACAAATTCAGTCACCTCATATTGGTAAATATTTTGAGCAACATGTTTATTCATTCTTAGCCTAGCAGCATTGTTATACAAATGAAAATAAGTCTGCAGAAAGTGTAAATAACAACCTTCAGTATAGATCTAAAAGTAGGATAATACATCAATGTTTCATTTTAAGCATCTATCCATAATACCCTTGAGATTAAATGGATTATCACAAAACTGGTGGACTCAGATAGCAATGCTGGAAAGTTGAATTTTTCGTATGATTCAACTTCATATTTATTAAAAATGCAAGATATTCAGCAACAACATTGGCAATATGCAGTTGCACATTATCGTGGTGCAGCATCCAACCTGCTTCATGGAAATGTGATCTTTTGCACCTGATATGGACTTGTAATGTTTTCAGGGCATCCCTGTAGTATTGTCCAGTTACTGATGTGTGTGTAGGTACAACATGCTGATAAACCATTCAATGAATTTCAAAGAATGAGATGACCATAACTTTTCCAGCAGAAGCAACCACTTTTGCTTTTTGGGGGGTTGGTGATGAAGGAGATTTCCACACTGAGCTTTGCTGTTTGCTCTCAGGATCAAAATGATGTAGCCAAGTTTCATAAGCAGTGGTTATGTTTGAAAGAAACTCTGGATCCTGCTCTAACATCAACTTTAACTGCATGCAGACCTGCATGCAAATGTCCTTTTGTTCGGGAATCAACGGTCTTGCAACTCAGCGCGCACAAACACGTCTCATGTGTAATATTTCTGTCACCAACTTGTGGGTGACACCCAATGAAATTATTAATTTATAGATGAGTCGTATTTATTACACATCTGCTTCACTTACGTGAACTTACTATAACCATAATCATTGGCAACCAAAACATAACAAAATTTCAGAAAAGAACACACCCCTAGACAATGTAATTAATCTCTCTAAGCAAAATTTTAACACTGAAGAAATAGATATGCTTAACCAAGGACTGAAAACGTGTATAACATACTCCAGCAACCCTGATAAATTCATTGCAGATATAGAATTAGCAGTAGAAGGCTTGGAAACCATGGATAAAAATATAATTAGGAAAAAATCCTCTCCTATTTTGGAAAACTTAAATAGAAAACCAGGAAAACATTTGAAACAAATTAAGATAATTAAATCTTTAAGGAAAAAGGATGTAATCTTCTCAAGGGCTGATAAAGGGAACAAAATAGTAATTTTAGACACAGATACATACAAGGAAAAAATGTTAGAGTTTTTATACGTAAGTGAAGCAGATGTGTAATAAATACGACTCATCTATAAATTAATAATTTTTCGCTTCACTGTGGTGTTCCAATACAGTTAAATCTTGATAGACCCAATGAAATGTTCAGTATTTCAGAAAGTGATCTTAAGGTAATTCGTCGATCCTCTCTCACAATGGCAGCAGCAGTGTTGATGTTTTCTTCCCTAAGAGCAGTAACTGGAGCACCAGGTCCACCTTCCTTTGAAATTGATTGTCTCCCCTCTTTCAACATTTTAAACCACCTTTGAGCTGTGCTGTAGGGAAGAACAGACTCTCCATAGGCCTCCTGTAGCATTGTATAGCCCTCAACTGAAGATTGGTTGAGATGAAAACAGAATTTCAAAGCCGCTTATTGTTCCTCGAGTGTTACCTACATTGCAGTGGTAGGCAATGCTGAACATGTCTGAACTTGCCTGGTTTCACAGGCGGGAACTCGGAGCACCAACAATGAAATTACTATGGTGTGTTTGTTTCACATTAAGCTAACAGAATTTAATAAGTTTGAATTTTAGTACGAAAAATTATGACCGTAAAAAAATTATGATCATTCTTTACTGAACAGCCCTCGTAATTTATTTATTTTAGCATTCATTCATTTTCTGTTAATGATTTATTGGAAGTGGTTAAAATCCATACAAATTGAACTGTAATAATATAATTATTTTTATAATGTGCAACCAGTGACCTAGAATAGCTGTTCAGCGAGTTATTTTTTAGCTATAGCCTTTAGTTAAATTTTTTTATGATATGCCATAAACACATTTTGGAAGGCACTGCTAACTGCTTACGCCACCTTTGGCAGGTCATGGTTTTTACAACAGCTAGCATTTGACTGGTTGCAGAGAATGAGAGAAGTACTCTCAGCTGATTGGGATCCTATTGGAATGAGAGTAGAAGTTTCCAGAATTCCCCTCCCTTGGAATCTTTATAACCTGTTGTGATAATAACAAGGTTGAATTGTCAAACTCACTATAATCATTGCAGCAATCTAACTGCATTTAAGATTGTAAAACTATGCATAGACTTCTCAGATTTATGCACTGTACCTTTTCTGTAGTGACTTTGCCCATCATCAAATATGCTCCTGTGAGGTCATTGATGAGAAGAGCTTTCCCAGTAAAAAACTATCTTCAGCGACAACCACAGGTCTTTCAAGATGAAAAAACAAACTACACCTTGTGATTTGTGTAACTGAGCAAACTGACTGAGAGGACATGTAAATTATTTGAAGTATTTAAGTTCAGTAGAAGTATTAGAAATAGATGTATTGATATTTATGAAGATAAGAGTACTTTAAACAAATAGTGTGGAATAACACAAGATATTGTTTTATTATTTATAATTTATACTGTTTTTTTTTTCTTCTTATTCTAGAATATGTAAAAGTTTTAAAAATAGGTGCTACTTAGTTTTAAAGACTGCAAAAAGTAAGTACTGCATTAACAATTTGTTCTGAGTGAATTTTGTTTACATAGTATTTTAAAAGAATTAACAACAAATTTTTGGAATAAATTTATATAAAGTTATGTTTTATTTTTATGGCCATATTTCTGTAAGTTTCATATCATAAATGCTTGCATATTTTGCTGACATTTGAGTCATTAAAATTTGGGCCCTATTAATGAAAGGCCTTCCAATAGAGCCCTGTTTTATGGCACTTATTTAACAACAGCCTCAAGTAAATCTCTCTACCTACCAATGTAACCTTTCAGCAAATATGGTAGCGATGCCTCATTGGTCACTTTAAAAAGCCCCACCCATTCAGCATTATTTCCTGTTGTATCCTGGAATTAAAGAAAATATTTTCAGAAATCATACTTCCTTTTAATGTGCTTTTTTAATGTATTTCAAATTTTCAAAGAGTATTCCTATGAGTACGGACTATGATACAATGAAGCACAAAATTAATATAATTTTGAGTCAAACTAGTACTCATTGCTCCATTTATTGCTAGTGTTTACCTAGAACATGTTTCATTAGGACCTTCCTAACATCTTCAGCAAACATTCAGTAGTCAACATTAGCTGAAGATGTTAAGAAGGTCCTAACAAAAGGCGTTCTAGGTAAACACTAGCAATAAATGGAGCAATGAGTACTAATTTGACTCAAAATTGTATTACAAAGAGTATCTTAATCATCAACTATTGTTGTGGGTATCTTTAAACCATTCAATGCTTGGATTACATTCAATAAGGTTCTTTTGAATTGCATTTAATTTCCATTGTACATGTATTACATTTTTAGTACATACTCTCTAACACATTTGTTTGTTTGATTCCTAATAGGGAAAAAATAACACTTTAGTAACATAAGCCATTAAAATCATCACGGCAACTTTAACATAATTTTAAACAAAATCAATGCAGCAAAGTTAAAATTCAATGCTTCTGTCTCAAATTCATATTTCCTCATAATTGTAGCTCACAAAACTAAAAGTCTTCATTAAATAACGGGTTTTATGTGTACTGTTGCTTAGAAATAAAATCTGTATTTGTACACAGGCTATAAACATGGAAATAATTACCATTTAATATAAAAACCTTAGTTTTAAGTTGGGTTTTATTAACTTTTTTCTTCTTTTTATATACAAAGTAATGAACACAATTATCACAAACTGAGAGAGAGTCATTTATTTAATTTATAATGTTTGCCAATGCAAAGAAAGTCCCTGACAGGAATTTACCCTTACACAGTGCAACAAGGTCAGTGAATGTATGACAGAGAATGCATGCTACACAAGGATTAGAACTCTTTAAAAAAAACATGTGCCCTAGTCACTCAGTAGACTAAAACCAAGAAAATTTATTCATAAAAGTAGAAGGCATCCGAATGTTTTTGAATGGGCTGTAACTGAACTGACCCAGTGTCAAGCAACTACCAGGAGGGTACCGGAGCTGAGTCTAACCTCTCCCTCTCTGCCTCATTTCCCTGGGACTTTTTGCTGTGGCAAACTGTACATGGTTTAAAACTGAGTTTAGAATATCTAACACTTGTGAGGTGCGGCAATAAAGAAACATGATTCATTCTCTAACACCTTATGGCAATTCAATATATTACAGCCTATTCAATATAGTCCACTCCCAGGATCCTAAACTGCAAATTTTTGGTACTCAAAGCAATGTTGCACATCTTGTTTTTTATGGTGTTAAACAGTTATACTGCTCGAGATTTAACTGTATTGGAACACCACAGTGAAGCGAAATAATTATTAATTTTTAAATGAGTCGTATTTACTACACATCTGCTTCACTTTCGTACCTATTTTGAGGACATGTTTCGCAAATCATCGTTTGCATCTTCAGCTCTTATGCGACTAAAGCTTGATCCAGTGGTGTGGGTAATTCTGGAGTTGCTGCTGCCATCTGTTGATTTAGTGATGACTTAAATGTGGGATTCTCTTCTAGTGGGATTTCAAAGTTCGTTAGTTGGTTTTTATGTTTTTCTATGTATATTCTCTCTCATATGACGAGTTCACTATATTTTTGTACGTATTTTAGTAATTCTGTGCTATCTTCAATTTCATGATTTTCAGACCAGAAATGAGCTGCTATTGTGGACTTATCAATATTTTTTTGTATCTTAAGTGCCTGAAGTGTCCTTTCTTTCTAGTGCCTATGTTTCTTTTTGTCCTCCCTATGTAAATTTTTTCAGTCTTTACACTTAATCTTGTAAATGCCTGACTTTTCCTCTGGTTTTATCTTATCAGTATTATTACTGTGAAGTAGGTTTTTAATGTTGTAATTGTTTTTTGGTGCCAATGTTATATTGTATTTCTTGAATATTTTTTGGAACTTTTTTGTGGCCCAGGGGTGGTAAGTAAATTTAGCAAATCTAATTTCTTGTTTTATTGGTGTGAGAGCTGTGATCTGTTTTAATCTCTTTTGAAGTTTGAATGATTTTAGTTTTTTATCTACAAGGTTTTTTCCATATCCATTTTTAATTGCAGTTTTTAAGATTTGATGGTATTCGTTTTGATATTCTTGCTGGCTGAGGGGTAGATTTACTAATCTGTGTGTGAGACTGTTGATGGTGGCATGTTTGTGTGGAATTGGGTTGAAACTATTTGCTTTGATGTAAATTATCTGTGTGTGTTGCTTTTCTATGGATGCCAAATTCTAGTTTTTCATTGCTTTTTGTGATTTTAAGGTCCAAAAAAGGTAGAGTACAGTCCTCTTCAGTTTCCACTGTGCTTTATATGCCGGGTTCTTGCAGGTTGAGTAGTTTCAAAGCATCATCTATTTGTTTGTAGGGCACTATTGCAAAGATGTCGTCTACGTATCTGTACCATGTTTTAAAAATATGAGGGAAGGCTTTAGTTATATGTGTTTCGAAAAAGCTCATGTATAGATTGGCCAAAAATGGTGATGGCAGGCATCCCATAGCTAGTCCTGAAATTTGTTTATAATATTTTCCATCGAAGACAAAATAATTTTGATGTATACATATTTCAGTCATTGCCAAATATTCTTCTATTGCATTGGCATCTAGGTTTATAGAATTTAGCCATTTTTTCAGTTGAATCAAAAGTTTGTCTAATGGAATGCTAGGGAAGAGGGAGCGGACATCAAAGGATACTAAAGTGTCATGAGGTTTTAGTTTAAGATTTTGAATTTTTTCTACCAGGTCTAAAGAGTTTTTTATGCTCAGAGTATGGAATTGTGGAAAGGACTGAAATTTTTTGGACAGCCATTTTGCCAGAAGGTAAGTAGGAGTGTTTATATTATTTACAATGTGTCTCATGGGTATGTTGGGTTTGTGTATTTTAGGCAAACCATATAGTCTTGCAAGGGTAGGGTTGTCCGGTTTGATAGTTTTTTGTTCTGCAGTTGTTAAAATTTTACTATTAATGATGGTTTTTTGTACATCTTTTATGCATCGGTTGAGTGGATTAGAATTTATTTCTTGGAATTCTTTTTGTTGTAGTAACTCTAACATTTTTTTCCTTGATGTAGCTGTATCTCATCTAAAAATTAATTTCATTGCATCCATAACCTATAATCTGATTCCTTTGAATTCAGACAAATATGGTGGATATTTTATTACTGGAAAAGTGTTTCTCAAATAACTCTTTACATTATGGGATGATGCATTTTATGTGAAGAATCCATGAGGCACTCTTCCATAAGTCTGGTCTCCATCACACACATACAAGGATAGTCTTAAAAACATTTTTATAAAAAACCTGATAAGATAGTCTGACATGCAGTCACCCAATCAATATCCATAACAACCCAGATATTGAGAAACAATCATTACTGCTTTGCATTTTGATTTGCTCATGCATGTTGCTTCTTCCTGGAGGATTGAGGATTTTTCGCTTCTTCCTGGAGGATTGAGGATTTTTGCAATGCGCAAACTTTCACTTAGTCTCTAGATCATGTTGGATAATCCAAGTTTTGTCACACATAATATGCTTTTGAGCAAATCAGGATTATTTTCAATGTTCTCAGGAATGACAACAGAGCAACTCATTCAGTGTTCCTTTTGTGCAGTTATGAAGATTTTTGGCATAAAAATGTTTTTACCATTTTTAGCACATCATTTCCATGCCCAGATTATGCAAAAAGTGTTAACACTTTCCTTATTGATGTTGGCAAGTTCAGCATCTGTTCAAATGTTCAATCTGTCGTCTACTTTAATAATTTTAGCAACTTTCTCCATGGTCTCTTCAATTTTTATGGTAAAAGAATGCCCAAATTTAGATAATTCCCAACATCTTCCCTACTCATTTTAAATATTTTAAAGACTGAAAACTTATGCAAGTTAGACACTGATCAGTGATCACCATGAACCTGTCAACAATTAGTATGTTGGTTAGATAGAGACAGCCTGAAAAATTCAATGCCATGGCCGGGATTTGAATCGTGGATCTCCTGGTTTCCATCCAGTCGCTCTTACCCACTGAGCTACAATGGCCAACTTGCCATCATGACATTAAATTCTCCAGTTCACTCATATTTTCCCGGTAAACCACTAGGGGCACTCATTTTTTAGATACACCGTTTGTGTCGAATTACTATTATAAATACTTGAGTATGGTAGAAAAGAATAAAAAATTAGTTCTGTTTCTTAATTGCCACACCTTGTATGTGAATTCAACTTGAACGCACTCAGTTCCTTCACTTGCCTATCTTTTATGCACAAGATTTATCATGAGCACAAGCTAACTCCACAGTTGACGTCTTATTTCATTATAATTACAGTATTTAACACATAAATGCAAATTGCCCATACCATTTAAAGAGTTTTCTCTAAAAGCTACTGTATTCACTGTCATGAAACTTCTGCATATTTAAGGATGCATAATCTTCCACGGCCTGTGTCTCAATGAGTATCCTTAGATTTCGGTGAAGACTGTGTCATCTTGGTTAGACTTGCTGACATTTTGCTCATCTTGTTGAGCGTTTCTTCTGGGTTCTTGTCGATCATTGCATTGCTGTTCCAGCTTATACATCAGCAGTTTCCCAGTGGCCCCACCCCTTTGTTCTTGATTGGCTGCCTGTCCACTGATCGAAGTCAGTGCCAGTGTCACCGTTTCTTGATGGTTTTGTAAATCAGTTTTGTTGCCTTTTCCATTATTATTTGTTTCTTTAGGTTTGTTTATGTCTTCTTAATTCATTTTGGGTCCTTTATGTCACTGACACAGTCTGCCACATAAAGGACCAAAACAATCCAAGAAGATGTAAACAAACCTAAAGAAACAAACAAAGAAAAAGACAACAAAACCATAAAGAAACAGTGACACCGGCACCAACTTTGACTGGTGGACAGGTAGCCAATCAAGAACAAAGGGGTCGAGCCAGTGGGAAACAGCTGATATGTAAGCAGGAACAACAATGCAAAGATCAAACAAGAGCCCAAAAGAAGCTTGCAACAAGATGAGCAAAATATTGGGAAGTCTAAGATGACGCAGCCTTCACTGAAAGCTAAGGATACTCATTTTGTATACATAGTATGTACAAACTGCCAATGTGCCTCCATAATCTTGCACAAATGTTTATGCAATGCAATGCTTTTCTTCTCCAAAGATAAGTAGAGAGTGTAGGATCACCATTTAACATTTTTAGAACATACTTACTGTACAGTTAACAGCGTAAGTTTGATGAGTGAACACATTAATTTGATATATCATCTTTATAAGCAAAAGAAGTGAGATGAGCACAGACAACACATGAATCACCAGCATGTGTGTCTTACTTCCAAAGGACAATGCAATAACTGCCAGCAGTAGAAATACAAAATGTAACGCACACACCTGAAATGAAAAAAAGAAAAAAGAATGTTTTTAATTATTTTGCTGTCAATAAATTCATTGGAGTTACATTAAAAATACATGAAGCTGAAATAACAATCACATTAGAATCATTATTAGAAATTAACATTTGATTAAAAAAGGAACAAATTCAACATTCATATGCCACTGAAAGGCAGGGTGTATATGGAACAATAAAAGAATATTCATGTGTAGTTAAATTTTGATTATGTTAATAAGTCTTACGCCCCATTCACTAAGATAACATAGCACTAACATAACAGAGATTAAGCGTGGCCATGAGGGAAGGCCATTCATAAGGCAGGGAATGCAAGAAGTTGGCACAAGTTTGAAGATCTGTAAATACATATGGAAATCTTTCAATCACACTGCAAATTTAGAATTAAACAATATAACCAAACAATATCCAAAGTGAAAATTCATTTAATCTTTATGAATAAATGGACAAAAAAAGTGTCAAGCAAACATCACACCAGTATCTCACAGCAGTATTTAAAATGGCAAGGCATGATCAAATGGAATGGCAACTTGACTATACAGTTAGCACAATGCATTAAGTAGTGCCTTGACTGCATATGAATGCTTCCATTAAATAACATTTGCATAAAGACTGCACTTATGCTACATATGCATTTTTCATTGTGAATGGAGACTTAAACCTAAGTTTCTCAACTTTAAATTTATCAACTAAATAAACAGCTACTCAGAGTCAACATGAAAAATTCAATGCCATTCAATGGAGAATTTAATGTCAAGATGGCACATTGGCCATGGCAGCTCAATGGGTTAGAGTGACTGGACGGAAACCAGAAGTTCCATGGTTGAAATCCCGGCTATGGCATTGAATTTTCATGTTGACTATCAAAAAACATAGCCTATAGACGGCTAGTGTGAACAAATGATTAATTTCCATCAATTAACTAAAAAGCTACTCATTGTGTTAAACTTAAGGAAGAAACATTAAGGTTAAATAAATAACAAAATACAATCAGATTTAATGAAAATATTCTAGATCATTTTGAGCACGTTCTATATTACAAATTCAAATTCTGATATTAAACTTAATCTTTTGAATTAATTACTTTTGGGTTGTCAAAAGGGGACAGAAGCCAGGAATGGATCCTTGGACCAGCTCACTTCACAAAACTCCAGAAAATAGTTAAAATTTGGAAATCTGTGTCTTTAGTTCAAAAGAAAAAGATCTGATGTGTCATGCTAACATGACTATCTCTATCTTCACTTATTCCTTATACCAAGAGACCCAAAAACATCCAAACTGGCTGCGCTGTATTTTGCCTATCCGCGCCCTTGATCCTTATTGCCATCTGCTACTATCATAGAAAGGTGCAGATGAAACATACAACATTTTTAAAACTACTTTTAAAGCTTACATAGAAAATGAAGCTAGCTACAGTGAAACAACGAATATTATACAAATATAACAATTTATAACAAAAACTTCACTTATCTTAAGAAAATGATGTTAATTCTTCTTTCTAATTGAAATCGATTTCACTAACTCTTGTCCGCGTCGTCAGACAAAGAAAACCACTGACTGACTTTGACTGACGACGCGGACAAGAGTTCGTGAAATCGATTTCAATTAGAAAGAACAATTAACATCATTTTCTTAAGATAAGTGAAGTTTTTGTTACAAATTGTTATATTTGTATAATACTTTTAAGGCTTTACTTACCTATGTTAATAAAGGAGATGCTAAAACTGGCCATCGTCATCCATACATGTTTGGCACCTCCATCACTCGCCGTAGTTCACGTTGAGAAATACTGGCAATTTCCTGGGGATATTTTGTTTTAATTCTTCCAGGATGTGTGGGTTTATATACTTTAAACTTTAATTACCTCAGATATAGAAATTGCAGGAGGTTAGATCGGGTTACCAAGAGGGCTACAAATTCTACTAATAATTGTCTCCTGAAACACATTTTCAATTGTTCTCATCAAAAGATTGACAGTATGAGCTGTTGCAGGGTCTTATTGAAAAAAGACAAAATCACGCTCCCTGTCTGTAAATTCTCTAAAAGAGAATATGGGCGTCAACAGTGGACTCAAAAAAAAAATTGGGCCTTTAACTATTTCTTTGCTAAAGGAGAAAGGACAGCATTTCTTAATGTGAACTATGGTGAGTGATAAAGATGCCAAACATGTATGAAAACAGTGGTGGTCATTTTCCCTTTAATAACATGGGCAAGTAAAGCCTTTAAAAGTAGTTTTAAAACGTCATCTATGCCTTTCTATGATACTGACAGGTGGCAAGTGCTGAGGGCCGGACAGGCAAAACACTGTAGCTGAATAGGGTATTTTTGGATCTCTTGGTATATCAGAACTTATATAGCACTGATCTTTCCATTTGTGACATTTAAAATTAGCTATAAATAAACCAAATTATTATGAAAATAACATTAATATATTACTCAACATACATTTTGATAATATATAACTTCAACTTAAGTAATATGATCTTGGCTATATGCACAATATGCAAAACAGAAGACAACTGTCTACATATTGCAAGAAAGGGTGTTGTTGCTAATGAACCTGTACAGGAAATAATATAGGTCATTAAAATTTGTGGTAACCAATTTGTAGGCAATTTCCACTGTGCAAGAGAACCAACATTTGTCAGCAAAATGGCAGCAAAAAAGGCACACTAAAATCCTTATCTCAAAACAAATATCATATCTATCACTGTTTCATTAACCAAAATGGGTTCTATTATTTTTATAGCACTTCACCATACTCCAATTATTGGGTCATAGCAAGGTGTTTCATGCAATAGCACAGATTTTTCTAAAGCTCAATATCTAATTTGTTGTACTAGTTTTTTACGATTTTCAAGACAGTTATTCTAAACTGGCACCCATTTCATTGTTTATTTTCTATTAATAATAATTTAAAATATTTCTTCTCTAAGAAACCAAAAGCTTCAAATTTATTAATGATTGCATGAAATGCCACTGTATTACCTCTAAATTGGAACTTGTTGCACAATAAGTGCTAGAAAAATAATAGGATCTATGTTCCGAGATTTAACTGTATTGGAACACCACAGTGAAGCGAAATAATTATTAATTTTTAGATGAATCGTATTTATTACACATCTGCTTCACTTTCGTACCTATTTTGAGGACATGTTTCGCAAATATCGTTTGTATCTTTAGTCGCAAATCAAGCTTTAGTCGCATAAGAGCCGAAGATGCAAACGATGATTTGCGAAATATGTCCTCAAAATAGGTACGAAAGTGAAGCAGATGTGTAATAAATACGACTCATCTAAAAATTAATAAGGATCTATGTTGTTTAGTGAAATAATGACAAATATGCTGCCTGTTAGTGAATTAACAATTTTCCGCTGGCATTATTTTCCCCAGCAGTTTTTGGTTCTCTCACACAGTGTAAACAGCCTGCAAATGGGTTGCCATATGTTTAATGACCATATAATAACAGTAGTATGACAGTCAATCTGAGAAAATTTATAAGATAGAATAACAAATATTCCAAACCAGTAATGCTACAGAAAAAGTTAACAAATTGTATATTTTGAAGTGAAATCCATTTTTACGCAGAAGGCTTTTATCTATCTCTAGTGCTTGTATTACAACTAGTTTTATTATACTTACATCATACACACAAAGAAGCATAACAGACAATAACATCAGTTTCAGCATATGAAGCTCAAGGAACAGCCATAATTGATCAATAACTTTCTGAACAGAATATTTTATCTGAAGCCATATTTGGCCAATCTCTCTTCTTGACATAGCTGGAAAAAGACAAAATTTAAATACCAAACTTCATAAGTGTATGAAATAGAATCTGCACAAATAAGTAATTCTGCTACTGCTTTCTTTTAATTTTTTACTAACAATATGACTGGAATGTTCAAATAAAAAGTGCTTATTATTCCAAAAGTTTAAGAAATATGTACTGATGTCACTATTTTAATCCAAAACAATTATGTAGCAAAATGTATGCCAAAACTTAAGGGCATGTTCCTCTCATGCAGTGAATGAATATATAGCTAGGCAAGTGCTTGGTTCCTCCTTAGCCCTCTTCTCTCCCCCTCCCTCTCCCCCTCACAAATCATCATCATCATCTTCCTCCTCCTCCCTAATTGTACCATGATCGTGGTGTTCGGGGATTCTTCTTTCTCTAGCCCTTATGCCTTTAGGCATCATAGAACAGAAACTTGGATCAAATAGCGTAATCCAGAATAGGTGATCAGCCCAATGCCTGGTATGAGAGTGAGAGAAGTGGAGGACAGAATGAGGGTGAAATGAATGAAAGGAAAGATGATAATGGAGCAATTGGTGAAACAATGGTGGGGAATACTGGAGTTCCCAGAGGAAACCAGCCCCTGTGCCATGTTGTCACAAATCTTACATTGTTAATATCTCCCAGGTTCAAATCCCGGCTATGGCAATCAATTTTTCCATCTGACTGTTTCTAAACTTTCTCCTACACATGGCTATTGTAAAACATCAATTAATTTCCAATATGGTAGCAAGTTTGTGCTGCAACCAAAAATCTTAGCTCTCCATTTAAAGTAATGTACAACTTTCTCAGTTAACCTGAAGCATTAAATAATGTAGATTAAGTTACATAATATTCTAAGGAATTTAGTTACAGTGACGTCCAAATTAATTCATAACACTATTTATAATCGATTTCCACACTCCCATTACTTGCATTTTAATGTTTTAAGGAACACGTGTCAGGAGCTATTGCTTCAATTTTAAACCTTGAAGATCATTCTCAGTTGTTGCCTGCAGTCTTTTCCCTGACAGTGGAACTATGAACTACTTTCACCACTAGACAGAAGACCACAGGAAACAACAGACAGAAGGATCTTCAAGATTGAAAACTGAAGCAACAGCTCCCGAAGCTTGTCCCTCAAAAGATTAAAATATAATATATAATAATATATATAATTATTATTATTATTATTATTATTATTATTATTATTATTATTATTATTATTATTATTATTATTATTATTATTATTATTATTATTATTGTTATTATTACTATTATTACTATTATTATTATTATTACTATCATCATTATCATTATACTGTACATACAGTTGAATTTTCATTCCAAACTTGTGTTATATATATGTATATTGTATAATTTTTAGTTATAAGTACTTGACGTGTCCTATATCATGTAATATGATCAAAAGGATGAATAAAAACTAACTAACTAACTAACTAAGTGATGTAATATGAAGAAACTTGCATCATACACATCGATTTTCTCTTTGTAATGTTAGTATGAATTTACTTCCTTGCCTTAAATAAGAATACTTTAAAATTTTAATTAAATCATAAATTTGCACCAAAAACAATATTTTGAAGTACTACTATGTTAATACAGGTGAACCTGATTTATGCATATATTAATGGAAAGAGGAAAGATTACTTATAACTTAGAATTACTTACAAATGAAATTTGGATGAGACTTTACATATAAGAAATACAGTAGCCTACACATAAAACTAATACAAATAGCAAAAGTATGTACAAAGAAAACTTATTTTGAACTTGGCTCTGCTTTAAAGAAATCAGTTAATTTGACTTGTTTCACTTTTCTTGCATTAAGTGCATATACCTCATTTTGCAAACTTATTAATGAACCTAAAGCCTTTTCAATACAAGTTTTTGCACTGATGTAATGCCTACACACATTAATTGCACTTAACACTTCATTCACTGTAGGTATTTCAAGATTTGAATTGTCATCTCTTAACAAAACTTATAAACAATAATGATATTCAATCAAATAATAAAATTATTACAACAGAAGAAATTCTAACAATTCCTCATTCATTAAAATAAACTAAATCATTTAAAATACAATATTTACTAAATATAATGCTAACTAATGTTAGTGTTGCTTGAAGCTGGTACATTTTCTTGACCATCAACTTACTGTATTAGGCACAAATCAGCAATAACCTCCTCATCCTGTAGTTCCCCACACACAGCTAAATTGTCATCAAAATGCATTATGGTATCGAAATTCACACATTCTGTTAGAGCTAGCTCATTTATAAGCACAATTCCATCTCTACCAGTATCATCACCATCACCAGAGAGCTTCTTCCTATAAGATACCAGATTTCCAAATTTAAGGAAATAATGCTTGATTATGGAGGATGACACTTGCTTCCAGGCAGTCAAAATAAATTCCATGGCTTGTTGTATGTTAAGGTAGAAATGTTCACTTCCCGCATCACTCAGTTTTATTAAATGTTGAACCAGCACTTTTCTAATGAACTTCAAAATTTGCAATGATGCCCAAATTAAGTGGCTGTAGATGATGGGTACAGTTAGAAGAGAAAAATTCCACTAACATTTTCCAAAATTATTAGAGGAGGATTGCTGCACATCAATCCATAAAAAGAAGGGTCTTTTTCATTTTAATGTTTAACCATTGCTCCATTAAAATCTAGACATCCAAGACTTCTTATTGACTCATGTTCCGTAGGTTTTGTTTTACACCCTTAAAACATGGATTCATGAATTTTCCCATCACAAATGGGAGAGGTTCGTCTGATCAGTCTTTATTAATGGCAAGAAGAACTTATGCAAATATTACTTTTCTTTTCTCCATGGTATTGGTCACCCTTTTCAGCTAATGTCTTGCTTGGAAGGGGACTGTAGAATAGGCCAGTCTCACCAGAGTTGTAGATATTTTGAGACTGATAATTGTTTATGATTACTGGTAAAACCTCTTCCTTCCAGTGTTGCACCATGATCTCATCCACAGCATTCAACTCACTGCAAATTATTAATTTTTAGATGAGTTGTATTTATTACACATCTGCTTCACTTTCGTACCTATTTTGAGGACATGTTTCGCAAATCATCATTTGCATCTTCGGCTCTTATGCGACTAAAGCTTGATCCAGTGGTGTGGGTAATTCTGGGGTTGCTGCTGCCAGCTGTTGATTTAGTGATGAACTTAAATGTGGGATTCTCTTCTGGCGGGATTTCAAAGTTCATTAGTTGGTTTTTATGCTTTTCTATGTATATTCTCTCTCATATGACGAGTTCACTATGTTTTTGTACGTATTTTAGTAATTCGGTGTTATCTTCAATTTCATGATTTTCAGACCAGAAATGAGCTGCTATTGCGGACTTATCAATATGTTTGTATCTTAAGTGCCTGAAGTGTTCTTTCTTTCTAGTGCCTATGTTTCTTTTTGTCCTCCCTATGTAAATTTTTTCACAGTCTTTACACTTAATCTTGTAAATGCCTGACTTTTCCTCTGGTTTTATCTTATCAGTACTATTACTGTGAAGTAGGTTTTTAATGTTGTAATTGTTTTTTGGTGCCAATGTTATATTGTATTTCTTGAATATTTTTTGGAACTTTTTTGTGGCCCAGGGGTGGTAAGTAAATTTAGCAAATCTAATTTCTTGTTTTATTGGTGTGAGAGCTGTGATCTGTTTTAATCTCTTTTGAAGTTTGAATGATTTTAGTTTTTTATCTACAAGGTTTTTTTCCATATCCATTTTTAATTGCAGTTTTTAAGATTTGATGGTATTCGTTTTGATATTCTTGCTGGCTGAGGGGTAGATTTACTAATCTGTGTGTGAGACTGTTGATGGTGGCATGTTTGTGTGGAATTGGGTTGAAACTATTTGCTTTGATGTAATTATCTGTGTGTGTTGCTTTTCTATGGATGCCAAATTCTAGTTTTTCATTGCTTTTTCTGATTTTAAGGTCCAAAAAAGGTAGAGTACAGTCCTCTTCAGTTTCCACTGTGAATTGTATGCTGGGTTCTTGCAGGTTGAGTAGTTTCAAAGCATCATCTATTTGTTTGTAGGGCACTATTGCAAAGATGTCGTCTACGTATCTGTACCATGTTTTAAAAATATGAGGGAAGGCTTTAGTTATATGTGTTTCAAAAAAGCTCATGTATAGATTGGCCAAAAATGGTGATAGCGGGCTTCCCATAGCTAGTCCTGAAATTTGTTTATAATATTTTCCATCGAAGACAAAATAATTTTGATGTATACATATTTCAGTCATTGCCAAATATTCTTCTATTGCATTGGCATCTAGGTTTATAGAATTTAGCCATTTTTTCAGTTGAATCAAAAGTTTGTCTAATGGAATGCTAGGGAAGAGGGAGCGGACATCAAAGGATACTAAAGTGTCATGAGGTTTTAGTTTAAGATTTTGAATTTTTTCTACCAGGTCTAAAAAGAGTTTTTTATGCTCAGAGTATGGAATTGTGGAAAGGACTGAAATTTTTTGGACAGCCATTTTGCCAGAAGGTAAGTAGGAGTGTTTATATTATTTACAATGGGTCTCATGGGTATGTTGGGTTTGTGTATTTTAGGCAAACCATATAGTCTTGCAAGGGTAGGGTTGTCCGGTTTGATAGTTTTTTGTTCTGCAGTTGTTAAAATTTTACTATTAATGATGGTTTTTTGTACATCTTTTATGCATCGGTTGAGTGGATTAGAATCTATTTCCTGGAATTCTTTTTGTTGTAGTAACTAACATTTTTTCCTTGTATGTAGCTGTATCTAAGATTACTATTTTGTTCCCTTTATCAGCCCTTGAGAAGATTACATCCTTTTTCCTTAAAGATTTAATTATCTTAATTTGTTTCAAATGTTTTCCTGGTTTTTTATTTATTAAGTTTTCCAATATAGGAGATGATTTTTTCTTAATTATATTTTTGTCCATGGTTTCCAAGCGTTCTACTGCTAATTCTATATCTGCAATGAATTCATCCGGGTTGCTGGAGTATGTTATACATGTTTTTAGGCCTTGGTTAAGCACATCTATTTCTTCAGTGTTAAAATTTAAAATGGATCAAGCTTTAGTCGCATAAGAGCCGAAGATGCAAATGATGATTTGCGAAACATGTCCTCAAAATAGGTATGAAAGTGAAGCAGATGTGTAATAAATACGACTCAGCTAAAAATTAATAATTATTTCGCTTCACTGTGGTGTTCCAATACAGTTAAATCTCGATCACTGCAAATTGTTTTCCATGCGATTCCACGATCTTTAAATCCTTGCAACCATCTAGATGAAACCTTAAAATCAACCATGATGTTCATAATTTTAGCTAAATCTATTGCTTTTGCTTTCAATATGCCGCCATTAATTGATAGAACTGCAGCCCATTTCTGATGAAACCTGTTACTGATGAATGTACACAACATATATAAAACAAGAAATTCCTAAGTATGAAGCGATTTTGGTTTTGTGTGGATTAAGTTCCACCTCTTGTATGAATTTTACTTCCTGATCTAGTATATAACATTTCCTTTTCCTGTTCTCCATGGCTGATTAAAAGCAACTGAGAACTGAAGGTCAAGCCATTCTTCAACAGTAAACACCAAATGGCAAACATTTTTTTACTTCACTTCTCGTTTGTCATTATGTCACTGTTGCACCAAAACCCATTTGCTCAGTTTGTGTTTTTGTCAACTGCAACACGGAAAGTACTCCTTGAGTTTCTTTTAAGATAGTGAATGGAAAGTTTATAATATTGTTACATTTCTGAATTAATTGTGTACATTATAAAAATCTTGAGATATCTTTATAAAACATTATTTTGTACAAACACTGACTTGTCCTCATTGGATGTGACTTGTTAATTTACAAGTATAATTAATTGCACTGTAAATTCTCAATTTGACGTGACATATCATAGTACTCATGTACAATGTATGATTTACAAGATGAATAAATTTATCTATCTATATGCTCATTTAAGTATATAAAACTTGTTTTATATGTTTCATGCATATTAACACAGGGAATAATTCCTTTTTTCCACACATAGTAATGTGGTAAGGTTGCATCTCTTCTCACACAACTCACACATACACATGTCTTCTGGTTCGTGATACATCTTGTTGCATATTCTCTGGTAGAATCCATGTACAGCCATTCTGGTCACTATGTGTTGCAGCTTGTAGTTCACTGTCATCCAACTGTCATTTGTCATGGCCTCTGTGCAAAGCTTATCCCAGAACTCATTTGTTTCCTCTTCCTCCACTGCTACCTCTGTTGTGTGAAGTAAGTATCTCAGCATCAGATCTTGTTTCTCTAGCCATTATATATATCAGTCTGGATGGGACCTATTTTGAAAATCCCATTACCCTTTTTAGGTATATGGCCTTCAGTTTTTCCAGGCTTTCTAGTTGTCTTTCTGTTAACCATTCCATATTATTTCCAGCCTGTAGGTTGGCACTGGTAGTATTCCGAACTAAAATAGCCTCATTGCTGTTTTGAAGGATAGGTTTTGTATGTTCATTATGTCATTTAAGGCTCTCACTGCTTCTATCAGTCTGTTTCATGTGCACTGTGAATGATTTCCCACTCATCTGTATTGTGACTCCTAAATATTGTGACTTTGTGGGTTTGTAGAATTAAAAGTCCAAAGTTGCAGAAATTCTAAATGTTCTTTATTTGCATAGAAACACGCTTCGTAGCAGCAGAATTACATCACATATCACAATCTACAACACCAAGGTCGATGACAATAAAAAACAGCATTCTGATTACATCTGTTTACAACTTTCTTGTTACGACATCTGTTCACGACTCTCGCGACTCACTCTTGGCGAGTCGTTGCCTTCTTAAATACCTCATTGATAAATTCTACATATTTCCAGAACAATAAAGAAACCGAATATTCTTTCACCTTCCAGAAGCGTAACTTAATCTATGCCAGCAAGTCCTTTATCTCAGCTATCTTTATTTGCCGGCTCTTTGTGTACACTAGCTGCGCTATCGTAGATAACAGCTTCACAACAATATTTATAGGTGTTGGCTTTCTTCAGTGGCTGATCTTTGCAGTAAATTTCCATGTTTGTTTATAGTCTGCCTCCTTTCCACAAAACCATGTGCTCTGTCTTGTCTTTGTTTATGGTGAGTTCGTTCCTTTCTGCCCATACTGCTAGAGTTCATTGCTTTCTGTAGTTTCACTTTATTTCTTGAGGTGATTGCCGTATCATCTGCATACATATATACTGCTATCTCCTGCATTTCTTTCTCACTGCTGTTATAACGTTGTGCAAGAGTACATTAAATAGTATTGGGCTTACTGGTTCGCCCTGTAAAACCCTTTTATTTGTGTTATCCAATTTGATTTGCTTACACCATCTTGAATTTAGACTTGGCTGTCTGCTAGAATGTTGGTTAATATTGTTGTCAACCAGGGGTCTTTTATAATACTTTTCAGTTTGCTCATTAGTTTTCCTCTGTTCAGCGTGTCAAACACTTTGGAATAGTCTACAAAAAGAATGTGTAGCTTTCCTTTTTCCCTCTTTAGCTTTTCCTCTATATTTTTTATTAGACATTCGCTGCTGCACGAATTGATCTTCCTCTGCAGAAGCTGAATTGTTCATCAGGAAGGCATTTTGCTTTTGGGTTTATTCTCATTATTAGTCATATGCTGTTTTTCTCATATATAAATGAGACCTATGCATAGTGTCGCAAACCCGATCGCGATAGTGCAGCATGTGTACACAAAGAGCCGGCAAATAAAGATAGCACAGATAATTAACAGACTGATAGTATATCACGGAGATAAACAGCCTGTGTAGTGTCGGAAATAAAAGACTTGCCGACAGATATAATTACACTCTAGAACAGTCGAGTTTTATCTGGTGACATGTTAGAGAAACTTCCATAACAGTCTCGAATTATGAATGAGATATTTAAGGAAGTAACGACTCACCAAGAGTCAGTTGTAGAGTGTTGTAATGAGAGCTGATGTAATCAGAGCACTGTTTGTTATTGTCATCGACCTTGGTAGAGTGTGTGTATGTGTCATAATGCTGTTACGTGAAAATTGAACAGTGTATTTCTACGGAAATAAAGAACATTTGGAATTTCGGCATATTGGACTTTTAATACTACGAACCCACGAAGTCGCAATATTTATGTATAAATACGAGTTATGTGGAACTGGATTATGTATAAAGCAGTTTCCGTTATAAAGGATAACAGAACAGTTCAGTGTGATTACTTACTCTTAAGTGTACGTAAAGAAGGCATTGCAGCATTTTCTTTCTCATCTTTAGCTTCATCAGGAATGTCCTCTTCCCTTAAATCGCCACCTGCCACTGAACTACCAGCATAAACACTTGCAGTTCTCTCACTTGCTCTGTAAAATAAAAATCTGATGCATTACTTTCACAAGACCTTCTATACCCATTTTTTTATATACTAATCTTACAAATGTTTATTATTTTATCTACTTCACATTAATCATGATAAACCCTTCAGGTTTACAACATGGTTCTTCATTTAAAACCTAACAGAGCACACAGCATTTTACATCTCCTGTGACCTTGTTGATTCCACCACTACCAGCTGCCACTGTGCGCGGGGGCTAGAGACATAGGCACATGTTTCAAATGTTCAGCAACCAAATACATCCCAAAATTAGTACAACAGATGGAAATTTCAGTCTTCTGCACATATAGCAGCTAGATTATTAAAACTAAAGCCATATAAGTGTACAAGTGTCCATGCTTGTAAACTATGTGACACAGTATCAAATGCATTATTGTAAATGGTTTCTTTCATCAGTGAATATCTGTTTAACTGATCCACAACTTCTGTTCTTTTCCAATGAGCCATGGTTCCACCTCAGTGGTCATGTCAACACTCATAACAGTCGGTACTGGGCCTCTAAAAATCCACATCATGTTCAAGAAATCTCTTGCTATGACTGGAAAGTTTAGTTTGGTGTGCTGTTAGCACTAGACTCTTTAATTGGTCCAATATTCTAAAAGCAGACTGTAATTGCAGAGAGGTACCGAAATGACATTTTGACCCCATTTTATCAAACTGACTGAAGAGAGATCACATGGAAAGCTTCAACAACATTCTGCTACTGCTCATATAGCAAAGGAGTCCATGATTAAAACTAGGGAAGTGCTTGAAGACAGAATAATTAGTGTTGGTGTATGGCCTTCTTGATAACCTTATCTAACAGTGTGGGGTAACCTGAAAGACAAAGTTCACGAGACAAATCCTCACACATTGGAAGAACTAAAACAAAATGTTAAAACTGAAATCTGAAACATTACAGTGGCCCAACTTAATCAGAATATGTTCTCCCAATATAATGCTTGTTTAGCCAAGGGTGGACAAATTTCCAGCATTCTGTAAGGTAAGAGTGTTATACATGCTTTGCGCAAGGAGTTTATATGGAACAAAGTCGGATGTGACACACCCAATTACATACAGGCGCTGTGCCCCTTTGGTTTTAAATGAAGTACTCGGCACATACTGGCACTGAAATTCCATATTCTTTCCAAAGCATTGCAAGAAACAACTGAATGGTGACAGCACTTCAAAATACAAAAGTGTTGAACAATGTAAACCTATCACGTCTTTTAGAAATGGCTGCCACAAGAAAATTTGAAATAAATTGCGTGTTTTTAGAGAATTTTATATTTTTTTGAATGGTAAGCTACCTTCTTGGAAGGGAGAGTTTACGAGTATCTTTTTAATGTTTTTCTAGTTATGTGAACTTAAAAGAAATTCATTTTGAGTGTAGAGGCTTTTCATAAAAAATTCTTTAATTTTTATTGCTTATGTAAAAACATTAAATCTATATTATTTAACAAAAATAATTAACAGCCATTATAAGAAAATCTAAATCTAAAATGGGTATGACTAATGATAGAGTAATCAACATACCCACGGATAAAGCAGAACACTTTGTCTAGTGTCTTTAATCGACTCTCTTTAAAGTTAATACCAAAGAAGTTTCAAGAATTGTAAAAAATGCTACATAGGTCAAACTAAATGAAATATAAAAACCACAGTCAAAGAGCACTTTAGAATTATCAGGATGAAACAAGAAGATAAGTCAGGAACAGTATTTCATTGTTGGAAGGAAAAATCACGAAATTGATCCAAATCCAAAATTATTGAAAGGAGTGATAAACCAAAATAAACTGACAACATAGGAGAACATATTCATATGGAAAAATAAGGACCACGTAATCAACTTTGAAATCCCACCAGCAGATAATTTGACAAAGAAGTTTATAGTTCCACTGCCAAAGAGAGGAGAGCAGATAATAGATGCTAGTTGAAGAGGTTGAAAATGGAAGCAATGGCTTCCAAAACTAGTCCCTCAATAATATAAAAACATAAGACATGAAGAGTCAATAAACTGACTACAAATAGTTTTTCCGATTGTCAAGCATTCTGGCCTCGTGCAATTTGAATTTTAATGAAGCAAATTTGTTCATACTTATTAAACATTATGGAGTACAACAGATAAGTCAACGAATTAAACTCACTAAAAATATCTTATAAATAAGTTGACCATCTTCAAACTCGCAAATAACAAATCAGAACACAGTAATACAAACATAACTGTGAATTCTGCTAGTACATTTCTAAATTATCATTATACTCACAAAAACTATTTGTAGTTGAAAATCAATTGTTCTTTCACACTAGCCGTGAGTAGGACGCACTATGAATTTGTAGTGCACCATGAATTTCATATTTGTAGTTGGTTTATTGATACTCGCCACTTATTTTTTTTATATTAATGAGAGACTAGTTTCAAAGACAATCACCTCCATTTTCAATCTCTTTCCAACTGGCATCTGTTGGCTGCTCTCTCTCTCTGGTGGTGGAACTATGAACTTTTTTATCAAATTATCTACTGGTGGTCGGGCCCTAAAACACCACACACTCACTCTACTGGTGGTATTTCAAAGTTCATTATGCGATCCTTATTTTTCCATATGAATATGTTCTCCCATGTCAATTTATTTTGGTTTATCACTCCTTTTAATAATTTTGGATTTGGATCATTGTCATATCATTATACTATTAATACAAGTTTCTATTATAAACCAAAACATCTACGTACCTTGGCTGCTTGATGTCTGTAATGGCAAGAAAGTCCTTATGAAAATAATGCATCTGTATGACAGTGATGATCACAAAAAATGTTGGTGTTAGAAGTTTAATGAACAGTTTGCTAGTTTCATATCTCTCTAATCCAATATCTTTTTGCCTGTAAAACACAAAACACATATTTACAAATTTAATATTTATAGACAGCATCACCCAAATGAAAGGTAATAGCAAGAATATTGGAAACCCAGTACTTTAAGGCCTAGAAAAGTCTTATTTTTACCATAAGTTATTTTACACTTTTCTTCTCTAACTTTTGTGTTTTATGATGTTAGGGAGTCCATTGTCATGACCTTTTAAGAGCTCACAATTTAACTGAACAGTCCTGTTTGGAGAGTTTGCTTTACTGACAGTTGCTGCATTACTTAATATTCTAAAAGTATAGTTACTTATTTAACGTTATGTTAAAACCATTTTAATTAACTTTCAAAGTATTCCAGCAAAAGCACAATAAACAACGTAAAAGGGCAGTTTACTGTATAGCTGGTAATTCTTATTTATAAGTATTAAAGACAGCCAGAAAGAAGTGCCCAGTGTTATTCCCCTTAAATTGGTTGGAAATATGAAACATTTGAATTTGAACAATTCTTCAAACCTCCTTTTATAGTACACTCCAATAACAGCTTCCTAAATTAGCATGTGGTATCAATGTGCAAGATCAGAAAATCACTGCCATCGATATCAGTTTATCATCATCGATATATAACAGACCCCATCAGTTACGCACAATTAGAGGTCTTTAGTAACAGTGACATCAAAACTAATTGAAAAAACTATTTGTTGTCGGTTTTTAACATTTCGTCACTTACATTTTTATATTATTTAGAGATTAGTTTCGGATACTGTTGATATTCATTTTCAACCTCAAATGTTTATCGTCTATTCTTGTCGTTTGCTCCCCTCTCTTCAAGTTTGAACTTTGAAATCCCACCAATAGAAAATTTGATAAGGAAGTTTATAGTTCCACCACCAGAGAGAAGAGAGCAGACGACAACAACAGACAATAGTCGGACCTTTGAGGTTGAAAATGGACCCAACAGCTTCCGAAACTAGTCCCTCAATAATATAAAAATGTAAGTGACAGTGTTAAAAATTGATTACAAATAGGTTTTTCAAGTCCATATCAGCTTTATTTATTTCAATAAAATATTAACACCACACAAAATACAGTTTTCAAAGCATCATATACACAAATTATGTCACAAACACTGTCAGTCCTCACTACAACTGGACTGAAAAAAATTGACCAAAATAGTGAATGAGGATATAAACCTTTGTTACTGAGAAACACATTAATGAAATTTCACTGTATTCAATTCACCCTACTGGTTATCAATTTGTAACTAATAATACAAGATGTTAACTGTACAAAGCTTAGGTAATAAGAAGCATGAATGTACTTACATTACTGTCAAAACTTACACCTTCTAGTTTACATAAATGCTAAATTAAATTTGTTTTAAAGTGCAGAATATGAAATACCAATAATAATAATACTAATAATAATACTAATACTACTAACAATGATGATGACAGCGACGGCAATGATGATATTGATAATGACGATGACAGCGATGGCAATGATGATAATGACAGCGATGGCAATGATGATAATGATGACTGACAGCAACGGCAATGATGATAATGATGACAAGGACAAGGATAACGACGATGATAACGATCATCATCATCATTACTAATTCATAATAGGATATGTAGTATTACCATGTAATGGAGCATGTTGTTGATATCAATAAAGCAAAAAAAAAAAAAAAAAAAAAAAAAAGCCGTCGTCCTCTTCGTCATCATTATTTGTACTTACATATCTTACAATCTTAATTACAAGTTTTACAATTCTAATCTAGGTACAAATTTGTCAGCTGCTTATATTATGGGCTGATAGTTGTGTTGGCTCCCTGGCCATTAACCTCTATCCTAGCCCTTATACGACCTTGACCTAATGTTCTGATTGTCTTCCAGTAACCATTTTTATTGTTACTACGTAAGCCCCTTTATTATCCCAGTTGTTATTCCATATTAATTTCCTCCAGTTTTCAATTTCTTTACACTCCACTACATAATGTTCTAAACTTATTTTCTTTCCACATAGAATGCACTCCTTTGGTGAACCCCCTCTCAATATGGCTCCTGTCCTTAACCAAGCTAAAACCTCCCTCTCATATCTATCACATATGTCTGTATATGTTCCCCTTCCCCATTCTGTGAATATGAAGTAAGGATATTAATGCAACTTCTAAATTTCAAACTTCACTGTGAATTAAATTTAAAGGGAGTCCATTAATGACATTAACAACACTTTTAAATTTTTCCGGAACATGTTTCAGAGACTTTGCCTCTATCCTCAGCCGGCCATCATCAACTACACCAATGAGAACCAGTCGATGGCTGGCTGAGGATAGAGGCAAAGTCTCTGAAACATGTTCCAGAAAAATTTAAAAATAAGTGTTGTTTAGTGTCATTAATCGACTCCCTTTAAATTTAATTTATCATAACAACACTGTTTTCAACACTTCCAAGAAAGAAATTTCACTGTGAATGTTATAAATATTAAGGAATATATATAAACTTCCAATCAATTTACATATGGTGTATAAAAAACACAGAATATGCTTATAACTTAAAATCTGAACGTTTCTTAATAACATTATAAAAATGTTTGGCATACGTATGTCAATACTTTGCAGAATGTTTAAAACGTTACATCCTTGTGAATATAGAGTATGTCAAGCATGCATATTTCTTAAATGTCAAGTCACTTATTTTTACTTTGGAATGTATTCTTGGTTTTTGTCTACTTTTGCTTGTGTAAACCATGCTCACACAGCACCCAAGCCAGGGGCGGTTCCTCCATAAGGTTGCAGGTTTGCGCTACACCCACTGATTTTGAATATACAACAGATGCATTTTGTACATTAAAGCTGTACTTGTTTGCATTGTTTTATATACAAACATGTTTCAATTACACTTATTGTCTGTAGCTGCCAATGACCGCAGAAGTTGAAATAAACAGAGGTTAGCTGTAGGAGCCACCAGGTTTGCAGCGAAGTGTTAACCCAAGATTTTGCCCAAATGAGGGTTCTCTGAGGGGGTTGCGGGAAGGTGAAGAGATGGGAGTGGCTTCTTATACATTGCTTAAATGAAGGTTTATAAACATAGCTTCTCCTACTCTTAACAACGGCTATAGCGTGACCTTCAGGCTTAGCTTCTGTGTGTTCTGTTTTTCGAACACAGGGAGAATTTAATTAAATGCATGGAGGTTATTCAGAAGAAAACTCTGTTAAACAACAACGCCACACCTGTTCAGGCTTCTGGGTTTATGGCCACTTTGAAAGATTATAATTTTGTATTCTGGCTGTCTTTGTTCTACAAGATCATGCCCATGTGGACATTTTGTACAATCAGCTGCAGAAACGAGACTGCAATGCAACATTTGCCATCGCCCAGCTAAACGCATTTGAAAGGGAAGTGCAAAAGGTAAGAAATAGCGTGGATATCGAGGAACACGAAGAAACTGCAATTAAGAGGAGAAGAATAGAAGATCATGATGTGAAAAGAAGAGAAGCTCTTGAAGTATGTGACATTCTTAGAGAAGCAAAGGACAGATTTAGTTTCACGGAACATCTGGTAGCCTCAAATTTGTTTCATCAAGAAAATTTCTAAGACATTTCCAGAGAATTCCCTTAGAGAAACAATAAGGTTCTATCCTTTTATCATTGGAACAAAAATTCGTAGAGAACTGACTGTAATTTACAGTCGAGAGGAATTTCGTGGAATGTCCGGTGTTTTGTGCTTGATGGACATTATTAAGGAAAACAATTTATGTGCTACATTCAGCGAATATGTCAAACTCCTCCGAGTACTGTTAACTATGCCAATGTGTGCCGCTGAAGCAGAACGCTGTTCCTCAACTTTAAAAAGAGTAAAAACTTTCCTTAGGAACACAATGTTACAGGACCGATTGTCAGTATTAGCAATGCTTTCAATTGAGAGAGAGTTTGTTATGAAGATCAGAGACTTCAAAGCAAAAGTTATCGAAAGATTCGCCAGGTCTAAGGAGAGTAGAGCAGAGAATCTGTATAAATAGGTGAGTCATTACAACTCTGTATTTTATTTTTCATTTGTGCACCACCAATAATTTAACCCACCAGCCGCCACTGACCCAAGCTTGTCATAAAAATTGTCCAATGTGTTTAGCACAATAATTCCATTACAAATAAAGCCTAATCATCCCTACTGCTATTCTGTTTAAATTAATTTACTTTCTCTGAACAAGAACAGAGGAAATTAAAACAACATAACAGTAATAACAAGTAGTCATACTGCCATGGTTGGGATTTGAACTACAGATTTACCAGTCTCCATCCAGCTGCTCTTAACCACTGAGCTACCATGGCCAACATGCCAGTATGACAAATCCTCCAACAGACTCGTATGTTTCCCAGTAAACCCGTATGGGTTCTCATATACAATGAGATACATACCTTTTGTGGTGACTTACTATGCTGTAAGTACGTATATAAGTCACAAGTTTTATAGTTACCCCTATTAGGTTAATTGATGGAAATTAATCGTTCTTTCACATTAGCTGTGTGTAGGCTAAGGTATGGAAAGGTAGAATCAGACTGAAAAGTTTTGTTGTATTATGTAGTAAATTTTATATTCTTGATCTTCGTAATGATACACCTAGCACCACCTATTAAGCTTTTGTATAAACTGTATGCATCCTTCTTTTGTTTAATTTTGTTTATGGCATTCTTGTTCCGTTGTTATAGTGTGTCTGTGGTCTGAGCTAATGTAAAATTAGCAAATAAAGCTAAGTAAAACCATTAATGGCCTGGTTTATTAAAATATCCACCATTCCAACATGGTAGCAGAGAGTGATTATAAAGGTTGAGTGGTTCGGCTGCGTAAATAAGTCAAAAAAGTTTAATAAAGTAATATTAAGAAGAGGCCACACGGAAAGTAAGTCATGCCTAGTGTATATTAAGGATTAAAAAATACAGCAAAAAGGACGTCATCTTCACCAAAATGGCTAAACAAGCGATGCTTTAAGATATAATGATGCCCATTATTGATGGTGCAAACTATTCAAGCTGGAAATTAAGGTTAGTAGGTTTGTTAGAATACAAAGAATGTAACGAGCCTGCCATTTGCATGATGTCTGTTAAATATGCTGATAAGAGGCGGATTGGAAGAAAATGGATTTAAAGGCAAGAACTACAATAATGAGTACAATTTCTGACAAACAATTGGAATATATTAGGGAATGTACAACGGCTTATGAAATGAGAAAATTCAACAAGATGTATTTAACCCAGTCTACTGCTATGCAAATTATTTGTAGAGGAAAAATTGAAGAGATTAAATTTAACAACTACAATACAATAGAAGATTTTTTTTTTTGTTGATTTTGAGAAAACTACAAATGATTTCAAATCGGCTGGTGGGAAAATTGATGAACTAGAAAAGATGAGATACTTGCTTAGAGCTTTACCTCCAAGTTAGTTATACTGGAGATTTTATAGATGTAATTCCAGAGGAACAGAACAGCAGATTATGTAAAATCTAAATTAAGTGACAGACAAGAAAATTGATATGAGTACGTTTGCAACAGAAACCAAAGAAAGATGTTTTACCTGTGGAAAGACCGGCTATCTCAAGAAGGACTGTTGGCACAGTCAGAAAATTGGCCAAGGCCAACAAAGCTACCAAGGAAGATATCTACCCAGTCAATGCCAGCAAGGACTACAGAGAGGTTTCAACAGAGTTAGATTTCAGCAAGGTCGTGGCCGAGGCAGAGGGCAAGGTTACCCCCAGAGGTGAGTCGAACACTCAGCAAGACAGCTCTACAGCTGCATCATGGATAGCTCAAGTATGTAATCCGGAAGTAAATCATGTAATGGGCTGTAGTGAAGGGGAGTGTGATAATAATGAAATTAATTGGTTGTTAGGTAGTGGGTGTACACATCATATTATAAAGACTGATACATTTGTCTGTAACTATGTAGATTTAAAAATTACCATTGATGTGAAACTGCCAGATGGTAAAGTGTTAAAAGCAACCAAAGTAAGTACTGTTAAAATTTATTTTAAAAATTATTATAATATAAAGCACATTGATCTGAAAAATGCTTATTTTGTAAAAGGTATTAAGCAAAACCTCTTCAGTTTTTCAAAGATAACAAAAAACTGCACAATAGTAGCAGGAAATGAAAATGCAAAAATTTAAAACAAGTCAAGAGAATTAGTAGCTGCTGCTAATAAAATACAATTTGTATAGTTTAAAAGTTTTGTTTCAAATACTGATAACAATAAAATGTATGTGAATACAATAAAATTAACTGATACGGAGAAATGACATAGGGTACTTGGTCATGTAAATTTTCAATATTTAAATAAGTTGATAAATAATAAATTAGTGGAAGGTTTGCCAGATAAGATTGAAAGCACAGAAATGAAATGTTCAAATTGTATTGAAAGTAAAATGACTTATGTATCTTTTGAAAATAACATAACAGACTACTGAAATTCTAGAATTGATTCATACTGATTTAAATTTAAGAGTCAGGCATTGGGTTTTCATAATAAAATCAATAAGGCAGTTAATTTACCTGAAATTATAATGGATGAAAATGAAATGAAATATACAGGAAAGACAAAATTTTTAGGAGTTTGGATGGACGACAGTCTAAATTGGGATATACATATTGAAAGTCTAATGAAGAAATTAAGTAGCATTTGTTTCCAAATATCAATTTTGAAGCACAGTGTAAATTTGAAATCATTAAGAATAGCCTATTTTGCAAATTTTCAATCATTTATTTCTTATGGTATAGCAGTATGGGGAAATAGTAGTAGCATTATCAAAGTATTTAGAATCCAAAAAAGGGTAATTAGAATTATGATGAATTTAAAGAGAACAGATAGTTGTAAGCAATGGTTCAAAAAATTAGGCATATTGTCATTACCAAGCATTTACCTTTTAGAAATAATAGTACAGGTTAAAACGAACTTAGATAAATTTCAAAAAAGCAATGATATTCATTACCATAACACGAGAAATAGTTCAAACTTACATGTCACCGATCATAAAAAGAAAATGTATGAGCACAGTTTTAAATTCAACGGAATTCATATCTACAATAAACTGCCAACTGAAATAAAAAGCATTGAGTCCTTCACAAAGTTTAAAAACACATCAAAGAAATATTTGTTACAAAAGTGTTACTACTCAGTAGAAGAGTATTTAAATGACAAAGGGTAGGAATAAAAGGAATGTAAATTTTAATTATGAATTTAATTATTATGCTTAACAACTTATTGTAATTCTTGTTTCTTGTTACTATTTTTTGTGTACTTAGTAATTTGACAATTCCACATCATGAATGTATGATTTATGGATGCAATAAATGAATATGAATATAAATGTTCAGGTAGTCGAAGAAAACACTCAGTTACTTTGCTTAGAAAAACTTGATGAAAAGGATAGGGATATAGACAGTAAAATAACTACTAACATAAAAGATGAAATATTAGGAACCGATACTGATGAAGATTATGAAGATGCAAATGAACCTAGTTCTGATAATGATGTGAAAGACCTTGTTAATGATAATTTAAGTAACAATAGGGATGAGCTGGTCATAGAAAAAAGGTCTAAAAGAAAGATAAAACCAGTTGCTAGATATGGCAATCCAGTATCAAATTTTATTTATGTAAATTACATTGATGCAAATGTACCGAATACTTTTGAGGAGGTAATGAACTCCCATGATCATAAACAATGGCGAATAATGATGGACTCTGAAATAAATAGCTTAAATAAAAATAACACTTGGCAAATTGTTGAACGGCCAAAAGATAAAAAGGTTATTGATGTCAAGTGCGTCTTTAAAAGGAAATCTAATAATGTTTATAAAGCTAGATTAGTTGTATGAGGATTCCAGCAAAAGGAATATCTTGAAAATGTTTATTCATCAGTAGGAAAAATGCAAACATTGAAAATTAATACAAAAGTGAATCGAGATATATTGACACATTGCTTCACTCACACTATTTATTCACAGGACATGTTTCAAGAGCTCTTGCTCCTATCCTCAGCTGATACTCGATTAGTGTAAGTTGTAGTGGTTTCTTCTTTCTCCGTATTGTCAATAGATGGCGTGATGTACTTGTCAACTTACACTTACTACAACTTACACTAATCGAGTATCAGCTGAGGATAGGAGCAAGAGCTCTTGAAACATGTCCTGTGAATAAACAGTGTGAGTGAAGCAATGTGTCAATATATCTCGATTCACTTTTGTACTAATTTGTACTTCACTGTCCCTACGTTTCTTTCAAGTTTATACTTTGATTGAAAATTAATTTTATTATCATACAGTTGTAAAAATAATTTATTCATAGAACAAATGGATGTCGAGACAATATTTTTAAATGGTTATGTAAAGTCGAAAGTGTTTATAAATCAACCAATAGGTTAGGAAACTGCAAATAATAAAGTTTACAAATTGCAAAAAGCTCTCTATGGTATCAGAGAAAACCCTAGAATATGGTATGATTGTTTCAGAAAATTTATAGAGAAATTGAATTTTGTTCAAAGTAACTATGATTATTGTTTATATGTAAATGTTGAAAGCAAAGATCCAATATATATATATATATATATATATATATATATATATATTCGTTGATGAACTTTTAATATGTAGTAAAGATAAAGATAAAATAAGAAAGGTAAAAACAAGCTTACTGGAAAGATTTGCAATGAAAGATTTAGGAAGGATTAAAAGTTATATTGGAATAAATATTGATTATAGTGATGATAGAAATAAAATATATCAAACAAAATATATTGAATCTTTGGCTATAAAATATAATCTGCAAAATACAAAGTTATATGATACTCCAATGGAAACAAACTTAAAATTAGAACAAGCTAGGGAAGTAGATGAAAGTATAAAGTATAGAAATATAATAGGTAAATTATTGTATATTAGTATGGGCACTAGGCCAGAGGTAACGTAAAGTATTAACTACTTAAGTCGATTTCAAAGTTGTTATGTCCGAATACATTACAAATATGCAACAAGAATCTTAAAATATTTATATAAAGCTAAGGATTTAAAGTTAAGGTACTATGATAATGTAAACACAAACATTAGATTGTACGGTAGACTCTGACTATGCAGGAGATAATGTAGATAGAAAATCAACAACAGGTTTTGTAATTAAATTATTTGGAAACTTAATTTTTTGGAAAACCCATAAACAAAGTACAGTAACTACAGCATACATTGATATGTCAGAAGCAGTGACAGAAGTACTTTTCATTAGACACATGTTAAGTGAATCATTCAATGTAAAGTTTGATAAACCAATAAAATTGTAAGAAGATAATTCAGGTGCAATTGCGATTGCAAAATATGGTAATTTTACAAGGAATTTAAAGCATATTGAAGTACAGTATCATTATATAAATGAAAACTATGAGGGTATAATTCATATTGTAAAAATTGATTCAAAATATAACTTAGTGGACATGTTAACTAAAAGTTTAAGTAAGACCAATTTTTTTAAAAATAGATTATGGTTAAGATTTTAGTATACAGGATAAGTTTAAGAGTATTGTATATGTAAAAGATCAAGATTATAAATTTAAGGAGGGGTTTTGTATTACGTAGTAAATTTTATATTCTTGATCTTCATAATGATATACCTAGCACCACCTATTAAGCTTTTGTATAAACTGTATGCCTCCTTTCATTTAATTTTTTTTATGGCATTCTCGTTCCATTGTTATAGTGTCTGTGATCTGTGCTAATGTAAAATATAAAATAAAGCTAAGTAAAACCACTAGTGGCCTAGTTTATTAAAATATCCACCACTCCAACAAGTTTAATACCATTGCTAGGATTTGAACCACATATCTCTCAGTCTCCATCCAGTTGCTCTAAACCACTGAGCTACTATGGCCAACATACCAAAATGACATTAAATTCTCCATATGACTCTATTTTTCCTGGTAAACTACTAGGAGTTCTTGTATACAATGACATATGCACCTTTTGTGGCAACTTACTATGCTGTCAAGTACTTAAGTCCCAAGCTTTATAATTAAACCACTGTTAGGTCACTTTCCAAAATAGTAATAAATATATTTACAAGCAAAATTGAGAGAATATTGAAGAAATAAATGTAAATATCAAAGTATAAACTTGGAAGAAGCGTAGGAAAGAAAGAGGAAACCACTACAACTTGCACTAGTCGAGTATCAGCTGATGATAGGAGCGAAAGCTCTTGAAACATGTCCTGTGAATAAACAGTGTGAGTGAAGCAATGTGTCAATATCTTCTCAATTCACTTTTGTACAAATGTAAATATGTCTTTCAATTTGAGAAAGGTATCCTTTTTTGACACATTGACTTATAAAAAGCATTCTATGCTTTCTATTCATCTTGTAATGTATCTTTATCTGTTTTTTTTTTTTTTTTTTTTTTTTTTTTTAATGTTTTAAGTAAATACTTACAATTCTTCAGAGATCCCAATTTTTTCCCATTTTTGTGGAAATGAATCAAACTGATACGTGTAAATCAGCACAAGGATTGCCATTGAGTAAACTATCAGTGTTAGCCAGAACCCATACATGAATTTTCTCCAAAATTGATATGACAACTGAAACAAAATACAAAACCATCAACTATGATAGTATATCACAAAGAAAATTAATGTAACAGGCTTGAAAATTATTAAACTTCCTCAGCTCATTTCATAGATATACTCACATCTTAACTATACCATTATAGTGTCATCACACATACTATTAAGGCATGATAATGTTTCACTTAAGAAATGCTACAAAATTGCTATTATCTTCCCAGGCCTTTAGCATTTTTATTACATTCATGCAAACAAACTGTAATGCAACAATTATTTTAAATGTAAGCAATGTGTGCAATTTGTGTAATTTTCAAAAACATTTTAATATGAAACCTAAAAGCTTTGAAGAATTAGTGAACCAAGAAAAACACAAGTTTACCCTTTTCTGAACTGTTTTTTCCTTTTGTTAATTGTGCTGAGAGAATTATTTCCATTCTACAGCATCACAGCTGTACCTGTACCTTAATGGCAATGTCAGACTAATTTTAAAATGGACAATCTTCATTACATGTTCAGGTTTCAGCATATGCAATTCAGTTATATATAGTAAAACATTTCTAAAACAGAATGTGATCGTTCCTGCATTTATTTTCTGTTTATGCAGTTCAGTTATACTTTAGCTATTTTAACACAAATTAAAGTTAATAGAAAAAATTATGTTGAAATAAAAGATGTTTACACAAATCCTAATTTTTGTGATTTTAATACATATAATAACTAGTGGACAGAGTGAAGTACATGAAACAAACTTTTGTTTTAGTGATTCAACACATTCTAACATCAGTAATGCTACAAATGGCAAGTTACTGAAGAAAAAAAAAGTATCTGAAACTACTTCAATGCTACATGTGTATGGTTTTGGTATGATACATTAGGAGTAAATATTTTACATGTAACCCCACATCACATCTTGTTCTCTTTACATGACAATGTCTTGTATATTTTATTTGTCATGAAACACCAACAAATGATTGATATGACCAAAACATAAATCTTGTCAATGATTTGATGCTTTTCCCTTTAATTATAAAGTTTTGGTATTGTATTCTAAGATTGATAGTTCTATATGCTTCTGAAATGTTAAATGGTCAAGCTTGTGTGTGTGTGTGTCTGTCTGTGTCTGTCTGTCTGTCTCTCTGTCTGTCTGTCTGTCTGTGTCTGTCTGTCTCTGTCTGTCTGTCTGTCTGTCTGTGTCTGTCTGTCTGTCTGTGTCTGTCTGTGTCTGTCTGTCTGTCTCTCTGTCTGTCTGTCTGTCTGTGTCTGTCTGTCTGTCTGTGTCTGTCTGTCTGTCTGTCTGTCTGTGTCTGTCTGTCTGTCTGTCTGTGTCTGTCTGTGTCTGTCTGTCTGTCTGTGTCTGTCTGTCTGTGTCTGTCTGTGTCTGTCTGTGTCTGTCTGTCTGTCTGTGTCTGTCTGTCTGTCTGTCTGTCTGTGTCTGTCTGTCTGTGTCTGTCTGTCTGTGTCTGTCTGTCTGTGTCTGTCTGTCTGTGTCTGTGTCTGTGTCTGTGTCTGTGTCTGTGTCTGTGTCTGTGTCTGTGTCTGTGTCTGTGTCTGTGTCTGTGTCTGTGTCTGTCTGTGTCTGTGTCTGTGTCTGTGTCTGTGTCTGTGTCTGTGTCTCTGTCTGTGTCTCTGTCTGTCTGTGTCTCTGTCTGTCTGTGTCTCTGTCTGTCTGTGTCTCTGTCTGTCTGTGTCTCTGTCTGTCTGTGTCTCTGTCTGTCTGTGTCTCTGTCTGTCTGTGTCTCTGTCTGTCTGTGTCTCTGTCTGTCTGTGTCTCTGTCTGTCTGTCTCTCTGTCTGTCTGTCTGTCTCTCTGTCTGTGTCTCTGTGTCTCTGTCTGTCTGTCTCTCTGTCTGTCTGTGTCTCTGTCTGTCTGTCTCTCTGTCTGTCTCTGTGTCTGTGTCTGTGTCTGTCTGTCTGTCTGTCTGTCTGTCTCTCTGTCTGTCTGTCTGTCTGTCTGTCTGTCTGTCTGTCTGTCTGTCTGTCTGTCTGTCTGTCTGTCTGTCTGTCTGTCTGTCTGTCTGTCTGTGTGTGTGTGTGTGTGTGTGTGTGTGTGTGTGTGTGTGTGTGTGTGTTTAATGCCCACTTTTACTACAAACGGCACTGCAGACAGTGACACTGATGATACTTGAGATGAAGATGGAGCTGGCAGAATGAGATGGCGGGGAAACTGGAGATCCCGTAGAAAACCCACCCCAACACCATGTTGTCCACCACAGAGTCGAGAGGTCTGAGCACTCAACCACGACACGGCCTTGCTTATTCCTTGAATCTGACACACATTTTAGATCAGCACATTATGCATGCACTTCACAAAACTAATTTATTTTATTTTTATTTTGGTTCATGTGATTGAGAATTCAAGATTCATCAAAAAAGATGGATCTTGAAAGTTCCTGAAGCGCAATACTAGTGTCATTATCTGTATAAATGAGTTGTGACAAGCATAAATAATAATTTATGTAAATTATTGGTAATATTGTGAATATTGTCTATACTTTTCTATATATTTTGATGATGTCTATAATTCTGTACAAATTTAATGGCTAATAAACCAAATTAAACTAAATTAATGCAGAGCAGAATTACGCTGAAGTATACTATATCTTGCCTCTTATTGACGTTTAATAAAGGCTTAAGTTTTAATCACATAAATGGGTCTATATCACCCATATTCTTATTTATATTCATGAATGATGTGCAACTGTTTGACCAATATCCTTTTTTTTTTTTTTATTTCTGAGTAAATCTTATAACATTGTGTAAAAGAATGATACAGATGACATTAGAAGTGATTAATAAACTTTGAAGTCCCACTAGTTGACAATTTAATCTGGAAAATAGTAAATGAGAAATAGGTGGATGATGCTTTAAAACTACTTAATTTACAGAATCCCATAGTAAACTTTTCCATAGAAAAAGATAAAAATAACAAAATCCCTTTCTTAGACTTGAAACTAATCAGGAAACAAAACAAAAAAAAACAAACTAGAATTTGACATATACAGGAAAGATATACAGAAAATTTCATAAAATCAGATGGATACAACCCAAGACAACACAAACATGATGTTATCAACAGTATAACTTACAGGTTGGTCAATATCGCCTTAAACAAGATGGAATATATCAAAAAGTACAATCATAGAGCTCACATTGCAAAATACAATGGACTGAATATTGAACTGGTCAAAAAGAAAATTGATAAATTCAAAAGACAATTGAGATGCATATAAATAACTATTCTTTCCCTAAACAGTAATAAAACTTCATCATAAAATTTACACCCCATCAGAAAGCTAGATATTTTCTTCAAAAAGTATTCAGAGAACACAATATTACTTTGGCTCCACAGAACAAATTCAGTGTACAATATATTTTGAAATCATAATACAAAACAGATATCCACAGACTAGAACTCAGGTGTATAGCAGATAAATTGCAAAGGTTGTGACAACTGTTATATTGACGAAACTAAAAGGAATTTGAACATTAGGCTTAAAGAGCATTTTAGGAAATATAGAACACAGAAACAGACAAATTGGCAGTATGTACCATTTCTGCAATGAGTATCATTATATAGAACGGTAAGTCCATCAATTAAAAAGTGTTTAGGATCTAACTGCATTAACCATGTGGGAAAAGACATTCATAACAAAAATGAAGGAACCTCTTAAATTTCGACTCTACCTTTGAAGAGAACCTGAACTTCAAGTTCATCAGGCTATCAACAGAGCCACCCCCAATCACTCCCAAGGAGTTCACCCAATCAAAATTCAACAGTCAACATTAGCTGAGGATGTTAGGTTGGTCCTAACAAAATGCGTTCTAGGTAAACACTAGCAATATATTGTCGCAGTAATGGGCATTAAAATTTCGGAGCAAATAGACAACAGACGGATAGGTTTCACATAGATAACGAGCTTATATAAGCAGATAAACATAGCGCTTGTGATAAGTGACGTGCCAGCCGAGATAGTGTTTCACACTTCTGTAAGGTGATAGAATATTCAGATTACATCATTAGATGCCTTGTTTAATCCAGAAATATCTAGTGATTGTACAGAACTGTCTCGAATTATGAATGAGGTATTTAAGGAAGTGATGAGTTGTGAAACGTGAGTGAGTGAGTGAGTGAGTGAGTGAGTCGCGAGAGCTAAACAGAGTAAGCAGAGAACAGCTGAGTGTGTTGTTGAAAAGACAGTTGTGTAACAAGAGTGTTGTTGTAACGAGAGCTAATGTAATCAGCTGTAACGGTTTGTTATTGTCCTCGACCTTGGAAGATTGTGTTATTATGTAATGTAATGTTGTTACGTGAGAATTGAACAGTATCTCTACGGAAATAAAGGAAATTTTTAATTTCTGCTACTCGGCCTTTTAATTCTACGAACCCACAAAGTCACAATATGGAGCATGGAGTACTAGTTTGACCCAAAATTACATTAACTGAATTTGTTCTTTATCTTACAGGTCAACTATCTATACCTACTACAGTGGATAGTGCATCAGTTTCACATCCACAAAGTTCCAAGTTCAAATCTCATTTAGGTGAATTAGCTAGATAAAATTTTTCCCGAGTTTTCCCTTATCCTGAGAACCTCAATATTGGGTAACTAAGCTTTAAGGACCCTGCCATTTAAGCATCATTTCACCCATTTCATTCATCATCCAATAAGAACTAAAAATTAAAATATGTAAGCTCCACACAAATAAAAGCTATCTGACTGTTGAGAACTTGAGGATGGAAAATTATGGGATAGAAAAATGAAATAATTTCATAACCATGTAATGTACATATTTTTCATGTTGAATGCTGGCAGCTTGTGTCAATGCGCAAAGCTCCATCTAAACAAAGCAACAGCAAAACCATCTCAGTGGTTCACATAAGCTTTGTTGACTGGACCCTTGATTCCAGAACTGGAATTGAAATATGAGGAAGTTGTCCAAGGGTACATCTAGACAGAGTATTCATTCTACAGAAAAGGTGTATTAGGATAATTTTTAACTTAAAAAATACTGATTCTTGTGTAGATATTTTCAAACAAAACAAAATGTTCACACTATACTCACTATATGTATATAAAGCAATTCTTTTTGTTGTAAGTAAGGTAAATTTGAAGACTGCTGATGTACACAATTATAATACCAGAGACTGTACTTCTAAACGATCCACTGATAGAGATGTTTTTATAATGGGACAGATTTTATTTAATAGACTGCCAACATCAATTAAAGCATTAAATGGTACGAAGCAATTTCAAAACAAATTAAAATACTTTTTAATGGATAAATGTTTGTACAAAGTTGATGATCTGTAAATATGTTTTTATACTATATCGAGATTTAACTGTATTGGAACACCACAGTGAAGCGAAAAATTATTAAATTTTAGATGAGTCGTATTTATTACACATCTGCTTCACTTTCGTACCTATTTTGAGGACATGTTTTGCAAATCTTCGTTTGCATCTACGGCTCTTGTGCGACTGAAGCTAGATCCAGCGGTGTGGGTAATTCTGGGGTTGTTGCTGCCATCTGTTGATTTTGTGATGAACTGAAATGTGAGATTCTCTTCTAGCGGGATTTCAAAGTTCATTAGTTGGTTTTTATGTTTTTCTATGTATATCCTCTCCCATATGACGAGTTCACTATGTTTTTGTACGTATTTTAGTAATTCTGTGCTATCTTCAATTTCATGATTTTCAGACCAGAAATGAGCTGCTATTGCGGACTTATCAATATTTTTGTATCTTAAGTGCCTGAAGTGTTCTTTCTTTCTAGTGCCTATGTTTCTTTTTGTCCTCCCTATGTAAATTTTTTCACAGTCTTTACACTTAATCTTGTAAATGCCTGACTTTTCCTCTGGTTTTATCTTATCAGTATTATTACTGTGAAGTAGGTTTTTAACGCTGTAATTGTTTTTTGGTGCCAATGTTATATTGTATTTCTTGAATATTTTTTGGAACTTTTTTGTGGCCCAGGGGTAGTAAGTAAATTTAGTAAATCTAATTTCTTGTTTTATTGGTGTGAGAGCTGTGATCTGTTTTAATCTCTTTTGAAGTTTGAATAATTTTAGTTTTTTATCTACAAGGTTTTTTCCATATCCATTTTTAATTGCAGTTTTTAAGATTTGATGGTATTCGTTTTGATATTCTTGCTGGCTGAGAGGTAGATTTACTAATCTGTGTGTGAGACTGTTGATGGTTGCATGTTTGTGTGGAATTGGGTTGAAACTATTTGCTTTGATGTAATTATCTGTGTGTGTTGCTTTTCTATGAATGCCAAATTCTAGTTTTTCATTGCTTTTTTTTATTTTAAGGTCTAAAAAAGGTAGAGTACAGTCCTCTTCAGTTTCTACTGTGAATTGTATGCTGGGTTCTTGCAGGTTGAGTAGTTTCAAAGCATCATCTATTAGTTTGTAGGGCACTATTGCAAAGATGTCGTCTACGTATCTGTACCATGTTTTAAACATATGAGGGAAGGCTTTAGTAATATGTGTTTCGAAAAAGCTCATGTATAGATTGGCCAAAAATGGTGATAGCGGGCTTCCCATAGCTAGTCCTGAAATTTGTTTATAATATTTTCCATCAGAAACTGCTTTACAGTCTATTGACAAATAAATAAATAAACTTAAATTGTATACTTAACTGAAGCATTTTAAGGTATATAAGTATAGAGACAACAATGAAACAACTTACCTGGAATACAAGTACGAAAATGAGAAACAAGGCCATGTAAATGATACGATACACAGTCATGTGCTCTCCATTTATACCAATCACAAAAAGCATTATTGCAACAATCCATATCCAGAACTTTGTTAACTGATGTTGAATAAAATCACCAATCCAGTTCATTGCTTTATTTGGCTTTTTTGATGCATCTTCTGGTGGTAAACCTGAAAATAGAAACCTTTTCAGTTATTTGCAAGCCTTAGGATTATTTCATGTAATGTACAGTGTTTGATGCATGCCTTAATATGTCACTTGCAACCTATAATTCAACTGATGCACAGATGATACAGAATTTTTCTGATTATCTTGAGAGGACTATGAGGTCATCAAGAGATGACCCCCAAGATCTAAACTTCTCTGGCCATGTTAGGCTGGGGTTGCACCACTTCAGCATACCCCTGCTGAGGCAAATCAACCCCCAGCGATCAGACGCAGAGAACTGCAGGGTGCACTCCAGTGGTTCAACTCCAAAAACATGGTGGGCCCTGATGGGTTGACCCCTGTAATGCTCCCTCACCTTCACTTCAAGGCTGTGCTCTTCTCTTATGTGTCTCACTCTGTGCCACTTTTCATGTCAGTGGAGGAAGACTGGGATGATAACATAATACATTTTGAAGCAAGGGAAAGACATGCTCCATCCAGCCATCTCTCCACATCATCAGTCTCTTTTCAGTCCTGTCAAAAGTATTCAAGTGGCTGTTTCTACACTACTTGTTCCCACTATTGGAAGGCATTTAAGCTATCCCTCCACATCAGTTTGGCTTTTGTCCTGGGCACTCAACTTACCAGCAGTTACTGCACTTGGTGTATGTCACTTCCTGGGTTTCCAGAACAAGGCACACACAAGCAGTGTCTTATGTTGTATCCATATGGATGCAACTGCATAAAAATGGATACAACTGCAAAATGAAAATTGGGAAAATATCTAAACCATGCATTTAAGCCTGTAAATGAGACTCTTAATATCTTTAAGAGTTCTTCAGAACAATGAGATTTTAAAGCCTGTAAGTTATTACCTCTCGTAGCAGGACCCACTGTGACTTGAAGAGGTGCAGCCATATCTTCCAAAGCTGAAGTATTTCTTCTTTCAAAACGCTCTTGCATGAACTGACGTAATGTAACCCAGAAGAAAAGGGTGTATAAACTCTGTACAGAAATGAAAGCCATTATAGTCTTGTATATAATCATCAATATGTTACAAAAATGTTATCACTAACAATTTAACTACCTTCACAAGAAGAGGTAAACATGGAAGTTCTTTGGGTTTCATAAACCCAATCTGAGCAAGATTGACGCCCTTCACTTCTTCTGGTAGCTCATCATTGGTGAAATTCATTCCATACACATACTGTGATAATAGTAGAAATTCTGCATACATCACAAGTATTGGTGAAGACTGCATCATTGTCTTTCGCTGATTTGGAAGTATCCACAAAATGTTGGCCCACAATAAGAGAATGAATGTCAGCCAACTGTGATATGTAATGCTCCATACCTTAAATTTTAACACAAAACAGATTATTTATCTTCTGATATGTTAGTATATGTAGTTTATCTGACTTCCAGCAATTAAACTTTAGTCAAACTGAACTTGGAATTGAAATAGTTATGAATAAAAGCATTGTTAAAAATGAAGCTAATTTCATTATTAAGACTTACTGAGTCATACTTTATTAGAACTTAAAACTTCACTCACATCTCTATTAAAAACAGGAACATGCTCGGAACCATACCAGTCCCATCCTCAGCTGAATGGCGACTGACCACTATCTTCACAATTGGTTGACATGTGGATCTATTGTAATTGGATCCCTCTCTTGGAAAACTTCCTAGCAAGTTCATTAGACCACCTACCAATGGTGTGTCAAAATTAAAAATATGTGGAATGTTTTTTTACAAAAAAAAAATCTCCGATGTTGTAATTTCAAGGTTTGTTGTTATTGGTTTCAGCAATTTAATCTCCTCCCCATTGTAGTGGTTCTCATTCCAGAAATGAAAAGCAACTGCAAATTTTTCTGTGTACTTATGTTTTATGTTCCTTTGGTGTTCTGTTAATTAACATGTTAATATCTTAAATTCCTTTTTGTCAATCCAATTTGTAAAAAGCATTTCACATATTTTACATTTTGACGTGTTATCGGTCAGTGGTTTAATGAATTTACATAAGAAATTTTCTGACAGAGGGAGCAATTATAAGAGGTCCACATGACAACTGATTGTGAAGATAGTGGTCAGTCCCCAAACAGCTGAGGATGGGATTGTGACAGTCTGAATAAGTGACGTGAGTGAAATTTTAAGTTTTAATAAAGTATGACTTAGTAAGTTTACTAATATGAACTTGGAATACTGGTAGTATAAAAGATAATCTAAAAGAAGTGTACAGGCCAATATCAAAAAGTTGAATCAGTTTTGAAAAATTCAATGCTACAAATAGAATTCCAAATCATATATGTATTTCTTTGATACGTATACAAAGGTAATAATTTGTGTTCCAAACATATCATTTCGATTTTAGAATATAATTCAATTTTCCATCAAAATCAAAGATTACTTTGCACAGGGCAAATATATCTTGTCAATATTCTCAGATTATCATAAGTTAATGAATTATTTACTTTTAAAACAAAGAAAACTAAAACCCAGTAGTGAAACAAAAAACTGAAGCATTTGACAGAAGGCAACACAAATATTTATTAAGTCGTAAACCAGTAAAAATGTTTACAATTACATGTAAAAAAGCAAATTTATGAACACTATCCCATAATTGTTCATATATATTAGATTATTTTCTTACTATTTTGATGTTCCATCAGCAAACAAAGACTTTCAAATTTAACAGAGTTTTATTTTATTACAATTTAGAAGGAATCCATTCAATAGATTTAAGAACATACAATTTAAAATATTTTGGCCATCAAATTCTGAAGCATAACAGAATTAAGGCTGCATTCACAATCAATATACAAATTACAGGAAGTTGTCTCCTCAACTGAATGTTTATAAATTCTCATTTTATGCTTCTGTGAAATATGGGTACTGCTAAATTGTATGTGTACAGTTAAAAACAAGTTAAAACAGTTAAAAATCAAGCCACACACTTTCCAAATTTGAGATAACTGTCACAATGATCATTTGGTGCGAGATATAATACCTTAGAAAATACAGCCTGATTTGCAATCCTGGAATATGTTCTCAGGACATCATAGCTGTGATGCAAACACTTAAATAAAGCACTAACAGCATACTTTCAATTTAGGGAAATACAATTTTAAAGAACAGAAATACTGCAGCCCTTCAGTAAGCAGGTTACACCTGTTAGAATAATACAGGAAACTCTGATTTTTATGTGGAGAAAAATGCAATTGCCTAAAATGAGCAAAATTATTTATTCATTTCAAGTGATGTATATCTTCAACAAGACTAGACCTCCTGGTTGTAAGTTTGCCCATGCCATGATCAACAAACACTTTTATAACCTTTGTACCGATTCAAAAGTTGAATAACTTCACAACTTTTCTCTCCACTCGAGATATTATTATGGAAATATCACACCAATTTCATTGTGTAAGAAAAGCTGACTACTTTTGTCAGCATATCCAACCATCTTACACCTACCTGTATGGCAATGAGAAATTAAATGGTTCTTTCCAACACACTTATTGCGATTTAGATTGTTTGGGCTATTGGGCAGTTAAGTTGGGTGGGTAATGTTTCCATAATTAACAGATGCAAATAAATTGCCTACCTTATATTAAAGGACTAATTGAGTCATATTTTTCACTCATGACAACTATTAAAAACAAGCCCATCATCAGCTGATGGCAATTGCCAATCAGCTGATGAGGAGGTTGGGGTGATTCTGAAAATGTTCCTGTTTTTAATAGTTGACATGAGTGAAGTTCAAGTTTTAACAAAGTACAACTCAAGTTTTAGTATGAAATTAGCTTGGCCTTTAACAGTGCCTTTAATCATAAAAATTTTGATGCCAACTTTATACTTTCATTTTCAAACCATATAAAAACCAAATTGAATCCAAGATAAGCATTATGTATAATTTTATTCCCAATATTGTCAAACATGCTTTTGCATTCTTAATTGAAAATTAAATTCACTGCAAAATGGGTACACTCAGTTATTCAGTGCAAGCAAATAAAAAATTAAGATTATTTCTGTAGGTACTTAATAAAAGATTAATCAATAGGCATTACTTTTAATGTGAAACAGTACTTAAACTTTTAATTAGTTATTTATTATTCTCATTTTTATTGCCGCTGCAAATATAAATTAATATTAGTATTGTAGCAATACTCATTATGATTGACGAAATATATAGAAATTTATAGTCTTGCTTATCTTACCATCATAATTATGTTTGTACCAATATAAGATGACCTATTAATAATTCTGAATAATGCAGTGATAAAGTCCAGGATCTGCTCACACATACTCGTACCTATCTCTTCTTCTTCTGAAACAAAGCCATACAACTGTTAAAAACAGAAAGAACCAACTCACTAAAACTTAAAGCCAGAGTTTATTTCCTTACAAATATAATATTTACATAGATAGTCAACATGAAACATTCAATGCCACGGCCGGGATTTGAACCATAGATCTCCTGGTTTCCATCCAGTCGCTCTTATCCATTGAGCTACCATGGCCAACTTGCCGTCAAGACATTAATTCTCCATTTGACTCATACTTCCCAAGTAAACCAATTGGGGCTCTCGCATTCAAATTTAATGTCATGATGGCAAGTTGGCCATGGTAGCTCAATGGGTAAGAGCGACTGGATAGAAACCAGGAGATCCGTGGTTCAAATCCTATCCATGGCATTGAATTTTTCATGTTAACTCTATCAAAAACCTTAGCCTGTATACGGCTAGTGTGAAGAAATGAATAATTTCCATCAATTAACTAAAATAATATCTACATGTTGAAAGACAAAATTGAGTCATCCCTTTTAAAACTTGAAACTTTACTCACATCCATTTAAAAACTCAGGAACAATCTGCAGCAATCTCTAAAACGTGCCTGATTTTTTAAATGGACATGAGTGAAGTTTCAAGTTTTTAAAGTTATGTACTCAATTTTAAGTCTTTCAACATGAAATTGGCTTCACTTTTAACAGCGCTTTTATTTATAACTATTTAAAATAATATTTACAATTAATTTATTTATCACAGCTTAAACATTAAAATTATCAAATAATTCTTTGTGTTATTTTAAAAATGAATTTTTACAAAAATAAGTCAAATTGTTATAAGCATTTACAATCTAAATGCCCACATTATTACCCAAACAGATAGCTAAGCTATCATTTAATAAATGTATTGGAAATTACTATTTGACTGCAGGAACAACAATACAAATTCTTGTATACATATACGGTCAGTACAGAAAGTATTCATACACCACTAAAACTAAGTAAAATGAATATTATTTAGAGAATTTAAATGATAAATTAAAGCCTAGTGACTTAAAAGAAGACATCCTCAAAATAATTAACATTGTATACGAAAATAGCAACAATGTACAATAAACTGCCACTTCTATAAAAGTAAAATTAACTTGCAAATTTTTTGGCCACAGAAAGTAATTGTACACTCACAGTTGTACACAGTACAACCAAAATGCTGCCATTCAGTAATTCGTTGGGTACCCCTTAGCTTTAACTATAGCCTCTAATTTCCTTGGTAAGGAGTGGACAAGTTTTTTAAACTTAACCTATGGTATTCTGTTCCATTCTTCCAAAGGAGCAGTTTTCAATGCTTTTTTGCCGTAAATTGCCACTTTTCTTACGCATTTCCCCAAGACAGTCCACACTTGTTCGATAGGATTAATATCTGGAGATTGGGGAGGGATATGAAGCTGTTTTGGATCATTATCCTGCATAAACCTCCATTCTTCTCACAGGTCCATTTTCTCCACACCGGTATACAACTCTTGCTTAAGAATGCCCATGTGCTTCCTGTGAATCATTATTCCCTCGATAACATGCAGATTGCCAACATCTGATATGCTTATTCAACCCCAGACAAGATATTTTGGCTCCAGCTCCTTATTGTTTTTCCTCCATATTTTGCGACTGTGATCCACACCGAATAGCTTAAACAGGCTCTCATCTGTCCATATAACTTTGTCCGAGAAGTCCACACCCTTATCAAGGTAGTTATGAGCGAATTCTAGGCTTTTTTTCTTCCCTGTAGGCTGACATAGAACTTCTTATGCACTACTCCGCCGTTGTACCCTTTCTTATTGTAAACGGCTCTCATAGTATAAAAATTATTTGTGGTTGGTTTATTGACACTCGTCACTTTTTCATATATTTATGAGAGACTAGTTTCAAAGGCCCTGGCCTCCATTTTCAATCTCTTTCCAACTGGCATCTGTTGTTGTCTGCTCTCTCTGGTGGTGGAACTATGAACTTTTTTGTCAAATTATCCACTGGCGGGATTTCAAAGTTCATTACGCGATCCCTATTCTTCCAGATGAATATGTTCTCCCATGTTGTCAATCTATTTTGGTTTATCACTCCTTTTAATAATTTTGGATTTGGATATCACTCCTTTTAATAATTTTGGATTTGGATCAAGCTCTCATAGTGCTTGCTGAAATATTAATTCCTCCCTTCTGCAGCTCCACAACAATCTGGGCAGCAGTTATTCATGGATCCTTTTTAATGCAGCAAAGAATGCTGCTTTCTACTTAAGCTGTGAGGACTTAGGTTGACCACTCATGGATGTATTTAGAAAAGATTTTCTGGTTCCTACTTTGTCAATGATGGATTGAGTCGCTGATCGTGGTCTTCACACTATCTGAGATATCTCCGAAAATGTTTTGAAATCATTATGTAATTTAATTACTATTTTTCTCTCTTCTAGTGTAGTTTCTTTCCTTCTTCAGCCCATTTTACATTACCTCTGCAACCTATTGTGTTTGATGTCAAATTGGTGCATGCAGACCACTTGATGTGAAACACTAAATGCAGACTATCAGAAAGAAGAGCTAGTTTGTAATACAACCACAGTATTCAATCTAGTTACCTTTGATGTTCGAATACTTTTTGTGCCAAATTTATGGTATTATCCAATATTACTGTAGAAAACTACTAATTCTAGAAAACTTCCACCAAAATTACAGTAGGAATAAGTAACTAAATACAGGAACCATATAATTTTATAAGTTAACTGATTTTCATAACTAATTATGTTGCAACAACACAAATTTTTTCTTCATTTAGGTGGTGTGTGAATACTTTCTGGGCTGACTGTATATTATACATGCTGTCTGTGTTGCCTATAAACTTTTCAGCCTAGTTTAAACACATTTTCCTTCAGGAAAAATTAGTGACCATTATTGAGATTCCACATTCCTAAAATTAACATTTTTCAGAAAACGGTAAAAATATTGCAAATAGTGATAGCTACATAGTATAAAAATTATTTGTGGTTGGTTTATTGACACTCGTCACTTACTTTTTCATATATTTATGAGAGACTAGTTTCAAAGGCCCTGGCCTCCATTTTCAATCTCTTCCCAACTGGCAACTGTTGTTATCTGCTCTCTGGTGGTGGAACTATGAACTTTTTTGTCAAATTATCTGCTGGCGGGATTTCAAAGTTCATTACGCGATCCTTATTTTTCCAGATGAATATGTTCTCCCATGTTGTCAATCTATTTTGGTTTATCACTCCTTTTAATAATTTTGGATTTGGATCAATGTCATGGTTTTCATTCCAAAAATGAAATGCTACTGCTGACTTGTCTTCTTGTTTCAATCTGATGTTTCTAAAGTGTTCTTTGACTCTGGTTTTTAAATTTCTTTTTGTTTGACCTATGTAGCATTTTTCACAATTCTTGCAATTTATTTGGTATATTCCAGATTTGTTACCTGAAGGAATTTCATCTTTTGTTTTTGAATTTAGTAATTTTAAAATTGAGTATCTATTAGTAGGTGCCAAGATGATATTTTGTTCCTTGAATATCTTTTTAAATTTATTAAATGTTTTTGGATGATATGTGAATGAACTGAATATGCTGTTGCTTTCTTTTTCTTTAATAAATGTGGTTGTTTCCTTAATGGTTTTCTTTAGTTTAGATTTTCTAATTTTCTTCAACACCAAACTTTTGTTGTATCCGTTTTCTTCTGCTATGTGTATTATTGCTTTTTGTTCCTTGAAATATTCTTCTTTTTCCATGGGTATGTTGACTAGTCTGTGTGTAAGGCTGTTTATTATTGCATGTTTATGCGTAATTGGGTTGTGGCTATTATTTTTTATATAATTTTCTGAATGTGTTGGCTTCCTGTAAATTCCAAATTTTATTTTTGTATCATTCCTGATGATATTTAGATCCAAGAAAGGTAGTTGTCCATTGATTTCCTTTTCTATTGTGAATTTGATAGTCCTTTCTTGCAGATTGAGTAATTTTAATGCATCATCTAAATGTTTACTTGGTACAATTGCAAAGATGTCGTCAACATATCTATACCAAACCTTGAAGATCAATGGGAAGGACTTTTTAATTTGTGTTTCAAATGCACTCATAAATAAGTTAGCCAAAAAAGGTGAAAGTGGATTGCCCATTGATAGTCCTGATTTCTGCTTGTAGTGTTTTCCATTAAAGCTAAAGAAGTTTTGTTCAATGCATATTTTTGTTAGAGAAATATATTCTTCTGCTTCTATTGCTTCCATATCAATTGTAGCTAGCCATTTTTTTAACACAGTCTGCAATTTTTCTGTTGGTATGCTTGGAAATAAAGATGTGACATCAAATGAAACCAGTCTGTCATTTTTGTCCAAATTTATATCTTTGATTTTTTCTACTAAATCTAAAGAGTTTCTTAAATTTGCACTTTCAAATTTTGGAAAACTATTAAATTTACTTAGTAACCATTTGGCCAAATTATATGTGGGGGCATTTATGCTACTAGTAATAGGTCTCATGCCTTTCCCTGTTTTATGAATTTTTGGCAGCCCATATACTCTTGGTAATGTTGGATTATCTACTTTAATTTTGTGCAATTCTTTTTTGTTGATTATTTTGCTCTCTTTTAGCGTTTTATTTGTGGTTTCAATGCAGTACTTTAATGGATTAGTTTCTACTTTTTGGTAATTACTGTCTTCTAACAAATCTTCCATCCTCTTTGTGTATTCTTCTTTTTCCAGAATTACTAGTTTATTTCCCTTGTCTGCTTTAGTATAAATAACCGGTTTCTTTTTAAGAGCTTTTATGATTTGGTTACTAAAATTCTTTTTCTTTTCATTTTTAATCTCTTCTACTATTTTGGAGCATTTGTTTTTTACTGTGTTTTTACTTTCTTCATTAAGTGTTTGTGTAGCAATTTGGATGTCAGCAATGTAATCTTCAATTTGGTTGGAATAATCTACACATGTCTTTAAACCTAGATTCAGCATATTCAGTTCTGTTTTTGTAAAATTTTGGTTTGATAGGTTTACCACATTTACTACATAGTAGTTTATCTAATTGTATAAATTGCACAAATTTTGATTAAATTGCATAAAATCATCTCAATTAAAAATTGTGCGCTCTCCCCCAGTCTTCCCTACGGTGGACAGATGCACTTTGATGCATTCTAAAGAAAGATACTTTTAATAGTCTTTTATTTAAAAATCCTTTCATGGAAATGTTGAAAACAGTGTTGTTGTATAAATTAAATTAATTAGGAGTCGATTAATGACACAAAACAACACCCACCTTTAAATTTTCCCGGAACCGGTTTCTGAGGCCTTCCCTCTATCTTCAGTCGATGTCCGGCTGAAGATAGAGGGAAGACCTCAGAAACTGGTTCCGGGAAAATTTAAAGGTGGGTGTTGTTTTGTGTCATTAATCGACTCCTAATTAATTTAGTCTTTTATTTATTTATTTATTTATTTTATTTTATTTTAGCTAAACCAGTACAATTGAGTGTGACAGGTGTAGCACTAGCTCTGTACCAGTCATACTCACTTTTACAGTAGATCCTTATTCCTAAACAGTTAATTAACAATGCAGGTTCCTTATTAGTTCTGCTCACTGTCCATAATCACTTGTCTTTAACTTTGTCCAAGAATTGCCCGATCTTCTTACTATCTTTAACAAACATTTCAGCTATAGCTATATTCCTATCTAACTAAAACCATTTCTTATTAATAAACTCTTTCCTACAAATTTCTGTCCCTTTACACTCAAAAAATATATGTTCTAAGTTCTTATTTCCCCTACATATGGGACAATAATTTTGTGGAATTTTGATTTGGTGAACTCCTTTCAACGGTTGACATTAGCTGAGGATGTTAGGAATGTCCTAACAAAACGTGTTCTAGGTAGTAAACATTGGCAATATATGGAGAATGGAGTGCAATAGATAGACCACAAACAAATGCAGTCAATGTGCACATGTGCAAGCATAGCCTTCTCCTGTGCTCACCATCCAGGTGTCATGTGAATCCCACCCTTCCCTTCCTGCATGCAACAGAGTGCAAACCACACAAAATACATGTATTTTAATGCTGGTTTGATTTTCAGTGTATATTAAAAACATCCAGAAAAATGAATTGTCAGCCTTCAGTGTTCTTGCATTTCCAGTAGGCCACTCAGAAGTCAGGCTCGTGAAATAGTATATAATGTTGCCCAGTATAAGCGAGTGACAGCTGACCAGTGAAGCCCAAATGATGGAGGAGAGACAACCTGAAATGACAGAGGGGGGAACCTACAGGGCTTGAGTTTTGGTAAGTCATTCCTCCAACTTCCTCCAACTTCAAATTATATTAATTTTGTGCTTCACTGTATCATAGTCCTTACTCATTAAGAATGATACTTTTAACTTCGCTTCAGTTTTGAGAGTAGCTACGTAATGGCTTATAGATTGTTAAATAACATTTTATAACATAAATTAAAAAATTTATGCCAGAAAGCAGGCACTTTTAAAAAGATAAATCAAAAAGACAAACATAACCTAAAAGATCATCTAAACAATGTGGTAAACCTATCAAACCAAAATTTTACAAAAACAGAACTGAATATGCTGAATCTAGGTTTAAAGACATGTGTAGATTATTCCAACCAAATTGAAGATTACATTGCTGACATCCAAATTGCTGCACAAACACTTAATGAAGAAAGTAAAAACACAGTAAAAAACAAATGCTCCAAAATAGTAGAAGAGATTAAAAATGAAAAGAAAAAGAATTTTAGTAACCAAATCATAAAAGCTCTTAAAAAGAAACCGGTTATTTATACTAAAGCAGACAAGGGAAATAAACTAGTAATTCTGGAAAAAGAAGAATACACAAAGAGGATGGAAGATTTGTTAGAAGACAGTAATTACCAAAATGTAGAAACTAATCCATTAAAGTACTGCATTGAAACCACAAATAAAACGCTAAAAGAGAGCAAAATAATCAACAAAAAAGAATTGCACAAAATTAAAGTAGATAATCCAACATTACCAAGAGTATATGGGCTGCCAAAAATTCATAAAACAGGGAAAGGCATGAGACCTATTACTAGTAGCATAAATGCCCCCACATATAATTTGGCCAAATGGTTACTAAGTAAATTTAATAGTTTTCCAAAATTTGAAAGTGCAAATTTAAGAAACTCTTTAGATTTAGTAGAAAAAATCAAAGATATAAATTTGGACAAAAATGACAGACTGGTTTCATTTGATGTCACATCTTTATTTCCAAGCATACCAACAGAAAAATTGCAGACTGTGTTAAAAAAATGGCTAGCTACAATTGATATGGAAGCAATAGAAGCAGAAGAATATATTTCTCTAACAAAAATATGCATTGAACAAAACTTCTTTAGCTTTAATGGAAAACACTACAAGCAGAAATCAGGACTATCAATGGGCAATCCACTTTCACCTTTTTTGGCTAACTTATTTATGAGTGCATTTGAAACACAAATTAAAAAGTCCTTCCCATTGATCTTCAAGGTTTGGTATAGATATGTTGACGACATCTTTGCAATTGTACCAAGTAAACATTTAGATGATGCATTAAAATTACTCAATCTGCAAGAAAGGACTATCAAATTCACAATAGAAAAGGAAATCAATGGACAACTACCTTTCTTGGATCTAAATATCATCAGGAATGATACAAAAATAAAATTTGGAATTTACAGGAAGCCAACACATTCAGAAAATTATATAAAAAATAATAGCCACAACCCAATTACGCATAAACATGCAATAATAAACAGCCTTACACACAGACTAGTCAACATACCCATGGAAAAAGAAGAATATTTCAAGGAACAAAAAGCAATAATACACATAGCAGAAGAAAACGGATACAACAAAAGTTTGGTGTTGAAGAAAATTAGAAAATCTAAACTAAAGAAAACCATTAAGGAAACAACCACATTTATTAAAGAAAAAGAAAGCAACAGCATATTCAGTTCATTCACATATCATCCAAAAACATTTAATAAATTTAAAAAGATATTCAAGGAACAAAATATCATCTTGGCACCTACTAATAGATACTCAATTTTAAAATTACTAAATTCAAAAACAAAAGATGAAATTCCTTCAGGTAACAAATCTGGAATATACCAAATAAATTGCAAGAATTGTGAAAAATGCTACATAGGTCAAACAAAAAGAAATTTAAAAACCAGAGTCAAAGAACACTTTAGAAACATCAGATTGAAACAAGAAGACAAGTCAGCAGTAGCATTTCATTTTTGGAATGAAAACCATGACATTGATCCAAATCCAAAATTATTAAAAGGAGTGATAAACCAAAATAGATTGACAACATGGGAGAACATATTCATCTGGAAAAATAAGGATCGCGTAATGAACTTTGAAATCCCGCCAGCAGATAATTTGACAAAAAAGTTCATAGTTCCACCACCAGAGAGAGCAGATAACAACAGTTGCCAGTTGGGAAGAGATTGAAAATGGAGGCCAGGGCCTTTGAAACTAGTCTCTCATAAATATATGAAAAAGTAAGTGACGAGTGTCAATAAACCAACCACAAATAATTTTTATATTTTATAATATCCTTTGGTTTTATTTACTATATGAGTTTCCCCATTAGCTATTAAATACTGTTGGACCATTGCTAAGTACTAACTGGCAACTCAAGCAAAGAATGGTATTAGAAGGTTGCTGCACATCATTGGCACGTCATATTCATTCTTTCTGTATAATAAAATATTTTAACTATTTTAAACTCTTTTCTTTTAGAAAAACATGGTGAAGTCCAACATGAAAATTTCAATGCCCTGGCCGGGATTTAAACCATGGATCTCCTGGTTTCCATCCAGTCACTCTAACCCATTAAACTACCATGGCCAACTTGCCGTCATGACATTAAATTCCCCAATTGGTATATTTCCCGGTAAACCACTAGGGGCTCTCATATCCGAGATACACCGTTTGTGGCGACTTACTACCGTAAGTACTTAAATCCCAGGCTTCATCATTAAACTTTTATTAAGTTAATTGATGGAAATTAACTTAAATGGTGAAGTCCTTTTTATTGTTCTCATGGAAAATTGAAATTTAAAATTGGTATTCTAGCTTTGCTCTCAATGCCAAAACATGTAACAATAAACTAACTTATTTGACTCATAATATTTATATGGTTCAATGTATGCTTTCCAAAAAGGAAGATTCTGAATATCAATTTACCAGGAATTTAAGAAAAATGAATCTGGGCTAACAATGGAGACCACAGTCTCTCATATTCCAGTAAGTTTGGTATAGAAAGTGAAGCTAATAGTAATTAAAAGCTCAATTTGTGGATTTAAGTATGTTTATATTTGCATACAATAAGAATATCATGTTATGAAAGGAATGCTTTATCATAATGGCTCCATGAAAACACATTGACCACAATTTCAAGTATATTAATTGTCGAATTTGGGTTGGCATTTCTTTTTCAAAACAATAAATCGCAACATTTTTAGTTTTGCACACTATAATTGTAAATAATGTGTATATTTGTTTCATATAATAATGACATCTCATCTATTATTTTTAAAACAGATTTCAGGTTCAGACCATACTATTACATTTTTCAAATGTGAATATTTCTGGACTGTGGTGAATCAGATGCATCAGCACACTCAGCATTCCCACTTTGTTAACTCCATTCTTTTCATATTTCCCTCTCTCTTGCACACTATCCCAGACCATGCGGGTCTCTTTGGCACTAGACAAAAGGAAACTCAAACTTGATTGTCCAAACATTTATAATAAACATTTATAATAATACAGTTGTTGAAATCACAATTGCAATATGGATATTCCCATTTTTATGCACAAGGTTTTAAATGCTATAATTGTAGTTTATGAATTACCTATTTTTCTTATCCTATGGAACTGCCAGTGATTAATCCATATAGGTGTGAATATCACTTATATCAAGAGACTATTTGTCATAGTCACTGTCTTCATCATCTGAGTGTTGAAAATTTGTGATGATAGGCTTCAAAATCTCATCACATGCTATTTCTTTCCAAAAGTTGTCTTATTTTTTTGTATGTCTTACATAGTTTTCCCAGTCTTATATTACCTTGTCAATTTCTTCATGAGTAAGTCATTCAACATCAGTCAGTTTAAAACTATTTTGAACCCACATTAACTCAATGGGATTGTACTGACAGTGTAAACAGGGAAGGCAAATTACCTCATTTCTTATTCAATTACAAGTTGAACCAACTGTTACTTTTCCCTGGTTTTTAAATGGAAGAACAATGGAGTTATACTGATTTGAACTCTAGAGTATATAGAGATTATGAACCATTCATAAACATATGTAACAACTCACGTTCTGCAGATGCAGCATTCTACAGACCAGCAGAAGTTATAACATTTACTCTCTTGAATTCAACAAGCACCTTGGTTTATTCAAAGTAATTCTTGAATTATTTCTTATAACATTTAACATTCTTTAACATAATGATGTTTATTACAGTGCTTACATCTCGATGCATTGCTATAATATACTGGAATTTATTTGTATTAGGAACTAACTGAGCTAAAAATATGTGGTTTTCATGGTTATGGTAGCAACATTACTCCCTACCTTCCTTATGGATCATTTTTTGCAAAATTTGAATTTCTGTCTTAGCACAAACAGTATTATTAGAGATGGGTTCACTTGGCCCTCGTCACACCCCACTTAGGGGAATGCAGGACTCCAATTGGTTGCTGGTCTGGTAGCATTCAAGGAGAAACATAATCCCATTTGAAAGCCACAGTAAGCATAAACGTTCAAAGAATATTGATCCACAAATATGATAATCAATTTTATAATTTTAGTTCTAAGATATCTAAAGCACAAAGTTACTCACCTCTGTGTTCCAAAGAATCAAGTTGTATATTATCTTCATAAGCATCTGTCAGAATGACACTACCATGTATGTCTTGCTGCACAGCACTTCGTCGACGAGCTGTAGCTTCATACTTGGAAGGACTTGAGTTTCTTATCAGCTGTAATACAAGGTGTCTAATAAGAACAAATGACTATATCAGTCTTTTATAAAATATTCTACTGGGAGCACTTATACAAAAGTAAACTTTAAAGAATTAATTGTGTTGCAGATTAATACTAAGAGCTTCTTTTATATAAAAAGTTCAAAATATATTTTTGCAGAGCTACATTAAAACAATATACCACAACTGCACATTAATACAATATACAGAAACGTGCATATATTTTACATTTAGAATGTATGTTTTAAATCAATTGTCAAATAATTTTCTTAAATAATACACTTACAGAGGTACAACACCTAAAGCCAGCTAGACAGATACTAACGCTCAGTGCCACAATAAAGTGCACACAAAACAGAGAAATGCAGAAATGAGCTGCAGAATTTAATTTTGATATATTCGGTATAACATAGATTACTGAGCAGTACTTACAGACATAAATATAATTTCTACAATAAAGTATAGGTAATGCACCTTGCCAATAAAACAACTACTTTTTAAAAAATGGAGAAACACTGAATTTAATATTTTCTGAGGAATATTTTACAAAAAGGCAAAAAAAAAAAAAAAAAAAAAAAAATAATAATAATAATAATCCATTATTCCCTGGGATGAGGCATCATTGACAGTATTTTAAATGGTAACCTACTGATATTTTCTGAAAGTGTACAAGGACTTTTTACATGCACATAAACATCATAAGGGACCAACACATTTACTTTCCTTTTGAAAGAAGCTGTGTTAAGGATTAAGGAGAGGGAATAGCACTTATGGTGACTCTTGCTTCCGACTTTCAGAGCTGAGGATTTCATTAGCTCTGAGTTTACTTTTATCTACAAGTACTTTTACAGGTTCGAGAATCAAAAGTTCACTTATGTTAATCTCCAACTATTTTAAAACACGATTTTTAAGAGATTTATGGGCGGATAAAGATTTTTAAGTTTTGGGATTATTTGTTTTAATTGCCCAATTTTGTAGTTTATTTATACTATGGGACAGGGGCATACTGTAATGGTTTACACTTTATTTCCCCCCCCCCCCACTATCTAAATATTCTACTATCTTTCTTCAATGAGTCACTGGTGATAGTACAGTGGTCTATCTCCACATGAAATGACATGATAAAGGGTTGTGAATATATTATAAAGTCTGATTTTTAAAAAAAGATACCTTAAGGTCATGTGTTTTCTGCAACGTTGCAGAAAAGCAGATACTAAGTTACACATATCCCCGTCTTTACCCTCTCATACTCGAAAAATATAAACAAGTGTTCAAATATATCTCAGTGAAAACATGCACATTTAATCTGTATTAGGCTACTTTAAGAACAAAAATAAGTTGGTCTCAATAAACATTCACTACATTGTAGCATCTTCACAGGTGCAAGTTTTTTAAAATAATAATTTATTAATGACTGTCAGTTGCCATGATCAGATCCTTAAACCACCTAAGGAAATGGTAATAGCCCATGTCTTTGTGATAGTCCCCAGTTTTTTTCAATATGAAGAGCAGGAGGGCATCATCAACAAAGCTTGCGATGTACTAGCATGACCAATAATGAAGTGGTCACTTTTTCCTATAGGTCTTTATGTGGTACTTTCAAATATGCTGTCAGTACAGTATACACTGTAGACTGACATTTACCCAGGTTTAGGTAACCATATTATTTCATACAAGTTCTTATTCAGCATTTTCCCTTAAAAACTAAGCCTTTAGTGCTACAATATCTAATCTTTTGAGTATCTGTTTTTGTTATTTATTTCTTTGAACTAAATTCCAGATTATGAAGGACTTTGTTCAAAGAGTTAAGGTTTCGTTCAAATAGTTCTGCTTCTTTAAAAGGAGAAAGAAGCTTAGTGTGGCAGAATGGTCCCTTCGGGTGTAATAGTCATAGATGTGCCTTCTTATGGCACCTAATTGAAAATTCTCCAATTGTGTGACAAGATGCTCTTGGTCTTTGTTTTCCAGGAGTTACAATTTATGATGAACCTGGCTGTAGCCATTTCTCTTTAGAGATTCTAGAAACAAACACCTCAGTTAATTTAAGGGTACACGCAGTCCTTTATCTTGCTTGATTGAAAGAAATAAGTGGTTAATTGTGAAGGAACAATTTCTCCTCTTCCTACTCAAGGAATTACTTAAGAGAACAGACAGATTTTCTAGCTTGGCTGTGCAATGTAATGCTTCGAACGTAGGCTGATCTTTCCCTAGGCCATGAGTCCTTGGTCTACCTTTAATCTTACTGTCACTAAGTCTTGCTTCCATAAGGACATTTTAATAGTGTTTCAACATAGTAGGCTAATAAAACAACTCAACTGAACACTCAAGTAAACTTTTTCCTGTAAACAACTAGTAATAATGACCTGAGGAATAAGCAATTAACCACTGTAACCAATTGGCAACCTTTGTTTGCATTTCCATAGTAACGACCTTCCCCTCTTACCCTCCACATCCCTTGCTTGACAGCTGTCATATCTTCTTTTAAAAATCAGACTTTAGGCTACAGCACATTCCTCCAACTGCTACGATACATGCAGATATTAGAGACAGTGATCAAAGGTAGTGCCTCTCTGCAGAGAATAACAGGTGATCAGAGGCAGTGCTTGGGAAACATTAACCATCATGAAAAGCATGCATAATGGATGGAATACAGGGGAAAAAATCATGGACATGCCTGCTGGGGGTTATTACAGAGGTTTGGATCCCCCAATTTTTTACCTTAAAGCATTTGCCATTGACAAAATTAAATCATTACTTTAGATTCATAGTTTAATGTTGTGCCTACACCGGAAAGGCACAAATTGTGACAAACTGTTTTTTTTTTTTCTTTTTATGGCAAAACTATCTGTAACAGATGTTTCTTTGTGTCATAAATAAGTCAGCATTCTTTTTCTGTGTATAAAATAAATGGGGAGCGACATTTCAAAATGCACTAAATTGAAGAAAACAAATCCAAGCATCAACAGTGAAGGAGGTCAATTTCTAGAATAGAGTGCTAGTTGCATTACAGAGATGAAGTTTTGGATGTTGCCAAGTGCCCTCTAATATTGTTCCCATTTGATTATCACCTGTAAGAGCTTCATATTATAGCTACTTCAGTATATTGAGAGAATGATTCTTTCTATCAGACTACAAATTATGCAATTATGTAAACAAACAAAACTGAAATCAAATTAGTATGCCCCTTGTAACAAAAGGTTTTATATTAGGAACACAGCAAGATTTGGAAATTTTCCTTGTCATTAGTGAAGCTACCAGTTTCTGGCTCTTGTAAGTTGCTAGCAGTAATGAATTTAGCCTGAGGAAACTGCATTAGTGAACAGATATGCATTTCATGGCAAATATTAGATGTAATTCAGAAATATTTATTTTTCTTTATTACACATTTATTAATAAGTGATATTGAGATGTCAAAAAAAAATTAAATACAAAATTTTCTGATCATCCTCCTCCCAGTATCAGAATGGGAGGTTCATTTTATGGGATCATCTGTGAACTTAAGCCAAAGGGACAAAGGAATAAGGCACGCCTTTGGGCAAGTGCTGCAACTCTTGTTTGAGTTGTGAGTAAAGGATACTGGGTTAACATTCTGGAATGAAGGGTTCACTTCTACGGTTGAAGAAAAGCATCTGTATTTACATATCATGAAAACCTTAAACACTGATGGACTTAGGTGAATAATGCAGCTCTCTGCAAGATTATTTTTGTGTATTTCACCTTCAAATGTTTAGCATTCTTGCCAATTTTGTTTTAGCACATTTTGAAAAGCAATAATTCTAATAATTTGTTCACTCATTTGATAAAATTGATACTTTAAAAAAAGCAGGATATGCTATACAATTTGGTTTATACATAGAAAAAAAGTATCTGCTTTTGTAAGCATCTGTGCCATGGAATGGTTATAATGTCATTTCTGAAATATTATTGGTTAGAATTTAAAAATTCTAAAGGTGTCAATTCTGTGACATTGCATTAAAAAGAGAGCTATTTAATTATCAATAAGTATAGCTTCAATAAAATACTGCTTTTATATTTTTTGTTTTTCAAAAACTTAAGTACAACAAAGTTTAGGCAGTGGGTAACCAACTTTGTATGAAATGCACCAATTTTAACAATTATATTTCTTAATCTTTCTTGGAACACTATTTATTCAATTGTAAAATTTGAAATCAAACTTTATATAATTTTGAACAAGAAATACTATTATTGGGGGCTTTGTTTTCATAACAAATAAGCAAGTGATTTTCATATCTGCTGTATAACACACAAAAATATTTTATATACTGCTCTAACATTTAATTGTTTATTGCTTTAAAAATAATTGAAAGTCACTATAAAATGTTTTAAAAGAAAAACGCTATTATTTAAAGCTTATCCAGAAAAAGAAATATTGCTCTGCAACTGTGAAGTGCATATACCGTGAAGTTTCATTTAAATCAGTGCTCCTGTGAACATAATGTGCTGCCAAAAATAGTCTTAACAATATCTAGAAAGTGATTTCAAAGGTAGTGCTTCTCAAACTTGTTGATATCAGGAAAAAAGAAAAAGAAAGTCAAAACAAAGATTCAAATATAATTTGAACACCAAAATGGCACAACAATAAGAACATTTTAGTTTAGGGTTTGTTTGTAGTACAACTAAAAACTATACCATCAAGGTTTCATTTTTGGCAGCACAAAAACAGAACAATACATAACCTTAATTACTAAGGGAGAAGAAATAGCAAAATATCTACAATGCGGCTGAGCATTTTTCTATTGAGCTAAAATAAGCTTTTGCAGCCAGTATCAGGCAAAATGTTCAATAAACAAATAGAAATAATATAAGTTTAAAATAAAATGTTATTTGACATACTTAACAGGAAGTTTCTATCTATGAGAAGCTTTACTTCATGACTTGTCACTAGTCAAATTGCAATTGCAAGCAAAAGAAGCACTTAAATAACTGCATTGATTACAAGCAGTTACAGTAAACTTTTAGCTCTTCTTGGCAGATTATTTGGTTTGCTGCTTATTGTGCACCAATTTTCAAAATGTGTAATAAATACGACTCCTCTAAAAATTAATAACAAAATTCTATTTTACTTCCCTGTATAAATTTAAGCATCACACATACTATGAATGCGGATGTGCCAGAATGTGCTTTGTGTTCTACATACCTCATAGTGAAACGTGGCATGCAATATCATCATATTCACTTGATGAACATGTGTCATGGATGATTTATCATTCAAGCCCCTGACCAATTATCATTTCATTCCAAAGTGGTAAATTGGTGAAATGTGTTGAAAAATATATAGGCTGGTTCAAGATAGCCACTATTTTATTTGTGCACTAAAGATTAATTATACTAAAGCTTGATAGGTGATCAGCTGTGTCAAATTTACTAATGTCAGGTTTTGGCCATTCCAACCTCCATGGCCTTCTTCAGGAATTTAATGAAAAAACTGGAGGACTGTCTCCATATATTCCCATAGGGGAGGGGATCTATCTCCTTCAGCTGCCAAGGTGCGGGTGCTGCAGGCCCTTAGCATTCGTGGTACTTCTGACGCTACTAGAATTACACCCGGTTGAACATTCGAGCCCCTCCTGTAGGGGAGTTGTTTGTTTGGGTAGGCTTCTGTGTGGCAGTGTTTCCCAAACCCATGAAAGTATGGGGAATGTCTGTGTGGCTCAGATGCCAGAGGGGGTTGAGAGTCACCTAAAAAGTGCTGGGCATACTAGGTTTTCTGGTAGACTTCCTGGATGGGTTGACATGCGTAAGTGGCATATCCACTTCCACCCTGTAATGGGACGGGATGCTTTTTTACACTCTAGGTACTACTCTACTAGAAGCTCAGGCACTCCCAGGTATTAAGAAGGGAGTCTTTGGATTCTGGGTAGACCTTGCTCAATATTGTTCCCATAAGTATAGCCTTCCTCAATTGTTCCCCACTGCATAGCAGTCTGCCATTGGTCTGGCTGGTTCAGAGAAAAGATGACCTCACATTGTTTTATAGTTTTCTGCGCGGTCCATCACTAGTCAGGGATTATAGTGCAAGTATATTTTATGGCTGGAGCACAAGCTCTAATTAACCGAAGTTCTAAATATCTATTGAAATTCCATGGCTGGAATTTAATTTGGATGACTTCTTCCATGAAGCTTGGAATGGCCGAAAGCTCAGCTTTATAAATTTGATGCAGCTTATCACCTGTGAAGCTTTTATTAATAACGCTCACTGTGAACTTTTAATTTTGCATTGATTATATCAGTTCTGAAAACTAATATTTGAGATTGATGTAATTAGTGTGCAGTTTATGCAGTACAGAAAAATAATTCGTTTCTTAAAAATTACCTTCTATGAATAGCCTCTGTCTTTATGACAATATGCTGGCCTGTAAAGCATTGCATCCAATTACTTTTGAAACATTTTAATTGGAACAGCAATAATTTTTCAGTGTATATTTAAAATCTACAAAGGTTAATAAATAATTTAAATAAAGTTTGCTTTTTAATATTTACAAAGAAAGCAGTCAAAGGAATCTGGGAACCTTGGAGGCTGTACAGTGTCTAAATTTTTTGAGATGACTGTTTTCTAAAGTGCTGAAACAGTATTGTCATGAAAATTCTAGCATTGTGTGCTGCAGCAAATTTTGCTGCAGGTATTTTGGCTGTTACCTTGTAAACCATAAGAACAACATTGAGATATTTGCAGTATTCCAGTTAAAATGTTGTAAAAGCCACTTGGCAATATGCATCCCAAGCTGGCAGGTTGTCATTGAGGAAATGGAGGCCATTTATGGACATAATTTATAGAAATGAAATGTTTTTCAGTGTTGCATTGTTATTAATCTTATATACTTGTTCATTTAAGTAAATATGTATATGTTATTTACATAATAGTTACTACAGAATTGCAAAAGTTTGGTTTCAATGAATCATCTAATACAATAAATAAAATATGGAAAGTTGCTATAAAAGGATGTTATATATACTAAAAAAACTTGAGATGTTGCACTTGCATGACTTTCTCTACTCTTGTACAAGTTACTCTTCTAAATGCTTATTTTTGTATTTAATTCCTGCTAAATAAGCTAAAAATTATCTTACTGTTAATTTCCTTGTAATGGCATAAGGGAAAGCAGTTAGCTTTAAGGGTTAATCATTCTTCATGAGCTGATTGCCATGTGATGCTTTTTCAATTTTGTCCTCTTTGAATAACCAGGAAATAAAAAAAAATTGTTTTGGAAAAACAATCAATATTGAAAGATTCAAACAATTAAGGAATATTTCAAAAATTGTTTACTGCAATATATTCGACATAAATTGTGTATTTTACGAGGGTTGTGACATATTGTCCATATCAGTTGAAGCAATGCCAACAATGAGTAGTAGTAGAAATCTCTAATACTGTGACAGTCCTTGTTTCCTATGTGAAGTAGATTTGAATGGCAATTCTGTCAAACTTGCACTCATTTTGCTTGCTAAGCTGCTTTCTGTGGAACTCTAGAAACTGTTTTATCTGTCCCCCATTTCACTGTCGCACATAACTTTATTTTAATTAAATCATTTATTTAACAATTTCACATATTTACAATTAACAGTTATGTTTCATCTCCACATGAAATTGCCAACATTTCATAACATTTAACTACAAAGGATACCTATTGCAAGGTCCTTGATTAAAGAAGTCATTTTTAGAAGTGTGTGTATGAATATGTATTTAAATTTTACATATTCAAAACTTACATAAAAATAATATTCATAAAAACAGCTCTAATAATTTTGAAGAAAAAGAATACCAAATGATAAAATATTTGTGTGAGAAATAACTAATTTTTTGCAATTTTGTATAACTAGAAACTCTAAGAGATAGACAAACTCTTATCAAAGGAAAATTTAGAGCTTATTAAAAACAATTATTTCAAGTTATAAAGCTATCATTTTTAGAAATATTCTATGTTTTCTAAATTTGCAATTCTGTTTTGTTCTTTATTTCCATTGTGAAAGCTTATTACTGCAAATAAACATATATATTTGCTCTTTCAACATATTATAGCTATTTGTTGCTTCTTATGAAATTATTCCTAAGCATAAATACTTTTTCCATTAGTAGAGAAGGTTACTGGTATGTACCATATTACATTTTATTTCTTCTCCTTCCATTTTCTTATAGTGAGAATGTAACTAAACAGCCAGTCCACTAAACAGGTTGGTTTAGATGTGAAGAGATAAACATGTTTGAAACATTGATATTAATATAATGAGTGCAGCAAATTATTGATGTGACTTTATTACTTTTCCTTTTTATTTTCTGTACATCATTTCCCCATAACTTACCTAGAAGAACATGTGCTTACTGTAACATTTTGCAGTGCAATATACAATTTGGCTGTTCACCTTTACATCTAGATTTTTCTATTATATGAACTTTAAACAATACAATTAAAATTATACTATGAGTCGACTGAGACACTCTGTACTTCACATACCATAAATGTTTTTCAGTGCATTTTGCCTCCACTTGAAGGCATTATCAAGGAATTGTCAACTGCCTAGAACTTTGGGTTTCAGCTGATCATGATTCTCCATAGACAGAACATCTGTGGCAATCTAATAAGGCTAAGTAAACTATTTTTTTTCTGATGGAATATCAAAATTCATTAAATGGGTTTCAAATTTCTTCATATAAATGTTTTCCTGCATGTTTAATTATGGAGTCAAGTGAACTGATTTTAGTACAAACATCTGGGAAAACATTTATATAAAAAAATTCTAAACATATTTAATGAATTTTGACATTCCATCGGAAGAAAATATTTTACTTAGCCTCATTAGATTGCCACCAGATGTCTCATCTGAAGAGAACCATGATCAGCTGAAACACCAACGTTCTAGCCAGTCAACAATTCCTTGATAATGCCTTCAAGTAGAGGTGAAACACATTTAAAGAAAATTTGTAGTATGTGAAGTACATAGTGTCTCAGTTGACTCTTAGTATAATTTTAATTGTTACATTACTTAAGTGTTAATTCTAATTTACCTTTTCAAATTAAGTAATATGTTAATTACTTTATGAAAATAAGTTATTGTTGAAAAAGTGTATGAAGTCTGAGGCTTTTAAGAAGAATAAAAGATGCATTTTGTAACTGCCAGCTTCATTGCAGATATGTTCTTACTTCTTCTCTAAACATGATGCTGAAACAAGAACTTACTGATTATTTGTAATTTTTTATATACATACGTACATGAGTATGCTCATTTATGGAACTATTGTCTTCAGCTTCGTAACTGTAAACCTATAAACCATCAAACACAAAGAGGAACTAAGTTGTCAGGCATGAGTATTAGTATCAAACCACATACACCATTATTTTCTAGTACACAGGCAAACAGCAAGAGAAATAACATGCAAGCATTTTCTAACAAAGGAAGCAAATGGGTGCAATGTGCAAGACTAAGCCAAGTCCTACTGCTTCCTAATGGCTGAACATTCTCTTACTTTCTGGGTGGCAGTACGCCATCTGTTAGTTGCACTACGAGAAAGAGTTAACTTCCGTTGTTGGGAGAAGCGGTATGAGAGCTGACGGGACAGTGGGATACTTCTTATTCCGTCTACGTTTGAGAATTCCTCTTTGCTTCTCTCCTGTAATGTTATTCACACTCATAGGTTCTCTTGACATGCTGGTTATATCTTTAGGTTATGTATCACTCATTGCAAAAATCATGCTTTTTGCTCTCACTTTATCATTTAAGGCACACTGAAATGTTTTCCATAAGTCACCAGCTTCCAGTACTAAAATGATAATGATCAGTATAGTCACCTATATTATAGATTAATGAAACTGCTTGGATGTCTTTTCCTTCATTGGTAGATAGCTTAATATTTAGAAGTTTTACAGCCTTTAAACTATGACAATCACCTGTCATCTATTCAGTATCTCTTTAAATTTTCTTATGGATAAAAATGATATGATGCATGTCATAGGCCAACTGTCATAACAAAATTGTTAGAAACATACATGGTCTAATTACACAATATTTCATAATAAATGCACAAAACCAATACAACTAAAATTATAAAATTTTGATATTCCTATTAAGTGTATATATAAACAATGAATGGCCTATTGATCCTAAGGTTGTGGGTTCAAATTTGGCTCAGATCGATGATTTAGTATGCTTTAGAGCAACAGCCTCATCTCAGTAGATTTACTGACTTGTAAAAGAACTTCTACAGAACAAAATTCCAACACATCAGTAGTGCAAAATAATCCAAGTAATTGACAGCATTGTTAACAAAGAAAATATTTGTTTTTATTTATAAATCAAATACTTTTCAAACAAAGATATACAGGGTATCTCGAATGATTCTCTGCAGGGAAGGGGAATGTGCTACCATGCTCGCTCATGTCAGTTAGGTTGGCAGTGGTCAACATTGACTTCACTTCACAAGCACAACACAATATTAACTTCACTTTACAAAAGCACCCTTCTCACTGTGGTATTCAAGCAGTAGAAAGAAGGCGGTCTCTACCTGCTCAGAAGTCAATGCCTCTTCTCTGCTCTAACTACACCCATATGTGTCTGAATATACTGCAGAGACTCATTTGAGAAACTCATAATTAAAGTGGTATCATAAACGTCTTGACAACCAATATGTCTGTTGCATTTGCAACCATCTTAAAAATAATCTGAATTAAAAAACTTCAGATATTATTCAGTTTTGCACTAATTTCTCCTTTTATATGGAGTGACCATTGTAAGGTCATGATTGGAGGTGGGAAAAATATTTTTTTACAAATGGTTCTAATTGTTAACAGTTCCAAAAATACTTATTCCAAATACCCATTAAAAATATCATTCAAGTAGATTATTTACATACAACTTTAATATCAAACTCTTGGTATATTATTAGGTTACTTACCTAACCCTAGTTTCTTCACATTCTGATCTTTGCTCAAGAATTGAAAGACAATGTTCCTATCATTTCTTTTCTCCTAATATGTATGTACAAATTCATGACATACTGTTAATGGAAACATTAAATGCGAGGATCTACTTGACTCGTATGAATGTTGCAGCAAAGTAATAAAGACATTTTAATTAATTGATGGATATTAATCATTTCTTCACACTAGCCATATATAGGTTAAGGTTTTTGATGGATAGAGTCAACATGAAAAATTCAATGCCATGGCCGGGATGTGAACCACAGACCTCCTGGTTTCCGTCCAGTCGCTCTAACCCATTGAGCTAGCATGGTCAACGTGCCGTCCTGACATTAAATTCTCCATTTGACTCCTATATTTTCCCAGTAGACCATTAGGGGCTCTTGCACCCGAGATACACCGTTTGTGGCGACTTACTATCGTAAGTACTTGAGTCCCAGGCTTCATCACTTAACTGATGACCCCTAGTGGTCTACCGGGAAAATATACTAGTCAAATGGAGAATTTAATGTCAGGACAGCACGTTGACCATGGTAGCTCAACGGGTTAGAGCGACTGGACGGAAACCAAGAGATCCATGGTTCAAATCCTGGCCATGGCATTGAATTTTTCATGTTGACTATCCATCAAAAACCTTAACCTATATATGGCTAGTGTGAAGAAATGATTAATTTCCATCAATTAACTAAAATAATAAGAGTTAAATGATTAAGCCTGGGACTCAAGTACTTACGATAGTAAGTCGCCACAAACTGTGTATCTCGGATGCGAGAGCCCCTAGTGGTCTACTAGGAAAACATATGAGTCAAATGGAGAATTTAATGTCAGGATGGCACATTGACCATGGTGGCTCAATGGGTTAGAGTGAATGAACGGAAACCAGAAGATCCATGGTTCAAATCCCATGGCATTGAATTTTTCATGTTGAATCTATCCATAATAAAGACATTGTCATTGGCAACATTATTAAATAAATTGATATCTATCACTACAGTAACTTTAATATATCATTTTCCATTATGGTATTATTATAATTTTTATTTTTCTAATATACTTAATACTCATTCTTACTTTACAACACTGTATGCAGTGTCACTCATGATATATGAAATGAAATAATTGGGGAAGCAAACATTATTACAAGCCTAAGATTAGAGTACCTCCCCAACATACAAGAATAGAGGAAAACCTGGTAAAAACCTTAAATCAGGGAGAATAGTCCTGATAGGATTTGAACTTCAGACCTCCAATTTACAAGTTCATGCCTTAGTTACCTGTCAGCTAACCAAGTCAGCATTACATTTAAAACAATTTGGATAAATGCCATTTGCATATTGCAAGAGCTCATTAATTTAATCAATTTGATTAACCAGAAGATTTCCAGTGGTATTGCCCTATATTTAAACTTGTAAGCAAGGATGGCTGCACATACTTGCATTAACCATAAATTTAATTTATATGTATTGTCATTAGAATATAATTTGAAGGTGGATTTAATTGTAATTTTTACTTGCAACTGTTGTGTTGGAATGTAATATAAATAGATTGCATGCAACTCCATTGTTCATTCTTTCTGGTATTATAGGCTGTGGACTAGTAGTTTTATCCTCCAATGTTTTGCTGTAAATTGCATCCGACATCCTCAGGGAAGTCAAAGCCATAGATGCACGGCTCCAGAGTCCAAGCAAGACTGGAGCACTAGAATGACAGAGCATTCCCTACTGTTCCGCCAAGACAAACTACAAGGACACTGTCATGCTCTTGAGGATGACCCACTATCACACTCAATTGACAGGAAAGCTATTGAAATATTCAAACATGACAACACCTTCAATCACAAGGATGAGAGGAAGCAGACAAGTGAAGCTTGAATCCTGGCTCTGAAGCAAGCGAGACTGAAACCAGAGAAAAGGGGAGCTTCTCTTTTTATGACAGAATTGGGGCCAATACACTGATAGGTGACAGCCAATAGGCCATGCCCTCCTTCTTCACATGCCAATAAGTAGAACACTACCAGACTAGCACACCAGTCTTGCTTGGACTTCAAGGCTTTGACTTCTCTGAGGATGCCGGACACAGTACTTAGCAAAATGGAGGAAAAACTACTGTACCATGGCCTACAAGCCCAGAAAGAATGAATAATCAGTTAGCAACATCAGTAGTAAAAGCCTTAGCATTTATCAGATTGCATGCAGTTTTCGATCAGAGTAATACTTTTGGAAACATTTTAAAAAAAGTACTCAAATGATCATGCCAATGCAAAGTTATAGGCCTTGGTTTGGAACTGCACAATTGGAACTACAGTTACTTTCTAGAACTGATATAAAATAATTGTTACATTATATTTTTTCACCTTTAGTTATCACAAAATGTTAAGTGATGTGAAATAAAGCCTTATTTGAAGTATTACAACTACACTAAACACTCGCTAATTCAGCCTTCAGTAATCCAGCCCACATCCGCCATCTCATAGCTTATGTAATATTAAAAGCAGAAATGACACAGCAATGTGTCAACGATTTTATTGTTATTGTATATTATTGTTTCTGTTTTCGAATTTATGGATTCCTTTACAATGGCTTCTATAAAGAAACACTTTACGGCAGACCTTAAACAGAAACTCAAAATTTTGGATAAACTGAACCAACCAGATGCATACAGTACCAATGTAATGCTTGTAAAAATGGTTTCATGATAAAGCATGCTGTGTCACGTACCATCATTGCTTCAACCAAAAATTTGGGACATATAATGAGTGATACTGTATGTACACACTAAATGTACAAGTTTTGTATAAAAAATTAATGTACCTTTGGATTAATAAAGTAAAATGTATAACCAAAAATTATGAAATCAATAATGTGGCACCCATGTTTTTAAAGAATGGCCAGATTAGCGAGAGATTAGCATATGAATGTATTAAATAGGCTTCTAGCTAACTGCTTTATTGGGATTAATATGGCACACTGGTAGTTAAATCTGATTAGCCAATCATGAAATAAGAACTTGATCTCTTCTACAGAGCACTTTGACATGATTCATATCACGTGCATCTACATATTATAAAAATAATTTTATTAAATATCTACACCAATGCCATTATCTAGGTCTTCCAGTGAAGATATGCTGTGGAAGACAACAGTGACATCAGCCATGGAAGCCTTCACTTATCTACCCTTAAGTTTATTTTCTCTATATTGATATTTAATGTGCTTTACTGAATGCAAAAGTAAATACTAAGGGCTATTTTGGAACCACTAAATGTTTAAAAAAATAAACAGTGTGCACAATTTAAATGCGGCATATAGTGATAGAAAGCAATAATATTGCTAATGCAAATGTTATTGCTCAGTTATAATGTGTTGTTACAACCACTAAGTACTGTGTAAGTGCATATTTAAGCTTGTGTATGTGTTTCTTTGAATTTAAGAGTATTGGATGATAAATCATCACCAAGCTAAAGCAATAAAAAATGCAAATGTAACAAAATTGTGTCACTCTGTGTACTGGCAAGTTTCAATACGAGTAACACTGTATGTATTCCTACTCAAGAGAAGTTATAATTTTTCAGTATTGAATGGAATATGGATTTTCTTAAAAACCATTTTTATTAACAATTTATGAGAATGTTTTTAGGAATCAAAGTCTTTATGAAGGGACAAGAGTCCTAGGAGTGCCTTAAAATCTGCATGTGCATTAAACATTATTAACATTTATGGAACAGATAAATTTCTGGTAACTTCGAGCACTTTATACTTACAACTGCCATTTCAGTTTTATGGAGCTCCATTTATGGGAAGCTCGAAAGTTACCGCTGCATTAGTGTGACTCTACAATTAACAATGCTAGAGCAATGCAGCAGGCAGTAACAGATAGTTTTGTTTCTTATATTACAGGTAGACATGTGGCAATACTTCATTTTCTCCGAAGTTCTGCTCCAAACTTAAGTTGACCTATCATGCTATGATTTTATCTGAGAGAAAACTCTACTAGAGCTGTTGTATTGCAACACAGCGGCAATACACACAAATAACAATGTGTAGGACGGCGATCCTCAAAATATAAACAATTGAGGCATCAGCCAAGTCACAAAATATTGAAAATTTGATTTTACTAAAAACTGGAATTAGAGGTGTTAACTCATCTGTTGAAAACAAATATATGTTTCAAAATCCATTACAAATATTACACACTCTGCATTTAGTATCATGCAACAGAATGGCCAAGTCATATAATAACTGTATTTAGAACCAGACAAAAAGGGCAGAATTGTATTTAATAGTAAAAACAGAAGCTAACAGTGAAGTAACAATATTAGATTAAAATTAATTATTTGTCACAAACTTCACTTATCTTTAAGAAAATTGATGAACATTTCACAGAATTCAAGAGACTAGTTTCACAAATCCATGTTTGCATCATCATTCTGTTTATTCCTGTTGTTGATCATTTAAAACTTCTAAATTTAAAAATAAAGAATTCACATTATAAACTGAAATTAATGGTTGTCTTCCTTTTTAGAGCTAAAAATAAAAAACTGGCAATAAACTAAACTTTCACATTTACAGGGAATCTATACATATTAGCAATTACATAAAAAGTTTTAACCCTTTTTCACATAAATTTGCTGTGTTTAATCATTTAATTTATAGATTAATAAATATACCCCAAAATAAAGACGAATTTAATAGAGAAGATAAACACATTAATACTGTTTTAATAGTTTTAGTACAGATTTTAAGAATAAAAAGATCCTATTTTTAAATATATAAATAGGTAAATGATAAAATAAGACCTGAAGCTTTCCTGGCGATGAACATGCTCACTTTCTTCTCGGGCAGCCAGCCAGATGAAAAGATGATTAGATATCAACGTTTCCGGAGTATGCATCTCTCCCATCATCAGGATATTTATAAAATGTTGTAACCACAAATGAAATACTGGATATAACACAAATATAAACAAAGACAAAACACTATCAAAATTTGTATTACTGAACAAAAGACTTTTCAGTAAATTAAATGCCAGGTCAGGACATGGCGTGAGTATAGAAAATTGTGTCAAAGAAACGTAACTACTTAACTTGATTATCAAGCTGTACTGATCTTTGTTTCTTAATTCGACGGATTTCCTTTTTTAAGGCCGGTTTTCAAGAGGAGCTGAACTGAAATCCAGCATCATGATTAAGCGTGCTTCTTTCAGAGGAAATCGCCAAAGCCTCCTTAATTCTCCGCTCTCAGTAACTGTTGCATTTTGCCAAGATGATCGTATCCCGAAAATTGGCTCTATGGTCATTAAAACAATGCTCTGCCAGCCCAGACTTCACAGGTTGCATTAAACGAATGCTCTGTTCATGTTCGATTATTCTAATAGTGATGGTCCTTTGAATTAAGAAACAAAGATCAATACAACTTGATAATCAAGTTAAGTAGTTACGTTTCTTTGACACAATTTTCTATACTCACGCCATGTCCTGACCTGGCATTTAATTTACTGAAAACAGTCTTTTGTTCAGTAATGCAAATTTTTATAGCGTTTGGTCTTTGTTTACATTTGTGTTATATCCAGTATTTCATTTGTGGTTACAACATTTTATAAATATCCTGATGATGGGAGAGATGCACACTCCCGAAACATTGATATCTAATCATCTTTTCACCTGACTGGCTGCCCGAGAAGAAAGTAAGGTAAATGATGTTTCCACTCTTAAAAAAATAAAAACTGATTATAATTTTAAAACATAACTTACTATCCTTGGGCTAATAAACAGTTTCAAATTTTTTTAAAGAATTTGGTACATTTTGATTCTGCAAAATAAATATAATATAAAAAATTTGTTACATGTTTCTAAAAAAGATGAAATTTTCTGTAGTAAAAAATTTGGCATTTATCAATTTAATTGTTTAAATTGCGACCAAACCAGTAAACCAGAATTTAGAAATCAGAACAAAAGAACATTTTAGGAATATTAGGTATAAACATTTATATATCAGACGTGGCAGATCGGTTTTGGTCATTTAACCATCAAATAAATCTGGAAGTTAAATTATTAAATCAATTAAATGGACTGATAGATTTAATGGTTTGGGAAAAAAGTATATGTTTTATGAAATAGAAATCATTTAATGAATTTTGAAATACCACCAATTGATTGTCTTTAAATTTGTTTTATTTTCAGAGTTTGATAAAACTTCTCCGGTCCCTAAAGGCTGTAACAATAACAGGAATAACCAGACTTACAATGCAAATAAGGATTTGTGAAACTAGTCTCTTGAATTCTGTGGAAGGTTCATCAATTTTCTTAAAAAAAATAAATGAAGTTTGCCACCAATAATTATAATTTATTGTAACAGAATGTTATTACAATAACATCCTGATGTAATGTTTTTTATTTGAAATCTTATCACTGGCACAATGAATGATACGCACAATAATTATATGACTATTACTGCAGTCACAAATCTTGTGTTGGTAACAATGATAATGCAAGCTCTACAATGGCACATTCATTTCTTAATTAGAACAAAAGCATTTTGCTATTTTGTCACTTATTGACATACAGGTTATGGAAATTTCAATAGATGGTGACACCATTCTACAAAACACATCAAGTGAAAAAGTTTCCACTGGTAAGGAGAACTGTAAAAAGGACTATAAAAGGCATCTGAAGTGTCAGATTTTGTAATCTAATGTAACGTAGGAATGATGTGAAATATCTACCAAGGTTATGGTGTTGTGTTTACAGTGAAGTTTAATAAAAGCCTGATACTATGTATTCTTAGACATTTCCTTAAGTGATAGAACTATCTGTAGTCAGTTTTTCATACTATATGTGAGGCGCTCAGTGCCAGACTTGACTAAACAACATATAACACATTTTGAGAAATTAGTCATTTCTTGTGCAAGAGCTCCCTTGCTTCATGTAGTTTCCAGATATGATCATAGGTAGCAACAGCTTACCAAAAGCAATACAGCTTAGTCAAGTTTGCCATTTCATTAAATCCTTTATAATTAATCTTTAAAAGTGACTAACACATGTTTTTGACATTGAGGGTTAGTCAGCTCTGGTACTGAGCGCCTCATATGTCATTTATATTTTGATTTTTTGAGGAACTAGTTTCGGGAGCATAGGACAAACTAAAAGAAACCTAAAAATCAGAGTCAAAGAGCATTTTAGAAACAGAAAGACAAGTCAGCAGTAGTATTTCACTTTTTGAAGGAAAAACATACCTTGGACCCAAATCCAAAATTATTAAAAGGTGGTATGATAAACCATAAACTGACAACATGGGAGAACAATTTAATATAGAAATATAAAGACCAAGTAAGAAGCTTTGAAATCTCCCAAGTCGATAACTTGATAAAGAAGTTCATAATTCCATCACCAAAGAGAAGACTGCAGGCAACAACAACAGATGACAATAAGGCCTTTGAGGTTGAAAAGGGAAGCAACAACTCCTGAAACTAGCCCCTCAGAAAATCAAAATGTAAGTAACAGTCTGAAAAACGGATTACAAATAGTATAATTAATTTGGACACTACTGTTACTAAATTCCTCCAAACAAGCATAATGTAATTAAGATCTTAATAATTTTTGTTTGTTTCATTAATACTATAGTATATTTTTATAATTAATATTTATATTGATAATCCATTTTGATTTAAAATAAAAGTTTTACTTCTTTAGAAATAAACAAAAATTTCAATTCCTTTCTTGGAAGTGTTGAAAACAGTGTTATGATAAATTAAATTTAATCTTACTTACTTTTAGTAAGTGTTGTTTAGTGTCATTAATAGACTCCCTTTAAATTTAATAAACAAAAATTTGTTTACATACTTGGAATAAATCCATACAAGTCAAAATTTGTATGCTCTAAAAATAAGTAAATTATGTTTTTAACATTAAGACAATATGAATGTATAATATGAGGTGTAGCAAAAGTGAAAAACTATCACTGAATTTTATCAGTTTATCTCCATTGTTTACTGAATACTCTTAGTGACTTGGCCAGTTTTGATGCTAGATGCTTCAAATTTTGTAATCGTTATAAATGTAATGGGGAGACAAACTAATTTCTTACTCTACAGTTGCTCAGAGTGCTTAGAGCTGTTAGCTGCTTTGAGAACAACACTAAAGTAGAGGGTCCCCTTTCAGATGCTAGTGGACATACAACTATGGAAACAAATATCAGAGACATATTCCAAGTATCAAAGAAACCAATGACGACAATGCACTCACAATTGTTACTGTTAACAATCACTTCTAATGATTTACCAAGTACTTTTAACTCAAATGCCAGTAGTGATAAGGCATACAGCTTTAAAAGGCATATGAGATGAAGCTAAGGAAGGCTCATCTAGAGCAACTGTCCTATCATAGAATAGAATAGAATCTTTACTGTCACATAACGTTTACATTGTCAGCCTAGCTGGTAAACTGGTGAGTCGTCAAGTTATACATAAAAGAAATTTAAAAGAAAGAAAAAGAAAAACTAATTCTAATGTATATGTACATAAATTATCAATTACAAGTAATAATAATAAATAATAATATTAAATAATAATAAATAACAAATAATATATAAATAAATAATTATCAATTACAAGTAGTTATGATATTGTGTCATCCATGAATTCCTGTATGGAGTAATATGTCTTATGTAATAACAGATCTTTTACACTTTTATTAAATAGTTTCAGAGTTTTTATTTCTTTGAGTCGTTGAGGTAATTTATTGTATATTTTTATACCCATATAATGGGGTGTTTTTTCATATAATGTTAATCTATGCACGGGGTATTTTATGCTGGACTCTTTCCGAGTGCCGTAATGATGACGATTTTGTTTTTGGATAAATTTCTCATAATTTTTATATACATAGGTGGATAACTCTAAAATATATACTGAGGGCATTGTTAGAATTTTTAATTTTTTGAATAGTGGTTTGCATGAATCTTTAAAGTTAGCATGTAACATTATACGTATTACCTTTTTTTGAATTTTAAAAACAGTTTCCCATCCCGATGCATTTCCCCACAATATTATACCATAGGCCAAGATCGAATGAAAATAGCTGTAATATACAATTTTTTTTGTTTCTATATTCATCATATTTGTCAGGCATAACATGTTATAGCAGGCCGAATTCAATTTTTTGGTTATATGTTCAATATGGATATTCCATTTTAAGCATTCATCTATGTGCATTCCTAATATCTTACTATAACCCTTTATTGTAGAACTATTATTATTGTCTACATTATCTTGTTTCAGATTAGCATTAGCAGCAGTTTTAAATTGTATAATACTAGTTTTTGTTTTATTTAAGCTCATACCATTATCAGTGAACCATTTGTCTAAGTTATTTAATGCATTGCTTATATCAGTTTGCAAACTATTATGACTTATATTTTGTAAAATAACTGATGTGTCATCTGCATACAATATTGGATACCCATTTATACTTTGAGGTAAATCGTTAGTGTAAAGTATATAAAGCAGAGGACCCAGCACAGAGCCTTGCGGTACACCACTGGTATTTTCTCTCCATTTTGATTTATAAATTCCAGTGTTACATTTACTAATTACACTTTGTTTGCGATTGGACAGGTATGAATGAAACCACTTTAAGTTTTGATCTTTTATATTATAATATTCAAGTTTTTTTAAAAGAATTTGATGACTTACGCAGTCAAAAGCCTTCGAAATGTCACACATTATTGCAGCAGTATTTTTTTGTAAATCTAAATTTAGTGCTATTTCATTTACTAATGTGGTTACAGCTGTAATTGTTGATAAATTTTTTCTAAAACCATGTTGGCAAACATTTAATATTTTATTTTTTTCCAAAAAAGCTTTTAGTCTAACATATACTAATTTTTCTAATATTGTTGAAAAACTTGTCAAGACTGATATTGGGCGATAGTTTTCTTGTTCATATGTACCACCTTTGTGCAAAGGAGTTATTAATGCATATTTCATTCTTTCTGGAAAAATGCCATAATGAAAAGATTGGTTAAATATTTTTGCAAGTGGCTCACTTATTTTATTCCCAATTATTTTTACAAGCCTAGGTGGCAGATCATCCCATCCACTAGAATTTTTTGATTTCAAAGTTGCAATAATGTTTTTTACGTCATTTGTTGTTACATATCCAAGATCAAAAACCTGTGTGTTGGGTGTACTCTTTTCCACATTCTTAAGAGCATGAGGCATGCATGGGGGTGTTTTTCGAATTACATTTGGAATATTCGTAAAATATTTGTTCAATGATTCAGCCATATCTACTGAAATAGCTTTACTTAGTGGTTTATTTTGTTGCTTGTTTCTTAGCCCTAATTCACATTTAATTAACTGCCATGTGGCTTTACTTTTGTTTTGAGCTTGTTTTATATAATTTTCAATGGCCATTTGTTTGGCTCTCTTTATGACTTTTTTATAAATGTTACTATAACTCGAATAATAATGTTTTAACTGTAAGTTATTCGATTCTTTGGTAAGTCTATACAATAATCTTTTCCTTGCACTCGAAACCTTGATACCCGGGGTACACCAGTTTAGCGAGAAGTTTTTATATTTTTGTTTGGATACTTTTTTAGGAAAACAATGATTATAAACAATAAAGAATTGATTTAAGAATGCATTGTAATTATCATCAACAGTTTGTGATATGTCGAAGTGCCAATTTATATCTGCGATCTGATTTTTAAAATTAGTTATGTTTTCATCACTAAATACTCGCATTGTTTTATATTTTTCATTTTTTTAATTTTTTATGCATTCATTCGGAAAAGTAACAAATAACGCTTTATGATCAGAGAAACCAGTTTCGACTGTTCTGCAATTTCCACTTTCATATAAACTATTAGTTATTATATTGTCAATACAAGTATTAGTTGTGGTGGTTACTCTGGTTGGTTCTTTGCATTGAGGGTTAAACCCATACATTTCAATAACATTTAAGAATTTGTTTGCCATTCCCTTCTTTAATAAACAATGTGAGTTTAGGATGTCTATATTGCTATCAGTTGCAATTATGATGTGTTTACCCTTTTCTTTGTGTAGTTTTATTAATAGATTTTCAAATTTTTTAAAAAAGATTTCAAAGGTGTTGTAATAAGGCACTCTATATATAGAGACAGCAATGATCTTCAGCTCAATTAGTTCAATTGCGGATACTTCAAATACATGGTCTTCTTGACATACTTTTAGATCTTCTCTTATTTTTATCGTTATATTTTTACACAAACAACTTTTAACAAGAATGCATGAACCTCCCCGCTGTCCTGTTTTCCTAATGTAATAGTCAGCTAAATTATAACCTTGTAGTTTGTTTAGTAATTTAATTTCTGAATTACCTAACCAATGTTCATTTAAACATATAACTGAGATGTTTGTGAAATATAATTCTTCCAGAAATATTTCTAATGATTCAAATTTTGTTTTTATTCCTTGTATATTAAGATGCATTAACCAATGGGTCTGAGAACATTGCTTACTCTTTACATTATTTGGTGAATCATGTTTTGAATTACTGACCTGACAAGATGTTTTTACACCATCTGACTTCCTCACCAGTTTACCGGTTGTTTACATATTATATTTACAACATCTTTTATAGCTTCACTCAATTTGTTTGACCCCTTTCTATTTAAGTGTAAACCATCTCTTCCTATGCACCACTCATTCAGCTTCTTGTCCAAATTCACAAACACAGATTTTAGAGCTTGGCAGGCCCATCTTATGTTTTTATTTACACTGTTTATATATCATAGGCATGCAGCTGCAAATTCCAATCTTGCCTGTGTGTTATTCCTTTTCATTATGGAGTACTGAGTAAGACATTATGAAGTGTCACTAGAAACTGCATATATTTAGTTCATCAATTAACTGACCACGGATCACTGCAGTTCATGAGCATCCACACACATATTCTTTGAAGTTCGGTTCGAGAGCAGTGCATAATGCAAATTGAATGTAAGATGCTTCATGTAACTGACAGTAAGCAGATAATTCACATTACTAAAATTAGGCAAGTGAGTCAACCTTGTATATACTTTTCTCCACTTACAAGTTTTTTATGAAGACTAGTTTCTGGGGCCTTCTCCCCTATCGTCAGTTCTGTGGTTGACTGATAATTCACATGTTTACATTGTGTTTTGTGAACTGTTAATTTCACAACCCTGGTACCAGTGACGCAGGTACGAATGTTAAAGTACTCCTCTCCCAAGCCAGAAATATTCTTTTTTAATTACTTTTACAGCTCTTTAAGGAATTGTCATATGAGGATGTGCATGACCGGAACAATTTTTCACAAAGCAAGGAACTCACGAACAGAACGTGCAATGCGAGTGTGCATACAGTGTCGTGTATTGTGAAACGGCAAAACTTCTTGCATAGAAATTGCTGAAACTTTTATTTATTTTATTTAAGCTAGCAATTCCCCAACTATAATTTGTCTTCAGAAATCCAGGTATGTTATATTCAGTAAATAAGCATGTTAATATCGAATGTTATCATAATTAACCTTTCTACGTAAGTTTATGTGCTGAAAGTTTATGAGACGACAAATGTTACTTTCCTTGTTCCCTCTCCGTATCTTCCACTCTCTGGCAAATCAGCTAGCAATAGGGCAGCCATCGCGTGCACTCATTGGTTCAGCTCACATGCCTTCTAAAACTATATGCCATTGAATATTATACAATTTACTATTTTTATTTTGTTAATTGATGGAAATTAATTATTTCTTCTCACTAGTCGTATATAGGCTAAGGTTTTAGATATAGTGAACCTGAAAAATTCACTGTGATTTGAGCCACAGAACTCCTGGTTTCCGTCCAGTTGCTCTTACCCATCAAGCTACCATGGCCAAAGTGTCATCCTGACAAATTCTCCAATTGACTCATATTGTCAGGATGGCACGTTGGCCATGGTAGCTCAATGGATAAGAGCAACAGGATGGAAACCAGGAGATCCGTGGTTCAAATTCTGGCCATGGCATTGAATTTTTCAGGTTGACTTTATCTAAATTACTGTTTATTGCAATCCCAATGCAAAGTTGATACTAAATGAAATGTTGCATACATGTGTGCCATATTCTTAAGTTCGTGCATAGACCACCTGTAACATATAAAACAAAACTATTCTCCACTACTAGTTGCTGTGCTGCCCTAGCATTATAACTATTAAACGTACAATGTGGAGCTATTGGAGCATTACAGGATGTTATATATTTTGTTTCACTTCCCTTGTTCACTGAGTTAATCCTTCACTTCCAAGTACAGCATGTATTGATTATTTTTCATAAAGTATACCTAAAATTATAGCTTGAGAAATTCTCTGAATTATGCATTATTGAGTAAGTAAGTTTTGTTCATTTGTTAATTAAGCTTGCAGTTCATGAAAACTGATGAAGACCTTCACCATAAGATAGGTGATGCATTTATAAATGTAGGTCATTTGAAATATATTCTAAGCAGAAGATAAGAGAGCATTAGGTATTTGTCATATTGTTTTCTAAAAATAGATAATTTAACTTCAAGGTGGTCCGTAGATTGAATTTAATGTTAATACCAAACTAACACATTAAATTTCTCTTTTATACTACCAACACATTAAGTTAGCACCTACAAAATGCTGGAGAAAATGAAGCATTTCCTGTGTTTATTCTCATTTATCCTGGGTTAATGCCATTAAAGGGCATATATTTAACTTTAAAAAGTTTACTGCAGTACAACATTGGAAAATGGGTTTTAAAATATCAAGGGGAAGTCAAATAGTGTTGCAAATATTTTGCATGTGGTCATATATTTTGAAAACTAAGAACTAGAACTAATAGGAACATCTGAGTGACAACTGTCTTACAGACATATATTATTAGGGACTGAAATACACAATCATTTCACAGGCCGCCCCAATTGGCATATAAGGTAGAGATAAGAAAAATATTTACATAACCATTATTTTGGAATGTTTCCATCCTCAGAACAATTCGAAAAAATATTCACAGATCCAAACATTGTCCCAAAATAAAGGGAGTATCTTTGTCATCTGTTCCAAAAGTAATATAACAGAGATTAAGTTGTGTTCCAATACAAAAGTTAATGCATTTGTGATGTAAGGCCATCCCACCAAGCTTCAACACCCATTTCAACCAATCAGGATTAATTATGCCACATAGCTGTTGTGACATATGAAAGCCGATTACTATAAATGCTGCTTTGTAACACTGTTACATTGGCAAACGTGAAGTTGTTTAGGAGGGAAGGAGTTGAGTCGGCCAACTTAGCCAACATTGTGAAGAGGGAATCATCTCATTGCTTATTGGCTGGTAGAGTGGAAGTGGCACACCTTCAAGGCCTGTCATGAGTTGACGCCATGGGGCCGAGACAGAACTGTGTTGCTACTACACAAGACTTTTCTAGGCCAAGTTTGGAGAAGGATCCAGTTCCAGAAATTCCGGCAGGTGTGTAACAGTTGATGCAATGCCAAGTGCACCTGAAGTTAGTTCACCACCTTCAATCGAATACCATCTCTTTGCATTGTGAAGATTCATAGTACAAAGAGGATGATGATCATCCCACCAGTAGATAATTTAACAAAGAAGTTCATAGTTCCACCACCAGAGAGAAGAGAGCAGATGACAACAAACGATAGTTGAAAAGAGTTTGAGGATGGAAGTGATGGTTTCTGAAACGAATCCATCAATAATATAAAAATGTGACAAAGTGTCAATAAACTGACTACCAATAGTTTTTTCGATTAGGATGATCATTAATATACTCAAAAAGTAGAACAAATTTCCTAGGAACTGATAACTTACTTAAGTCTCTGAACTTATATTAAGTTCAAAGAGTTAAGGAAAGTACAGAGCTGATCATAGACAAATGGATGATAGCCTCAATGGCTATCTGGTAGGTAAAGAATTATCAGAATCATGAAGTATTTACTTAAGAGAATAGTGAACAAGATACATTTGAATGATGAAGAATTGACCAACGTTTTATGTGACTGAGTCAGTAATCAATTCACAAGATTTTACTACATTTATAAGAACACATCAGAATTTAGACTTGAGTCCAGTGATCTTTCATCTCGCCTAAAAGAAACTAATCTTCCTGGTTACAATGCACTAGACAATTGCAATTTGAATACAGGACTTAAATAAATAGTTGCTGCATAGAGAATTAAGAAATCCATTTTGAAGTCAGTTAGATAGTTGATACAGTATGGCAAAGCAAACAAGAAGGATCAGATTCTTATTACAAACTTTAAAAGGACCCCAGTTCAATGAACTTCAGATTTACCTGACTAAATTTGGTGTTGGTTATAAAATAAATTTAAATTAAATTTAAAAGATCTAATGATTAAATTGTGGCATTGTCAAAAATTATATAAAAATAGGATAAATAAATGACCTCTGTTATAATTGTGCCTATGGAGGGAGGTTTTGCTACATTGATTATCAATATATTAGCGGTTGATGAAGCCGAATATGATTTCAGTGGCTTCGAAACCTCAATTTTTGTAATACAATGAGGAAGGCAGAGAAAGTAAATATCACTTAGAAGAATGGCTGGACATGGATGAGGGTGACCCAGGTTACCAGATTCAGAGTCATGAAGAGATCACTGCAAGTGTTCTACAAGAGAATGAAAATAAAAACAGTGATGATGAATCTTTGAAGAGTGTACCTAAATTATTTGTAATAAGAGACCACATGGATGATGTGATTTCTTATGTGGAAAGATCTTCAGACCCATAAGTGCTAGCCTATTATGAACATTTCAACATTTTCGCTCCTTCAAGTGGAAAGCAAATGTCTTGACACTTTTTTCAAACGCACTACTTCACAGGGAACAACTTCTAACCAAGTCGTAAATTTACAAGTAAATCATGTAAAGTAAATGGTATGTACCAATAAAACAGTTTCAATTGTTGTTGCTCCAATTTCATTCATTTCCCAATTTAACAGACTTTCAATTTTCTGGACATTCCTGGCTCCTTTAGATCCACAAAACTGAGAGTTTACTGTATATTACAAAGTTATTACAACACAACCTGGCACAAATCATAAAAAAGCATTAAATATATATAAAGAACTACAAATTTGCGTCCCAATGTGGCATAATGTTTTTTCTAAGTTAGTAAACCTGAACATGCTAAAATAAAAGTGAATCGAGAAGATATTGACACACTGCTTCACTTGTACTGTTTTTCGCAGAACATGTTTCAAGATTTACCAGATTTATTCATGGTGCTTTTGAAACCCATATCACAAAAACCTTTCCAAATTATTTCAAAGTTTGCTATTATATTGATGACATTTTTGCAATAGTACCTAAAAACTCACACAAGTTGCTCTTAGAGTTCTGAATATTCAAAATCCAGCTATAAAACTGATAGAAACGGAAAAGGATGGTATACTTGCCTTTTTTTTTTTTTTTTTTTTTTTTTTTTTTTTTTTTTTTTGGGACATCAAGAATAAAACATGAATAACAAACTCACTTTTGGTATTTAGGAAACTGACACACAGGGATAATTATATAAAAAATAATAGTTTCAAACCAAAACACCAACATGCCATTTTCAATAATTTAATCTTTCGTGTGATCAACTTTCCACTGAGCAGAGAAGGTTATCAAGAAGAATACCTACACATAAAAATGGTAGCTATGTGTAATAGTTTCAACCCAAATTTAGTTGGCAAAAAAATTAAACTCAACAGCGCTAAGAAAATAAAAGAAACCACCACCCTGGAACCTACAGGGGAAAAAGAGAAAAAAATAATTAAGAAATTTACCTTCCATCCATCAGTCCATAATAAATTCTAAAAAATCTTCAACACACAACAGTCCTTGCACCTCAAAATAGATTTTGTATCAAGAATTTGTTAAAAGGTCCCCAAAATATTCAATTACTGCAAAAGAAAAACCAGGAATCTACAAGATCAAATGTGAAACTTGCAGTTGCTTCTCATTTTTTAAATAACCAGAACTGATATTAGCTTGGAGACAGCTTTAATAAAACAGAATAATCATTCCATAAATCTTTCCATATGGGAAAAATCGTCATAGAATCATGACTTTCAAAACTCCACCAACAGACAATTTTGACAAATATATCTTGCCATCTACCGACGACACAAAGAATGAGGAAAACATTACAATTTGCATCAGTTGAGACTCAGCTGAGCAACAGCTCTTGAAACATGTCCTGTGAAAAATAGTGTGAATGAAGCAATGTGTTAATATCTTCTTGATTCACTTTTAACTTGTGCTTCACTGTCTCTATGTTTCTTTCAATTTTCATACTCTGAACATGCTACCTGAATTAAAGGTTATAATAGTGAGCTAATCACTAATTCTTAAGAATTGCTTTCTGGAAGACAATTATATAACAGAAGAGAATAAACCAGAAAAATCAACTAACTGCAGCAAAAATCAGAAACATTATGAATTTTTAAATTTAACTCAATGTTTGGTAATATAAAAATAAAATAATGAATATAACTTGTGCATGTTCTTTTTTTTTTTTTTTTTTTTAATTCAGATTTTAGAACATGAGAACTTCATCTAATGCTCTAGTTGGAGAGCTATTAAGCTGAGATTTTTGGTCAACTGTTGCATTTTTCCTCTTCACTTCCCTTATTAATCAGTTTGCATTGTTAACCATGGTACACATGCAATCAGAAGTTTACCCATTATTGCATTCACTAACTCTATTCACCTTTAAATGACCAAAATGCTTGCATAACCTCAGAGTTATTCATCAAGTGTATAAAATTTATTTTAAAAATCTCCAGACCACCTGAAGTATTAATGTTAGTCTTTGTGATTGTGCTGAAGCTGTATGCAAAATATACAAAATATAATTAAGTTTTAAATGTCATAGATGTTATGAGACAGAGGTATAAATCTACTCAACTCTATTAGAGCCATTAATCACTCTTTTTTGCTTCACTTATGTTTTTTCAAGACATGCTATCTGCACATTTGCCTGCATCATTAGCTACTTCAAAAACAATTCCTGTTAACAATTGGAGGTTTTTTGATGAAGCTGAAGGGGGTTTGAAAGCTTTGAGTGTTAAGATTCATTAAGTGCAATTTATACTCCCTGATATAGATTTTTTCCCAAATGCCTAGTTATTTCTGCTTTTGAATAGCTTTTAGTAATTTAATTTCAGAAATGCTACAGCTCACACACCCAATAGATTGACAAATTTACCTTTTTTCTATTCTGATTTTCTCTGGGTGATATTTAACACCTAATCTTACTCCATTGGTAGATGACACTATTACACATTCATTGTAATAATTAGGGAAGGAAATTTACGAAGGAAATATTCCAGACCTAATATTAGGGTAGGTATCTTCTTGGCATCTGCTAGTTATGAAGTTTGAGGAAAACCTGGAATAAATGTTGCTAAGGAAAGATATTCCTGAAAAATGTGTCCTTAACAACCTCAGCTACGCTACTCATTCTACTGAAGGATGTTCACAGAGGAGGAATTATTACTAGAGATTTGCAGTCCATTGCTCCCATGATCTAAACCTCTTTTATCTCTGGAGTAATTTAAAAAATAATGTATACAGGAAGCCCAATATATCCTGGAAGAAGTGATATAAATTATCTATCAGCAAATGACAAGAATTCTTCAATGATTGCAAAATACAGAATGAGCAGCCAGTACCAGCATCTCCTTTCAGATAAACATTTATTTAGTATAACAAGTGTGTGATTTCCAATCAAAGAGTCTAATATACTGCAAAGTAAGTACTTTAGGAGATTATTGTATGCCTGCACCAGTGCCACATTATTACTGATGGCTGTAGGGACAGTGAGTGTTGATATTGCAAGTAGACAATACTGGTTCACAGTTCATTGGGGCACTTTGCACATTAAGCTACAGGTGAGCTGTCCAAGATTATTATACCTTGTCTCATAACAATACAATTTCCAGAACTTTTGATCACACAATTTCAGCAATATTAATCAATTAGCATTGCAATTATTCCATTCAACAGTGCCAAGGGCCATCACCAAGCATATTAGTATTTCGTAAGACGAGATGGCTGATGCACGAGACACTGTTGTTGAGATATCTCTATGCTTTACACAGCAAAGACTTACACGTGGCCGGAGAAGGAAGTATGATTCTATTCCTATGATGTAGTACAACCATAGAAGAGCAACTGGATTGATAAATGATGCCCATTCATCATCCACAAAACTTTGTGCACGTGGATCTGAGCTATCTGCTTTAACTAAAAATGTCAAACCTAGGTATCTGAAACAAGTCAAAATATTCTTGCCATTCACAATCATTATCATACTTCACTCACTGTTTACAATACAAGTGCAAATTATAAGAGTGTGGCAGATTACAGTACTTAACTAAAAGCTAAATACAAACCTAAGTTAAAAATTACAAACTAGAACAGTTACACATAGAACACAATATATTTTAACTTGCAACTATGCACAATACCTGGAAAATAGAAAAGTAGAAAACATGATTCTCAAGGAGTAAGGACTATGATACAATGAAGCACAAAATTAATATAATTTTGAATCAAACTTGTACTCCATGCTCCATGTATTGCCAATGTTTACCTAGAACACGTTTTGTTAGGACCTTCCTAACCTTCTCAGCTGATGTCAACTGTTTAATTTTGATTTGGTGAACTTCTTGGAGGCAACAGGGATGTCTCTGCTGGTATCTTGATGAACTTGAAGTTTGAGTTTGTTCAAAGGTGGTGTTGAAATCTAATAGCTTTCTTTCATATTTCTTTATGGAAATTCCCACATGGTTAATGCAGTTGGACCCTGAACATTTTTTAATAAATGGATTTCTCGTTCTATATTGTGATTCTCATTCCAGAAATGATACAGTACTGCCAATTTTTCTATTTAATGTACCATTTTTGGAATGAGAATCAATGTAGAACAAGAAATCCACTTTTAAAAAGTTTTCAGAGTCCTACTGCTTAACCACATAAGAAAAGATCTTCATAAAGAAATATAAAAGAAAACTTTTTTTTTTTTTTTTTTTTTTTAAAGATAATTGATGGAAATTAATAATTTCTCCACACAAGCCATACATAGGCTAAGATTTTTTTATGGATAGAGTCAACATGAAAAATTCAATGCCATGGCCGTTGACTCTATCCATCAAAAATCTTAGCCTATGTACGGCTAGTGTGGAGAAATTAATAATTTCCATCAATTAACTAAAATAATAAAAGTTAAATGATGAAGCCTGGGACTCAAGTACTTACGATAGTAAGTCACCACAAATGGTGTATCTCGGATGCGAGAGCCCCTAGTGGTCTACCAGGGAAAGAGTCAACTGGAGAATTTAATGTCAGGACGGCACATTGGCCATGGTAGCTCAAAGGTTAAGAGCGACTGGACGGAAACCAGGAGATCCGTGGTCCAAATCCCGGCCATAGCATTGAACTTTTCATGTTGACTCTATCCATAAAAGAAAACTGTTCCTTTTGACACTATCTTTGAAGAGAACCCAAACTTCAAGTTCATCAAGATACCATCAGAGACATCCCTATCACCTCCAAGGAGTTTACCAAATCAAAATTCAATAATCGACTTTAGCTGAGGATGTTAGGAAGGTCATAGCTAAACATGTTCTAAGTAAGCATTACCAATATATGGATGGAGAACTAGTTTGACTCAAAATTATATTATTTACTTTAATTGTTAAATTATATAGAAACTTTCACACAGTGATGCTATCAAGATTTTATGTATTATAATCAAGTTTTAACATTTCATCTTTTCGAGTTTGATTAATGTGTCACGATGTTTACACTCAACTTCACTTACTATGTTGTATAATCGAAACATTTTCAAGATCATTCGATCTCATCCTCAGCTGTTTGGTGACTAAATGAACATTCTTCTTCCCCCACTACTATGGTGCTCCAATCCCTCTGCCATCTGGTGTAAGGGGCACTAAGTTTTAACACTTCATTTAATGCCGTGATTTCAAAATTTGTAACTTTATCATGGTTTTTGGTTATGAATATTTTTCCCCAAATATCCAGTTCTATGGGTGTACTTAAAGATTTTAACAGTTTAATGTTGTGGTTTTCTGTCCAAAAATGGTGTGACACTGCAAATTTTTCTGTTTGTTGCAACTTTATATTCCTCTGGTGTTCTTTTTGACTGGTTAACAAGTTTCTCTTAGTTTTTCCTATGTAGCTTTTATCACAGGTTTCACAGTTTATCTGATAAATTCCCGATTTCAAAGTGTTGGAGATTGAATTTTTTAGTGGTTTATTTAGCAGGTTCTCAGACTGAATTTGTTTTGGGGTGCTAGTTTTAAGTTTAGTCTTAAAACTTAAGATTCGTTCAAATTTTCTATATTGCCAGTTTGTGTTTTTAAGCGCTGTGAGAGTGGTCATTTTTTATATTATCTTGAGTTTTTCCTTACTTGTTATGTGACATCAAATAAAACCATTCTGTCATTTTTGTCCAAATTTATATCTTTGATTTTTCCTATTAAATCTAAAGAGTTTTTTAAATTTGCACTTTCGAATTTTGGGAAACTATTAAATTTATTTAGCAACCATTTGGCCAAATTATGTGTGGGGACATTTATACTACTAGTGATAGGTCTCATGCCTTTCCCTGTTTTATGAATTTTTGGCAGCCCATATACTCTTAGTAATGTTGGGTCACATCTTTATTTCCAAGCATACCAACAGAAAAATTACAGTGTATTAAAAAAGTGGCTAGCTACAATAGAAATGGAAGAAATAGAAGCAGAAGAATACATTTCTCTAACAAAAATATGCACTGAACAAAACTTCTTCAGCCTTAATGGAAAACACTAAGCAGAAATCAGGGTTATCAATGGGCAATCCACTTTCACCTTTTTTGGCTAACTTCTTTATGAGTGCACTTGAAACATAAAAAGTCCTTCCCATTGATCTTCAAAGTTTGGTATAGATATGTTGACGACATCTTTGCAATTGTACTGAATAAACATCTAGAAAATACATTAAAATTACTCAGTCTGCAAGAAAGGAATATAAAATTCACTATAGAAAAGGAAATCAATGAACAACTTTCTTGGATCTAAATATCATCAGGAATGACACAAAAATAAAATTTGGAATTTACAGGAAACCAACACATTCAGAAAATTACATAAATAATAATAGCCACAACCCAATTACACATAAGCATGCAATAATAAACAGCCTTACACACAGACTAGTCAACATACCCATGGAAAAAGAGGAATATTTCAAAGAACAAAAAACAATACTACACATAGCAGAAGAAAATGGATACAACAAAAGTTTGGTGTTGAAGAAAATTAGAAAAGCTAAACTAAAGAAAACCATTAAGGAAGCAACCACATTTACAAAAGAAAAAGAAAGTAACAGCATATTCAGTTCATTCACATATCACCCAAAAGCATTTAATAAATTTAAAAAAATCTTCAAGGAACAAAATATCACCTTGGCACCTACTAAAAGACACTCAATTTTAAAATTGCTAAATTCAAAAACAGAAGATGAAATCCCATCAGTTAACAGATCCGGAATATACCAGATAAGTTGTAAGAATTGTGAAAAATGCTACATAGGTCAAACTAAAAGAAATCTAAAAACCAGAGTCAAAGAGCACTTTAGAAACATCAGATTGAAACAAGAAGATAAGTCAGCAGTAGCATTTCATTTTTGGAATGAAAACCATGACATTGATCCAAATCCAAAATTATTAAAAGGAGTGATAAACCAAAATAAATTGACAACAAGGGAGAACATATTCATATGGAAAAATAAGGATCACCTAATGAACTTTGAAATCCCACCAGTTTTTTTTGACAAAGAAGTTCATAGTTCCACCACCAGAGAGAGAGCAGACAACAGATGCCAGTTGGAAAGAGATTGAAAATGGAGGCGAATGCCTTTGAAACTAGTCTCTCATTAATATAAACAAGTAAGTGACGAGTATTAATAAACCAACTACAAATAGTTTCCGTGATTAATTTTGACGTCACTGTTACTAAATTCCTCCAAACACATATATGGATATGATTATCTTGTAGGTTTAGTAATTTTAGAGAATCTTCTTTAAGTTTTTCTGGAATTATAGCAAAAACATCATCAACATATCTCCGCCAAAATTTGTAAATCTGTGGGAAGGCCTATACTATGTGTGTTTCAAAATAGCTCATGTATAGGTCTGCTAAGATAGGTGAAAGTGGGTTCCCCACAGCTAATCCTTTAGATTGTCTGTAGAAATTTTGGTTAAACATGAAGTAATTATTCCTTGTGCATAAATCTGTAAGACTGATAATGTCATCTATTTCTGTGGGGTTCGCTGTAGTCTGAGTTAGCCACTTTTTTGAGGAGTGTAGGTAGTTTTTCAACCGGAATGCTAGTCAAAAGTGCCTTAACGTCAAAAGAAACTAGTATGTGATTTTCTGGGATGTTGTATTTCTGTAGGTGATTTATCAATTCTAAGGAGTTCTTTATTCCCAAACTTTGAAATTTGTCATATGATTTTAATTTTCTTACTAACCACTTTGCAATGTGGTACGTAGTTAAATTGATGCAATTGATGATGGGTCTCATGCTATTGTCTTGTTTGTGATATTCCATTTTGGCTTTGATTAAATTTTCATTTTTTAGGTTATGTGTGGCTATTTCTATGTCGACGATATAATCATCTTTATTATTTGATACATTAACACATGTATTGAAACCTTTCTGGAATACTCTAATTTCTTCGGTTGTAAACTTCTATTGTGATAGGTTTATTACGTTGACTTGTTCTTTAAAATTCCAGTGTTTTGGTTGATGAGGATGCTCCAGTTGACGTTCTTTTAACAGTTTAAATTTCTTCTTAAGTCTTTCATTTTTCTTAATCATTAATATGATTTAATTTTTCATGAACCTGCATTTCGAAATTTTGCCAGATGTGTATTCCCAATTGTTTGGTTAGTTTTAGATGTAGGTTGTATAATTCCAGGTCTATTTTATTTATGTAGCTGTAATGTTTCGAAATTTCCAGTTTATCACGTATTTTTCCACTAGTTTTTGTTTTCTGTGATTACTATTATGTTTGACGTTTGCTTGACAAAAGTTGGCGTAATATTGTGTTTGAGGCAAAGTTTTAGAAATTTAATATCCACTGTTGCATATATCCATTTCACTTGTTTCACTCACCTAGTTCTAACTGTATGTTTTGCAGGCTGTTGCCCACATCATTAGCTATCATCCATTATGAGAACCAAAGGTTTATCCAGGTGAAGTCCTCTGGTGCTTATTTTAGCAATGTTGGAGAGATATTCATGGATGTCAGAATTTGTAAGACATTTTTCATGCTTCCCTATGTAAATTTTCTCCCAAATGTTAACTCATTTGAATTGTTTATTTCTTACACTAAATGTATATTCCCTTTTATACTACATTTCTTCCCAACAATGCTAAATCAGCCATCACTCATTGCAGAATAACAATAAAACGAAAAGGAACATATCGGTACATACTCTAATGTTCAATGGCACCTCCAGCAGATATAACGTTTCATGTAACTTATACCATTGGTACTTACAGAGAATGTCGCTTGGTGTTTCTGCCAAAAGGGGAAACATACAGGGACTGAAAGGGAAGCTAAGGGGGTATCTCTGAGAGCTACTTTACTAAGGGAGACTAAGGAGTGATGACAGATTATCCTTAAGAAGTGAATGTACCTCTGGTATAATATTTACATAAATAAATGTACTAATCTACATAATTAATGGAGATCAGTCAGTTAAGACAGCTGTTAGCTTTCTCTTTACATAGGTTGCCGGCGTCCAAGGCTATATCCTTGCAGAAAGTCAAAGTGGCTATTAAACAGATGAGTGTAGCAGGTTCGTCTTAGCATATACAAGACTGTTCTCCTTAAGCCAAATTCCGGAGGTGTAAATACTAAAGTCCTAGCCGATAAAGTGGCTGATTACTTCCTACTACAGAGGCATTTATAGCATCATTTTGGCAATGGTGTAACAATATCACAGCTGTAGAATTCTTTAGCTGTTTGATAACATTCATTTAGTACTATTTTGTATAAAATGTAATAAGTATGCCTAAACTGACAACATATGTGTGACAAGTAAACATGGTTTTTGAGGAATCGCACATCTGTTAATGTAACACGAGACATAACATGAGCTTCTGAGAAATGGCTTTCATGTATACTGACAGGAAGTCGCCTGTCTAGGCTTCACTGCTTTAACTTCTACATATCTAAATTTTCTAAGTTTACACCTGTCATAAACCTATTAAATATTATCATCCCAATATAGTGACAGAAATAATGCAAATGAGAAATATTTTGGAGAAACTTTACACAAAATGAGAAATTACTCATGAATTCTCACACTCTGAAAATATTCAAACCTTCAAGTTCCTAAAATCAGCACTATAGCTACCTCGCCTGGATAAACCTTTGGATCTGACAATGGATGATGATAGACAACAGCCTACAAAACAAACCAGTTTAATATTGAAAAAACTTTAAGTTTTCCACCAATAATAATAGACGCTTTTCTGTAAGGTTAACACATATTGAACATTGGTTGTTTACACTACCTCGCTTTTGTAAAATCAGAATGGTTTCAGGATTGTTCGCTCCCAACCTCAATTGAAAATCAACTAGTGTTGATCGTGGAGATCTGTAGGGTAGTGATATGAATTCTGGTGTTAATTACAAATTTCATCCAGATGTAAGGTAAATTCTATTTTACGATTATTAATTTTTAGATGAGTCGTATTTATTACACATCTGCTTCACTTTTGTACCTATATTGAGGACATCTTTCGCAAATCATCATTTGCATCTTCTGTTCTTATGCAACTCTAACTTTCGCGTGTTCCTCTTGACTAGACATCACTTCAATATATTGAGATTTAACTGTATTGGAACACCACAGTGAAGCGAAATAATTATTAATTTTTAGATGTCCTCAATATAGGTACGAAAGTGAAGCAGATGTGTAATAAATACGACTCATCTAAAAATTAATAATTATTTCGCTTCACTGTGGTGTTCCAATACAGTTAAATCTCTATCTATTTTACGAGTTTTGATTTAGGTGTTTGCCTAAAGAATAACATACATGCAATAAAAGTCATTTAAAGGCCGGTTCATAATAACTACAAATGAAAACCAGAACAACAAAATTAAAAGCACACATATTTGTGAAGTTCACAATATTTAACGTTTTATGAGATCCTTGGAATATGAAAAAAGACTTAGTCAAGTTTTAACATTTTCATTCCTATTGTCACTGTAGAAAGGATTCAAGATGGCCAGGACATAAAACATATGACAGGGCTCCATTTAATTATGAGCTGAAAACATCAAACAGGAAGAAATTTTGGTTAAGTTTATTCTGACCCTCACATTCACTGACAAGATGCAAGATTGACAAGATGCTTTCACTAAAAGAATAGTAGTAGTAATGGCCCTATGTTTAGAAAAAGTTTACTCTTATCAAATTTTGATGTTATCTAAGCACCATTATGGTTAATATGAAAGCAAGTGAAAAAAATATCATTGGTGGTTTACAATTAAATTACATCCTAAAGCACAAAATTCACTTTCCACCAATGGTGTGGCATTAATGTTGCATCTGTTACCTCTGGCAATAAATAATTGTATAATAATAAATAATTTAAAAAACTTATAAATTGAAGAAGGTTTATCCAAATTTTACATTATTTTTTGTTCAAAAAATAATGGAAAGTCCAAGCGATTTCACTTTCAGATTTCAATTAGGTTAATTTGTGACCAACCCACCAGGACCGGTTGGTGATAGATCACCCGAGACTGGTCATCTAGCCTCCTCCAGCTCATTATGTTGCTAGTGGCGCTCACTGGCAAACTCAAGCATACAGATTCATGTGGGATGCCAGTGATCTTGCAAGGCACCCTGGCTATAGTTATTCGTTTATAGCAAGATTATTGCCAATGTTGTAAAACAGCAAACCTTGTGTTTTAGTGTTAATTCTTCGCATATAACAGTAATATGGTAATGATTTAATGTTACAGGTACAATAAGAATGGCATCACAATTTGCAGATAAAAATGACTGTTCAATCCTTGAGTTCACATTCTTTTGGTGAAAAATGTCACATAATTTCAACAGGAAGGCCAACTCCGGATCTGAAACCTTTAAAAACTAAATCACATGATCACACATCACATGATAATACATTTTTGTTCATTCCTGCCAGCTTTACACAAGCAGAATGATTTTTTCACTGCTCCATAGAATACACACTTATCTAAGAAACACTCAAACTTAGAATAGTTTCAATCTCAGTCTTATTATCAGTGAAAAAAGGATTGTTTAATAAACTTAAAAAGCAAGAGCAAGCAACATTTCAAAACTACGTCACTTTCTTGGAGAAGAATCGGCGCATTGAACTGAAGTACAAATAGACACTGTAAACTGGAGAAATTGTAAATACATTTTACATAAGGAATGTTACTATAATTTTTATTTATATAACTGTGTTTGTTTTATGTTACACAATGAACTATATAATATTAATCTGGAAACCCTTGGAATTCGTGACTGCCACTCCCCAGATTAAGTCTGAAGCAATGGCAACACTTATGGATCACCCACATTATGCCCCTGCTTTCCACTATGCTATTGATATGCATTTCCAATCTCATTCCCAGTGTATTGTGAACCAAATTGGTTTATATTCTTGTTTACTGTTCTGCTTTCCATTCTTACATTTAAATGAAAATGTCAAATCTGCTTTAATAGTAGATTTATGGTTAATTTGAAAAGGTAAATTGGAATTAACACTGTGAAGCAATATAATTAAAATTATACTGAGTTGATTGAGACACTCTGTACTTTACATACCACAAATTTTCTTTCAATGCATTTTGCCTTCACTTGAAGGCATTATCAAGAAATTGTCAATTGACTAGAACTTTGTTCCCTGATCAGCTAGAGCACTGAAGTTCTAGCCAGTCGACAATTTCTTAAAAATGCCTTCACGTCGAGGCAAAACACATTGAAAGAAAATTTGTAATATGTGAAGTACAGAGTGTCTCAGTCAACCCATAGTATAATTTTAATTAAGTTTTATAGTTATTTGAACTGATACATTTAGATTAGCTTCATGAAACGCAAGAGTTTTAACATAATGTTAGCAAACAAAATGTTAGTCTTCTTAACTTCAATTGATGAAATCAGCCCTAATGTTACAAGCAATCCTCACTCCTACTTCCAGCTTACCTGCAGTAGCTACAGTCAGAAGTGAGGAACTCCTGTACACATGGCAGTTGCACTACAAACAGTGCCATTATATGTAAAGCTGCCAAAACTTGAACACAATGAAGCACCACTCCAAAGGCACGACTCAATTCCTTGTAACATGCCCACCATGTCATGGCTCCCAAGAATACAACAAAATATACACCATTGAAAGCTGACGGCCTCAATACACCCGATATACACAACGATGCTAGTGCAAGAAATTTACCTGAAACAAATTAAATGCAATAAGTACAATTTAAGCTTATTATGAAGCAAAAGGTTAGAAACAATTATGTATTTAACATTTGAAAGTAATGAGTCAGCAATTCGGAAAACGTACTTTCTGATTGACTTGTTGGCCGACTCATTACTTTCAAACAATTTAAGCTATTAACAGTGAAGTAACTGCACAAATTCTAAATTACTTTTATGCACAATGCATCACTTATCTTTCTTAAAACAGAATATGTCTTTTGCAATCATACAATGGAATCATCAACTTCCTTTTCTTCATTTATTTGCATTGTTTACATGGAAATACTAAGTTTAATTTAAAAATGAGAGTTAAGGAGAATTTTAGGAATATTAAATACAAAAGAATTATTAAATTAGCTGTAGCATAATCATCAAATAAAACCAAAAGTAAGTTATATTAGTAAAATATTTAAATGGACCTATAGATTTAGTAATTTGGAAGAAAATATAAAGAAAAGAGATTGTGTAATGAATTCTGAAATCCTATTAAATGATTTTGTCAAATGTTTTACTTCCAGTAAACTGCAATATCGTAGCAAACAATCCATCATCTAACAGCAGTAATCACAACAAATAACATGTAAACAAGCAAAAAGAAAGCTGATTATATATAATTTATAACTCATATACTCAATACAAAATACACTTAACACTAGAGCAGACGCGCTGGTGCATTTTATACATTATATTTGCATTTTGCAATCTACTGGATAAATGCCTATTATATTGTACTTACAGTTTCTGAATTTTCATTTCTAAACTTGTGTTGTGTAAATGTTTACTGTATAATTTTTAGTTATAAGTACTTCACGTGTCCTATATCATGTACTATGATCAAAAGGATGAATGAAATTAAAATAACTTACTTATCAGAACATTGTGAGTACCTTTCATGTCATTGTTTAGCTTCCGTTATGTTGTGTCAGAGCAACTATAGCATCAACAACTCAAAGGCAACAATAAGTTATTCTTGGAACTGCACCGGCGGTGTATGAAATATACAGTATGCTCGGTCATGTAAGTACCATTTCAAATTGTCAACCTAATCTGTTGTACTTTTACACAAAGTGGCTGGGTAAAAAATTTTTGTGTTTTTGAGAGGGACATTATTAAAGTGCATAATCAGCCACCAATAATTCAGCAATTTTTGTACTCCAGAAAGCCATTACCACGGTATTACCTAAGCGGAACAAAGCTGTTGTACTCATCTCTACGATGCACAATGATGGAACAGTTGATGAAAACACAAGGAAACCTCACATTATACTAGATTATAACATAAAAAAAGGGGAAGTTAATACTATTGACCACATGTTAAATATTCAGTAACACAAATAATAACCAGATGGACCATGGCTTTAGAGTATGCATTGCTGAAAGTAGCTGTCATCAATGCACAGCTGCTGTTTCAGGCAAATGATAAGTATGAGACGAATCATTCTCATCAAGTTTTTCTGAAGAACCTAGCTTACCAACTAAAGAAGCCACATGTTATGGAAAGATCTGGCATACCAAGTTTGCCAGCTCATGTTAGCATGTATCTGTGAAGTTACAAAGCTCAAAAGACATACACAGAAGAGCCATCAAAGAAGAAAAAAGGTAGATCTGGAACTTGTGGAAAGGCAAAGAATAGCTCCACAACTATAAGATGTACATCCTGTAATCATATTCTTAGCAAAACTCATTTCCAAACTGCATTTCTCTGTGTAAAATACTGCATTCGTTCAGCCAAAGTTGAAAAGGATTGTTATACCTAGTTACACTAATGCAATATAACCAATTAGTGTATATTAACATGTATGAAGCTGATATTAAGTATAAGCTGTTACTTACAATCAATTTAATTATGTAATGCTAATTAGCATAATAAATGGTAAAGGAATAGCAATAAATGGAATTTAGTGCAGTGTTGCAGGAACATGGAGATGAAATGTTCAGATTTTACGAAGAACGACTGTGTAGTACTCATCGCTGGCACAAATGACGTAGGCAGCGGTGAACCTGAGAATGTTATTCCAAAACTAGAACACACAGTAAACGAGTTACAAAACACCAATTTGATCACTGTCAAACTACCTACAAGATACGACCTACACTCAAATTCCTGGGTAAACAAGAAAATCTGTTCTATAAACTTACACATCACAGAGATGTGTAAAAAATATAACCATGTGAAGCTAATCAACACCAACATAAGGCGGGAACTCCACACAAGACACTGAATGCATTTGAATAAACTGGGGAAGAGGATACTCAGTGAAACACTAGTGAAAGTGATTTCAATTTGTGTGAACAACAAACCAAGTGGTGAAACAGAACAATCTGAGGCAAATAGAGTAAATTTATCATGTGGTTCAAAAAACTAGGCATCTTTTCAGCAGTAAAGCATGAGGGAATGAGAAAAAATACAAAACAGTGCAGGCATTCAATAGGAAAAGGGTAAAAAATATTAAAATGTTCAAAAATCCTCTAAAAATCAGTCAAAAAGAGTTAAAAATATTACATCATAATGTCCAGTCTCTGTCTAATAAAATCAGTGAGCTATAAATTATCCTCAAGGAAAGATCAGATATGCATGTGCTATGTTTTTCAGAACATTGGCTGAAAGAAAACCATATTTTAAATACTAAGCTTACCAAGTTCAATCTAGCTGCACATTATTGTAGAGAAACATAATCATGGTGGAAGTTGTATATATGTAAAAGATGGCATTAAATTTAGTATGATATGCATATCCAGTCTGTCGCATAAAAAAGATATAGATATCTCTGCAGTCGAGCTCGTTGAATATAACCTTATTGTAGCTTGTATATACAGATCTCCTAATGGTAACTTAAATATTTTTCTGAACAAACTAGAAAAGGTTCTTAATAAATTTAAACATTTAAGCAAAACTCTCATTGTCTGTGGAGACTTCAATATTGATTTTGCTAAAATCTCAAAACAAAAGAATGACTTAATTGATTAGGTAGCTACATTTAACTTAAAACCTTGAGTAAATTTCCCAACCAGAAATACAAAATTCTGTGCAACCATAGTTGACCAAATTTTTACTAATGCTAGTCAGTCGTACAAAAGTCGCTCAGTGAATATGGGTTACAGTGATCATAATGCTCAGTTAATATCAATAAATATGGAAAACAGTATAAATCCAAACCTTAAAAAAAAAAAAAAAAATTATCAATTCAATATTTCTTGCATATACTAAGAAGCGAAATGTGGCATGAAGTGTATGATAAATCTGATACTAAGGAAAAATTCAAAACTTTTTAGGCATTATTTTGATGTAGCTTTCCCACTTGAACAAATAAAAGAATCATTCTCAGGAAAATCAATTTTGTGGATTACTAAAGGAATTATAACATCTTGCGCGCACAAACAAAAATTACATGAAATTCTGCAAACAGTGACTGTCACTCCACAATTCAGTGACTATGTTAACAAATATAAAGCCACATTGAATAAAGATATAAAACAAGCAAAAAAGATGGCAAACAATAAATTCATCAAAAGTGCCCAGAACAAAATGAAAGCCTCATGGAAAGTAATACACAATGAAATAAAACCCAATAAGAATGTAAATAATTTAGTACTGCAGAAACATTCAAAATTAATAACAAACCCAAAATTAATAGCAGAGACTTTTAATGATCCCTTCATAAATCTTACTGAAAATATTGTTTCACAAAAGAACTCCACAATGGGTACTTCAGTAAAAACAAATAGAGCAAATCTATGTGAAACAACAATGTTCTTGTGCCCTACTGATTTCGAGGAAATTGTTTCAGTAATATCCTAATTTAAATCCAGGTACTCTTCAGGTATTGATAACATTCCTAATTTTTTGCTAAAGAAATGTTCTATTCTTATTGCACACCTGTTAGCAGACATATGTAATAGCTCACTTGAACATGCAGTGTTTCCAGAAGCTCTAAAAACTGCTGAAGTAAAGCCACTATACAAAAAAGGAGATAAAACCGATTTATTAAATTACAGGCCAATTTTGCTCTTATCCAGCTTCTCTAAAGTACTGGAAAAGATATTCTATAAAAGACTTATAGCATTTATAGAGATGAATGATTTAACATCTAAAACTCAGCATGGGTTTTGTAAACAAAAATCAACAGAAACTGCACTTTTTGATTTTGTAAACAGTGTAATAAATACTTTGGATAACAAAGACAAAATACTAGGCGCATTTTTCGACCTAACTAAAGCATTCGATGTACTAAACCACAATTTACTATTCCAAAAATTAGAATATATGGGTATTAGAGGGCATGCATTGGAATGGATCAAATCATATCTAAAGGACAGGAAGCAAATAGTAGAAATTTCACATACAGAAAAAGATCGCATCAAAGAATACCGATCAGACACAAAATATATTAAGTTTGGTGTACCACAAGGTTCTATTTTGGGTCCTATTCTTTTCTTATTGTTTGTAAATGATTTACAGTCAAATATTACAGCTAAAACAACAGTTCAATATGCTGACGACACAAATATATTAATTGAAAGCAATGCACTTGAAGAGCTACAAATCTTATCGAGCAGAATGTTCAGTAATATTTCTAAATGGTTCAGCAATAATAATTTAATTGTAAACTTGGATAAGACACATGTAATTCATTTTCAGTTTTCTCAGAATAGGTCTCCTCTACAATCACAATTAATATGTAATAATAAAGTAATTAAGTATGTAAATACAACTAAATTTTTGGTCTTTGGATACACAGTAACCTAAAGTGGGAGACACATGTTGATCATCTAATTAAAAAATTGAGTACAATTTCTTATAATTTCAGACAACTGGTACACATAGTTAACATAAAAACTCTCAGAAGTGTGTATTTTGCATGTACTCCCTTCATTTTAAAATATGGCATAACATTATGGGGCAACTCACCACATTGTAAATCATTATTCATAATGCAAAAACGGATTCTAAGAATACTTGGAGGAGTTAAATAAACATCTACGTGCAGACTATTATTTAAAAAATTTAAAATCTTACCTCTCCCATGTTTTTTCATTTTTGAAATTTTAAAATTTACAAAGACAAATTTATTGAAAGGAAATGGCCACTGTACCTTTAATGACACAGTTCATAATCATAATACTAGACAGAGAATGGATATTCATGTGAATAGAAGTAACACAAGAGCTCATCAAAACAGTGTTATAAGCCTAGGAATCACTTTTTTTAATAAACTGCCTATAGCCAATAAAACCACTTGCAATTTTTCAGCATTTAAAAAGTCAGTTTTGGCATACTTGCTAGACCGCTGTTTTTATTCTGTTAGTGAATTTATGGAAAGTTTATAATATTCTTACACTTCTAAATTGTGTATATTATAAAATTCTTGAGATATCTTTATAAAACATTATTTTGTACAAACACTGACTTGTCCTTATAGGATGTGACTTGTTAATTTACAAGTATAGTTAATTGCACTGTAAATTCACAATTTGACGTGTCTTATATCATAGTACTCATGTATGATTTACAAGATGAATAAATTATCTATCTATATAGAATACAACATGTGCCTGCTCCTGTATCATAAAAGAGTGCATCTGCTCTAAGATTAAAAAGCCATAAGAAACATAAAATATTCATAGCACTAGGCATGTTTACTACTCTCATGCTTCCAAGAAAATCCTTTTAGCGGAACTGTAGCAACTTCTGAGGCAAAAGTTATTTTTCAAAAGTATACAGTGTTCAATATACTATTTCAATGATAATGTTGATCACATCCTGTATCACTACTATTTCAAAGTATGCAATGAGAGCATTATTCTCAGATCAATGTCTGATCCCTTTGTTGTATTATTAAGTTTTACTGTATCATTTAAAGCAGAAGTATTGTATTCCACCCAAAAACTATATTGTGACTCACCAGGAACAACATGAGGTTTTCTGAATCCAAGAAAGGCATTTTTAGAAACTTGCCTATCTGCCTCCACATTCAATATCTTGCACATCTATCCGACTCTGTATGCATGCATGTAGATCTTAATTTAAAAATGAAATGTCACAAATATCAAAATCTGATATTTAAGTTAAACATCTTCTAAGAGAAGTCATCGTCCATGGTCCATTTCCGAAAGATGAATGTCTGATAACTAAACTATGTACTCTGTACTCATTAGAACATCATTTCCTTCATCGTCCGATATGACTTGACATTGGTTTTCCCTTATCCTGAAAGATGAATGTCTGGTAACTAAGCTCTATGTCCTGTACTCATTTGGACATCATTTCATTCATCATCCTATGACTTAACTTTGGAGGACATAAATTAAAAAGAAAATAACACCATGACCTTTCAAGCTTGGCTTTTAATTATTTTGATTAAATATCACATATGTTATGTTGACATTTTAATTAAATGTATATCTTGAGTGAGTATTGGGAATAGTTGGAAATTCTCTTCATTCTAAATGAACCAGGTATTACTGTTAAACAATAAAAGTTAGGCAGAATCTTACCACACCGAAAATTGTACACCTCGTTAATACACACAATTTATGTCTAGCAAATGTTTCTGTGAAATAAATTATTTCTGAGATGTTCATTGCTCTTATTGGAATTTTCCAATATATTGTTCTAATTTCTAAGTCACTCATTGAATTTATGAATGGATTCATGAGCTTCACTTACTAAATTTTAACTCACACCATGTTTCGTAACTATTTCATCACTACTGGTGTCTGGAAGTGAATCCTCAACTTTAGTGTTGGAGGTACTGCAATTTGTCTATACAACTACATTATGCCAATTGTCACTATGTGGAATTTTTCACTAGACAACTGGATGGCAGAAATAACTTTTACTAAAGTAGGGGATCTTATGCCAGTACACATATATAAGATGATGAAGATGAAAACTACTTTGAAATATCCTCTAAGTGAAAACTTGTGGTACTAAGGTGTCAGCTATCCACTAATAATTTTGGTATGCTAAGAACTTTCACTGTTCATAACCAATTCCAATAACTTAACAGGCTATAGGCCACTGTAATGGTTACTCTGCTCATCAGTGGCTTCATCTTGACTTCATCTGCTACGGTAAGTAACCAAAGCAAGCTGTGGAAAGTTGAAATATGCCAAGAGAGCAAAAGGTTTTCAACACATTATTTACTTATTATTCTTGTTCCAATGTCGTCATTATACAGGATGAAGAAAATGTAGGAATTTTGACTAACTTTCAAATGAATCAATACGGTTTAGTGCCGATTTTTCTTTAATTAGGTGATAAAATATCTAATTTATACAGAAATTGCATTCATCTATAAATTCTAGGCTTTTAATTTTAGAAAACATTGTATCAGCAACACTTAATGTATTGGCTATTACAACATTCCAAATTTATATCATGCATCATTCAAAATTTTGAAGATTATGCCATTTAGTGTAATCAGTTTTCTTATGCATTACAGTATTGCTAGTTTGGTTGCATAGTGCTGGTACTTCCAGTGAATGAAAGTTTTCACTGTTGGCAACACTCCAGCCACCAACATTACGTCCACCTTACCAATGGCCACTAATCCGCAGTTTAACCCACTGTATTTTTGTTTCTACTTTGCTCTACTTTGTTGTTTTGTTTGTGTGATCTCTGTCTCAAACATAAATAAATGCAACAACAAAATCGCATCATTGCTTATTTAAGGCCTTTATGTGTATTTAATGGAGGAAAAGGACGAATGTTGCAAATCTGTGCCTATAGTAATATGTCCAGTCAACCTATACTAAGTTATGAGAGAAAGTAAGCTTTCACGGCCGGAGTCCATAATACAATTGATTGTTTCCGTGCTGTTTTGCCGTGGTCTGTTGGAGTAAGAACCAAACGTTTCATCCACAACTACGGTAGACATCATCAGTGGCGCGGTCAAAGATTTCTTGCAGAGAGTTTGGCTGCGTCTCAGACGCATTAGAGATGCAGCCAAACTCTCTGCAAGAAATCTTCGATCGCGCCACTGATGATGTCTATCGTAGTTGTGACGAAACGTTTGGTTCTTACTCCAACAGACCACGGCAAAACAGCCCGGAAACAATCAATTGTACTATACTAAGTTATCAAAAATTCTACAACACTGCAAAATAATATGTTTCACTATTACTGACTAACCACATATGATGCAATAAAACAAGAATCACTTCTGAATTCAATATAACAAAATTAGTAAAACCAACATTGAGTTTTACTCTGAAGAAAGTTTCTTTTTATTTTGTGACTGAATTCTAGATAATTGAAATTGAATTTTAACTTGGAAACCATTGAGAGAAGAAAACATTTTACCAACACTAGTAAGTACAGCATAATTTAAAAAGATGGACACATTTTCAAACTGCTATATTTCCTGCATTATATGTTGTACTTGAATTCTGTCAGGTATACCTGAAAGAGAATGCTGCAAAGTTTTGAATACATCACTAGAGTGCTCCAGAATGATGGATAGGTTGTATGGGGAATGACGACTTGGCATTTCAGTTCTGGCCACTGAGGTCCCCTGATCTCACAACCTGCAATTTTTTCTTGTGGGGGTTCATGAAAGAGGCTGTTTATCTATCACCTCTTCCCATAAATTTGAATGACCTATGTATGAAACTGTATCACAGCAGTGGTGAACTCAGTGACACAAGACATCCATCATTGAGTGTGGGATGAATTGGGCTTCCTCCAGATATATCTGTGCAGTGGGAGGAGGGCATCTTGAACATCTGTAAACTGCCATGTTTGTATAACCACACGCTATATACAGAAGTTAAGTACGTGTATAGTGCAGGAAATATAGCAATTTGAAGTGTGGAATCAGCCTGTATATAAAACACAGAATTGCAATGTATATCTGTACTTACCCACTGATATAAAAAATGCTTTTCGACGCCTGCGTCTTAAAACTGTTGCTGAAGCTTCTGGAAGAATTGCAGCAGTTGATAAAGCACCACTTACAGATGAGCCACTATTCGTTCGTTCTCTGGTCATTTTGTTACACGCTATGTACACCCACAATGAAGTAAACAGCATAAGAATTTCTGGACCTAGGTATCTAACACCATCTTCAATTCTTATGCCATTCAGACGAACTAGTCCTATGTGCCTCAAGATAGCTTCGGTAGTGTCTGAAATAATATTACCAACATAAGCATCACAGTGACAAAAATATTTAGACATATTAAAAATCAAGCCATTTCAAGATCTCTTGTTACATTTCTCCTAACCAGAAGCACACTGTAATAAGTTGATTGTGAACAGGTAGTTAGCTGGATACCCCTAGAAGTCAGAACTTTCTGGAATAAGAATCCTTCAGTAGCTGGGCTGACATGCCATAAAGACTGAGTGATGTGGAACAAAGTCATGGCAAAATGTCATCAGAGAGTAAGGTCACCTTAAAGTCAGATGGGAAGTCAGCATGTGAGCTTTATGCTGTAAGGTACCCTGATTCTCACAAATTCACCAATGTTTGAGAATGGCTCATTTAAGAAGCGTTTTCGATGTTAGGAAAACAAGAGAGGTCAGAGCACTGGCTGTAAAGCAAATGCATCAGTAAGCACAAGACATTCCAGTAAGGCAGGTGTCTCACTGAACCAAGGTCACTTTCAGCAACTGCAAGAATTAAATGTGGTGGACGTTTGGGCTGAGAACTTTCTGCCATTGCATTTTATAGAATTGTGCTATGTTCATGAATATCTTATCATGCACCTTGTTTACCGATGAGGTTGGGTTTACTTGTGATTCTGCCTTCACTTTTATAATATCCATAACTGCACCTATGTAAACCTTCATGAAGTACAACAGAGTCAATAGAGGTTCTGCCTAAACGTTTTGGGTGGAATCATTCAAATCACCTTACTGGTCCCAATTTTCTTTCCACTGTGCCTGAATGCAGATGTGTATCTACAGCTATTCAGAAATGAATTCCATCCACACTTGATGATGTGTGCTTCTGAACGTCCTTCAACAAATATGGATTTTCATCTGATAGTGCACAAGCTCATTTCAGTCAGAGTACATAATTTCTTTAATACATTTTCACATAAATGGATTGATCAAGGGGGGGGGGGGTCCAATGGTCTGCTCATTCTCCTGCTTTGAATCCAATGGTTTTCATTGTCTGGAGACTTGTAGCGGATATTGACACTCTAGAGAGATACTTCTGCTAGATTTGACAAAATACAAAGTACTCTATCAATTTACAACATAGTACATGACAGCATGTACCATATGGCAAAGTTTGGAAGAGTATCAGAAAATATGTGTAACAGAGTTGTTTATGCAAGCCTATTGCACTTACACAGTGAGTCAGTGTATGTACACTCTTTTATACAATCTCGGCAACATGTTATACATCGACCTGAGCAATAAATGATATAACATGATTGAATATTGTAACAAGCAGAAAGAAGAGGAAATCAAAATCCTTTTGTGTCAAGCGACAAACGTGCACTTCAATGACAATTGCATTTGTGTGTACAATAATTAATTGGCTAACCTTTCATAACAGGCACAAAGCACAACACAAACTCCTTTATTTGTGGTTCATCACATCAGGTTACTGATAACATTTCGCTCTTCTAGCAAACAAGATAACAAGCAAATGCAGCACTCCTTATTGAAGGTCAATACACCTCAACACTTTGACTTGTTGTAAACTAAGGGCATGCATCTAAGAAAGAAGCCACTACAAGATATTTTTGTAATATTATAATAAAATATAATCATTTCTTGCAAACTTCACTTATGTTTTAAAGAAATTATTAATTCTTCAGCTTTTAGTATTAATTTTTCTAACCTTCTATTCTGTCTAAGCAATAAACAATTTTTCAGACCCATGCTCATCTGTTCTGTTGTTGGGAAAGCATCCCAAAATATTTGATACCAATAAAGATACATTCGTATATCCGTAGTAAAGGCATAAAAACTGTACACTTTAAATGTCATCAGGAGATAGTACTCCATCCTCTAACCAACCACAGTGAGAGGTGCTAATTCATGTCTTCCCTACAACCTTGGCCCCTCCTCCTGCTGCCAGTGGTGGACATGATTACTAGTTCTTGTTTTATTCTAACCATATTTAAACCTAAGTGTTTGAAAGAAAAACAAAATACAAATTACAAATTACCATTGTAGACGGCCTGAAAATTTCAGAGCTTTCAAAAACAGATAATCACTGGAAAAACTTGGGAACCATTATATAGTTTACTTACTATATTTTTATTAAGAAAAAAATGATAATATTTTGCTGAAACAAAAAACTGATACTAGACATTACAAAATGATTTGAAAACATTTCTCTAGTTTTCATTGAAAATCAAAGAAGCAAACCTTTCACTAGTTGACTTTTAATTATTTTAATATTGAAGTATTTATAACTATTAGTAATGACTTCTACCAGATGTAAAGAAGAATAAAAAGGTATTTTATTTTGTAAATTACTTACTGTTTTCTAAAAGTAATTGACCATAGGGTGGCCTTGCAAATAGTACAATTTGGAACGAGAGCTGTGCAATTGCTGTAAGTACACTGAGAACCATTACAGCTCTCAGGTATTGTCCAGTGGAACCTAAAATGAAAAAAAAAAAAAAAAAAAAAAAAAAAAAAAAAAAAAAAGTTAGCAAAATCAAACACAGACACCAAGTTTAAAACAGTTTAAATACTAATGTAAGGCAGAGGTAGAAGGAGAGAAATTGTGTCCATTTCGTTCATTCATCTGCCTGCCTCTTAGTTTGTGAACTTGTTTGTGCTATACTGGTGTTTGAGCTGTCAGACTCCTCTTATTTACCACTAAACACACGTTTTCTAATATTCCAGTATCAGTAAACTCAGACAAAGTATCATTCCTTCCTAAAAATACCACATTGTGTATGTACTGCCATCTCTATGGGTATATGTGTCTATAGTATTATTAATATGCATCATTCTGCACATACCTGAGCATGTTTAAAAACTTCCTTCTTCCAAACTATTAAAATAAGTGAAAATTAGAGAAAATTAACTGATCATTCACACATGCCTTATGTAGCTTAAAGCTACATCCATAGACAAGAATTTTAACCACTGCTTTAATTAACTAAAGAAACTATCACTGTACTCGCACCACTATGCACCTAAAAATTTGGTGATATAATGCCTGCTGTATATAAATCATGTGCACCAAAAATCTGTTGTGGAGTAGAACTGCAACACCTAAAACTGAAGCCTGGAAAGGGACGCATATGACCACTTGCAAGTATCTGCTGGACATCCTTGTCAGCTCTGGCGAGTGTGATGGCGCTCTTTACATATGGCATGTGTAGGCTGCTACCCCTCAGGGGTAAACAATCCCTCCTGTACAAAGCTGTGTTATTATGCCTATATGTTCTTACATATTGACTCATTTTTGTGTATTCCAGCTATACTCCATGACCGATTTTTGGCACACAGGTCCCACATAGAGCAGAGATGATGCCAACAAACTCAAGCGCACATGTTCTGTGAACAACTGTGTCAGTGAAGCAATTTGTCAATATCTTCTCAATTCACTTTTATTTTATAGTAATAGTTCCCTTGTCAGCTACCATGACAACATGCCAGTATGGCATTAAATTATTTTGCCAGTAAACAAAACCAGTAAACCTTTTTCCCCAGATTCTCTAATTAAATTTGAGAAGGATGGAGAGAGGGAGGAAGGAAAGAAGGAAGAAAGAAAGAAAAAATAATTTGTCAAGGCTTGACCTGCAGATATCATACAACTGTATCATTGAGTGCAAGCATCTTCAAATGGAAAAAATTGCTGCTTCTCCATGATAATGAAAGGCTGCATATGGGCAAGCCAGTGGAGCAAACTGTCTGGCTGACAATAAGGAAACATTCTCTTGCCCAGCTTTGAGTCTGTGTCTGTCTGATTGCTGCCCTTTTCTTAAAATGAAAAATCTATGGTCTGATTTTCAAAAGAAGATATGTGATGGTCATCTGTTTCTCCACATGGGTGCTGCAATGTTGCCCAGTAGCAGATAGGAAGTAACAAGATCCCCTTTCTTTACCCTCTCAACACTCAAAACATAAAACAAGGGTATGAGTTATCTCACCTCAACAAAAACATGCACAGTTAATCTTAACTTACTTTAAGAACAAAAATAAGTTGTTCACACATTCACTGTGTTGTAGCGTCTTCATACGCAACAGCATAGCAACACATACGCTATGCACGTTCTAAAACCTAACATTTATCTTCAATTATATTTTTTAATATTTTAGTTAATATCCTCACTAAAATTCAGATTGATATAAATACCATAGTGCAAAAAATAGAATGCAATACACATGTGGTAAGTACATAACAGAATCTGGGAAACAGAAAAAACTCAGCACAAGCGCCTGGATATTTCAAACCTTTCCTGGTCCCGTTATACATTAGTATCGCAATTTACTATTATTAACGAATTTGTCAATTGCCATGTTAATATTAATGCCGCCGATATGCCAGAATTTTTACCCACATGAATTCTTTTACATGCAAGCATATCTACTGACATGGGGGGTGGTCGCTTTCGGTTGAAAGGAATAAACAGTTCATTGATAAGGAGCAAACTCTCTTCTTCCTGTTCAAAGAATTTCCTAAGAGAACAGACAAATACTCTAGCTTAACTATGCAATGTAACATCCCGACCGTAAGCTGATCTTTGCTTTGGGCCATGAATCCTCGGTCTACCTCTAATCCTACCGCCACTAAATCTTGCTTCCATAACAATGTTTTTAATTGTGTTTTCACAAAGTAGGCTATCAATACACAATGCAACTGAACACAAGCAAACTTGGTTTCCCGCACACAACTAGCAATAACTGACCTGAGGAGTACATGATTCACCAGTGTAACAAATCTGGGAAACTTTGTTTATGTTTCCATAGCAACGACCTACCCCTCTTACCCTTTGCGTCCCTTGCTTGATGACCTTCCCATATCTTCTTCTAAAAATCAGACTGTACTGTCAGAGTACATCAAATGGTCTGAACAAAGCTGCAACAACATTTCTGACTTACTTCAGCAGAGAACTAATAGGAATATAATGATTACCACAATTTTAGGCACTTATGAATAATGTTAGTGCTAGCAGATGAAATAAAATATGTGGCAAGTAAACATTGGGATGCATCATTGATGGAATTCTACTAGATCAATGATGTATCATTTTAATATAAAAATTATTATACTACTCATTAAAAAGAGAGGTGCTAGTTACTCTTTGTGACCAAGATTTGGTTACACTTTTATGGATACCAGGGCACAAGGGCATTAAGAGGAATGAAATAGCAGATAGTCTGATAAAGGGGGCTTAAGTCACCTTTTATAGATCCTACCATTCTTTGGGATTTCTGTGCAGAGAATTCACTTGCATATCCATCACCAAAATTTGAGAAGCGGTCAAAGCAAACGGACTAGGCAAGCTGGTTAGCTAACTGACAGACCTATCTCCAGATATACAAAGCTCTTCTCTCTTTTAGTCATTTACAAATGTAGCAACAAGGTTAAACACCCTTCAAAAGCATTCTCATTGAGAGCCAATGTGCAGCAAGAATACAAGAACCTTCCACACATTACGCAGCTTACCACAAGGAAGACACCTAAGTTTAGACTGTTTTCGGCCACTGAAAATATTAATAAATCCAACATTAGAGATCAACTCTCCTTTATAGAAAAATTGGACTTAGATTAGGCTAGTGCAGGGGATACAATTGGACTTTTCTTTCCTTAGTCCATCCATCCACCCATCTACACCATACAAAAGAAGCAATATTAACTATCATAACAGCTGAGCAATTGTTACAAAAATTGTAAAACTATGGGCATTATAAAAAGGTACCATGAAACAACTAAAATCTACTTTTCTTTATGTATAGTCACATCGTTGGTAGTATACAGTATTTTGCCTATCACTTGGAACATGTATTACAACAACCAAATGTTATACTAAAATTTCAGAACTATCCAGCAAACTTTAATACATGGTATAAATAGTTAAACTTACCTCCCATGGTTTTTGGTGTTGGTAGCTTCACCATCGGCAGCAGAAGCAAGAGCAAGAGGTAGATGAATGAGAGGCCTGTTTGTCGGAACAGCACACCTAAAACAAAAAACAGAAGTAAAGTATTAGGAGAAATAGTTGAATTGTGTATTACACTGAGGTGAGTTAGGGACATATGTGCCATAAAGAAACAATACTAATTAGAATAAGTTCAATTTCAGCATATTTATATTCCTTTTATTCTTTTATTAGGTTTATAAAGATGTCAGTACACTATTATGTGTTTCAAAAGGGAAAGTTTGTCCTTGAGCGCCAATCGGAGTCCTGCGGTGGTGATGTATGGCATTCCCCCTAAGTGGTGTCTGACGAGCGGCAAGCTAATCAATCTCTAATAAATACTATTCACACTAAGACAAAAATTCAGATTTTGCAAAAACTGATCCATGAAAATGGAGAGAGTAATTAATATATTTAATTTAGCCATAAAATACCCATATTTTTAGCTCAAATAGTTTTCCTAATACAAATAAATAAAGAAGATACCATTATATTATAACAATTCATTGTGACGTAAGCACTGTGATGAATATCATTGGTTGGCATGTATGTGTGAACGTATATTTGAACTCAGAACTGAAATGTAAACATTTGACATGATGTGGGAAAATAAGTATGTATTTTGAATAAGCCAAGGTGTTTGTTAAATCTGATGAGAGAAAACAATACACTTCTTGCTGGTCTGGCAGAACATGTCACATTAATCTTTGTTTATGAATGGTTGTAATCTATATTTACTCTAGAGTTCAAAGCAGCATTATTTAGTTACTCTTCCATAAAAAAAAGTATCAGCTTGATCAATGAGATGTGATCCACCTTCCCCCCCTTAATACTGCTAGAGTAATCCAATAGAGTTAATGTGGGCTCAAATTATGTTGCAAACAGAAATAATATTTTTAAACTGACTGACAAACGACTTATTCATGAAGAAATTGACAAGGAACACAACAAGACTGGGAAAACTGCGTGAGACAACAGATAAACTACAAGATGACGACTTTTGGAAAGAAATAGCACGTAACGAGATTTTGCAACCTATGATCATAAATTGCAGTACTTAGACGTTGAAGACAATGACAATGACGAATGATCTCTTAACATAAGTAACATTCATAGGCTATAGGGATGCACCGCTGGTATTTTCATTGGATTAGAGAAATAAGTAATTCATTAACTATAATTAACTTTAAACTAAATATTTAAAACATTTGCATAATATACGAACATTCATGTTGCAATTGTGATTTCAACAACTGCATTATTATAAAACTTTGGAAAATTCAGTTTGCGTTCCCTTACGTCTAGCTCCACGAAACACTCGCAGGTGTGCTAGAGAGAGGGAGATATAAAAAGAGTGAGGATAAAGAGGTGGCAAGGTGAAGGCTCTAATGTATCCGATTCACTGCAGAACTCTTCCCATTTGAAACACACAATAGAGTCGGAGGCACACGTAAAGGAGGATAAGACAGTACACTATCTCTTTCTTATATACTCACTATGTACTCATTTAATGTGTAACTTGCACTCGCCCACCTTTATGTTTGCCCCTGATCATGGGAGAATAAAATGAACGATTAGTGAACTGCATAACATTTCAACAATCTTCCATTTTTGTTACTTTCTTCACTGCTTACCTATAGTAGTAAATAAAGAAAGTATCAACAAAAAATTAAATATTGAGATTTCACCAGAAATGCACGTTTTGAGGCATTATGAATCAACGATGAAAAATAAAGAAAGCAATTTTAGAAAAATTGTGTGTGCATTTATTAGTGTGGCAGAGAGATATCAAACCAAATATAAATCTATTCCTACTGGATCGAAGCAGAGTAGCGTCTACATTCTTCATTGGCTCGAATAGAGCTCGTTGATACTTCACTACTATTCAGTATCAATCGATTCATGTCTAGCTTGAACCAATCATGAGACATCAGAATAAGTTCCCCATGTGGAATAAATTACGTGACAGGAGCTGATTCCGTTTTATTGCCTTTTATATGTCCTCCAACGTTAAGTCATATCGGACGATGAATGAAATGTTCAAATTAGTGCATGGTACATAGAGTTACCTGACATTCATATTTCAGTATAAGGAAAATCCTTGGAAAAAGCCTTATCGCTAACCGAGACGCGAACTCTGGACCTCTTAAACGTGATGCGGACACGCTACAACTTACGCTACAGAAGCGGACATTTGACTACTGTGAACTGGAGCTGTGAACTTCCTAGCGGCGATGTCAGTCTAACTATGAAGCGGATTATATATACATTGTACGTGATAGCGACTACGCAATTAAGGCCTTCTGTGTGATATTGTCGCGGCAATGCACATAAAAGGTTCGCGCGTAGGATAACGCGACTTGTTTACATAAAGATAACAGGCGGACAGTGCCTGCATAAGCAGATAAACATAGCGCAGATAAAGGTCTGCCGAAACAAACAAACTGAGATAAACGGAAATTTCTGGACTGATAGAGATTGTTCGGGTTCTGGTTTATTTTCGAATCATCTAGAAATCACCAGCGAGGTATTTAAGAGATTGTGACACGCCCGTAGTGTTGAGTTGTGAAGTGTGTAACGAGAGTAAGCAGAGAACAGCTGAGTGTGTTGTAACGAGAGCTGTTTGTTACTGACACCGACCTTGGAAGATTGTGTTGTGATATGTGATGTAATCCTGCTGCTACGGAATGTATTACTACGCAAATAAAGAATTTCGGCAAATTGGACTTTTAATTCTACGAACCCACAAAGTCACAATATGTGCTGACTTATGAAGCTAGAGCTAGAGTAACCGTTGCAATATAACAAAGAAGTTAGAACATTGCCGTTAACGAGTCACAAATACCCAAATATGACCGTAGAAATAAAAACGCTATAGAAAGGAAACAAAATCAAAAGTGATGCGTTACGTACAAATGTTTTCCCTGTTCATTCTTCTATGAAATAAAAAACTTAGTAGTTTCTATTTCTCGTTAATCCAGATCAACTTTCAACTCATATTTACAATTTCAATATAGGACACGATACTTAAATGGATAGTTCAAATTTCGTTAAGAGTGTGCCATCACGTAATGGATTTGATTTTAATATTCTTTGCATGAACACAAGAAAAATAATATGGACTTTCCAGTAAAGAGCGTTGAACTATTTGGAAGTTCAAACCAATAACAAAGAATACCTCGGAAATGTTTAACTCCACAAAAATATTTTACACAAATACAACTTTGTCTATCTCTTACAGTTTACCAGTTATACAACTAGCGTTCAAAGTGAAGAGGACTTCCTAGGATATTTCTGAAAATTCGCGATATACATTATAACATGTAAATATCTTGAAACATACGTATTTTCTTCAATAGCTATTTTTTAGAAGAAAAAATGTTTCCATATAAAGTTTTATTAACTTTTGGGACAATTTGCAGAAATGAGTAGGTATCTGTCTGTTACAGTAATTTTACTGATGGTCGATTATTATTAGCAAATGATCCCTCTAGATACAAAAGAATGCAGATTGATATGAAGTTTCTAATCTTCTCTCTTCCCCTGAATTGACTTTAACACTTGTCAATAAATGAGGTAGGCGTGACAAGCTCAGCAAATCAGCTGAGGCTGGATGGAGAACTCTCCCAGGAAGTGAAGATGGACTGTGCCCGGCCTCAGGGGAGTAGAGAGCACATACTGCAATGATAATAACCTTTCCAGAAAAGTCAAGTACAAAGGGCTGGGAAAGAAATACCATCAGGACGGGTCCAGTGTTACCGTGGGTGTGTACGTGGTCGGCATTACCCAAATGTGACTTTCAAGTCATTCCTCGCTTCAAAGCCTAACAATAACTTCTAGAGAATAATCTTACTGGAGTTATATCCAAACACTGTTTAAAGATAGAACTTTCGCGTTTCATTTCCAAACATTTTGAACTCCATATTTTTAGAAAGACAAATATTTCATTTAAAAACCTTTATATGATTAAACTTGAAACGAAAATTAGGAGAAACATTGCATATTAAAACAGTCTTATGTATTAAATGGTTACGTAGCCAAGGAAAGAAGTCCCATGTATGTATTGCCTCCACAAAATTAAACGCTTACTTTTCTACCTACTTCATGTTAATCCAAATGCTTCATAAATAATTTCTTTACTCTTTACTGTAGGTGTGGGAACAGAAACAAGCTGAAACGATAGTAAAACTTTAAAATGCAGAATTGTATACAAAGTTTAGAATAACAACCTTTCCATGATATGAAAAACATGAAACAGACGAATATCACGTATAGTCAAACCTCAGAACTGGTTTTAACCAGATCTACACTTTGGTACAGTAATCATTTGCATATCTCTTATGCTTTACCAGTTATATAAAATATACAAAATTCCATTTAGAATGAAGGGGACTGTTAAAATAAAAATCAATATGTACACTGTAAATATCTTAAACATTAGGATATCAAGGTATTAATCAAAAATTGTACAGCCAATATTTGGATACGAAAGAGAATAAAAGAGAAAGAAACAAAGAAAGAAAGAAAAGAAAAGAAAGAAAAGAAAAGAAAAGAAAAGAAAGAAACAAACAAACAAAGAAAGAAACAAAGAAAGAAACAAAGAAAGAAACAAAGAAAAGGAAAGGAAAGGAAAGGAAGAAAGAAAGAAAGAAAGAAAGAAAGAAAGAAAGAAAGAAAGAAAGAAAGAAAGAAAGAAAGAAAGAAAGAAAGAAAGAAAGAAAGAAAGAAAGAAGAAAGAAAGAAAGAAAGAAAGAAAGAAAGAAAGAAAGAAAGAAAGAAAGAAAGAAAGAAAGAAAGAAAGAAAGAAAGAAAGAAAGAAAGAAAGAAAGAAAGAAAGAAAGAAAGAAAGAAAGAAAGAAAGAAAGAAAGAAAGAAAGAAAGAAAGAAAGAAAGAAAGAAAGAAAGAAAGAAAGAAAGAAAGAAAGAAAGAAAGAAAGAAAGAAAGAAAGAAAGAAAGAAAGAAAGAAAGAAAGAAAGAAAGAAAGAAAGAAAGAAAGAAAGAAAGAAAGAAAGAAAGAAAGAAAGAAAGAAAGAAAGAAAGAAAGAAAGAAAGAAAGAAAGAAAGAAGAAAGAAAGAAAGAAAGAAAGAAAGAAAGAAAGAAAGAAAGAAAGAAAGAAATTTATATTGAGGAATTAATGAGTCAATTGGAGAATTTAATGTTAGGAAGGCAAGTTGGCCATGGTAGCTCAAGGGGTTAGAGCGACTGGACGGAAACCAGGAGATCCGTGGTTCAAATCCCGGCCATGGCATTGAATTTTTCAGTTGGCTGTAATTAATTAAAAATCACCCATATACCGGAGGATATATGGGTGATATATAATTCTTTAAGGATTAATTCCTCAATATAAATTTACATTAAAAATAATTTACGATAAAAACCGTGGTAATTAAGTACTTAAATAGGTCGCCACAAGTGGTTGTCTCAAATATGAGAACCCCAAGTGGTCTACCGGGAAATATGAGTCAATTGGAGAATTTAATGTCAGGAAAGCACGTTGGCCATGGTAGCTCAAGGTTTTTTTTTTTTTTTTTTTTTTTTTTTTTTGTAATTTACGTCCTCCAACGTTAAGTCATATCGGACGTTGAATGGAATGGGTGAAATGATGCTCAAGTGAGCCCAGGGTCCATCGAGCTTAGAGTTACCCGACATTCGTCTTTCAGGATAAGGGAAAACCCTGGAAAAAACCTTATCCAGGTAACTCACCCTGACCGAGATTCGAACTCGGGACCTCTTGAACGTGAGGCAGACATGCTACCACCACGCTACCAAGGCGGGCCTCAAGGGGTTAGAGCGACTGGACGCAAACCAGGAGATCCGTGGTTCAAATCCCGGACATGGCATTGAATTTTTCAGTTGTCTGTAATTAATTTAAAAGAAAGAAAGAGAGAGAGACAGTGAGAGAGAAAGAAAAAAGAAAAACAAGAAAAAAAGCAAGAAAAAACGAATAAATAGAAAAATAAAGAAAAAAACACATTTCCATTTAAAGGGCAACAACTTCATAGACAACTTTTTTGTATTTTTGGAAGAATGTTGATGTTAAATATAAGGTTTGATATTCATCCGAGGCTTCGTGTGAAATTTGGACAGAGTACAATAGGTATTCTCTGTGTGCATATTTAATGTAAAAATCAAACTATCAATTTCATCAGATCCTGCATCTTCAGCAACAACTACGGCTATACTGCAACATGGAGTTTGATTACAATGTAGACTTTCCACAGTGCCGTATATATTTGTTTTCACGACAAAAAACCACTCTGTACAGTCTTCCCTCCATCGCTTCCATAGTGCCCGCTTTCCATGTTGTCATTGGTTTCCCTGTCCCTTCTTCCTGTAATCCAGTCATGCCAACTTCACATCATTTGTAAGTACACTACAAAACATGTTTGTCTTCTACAATGTTCATCTGTATTCTCTGCCCCTCATTTCTATACTGACTACAATCTAATTGTCCAAAAATTCATTTCTATTTTCTCTACTGCATCTATTATATGTAGATAGAGCCCGCCTCTGTGCTATGGGGGTAGTATGTTTACCTCACGTTCAAGAGGTCGCGAGTTAGAATCTCGGTCAGGGTATGTTATCTGGATAAGATTTTCTCCAGAGTTAGTACAATTTTTGACATCCCCTACAAAAAACTGTTTTAGAAAAAGTTTCGCGTTTGTGAGTGTGCGACATTAGCATAAGAGTTTCTAGAAAATACTCAAATATCCAGAATACCCTTTACATGAAGCATTTTTGGAAAAGTTTGAATTTCTCAAAAACGGCTCAATGATTTGGTTTAAAGTGCTATATGTTTAATATATTTTCTTGGCGAACGAAATGTATGAACGAAATTGAATTTTCTAGGAATGTCCACAGAAGTCTTCATTATGAATAACTATTAATAATTGGTAAAACTTAAAAGACAAAAATATTGCTTCATAGAAGCCTAGAGCTTGTTTAAAACTCACAATTGTTGTCAAATACGACTTTTTTAATGGATGGAACCATTTCCAAGATATTCCTGGCTATTTATTAGAATTCGGCAACTTAGTTTTCTCACATAACACTTTTTCCCGCATCTCTTGGCTATGGAAAGAAAACAGAATTTCAAAACTCTCATTGTTACCAATTTTTTTATGTAACGTTTTTCAACGTTGTCATGTCGGAATGAAAGAATGCTCAAATAAGTCCAGCGTACATAGAGCTTAAAGTTATTCGAAAATCATCTTTCGGAATTAGGAAAAGTCTCGGGAAAAAGCCTTATCACCCTGACCAAGATAAGAAACCGGGACCTCTTAAACGTGAGGCAGACGCGTTACCACCTACGCTACTGTGGCGGGCAACCTCATGACTATCACTTAACGTCTACTCTACTCCCATATACCCTTTGCAGTACAAGAAAATTAGCAACAAGATAATTTGTGCCAATGTTTACCTTAACACGAAGTAAACAGAGGAACAGGCGTTTGTAAGAATATTTTGTCAAAGAGTGGAGAATATCGTGTGAGTGCAGCACACATGATTTTTAAAAGCATTTTCATTTGCCAAATATTTTATCCTTATAAAGCTGTACGTTTTATAATTTATTTAAGAAGTTTATTTGTTTCCTTTTATAATATTGTTATATTAAAACAGGGCATTAAACTTTAATATCATTTATACTATTTTCCTTTCCAGACATTCTTTAATTTCTGTAAAATTTCTACCTCATTAGTAATTTTAACTACTAAGTATTTATATTTGGATGTTATTTTAAATAATCAAAATGTTTTCTTTTTTCTGCTGCAATAACCATATAGCTAGATATTCGAAAATTAAACTAACTCCAAATTTGTTATATTGTTCAATGAGTTTTCTATACGTGTTCTAAATCTTTGTTTACTTCAGGTAATATAATTTGGTCGTTGGCAAATTTAAAGCATAAATGTGTACTTTTGGGTGTAAATAAAGGTAAGTATGGATTTTAATTAATATTTTAGGTCCAATTCAAACACCTAAGCTTCCAGAATTTTGTCTTATTTTTGTCAGCATGCTAACTTACCATTTACTGGAAGGAAAAACACAAATATCTCAGATCGAACTCTCAGCATTGTATGAGCTGTGTAGTGTTGAACGCCTGCTTTTACTCCATGCGGCTGATGATGCATGAGATGAAGTAACGGTGGAATGAGATGGCGGGGGAAACCGGAGATCCCGGAGAAAACCCGCCCCAGCTTGTTGTAATTTATGTCCTCCAACGTTAAGTCATATCGGACGATGAATGAAATGGGTGAAATGATGCTTAAATGAGCCGGGGGTCCATGGAGCTTACAGTTATCCGACATTCGCCTTTTAGGACAAGGGAAACCCCGGAAAAAACCTTATCCAGGTAACCCACCCTGACCGAGATTCGAACTCGGGACCTCTTGAACGTGAGCCAGACATGCTACCACCACGCTACCCCGCCCCAGCGCCATGTCGCCCACCACAAATCTCACATTCATTTCATTCCGTCCTCGTTTTCCAACATTCACGATCATAGATACGGAATGAAAGTAGAACGCTATTTGGAACTGGAAAGAGATAGTGCGCTATCTCCCAGACCAGGACTTATCGGAAGTTCACCCATTAGCATTTGTGAGTCAGTACCAACAACATTCATACCGGTGATGACATCACCACACTGTTTTAGATGCATTGTATGCCAACTGTCCATTTATGGCTTAGCTGATAATGATGGGTACCGCGAAAAAGCTTCCTTTCCTGCTACATTTACAGGCATCTGATAACCATTTAATAGTAATCTGTGGTAAAGTGTCAGTCTTCTGCGCACGCACGCTCTTTTCATGTTAGAACCAATTAACAATAGTTATTCGATACAAGGAAGATTTTATTTTGTGAGTAGGTGTGATTCCGAAACGAGGCCGGAGACCGGGACTTACAAACAAAATACAATTTTCCTTTTAATCCTTGTATCACACTATTTTTAGACAGTCCTGAATATATATATATATATATATATATATATATATATATATAAGGATGGGTCCTCGATACTCACGATACTTGCATGGGATAGACATCGCACGATACTTCAGATATTTCGCTTGGTACTTTATCGAACTTCGGTGGTGGCTGCAAATTTTATTTCAAAATCACAAACTATTATTGACGCAAGTAGAATATTGCAAAGCCCAAGAAATTGCCAGGAATGTGGTACCTGTACAGTAACATTATACAAGAAAATAATCGTGTGTCTAATTCAGTGTCAGTTACCAGTTCCCAAGAAGAAATCACTGCATATCTCTACGACGATTTGGTATCTGTTCTTTCTAGCGCACTGGACTATTGGAAAACAAATTCAACATTTCCAGAACTAAAAACACATTAGCCGCTAAATATTTGTATATTGCACCGCAACAGTTTTCTCTGAAAGACTATTTAGCGCAGCAGGACTCATATGTGACAGAAAAAGAAGTAGACTTGACCCCGAACGAGTGAAAATGATAGTATTTTTTTAATAAAATCTTATAAAAGTGGACTTTTCTGGTTCTAAATGTCTAATGTAGAGTTTAAAAATAAGAACATTAATGGTTTTAAGTTTTGTCTCATTAAATATGTGCATTTATTTTATTTACATTACACAGTTCTGCCAAATCGACACATCCCTAATATAAATATATGGTATTGTTTTATCTTTCTCCATTATCATGATCATTTGCCTTGCGTAGAATCAGGATTGACAACATGACTTTTAGAAAACCACAACGTTATACATAAAGGAGGCAGTGGAAAAAATAAAACGATGAAAATTACGGAACCAATATTTAACCTGTTAATATATTACAACTCTTTCCAAAACACTCGTCTTTTGAGAAAACTGAAGTGTTGACCTACCATTTTATACAAGTATTGTTTTTCACGACCTTCTTGAATGAGGCGTTTGTCACAATAAACCAAAGTTGGTATTACCGGCGAGTTAAAAGCTTTTGAGCAATGAACGTAAGAATTCTCTATTTTAACACAGTCGTGAACTGTATTTATTATAAGGCCCACTTTTACTATCAACTATCTACAAACAACTTTAAAGAGCATAGTCATTTCTCAAGCCATATGTGTATCGTATCGTGCATATGTACGTGTGACCATAGAAGTTCAAGGGGGCTATAGATACAAAAACAATATTACATATACCAGATCCCAGATAAAAACATTTATTTTAATTTATATTTATAAAATGTGTAGCCTTTTTAATATAATGACGTAAAATACAAAAACGCAAATTATAAGTTTGCTTGATAACTAATCATTCTTCCACACTAGGAAAGGTAGTTCGAGTGAAAAATTCAATACCAAAGTCGGGATTTCAACCACAGATCTCCCTGTCTCGGTCCGGTTTCTGCCGTGGCCAAAGTGCCAGCATGACAGTAAATTCTCCAACTGTCTTGCATTTTCTCGGTAAACAACTAGGGGCTCTCGTGTACAATTAGATACACACTGAATGTGGCGTGTGTAGTGTTTAACGTCCGCTTTTACTACATACGGTACCGCAGGCGGTGACACTGATGATACATGAGATGAAGATGGAGCACCGGGAGCTCCGGTTTCCCCCGCCCCAGCGCCGTGTTGTCCACCACAAATCTCACTTTGCGGTCGCCTGGGATCGAACCCGGGCCGACTTGGTGAGAGCCAAGCGGTCTAACCACTGAGCCACGGCGCGGCCGTACTGAATGTGGCGACTTACTACGCTGTAAGTATCTGCGAAGCCCGGGACTTCAGTACTTACAGCACAGTAAGTCGCCACATTCAGTGTGTATCTAATTGTACACGAGAGCCCCTAGTTGTTTACCGGGAAAATGCAAGACAGTTGGAGAATTTACTGTCATGCTGGCAGGTTGGCCATGGTAGTTCAATGGTTAAGATCAATCGGATGGGGACCAGGAGATCGTCTGTTCAAATCCCGGCTATGACATTGAATTTATCAGTCTGACTATCAAAATAGGTTTGATTGTGAAACATCTTATCACCATTAGGAGAGAACCAAATTGTTGACGTTTATAAATATTTTAGTACTAAACTTATACAGTACAATCCATATAAACATGGACCACTTCAATAGGCCATAACTTTTGAATCAAATAATAGGACACACGTGCAACTTTGGTAAAATATAATACACAATTGGAAGATTACATTACACTATTTACATCCCAGAGAAAACGTTGGAAGTGTCCTCCAGCAGCTTCTATACATGTTTGCACTCGTATCACCATATTCACTGAAGTTTTACGGAGAGTATCCTCACCAATGTTATTTATTTCGGTTCGAATGGACTCCCTGAGAACATCAACTGTCCGATGACCTATTCTTGTACACTCTGTGTTTTAGATAACCCCCCCCCCTCCCCCACAAGAAAAAGAATCTGGTTAGTTAGGTCAGGAGACCTGGGGCCCACAGACCTTTTGAGTTAATCGATTATCAAAGAAACTGGTTACAAGTTCCATGGTGTCATTAGACGTAAGGCACGTTGCTCCATCTTGCTGGAAATAACCTTCTCTCAATTCGATTTCATCTCCGTAAAACTTGAGAGAATATGGTGAGACGAGGGCAAACATGTATTAGATGCTGGTGGAGGACACTTCCAACATTTTCTCTGAGATGTAAATAGTGTAATGTAATCTCCCAATTGTGTATTATATTCTCCCAAAGTTGTACGTTTGTCCTATTATTGGTTAAAAAGTTATGGCCTGTTGAAATGGTTCAGGTTTATATAGATCGCACTATATATGCTATACTAAAAACATTAGTTACTTTTCAGTAAATTTAAAAAAAGAAATACCGAAGTTTTTTTATGTTAGAGGTAGTTTGGGGTGGGTAGCTTTCTTGCAAATCTTGTGTCCTATCCTTCAAAAATATTCTGAACTTAACTACAAAGTTCAGTATTTTTTCTGCATTTCTTAGACTCAATGCGATATGCTTTTGAATTCAGTCCAGTCCAATATTTCCTTTATCTACTAAATCAGATTCTAGAGAAAGTAAGGCACATCCTGACCTTAGCCATAGAAATCTGTATGTGGGCTACGGGAACTTCCGAGCTATATAGGACCAAACGCCGACGGGTAGGTCGCTCGATAAATTACACCATAAGGTCACTGGCCCAACACGTGTCATACTGCAGTACCTTAGGAATTCAACACTTTCAACCTCAATTACATACATTTAATTATTGTGAAATGACATTGTATTATTTCTCTGCCGAAAAATATGTGGTAAGATTGTAAGTCATGGTGTTAACAAATCTGATATGATACACTCGCATGAATTTCTCTACCCACTACACTGTTACATAAGCTCAGTTTTCTACTTCTTTAATAAATAAAATGGAGAACAGAGTTGACGGTCAGAGGCAAGAAATGGGAATGGGGGACTTATGGAGACTAGAAAATAGGAATGTAGCAGGCTTTTGGAAAATAGTCAGAACCAGCATGGCGGATATAGTAAGACAAGAAATATGGGAAGGGTTAGAAAATGATAAAGTTTTACAGGATAATAAAGGCAGAATGGGGAAAAAGAAATACATATAGAGCAATGTAACAGACAGGAGAAGGAAGGAATGGCTTGGACTAGAACTGGATCAGTGATCTTAAGGGGACTAAGAAGTAGCAGGGTAGAAATGTGAATTATGTGGAGAAACAGGCAGTACATTTCATATTGTGACTTTGTGGCTTCGTGGAATGAAAAGTCCAATTACACAAACTCAACAATGTTCTTTATTTCCACCGACTTACAGTTGAACACTTGCCAATTACACGGAATTACGTAATGCACACAATTACGGTTCACCAGTTCTTCCGTTACCGTTCCGATGCACGTACACAGTCTTCTCGTCCGTTCGCTAGCACGTCAAGCACTGACTGACTGACTGACTGTCCTCACTCATTGCACCCCTTTTTATAGGGAAATCACTGTTTTCTAGACGTCTCTGGCTTCAGTGAATCACCGCGAAGGTTCCAGATGGCAGGGGAAGAGGCGGCCAGCGACAAGTGACAATCATCCCCTCAGTTAGTGACTGAGATTAATGGGTGGGTGCGGCCCAGAATACTTCACGTCCAACCCTCCTGCTTGCCCGTTCTATAGGGTGTTCCGACGTTCGGGTGACAATATTCTGACAGAGTGCAGTATGGAGACAATGTATGGGGAAAGAAGCAAAGCCACAAAAATGATTACCGGGAAAAATAAAAGTAGAAATAGAAATATCGGGAACCTGTTTCGGAACACTAAGAGAAATAGAGGAGAAAAGTAAAGATTGGAAAAGAAAAATGTGGGACAGCGAGGGGAGAAACATAGCAAACTAGAGTAGATGATAGAAGGGTGACTATGCTACTCAGCAATGCTAGAAGGCCTGGGTGCCATGCAGGCTGAGCTAGCTGGGGTATAAGATGGCACTAAGCAGTCTACACAAATAGACTACAAAATATGTATGTAATGTGGATAAAATATCGTAAATAGCAACTCGTGCAAATAAATTATATTCTATTCTACTTCCTTAATACTAATCGAGCTAAACGACAGCAGTTATACTTTTTCCCTAGTACACGACACATTTTTCTCTAGTACAAGAGGAATACAGAAGGCTTACGAACTTCAGTGATAGTCAAATTTTTAAAAAGAAAGTCAGTATATGTTGACTTTGAAACCCTGTTCTTTGAAATGACTATGAAAATGATGACCGAGCACATTGAACAATTAAAACAAAAAACTAAAATATCGCAGAAATGGTTAATGCCATAACTTTCTTTACATAAAATACGGCTTTTAATGCAATCTACTTTTTGTGTACTTAACCTTTGTGTATGTATTTATGGCTTACGAGTTATACAAAATGCATTTAGAATGAGAGGACTTTTTTCTTTTCATAGCATTTTCAGGTATACAATTTATCGGTTTGGTAAATGTCAAACATATCGTATATTAATACGTAAAAAACAAACTAACAGCGAACCAACAAATACTGTATAGAATATAATTATTTGTCTTGTAAGAAATTGGTGAAAATTTCCACAGAATTTAAGAGACTAGTTTTGCAACTTAGTTTGCATTATCAGTCCATATTTCATCGTTGTCATCGTTACGGTCACTAGATGTTTTATTTTTGTATTTATTAAACTAAGACAGAATCGTTTGGTGTATTTCAAAATTAATTACGTGATTTCTATTTTCTTAAATATTGTTTTCCAAAAACATTAATTCTACCGGACCATTTAATTGTTTTAATAATATAATTTCTGGATTTATTTCATGATTAAATGATCAAAAAATATATACCACAGCCTATTTATCCGTCTGCTTATACCTACGTAATTTTGAAACCAGAACAAAGAAACATTTTCAAAATATTAGATACAAACACTGATAAATCGGCCGCCGCAGATCAATTTTGATCACTTAACCATGAAATAAATCCAAAAGTTAAATTATTAAAACAATTAAATTGTATGATAAAATTGTATGATGAAATATTTATTTAAACACATAGAAATCAGATAATGATTTTTGAAATACCACCAATCGATTGTCTTTAGGCTTGTTTCATTTTCAGAGTTTGGTAATAAATACAAAAATAATACAGCAGCAGTAAGGATGACAACGAAGGAAATGTGGACTGACGATGCCAACAAAATTTATAGGATCAAATTCTGCGGAAATTTTTATCAATTTCTTAAGATACGTGAAGTTTGTGAGAAATAATTTTATGAAATATTTTATGTAACATTGCATATTAATTTAAATTCTTGTAAAGTTTTAGAATAAGCATAACTTAACCTTTACGGGTGGGTGTAACACTTGCTATTGCTATTTATTAGTATAGTACCTACATGAAATTAAACTATAATTGTGAAAGGAACTTTCAAACCATCCGCCTAAATTTTGGGCGCCTCCTCAGTATTTTCATAACGAGGAATGAGCGAACCTTAAAAAAATCAAATTTGTTTTAAGATGCTGATAAATTTGAATCACGGACTTCCCCTTCACCATTTCCTGCTATAATGATCTGCCACCCATCTCGGTAAAACTTGATGCAGTTGCTGTGTAACTCTAACTAAAGAATTTGACAGCTCTTTTCTTATACAGAGACCTCAAAACGTATATTTGCAGTGAAAACTCGAGATCGAACTACAATACTATTTGTTTCATATTAATAAGTGGTACAAACAGTAGGAATACTCTTACCTACTAAACGAAACCTAACCTCAAACTGGGTACCATGTACCATCCTCTGAAAATGTTTTAAAGTTATACTAGTCCATTCTAATTGCTTTACATCATATTATAGTGTTATGCAATGCATTTAAGCAGTCAGTTACGTTGACTCATTGTGTTTTGTAATGTGTCGATAGCTCTCCCACCATACCTTTCCATTGTTTTACTGCCAGCCCCTTATCGCGTTCACTCGTTTACTCTTTCCAATGCATCTAAAGAAAAAGTGAGTAACTTCTTTTTCAGGTGTTAATAGAAATTAAAACATAAGTAAAAGGTTTCACAATACAAGTATTTCGAACGAAAAAACGATTTAAACATTTATTTCATTTGGTACAACATACGTCACATCTGCAAAATGAAGCAATCCTTTAAAATGCGCTACGGTAATTTAAAAATAAAGTGTATCGTTTTAAAAAATTAAGGAATATTAAGACAAAATTATGAAATTCTTGTAGTAAAGTGTAGATTAGTCAAGCGACTGCAACTGGGTGAAGCTGAATTTGCGAGTGGCAGTCGCTCGCTCGCGCGCATGCCTCTGGTGTAAGGGTGACGTGTCTGCCTTACATACAGGAGGTCCTGACTTGGAATCTCGGTCAGGGTGAGTTGAATGTATTGATAACTGTATATTTTGGTATCTATTTCCAGGAGTTTTAGTGTCTATCCAACACAAGTAACTCATATTATAAGCCTGGCTCATCTGCCAGATGATTTTGAGGAAATCGCAGCAGAGCTTTTTTTTTTTTTTTTTATTTTTTTTTTTTTTTTTTTTTTTTTTTTTTTTTTATTTTACTCCAACGTTGTCATATCAGACGATGAATAGAATGGGTGAAATTATGCTTAAATGAGCCCAGGGTCCATAGAGCTTAGAGTTACCCACCATTCGTCTATCGGGGAAAAAAGTGGAAAAAAGCCTTACCCGGGTAACTCACCCTAATCGAGATTCGAACTCGGGACCTCTTGAACGTGAGGCAGGTTCCCTGTGTTGACATGCCAAACGAGTGGCTTTAAAGAGGATCCTAGAACGTAACGCTGTATTTCTGACAAGGCAACTATCACTATGTTTATAACTGCATTCGCTTGAGAGTTTGATGGCATCATCTCTGCTCTGTGTGCAGAGTATAGCTGGAATACCCGAAAATGAGTCCAGAATACGTAAGAACATATAGGCATAACACATTATTGTATCATTGTACGGGAGGGATTGTTTACTCCTGAGGGGCGGCGGGTTACATATGGCATACGTAAGGAGCTCCGTCCCCCACACCCGCCATAGAGCTGACAGGGATGTCCAGCAGCTACTTGCATGTCGTCACATGCGGCACTTTCCAGGCTTCAGTTTGGGGCGTTGTGACAGATTTTTGGTGCACATGGTTTATATACCGCAAACATTATAACATCAATTTTCAGGTCTGTAACGGTGTGATTACAGTGATAGTTCTCATCAACCTGTTTCTTATAATCTAATCAGGAATTAACACTTGTTCGCGCGTCATTTTACTGATCTCTAGTTGTAGATTTGCATCTGTGCGTCGTCGTTAATAGAATGGCCATCTAAAATACAAACAAATACTTGCCCGACAAATGTATCTTAGTTGTGTATTAGCCACAGAAAGCACAAAATAACGAACAACTGCTGTTGCAACTTACTTTAAAAATAATAAAACAATAAATCAAACAACTTTTATTACTACATATTTTTTATCTTAAAAATTATTCCAAATTTTTAGGATAAAACCTTTATCCTAATTTCAAAAACTACTTCGAAAAAGTAATTTCGCTATTAATATTTATATTGCATCTACTTTTATTTTGAGCTTCGACTTAAACATGTGCTCCTCTACTATTTTTAACAGTGTACGATTCAATTTGGACGAACAGTTTTCACAATTTTTTCACCTAAGTTATAGAAAGATGACAAAAAATCATGGATATTTAAATTCAGCATATTTTAAGAACGTGACACGAAGAAAAGCCCTTTCCCCTAATTAATAACTATGTTTTATATGGAAAAGGTTAGTTAGCTTTAATTTTCTCAAAAACTTTACGATTTTGATTAAACTTTTATATATTTAATACATTGAGATGAATAAAATATGTCAGTGAGCTTTCCTTTACTTGATTTAATTTTGTATATAAAAGAAAATCTTAACATAGAAAAAATTTTATTACAGAGAAAATGGAAAGCACATGTGTTTTCGTAATGTTAACATTTAAGTATTCCATGTCGAGCGTTTTCAATTCTTCCTTTCTTCCCTTTGCATCGCAAGGAGCTTGGTACGAATGAACATTTGAATGTCATTTTCGCATGCTGAAACAGTTGCTATGAAAAGGGATTACGAGAACATAGCGTTATAAAAGATTCACTTTTTAAATTAATATGTGCAAGTGTTTCATTGGTAGATAAATTCCTATTTGAAGTGGGTCTTTGTTTGAGGAACGTTTGTGTTTAAAAGTGTCGATGATGTAAGTTGGAGAAATTCCAAAGTTCATTCCAAGAGTGAGGCCCAACACTTTTTACCCAGTCGTCATAAATCTCATATCTTGAACAGTATGTTTTGGGGCATTGGTTTGTAGCCGAGGCGTATATTGCCCGCCCACCAAGCTCTTGGACTGCATTTTAATTATCTTTTCGCTGTTCATTCCAAGCTTTGTTCTGCCACAACGACAAAACGGGTTTCTGTTCAAAACCTCAAACCGATACCTACTCTTAATTCATTGTAACCGGCACAGCTTCACCAATACTAATATATTTAGTAACAATATTAATGCCGAGCGCTGTAGCTAGCAATCGGAGATCGCGTGTTCAGATCTCATGTACCGGCCAATCTGATTGGAGTTTCCGTTTGTTTTCCCTTAGTTGCTAACTAAATACCGGATTAGTAAATATTTAATATTCACAAGAAATTCAACCAAAAATAGATGGCTAAGGAAGGCAACTGCGCAACTTAGGCTATCCGTGGTCTGGAGGTAACCACTCTGGTTCTCGAGATCACGGGGTCAAACTCAGCGAATGGTGATGGACGTTTTTCGTGCGTAAGGGAAGGGAAATAAAGTCGGTGGTCCCATATCATAGATTTGCGACACTAAAAGAATCAAGTCTGACAAAGCAATGAGGTATAATTAAGAACCTAAATCGACGCTGAACAATTGTTATAGAGCGATCTAGAAGAGAAGAAGCTATTGTGGAATAGTCGGGAAATATGGAATACCAAGATTTACACTGTTTTCTATCATGTGGGAGTGCCATGAAGTAGTCAAGAAAGACTCCCATGATGCTCTGCAGTGACAGTTGACAATTTGTTGTCATTTCACTCGCTACAGAATAAAGTGTGTTTTGTGATATTCAAAAGCTTTTTCAGACAAATGTTCAATCTTTTAACACACTAGTACACCTGTGACTTGTACATTGATGTTAAGTGTAAGGTACACTAAAAGAATTGTAGTTTGTTATATTGTGTTCGCTTTTTATCTGGCAATGTCTTTTTTTCATTACTTTAAAGGTTCATTGTTGAAGATGCCGCGCCGGGTTAGTACCCTGGAATATACCTGGAATACCAGGAATATAATATAATAATAACCTGGAATACCAGGTATTTCTTAATACCCGACGTAAAAGTATAATGCTCAATATAACCATACAAAATATACTGAATAGAAATAAAGTTAAAATGAGTTTTGAGTATAATATTAATAGCTAAACAACTATTAGTTACATAAATAGAAATATAACCTAATTTAAATCCAAATTACATTTTTTTAAAAATTAAGTTTATTGAAATGCAGACCAAACCTATTTTTCTGTTATTCTAGACTTGGTCTACGGTCTAGGCCTATAAATATTTGTTTACAGACGTTTTGGCTATTTCATCATGTTTTACGAAATCAAATTAATTTTCCAATGTTTAAACCATCTATTCCATAATAACCGACTATTTTATATTACCCTCCATTTGTAACATTTTTCTAAATACTATTTTATAACAAAATCAATAGCAATTCTTATTTTTTAACAAGCAACATCTCATCACAATTATAGTACTCATTATTTAGTGACTTATTTAAAACCAGTTATTTTTGGAGGTATAAATGGTATTCCATAATACCATCCTCTCATCTACTTTAGGAGATTTCGCAAAATTTTCGCTCCGTTGTGGCTTATCAGTTACCTAGAGCAAATTCAATTGCAATGAAGAGGACCTCGTAGGCTATTACCAGAAAATTCATGATACACTTTTTTGTCATACATGAAGTATATTAAACAGATTTTTTACTGAAAATAATTATAGCTGTTTTTGAACAGCCAAAAATAATATTGTATTTTCCATGTAATAGGTAGTTTGATGTGCCGAAATTGTCTTTAAAGTCTTGGTCGTATACTTGGAAGTTGCCGAGTTGTAGAGGATATTTATCCTACTTTTTATTTCTGAAATGTGGTCTTTACATACACGAGCACCAACTTATTTCTAAAATTGATTTTATATACTCATCTAACCTCGAAACATGCTTTTCCTCTGATTTTTTGGAAGGAATACAATAAAGTGATTGAGAAAATAAGCTTTGTAGAATTTGTATGATTTAGTCGTGTGGTTGTTAAATATAACTTTTTATTCACCCACCGTAAATAAGTTTAGTGTTTCCCTACGTACAGATAGAGGCCAGTGCCTCCCCCTACATAAAAGTCAAGCGAGCTTGGCATTTTACCCCTGGAATGCTGACACACTGACGAACATTCCACAGCTCGTGAAATTTCCAACCCACAAATGAATTCACAGTCAACTGTTTGATTTAATGTTGTCTTGTGACTTCGTAAATAGGATCGCTAGCATCGATTAACAAACAAGCTGCAACGGACAACAAACAGACTTGCAAATGGAGCGTCGCTGTTTTAAAACTTGCAACAGTCAAATTAACGGAGAAAACGTTTTCATTTTAATGTGTAAGAAGAACAAACAATATTAAAGTTTTTGTTTACTTAGCTTTATAATAAATACATAGCTTTCTAATTATATTTACCTATTTTTATATGTTTTTTTAGTGTTTGTAAAATTATTTTAAATGCACTAAGTGAAGCAAACCATTTTGACATTAATGCCTGAAATTGCGACAAAAATGAATTTTGATCTAAGGAAGAACAAAATTCCTCTGAATTCCTTCATCAATACTTCACTTTTTACGACTTAAAACATTAAATCTTCTGTGTTGTGACCTTGTAAGCAATCGCATAAAACCACTGAACATATATTGTGACTTTGTGGGTTCTTAGAATTAAAAGTCCAGATTGCAGAAATTTAAAATTCTCTTTATTTCAGCAAAAAGACACTTTGCACACCCCTTACAGGCTCTAAAAATGACGTGATATTACACCAACGCAGTCTCTCGTTGCTTCACCACACGTAAACAAACGAAAGAAATCATTGCGGTACACTTCAAATAGTTGCGTGCGCCACACACACACACACACACACACACACACACACACACACACACACACACACACACACATACTAACAGCTGACTAGCGACTCCATTAACAACTGCATTAGCAACTCAACCAGCAACTCGAAGTTTCAGGGCCTTTCATGACGGCAAGAGAAGGAAAAAATTATCCAGACATCACTCCGTCTTTTTCTCTCCCCGTTTCTGTCTCTCTCGGCAAGCGTCCAGCGCTCGCGTCTATCCGTCTCTCGCACGCGCCCGGCATTGGCTTATCGCGGCTCCACCGAAATAATGCGATCGGTGACTATATAACGAATAAACTGAGTGAGTGAGTGTGTGGTGTTTTAGGGTCCGTCGACAACAAGGTCATTTGGGCCCGAAGTCAACACTAAAACCTAAAAGCTACACAAATTTAGCTAAAAAGGTAAAATAAAATAAAAACACTCAACTATTAAAAGTACATAACAAACCCATCCCAAGACTAATAACTTAAAATCTCTAAAATTAACAAATATAAAATGCAAGTCAGACTTGTTTATTAAAACCGATTTCGGCAACAAACCGCAGTGGCTTAACCACGGCCACTAGGTCGTCCCCTAAAACACCCAGCAAGTTAGTTCCCAAGCCCAAAGACTGGCGAACGCGGGCGTACTGCGGGCAATCGAGCAATACATGCCGCACAGTGAGGCGTACTGCACATGGAGCACACACTGGGGCCGGTTCCCCTCTTAACAAATGGCCATGAGTAGCTCGTGTGTGCCCGATTCTCAGCCGGGTGAGTATCACCTCGGCTCGCCGGTTATCCCTGCAGGAAGTTAGCCAGGGTTGTACGCTCTCCTTTATTGCCCGGAGTTGTGTGCCTTCCAAAGCTGTCCAGGAGTGCTGCCAAGCAGATAGGAGTTGGCGACGGAAAAAACATTGCACACCCTGGTATGGCACCGTAGTTGTTAAACTCCGGGGCAAACGGCAAGCGGACTTAGCAGCCGCGTCCTCCTCCTCGTTCCCGGAAATGCCCACATGGTCTGGGGTCCAAGTAAAAACAAAAAAACTGAAACATGACAACATAAAGTGAATATCGTTTGTACTTTATGCGTATGTTTCTTCGTCCGTTAATTTTGTGCTGTTTTTTTTTTCTCTCTCTACCGCGTATCTAAGCCAGAGGGACTACCTTATTTCATTATTTCCTTAGGATTTGACACGAATATCTTGAAATCGCACTTCAAATTACTTTAGATAGGAAACCTTGTTTTTAATTTTGATTTCCTTAAAATAGCTCCAACAATATTGAAGTACCACATATTATATATATACATATATATAATATATATACATACATATATATAATATATATGACATTTAAACTGTTTATCTTAAATATTCTTAATACAGCGTATGAAGTTCTTTATTCTGTATGTTTTAGTATAATTAATTGGTACATTTTAAAGAGCTACACAAATTCATACTATACAGAAATGTATACATTTCATTAAAGCACATACATTTTATCCAGTTTTAGTAGCAGATATATTACGCATTTCCCATATATTTCTTTGTTTCAATTTGAATTTTCAAATAAGTATATACACATTCCTATTTTGCCTCAAGAAAATATGTAATTAGTAGGGATGTATCGTCGATACTTGCGATACCTCGATATTCACGATACTTGCATGGTATCGACATCCAACGATACTTCAGAAAATTATTTCGGTAGCTTTTCGATGCTTCGGTGATTCTGTAATTATTATTCTATTGTAAAATCAAAATATTGCTGTAAGTAGAACATTACAAAGTCCGAGAAATTGTCAGGAATGTGGTACCTGTACAGTAACATTATGTAAGAAAATAATCGTGTGTCAGATTCAGTGACAGTTAACACTTACCAAGAAGAAATCATTGTATATCTCAACGACGATTTGTCACCTCTTTCTAATGCACTGGATTACTGGAAAACAAACTCAATTTTCAAAACTAATACAAATTAACCGTTAAATATTTGTGTATTCTACCTGCAACAGTTTTCTCTGAAAGACTATTTAGCATAGCAGGACTCATTTGTGACAACAAAAAACTAGACTTGTCCCCGAACTTGTGAAAATGCTAGTATTTTAAACAAAAACTTGTAAAAGTGGACTGCTTTGCTTTCAAATGTCTAATGTATAGTTTAAAAATAAGAACACTGATGGTTTTAAGTTTTGACTCAATCATGCGCACCTATTTAATTTTATTGGCACAGTTCTACCAACATTCTATTTTGTATTGAAACTAAAAGTGGAAATGACGATATCGAGTATCGAAGTATCGGGCATCGTGGAAAATATCGTGTATCGGTATCAGAATCGAGTATCTCGAAAAACTGGTATCGACTCATCTCTAGTAATAAGTTTAAAGAATCACCTTTTATAAGCACGCTATACTGTATAACACATGTGTGGACTTGCTATGCACAGAAAGCCCTGTGAATGTTAAACAACAGATTTTTTGTAGTGGGGAGATACACCTTCTGCAGTCGCTGTGATTGTCTGGCTGTTAAATCACTGTTAAAATCAATCACATTCAATGAAAGTGCCAAGTTTATTCCTTGTAGTGGGTGGTGTTTATTTTAAACATGACAGTTTTTTTTAAATTAGGAACATCAAGTTACATGTCTGTGCTGCTGTGTACGATATACTGACAAAAAGTTTATTTGCGGATCTGGTGTTAAACCTCAAAGAAAGCTAGACTCGGCTAGGTTGTGTTCACTTGGATCGTTGCCCAGTGTGTGTGTGCATACGAAGATCAATACACGCTCATGTAATACTGCAGATAAATACGCCAAAATACTTATAAATTAATATTATCGCTCTACAAGTTCCAAAACATACCGCCACCTGTCACTGAAACAATGCTTTAAGTCCACATTTATTTCTGTTTTTGATGATACTGCAGTTGCTTCGTTTTTTTTAAGGGGGCTTTGTGAGGTTTTGAAAATAATATCAAATAATAGTATAGTATGTTTACAGTAATAGAGTAAAGCCGACGTTTGATGCCTGTGCTATTAATTTTACTATGGAATTACACTAGAGGCTAAATCCAAAAATTCGATGTATTTCACAAAAATATGTTCTGAAACCCCAGAACACTCAAATACTAACACATACTACAACATCCACGTGTGTGATGGCCAGACAGCTAGCTGCTATATCATCAAAGGGCACAGAACAGAGGACTCAGGTCCATTTACTCTATTGGCCGTTACTTTCCTGTGAGACTACATGAAACGTAGGTGGAGGATGAAATTAGGCGTCGGGCTAAAAAATTCTACAATTTTACCATAACTCGAACACTCGTTTGTTCTCTAGGGGACCATGATCCCAGAAGATGCCGCTTCAGACGACTTCGAGTATCCCATATGTTATGCGGGCACCCAAAATATCACCAAAGTAATTCCTAACGGCACCAAAAGCTAGCTCCACACATTGCAAATCAGAGAGTATTGACCCCTAAATTTTACCAACAGAAAGAAATACCTTGTTTACACCAAGGCATAGAGGGTACTCGTTCTACAACGATAGCTTCGAGGGGCAATTTGCTCCCTCTTTCTCACTTTCAACATAAATCCAAACAAGTCACCCTAAATAGACCCATCCAAATTCCCACCTGCGTATAAACGCTGCTGAGGGTGGGTACGCAGCAAAATCTTTCAGGCTGACCACAGACTGCCAGCAGTGACGGACGGACAGACGGCGCATATGAATCAAAAGGCCAAGTAATTTATAAACTTTCATATACGATGACACTGCTTACACAACAGGACAAAAATTAAAAAAAAATGTACCCAAACTAAAATAGAAATTCTTTATTAAAACGTTGCTCATTTGCTGGCGTAGAAAATAAATTACACTCTGAACTTTCAGTAAATAATTTGGAAGTTTCGTTCATTCCTAGGCATAGTCGGAAACAGTAAGATAAAGCCTAATAGAGCTCATAATTTTAAATGAATATAAATCAACTTTATTCCGAGAAACTTCACTTGTTATACATACTTATCACAGTGTGCAACATATATTCTCAAAATCAAAGTTAAGCACCTTGGTTGTACAATATAATAAATGAATACCTAACAATACATTCAGAAACATTAAACCAAAACTGTAATTGATCACAGTTGATTGCACTTATTTTTTTTTAAAAAAAAACTGCAAGTTTCAATCACATTTAAATCTTGAATCACAAAGGTAGATAATGAATATAAATCAACTTTATTCTGAGGAACTTCACTTGTTATATATATATTTATCACAGTGTGTAACATATGTTAACAAAATCAAAGGTAAGGTACCATGGTTGTACCATGTTACAAATAAAAACATAATATACTCAAACATAAAAACACAACTGGAAATTAATTATTCTTTCACACTGGCCGTGTGTAGGCTAAATTGTGGAAACGTAGAGTCAGACTGAAAAATTCAATGCCATAGCCGGGATTTGAACCACGGATCTTCTGGTTTCCGTCCAGCCGCACTACCATTGTGCTACTATGGCCAACGTGCCGATATGACATTAAATTCTCCAACTGACTCGTATTTTCTCGGTAAACCACTTAACTTAAAAACTTGAGCTGCACTTTGTGTATTTCTTTACAAACAACCCAGAACAAGGATACATTTATACATACAGAAAACTGAGTAGGCTTAAAAACAAAATGTTGAGTCCAGAATTAATCTAATAAGGTAAATTACGTTAGTGATAAAATTCAGACTGAAATACAAAAAAAAAAATTGCTATTATAACAAATAACACAAAGCACTAAATTTGTTACTGAAGTTTAACGTTAATTTCAGTCTCAGTTTTCTCAGAAACAAAAAAAAAATTATTACATCTACTTCATAACAAACACGTTGCACAATTCTGTATGCTGAAAGCAAAATCAAACAATTCTTTTAAGTCTTCCATAGTCACAATAAATATTATAATATGTTTAAATGGTTACTGACTACCAAATAAATCAAACACTAGCTTCGACACAAAATGTCCAAAAGACCACCACCCAAAAAATAAATGAAAAAAGGAAAAGGAAAGAAAAGAAAAAGAAAAAAGCAAACAAGAAAAAAGAGGAAAATGTTACCAATGAAAATTCAATATGTACGTGAGTAAGGTTAAAAACAAAATGCTGAACCCAGAATTAATCTAATAAGGCAATTCACTTAGTATTAAATTTCAGATTGAAACACAAAAAAACTATTATTGTTGCACCCTATATATTGTGCAATGACATCATTACTGAAATTTAACATACGTTACAGTCTCAAGTTTTGTCAGAATCTTTTCATATCCAAAGAATTGCAAAATCCTATACTTTAATTAAAAAATAAATCATTTCCTATAATTCTTTTATCCCAAAATAAACATTATACTGAAGGAAAATGAGTACTGAATACCAAATGAATCAAATACCAGCGTTGGCATGAAATTTCCAAATGAACATACCAATTCTGAATCGAAAAAACTATTTGTAGTTGGTAGAGACGCTAGTTGGAGACAGAGAGGTTGAGGATGGAAGTGTCATAGTAGTTGGGTCGTTGGTTTGTTTGATTGCTTCAACAATTTTGCTTTCAAAATGCCCTGGCAGTGGACGATCCCATGCTAAGGCAATATGTGTTAGAATGAGGTTGGTCATGTGCCGAACAGAAATTGAATGCCAATGAATGCCATCCTCTGCCCTTCTATGTATCTGCATGCGTAAATGATAATGAAGATCCAGAACATCAAAACCATGAGAAACCACTTCTTGTCGGGCAAACGTATTAGCCTCCATTATATCAAACCTCATTGTGTATTTCATGAACTCTACCTGTTTTATTAGAAATCCTCCTCGACAATTTGATGACATAGGTAAAGTAGTCAGCCAAATCATTAAAGTCTTTTCTGGAAGGTTCTGTTGAAAGAGCTTCATTACTTTTATCAGGTTATCCTTGTACTCAGGTACACCATTAGGTCCCCATCTAGTTATGTCCCATACGCATGAATTCATCACAATCACATCTGGTGCAGATCTTTTTTGCTGCTTGATGTCTGCCATCATCTTTTCAATAGCTGGACTGCAGACCCTAGTAATGAAAATGAACTCCAAGTGTGTACCTTTCCCCTTGAATTTCCTGATCTCCTCATAACTTCTTCCACGATGAAGACGGTCACCTTTAAGTAGTCTATCTCCCTTAAAAGAAGCCTCCAGCTTTTTCTTGAATGCACTTTCACTTGTAAATGAATTGGAAGACAACAGCCATAGCACATCCTTATAAATTGCTCTGACATTACTGTCTCCTATGAAAACAACGTGTTTTTTGTACAACAACTTGATGACATCTGCACTGAAGAATATGTCAGCCATTTCTTGTTACACCACTGGCATACAGCTAAACCACTGGAATATGTTCAAGATCTCGGGAGTCTACATCTCTCCAACATCAAGATTTTTTAAGAAAGGTTGTATCCACTAAATGTATAACTGGATATAACACAAATATCAACAAAGACAAAACACTACCAATACTCGCATCACTGAACAAAAGACTGTTTTTAGTAAATTAAATGCCAGGAAAGGAGATGGCGTGAGTGCAGAAAATTAATTAGGTAAGAAACTTAACTACTTAACTTGATGATCAAGCTGTATAGATCTGTGCTTCTTAAGCCGAAGGATTTCCATTTTTAAGGCCGGTTTCCAAGATGAGCTGAAATGAAATCCAGCATCACGATTAAGCGTGCTCCTCTCGGATGAAATGGCCAAAGGCTTCTTAACTCTTTCTTCCCAGTAGCTGTTGCATTTTGCCAAGATGGTCGTCTCCCTAAAGTTGGTTCTAAGTCTTTTGTTCAGTGATGCGAGTATTGGTAGTGTTTTGTTGATATTTGTGTTATATCCAGTTATACATTTTGTGGATATAACATTTCTTAAAATATCCCGATGATGGGGGTGATGTACTCTCCCGAAACGCGTACTTCTAATCGTCTTTTCACCTGGCTTGTTTCCCGACAAGATCTTGAACATACGTATATATCTTAACTGTAAAACCAAGTGACCGATGCTTTAAGCGTGTGCCACTTTACGGAAGCGGAAACAGAAATAACATAACCGAATTCTGCCTGATTTAGCGTGATAGATTGCGGTAAATATTATCGTGCTAGAGAATCGAGAAAGATATATACATCTACTTTTTTCTGGAGTGAACCATTTCGGAGATATTCCTTGTTTGTTATTCTTATTACTCATTATCTTTTATAAAATGTGAACTCGTTATTTGTGTTTTTATTTCTTGGCCATTCAAAGAGAATGGTATATCAAAGGCACCGCATAGCGATCAGCTGTTTAAAACATTTGACTATCACTTAAAGTGTACTGTATTCCACTGCACCTATAAGAAAACTAGCAATAAGATGTTTATCTTGAAATAGATATAGCAATAAGTATTTATAAAAATAATTGAAAGTCATGAGAGCAACACAAAATAAATATATCTAAAAAAATAAAATTGTTAAGAGAATTTTATACGAATAAAAAGTACTCAAAATTTCCATGATCCGTAGTGCACACCTCGACCAGTGTGTAAATACATACAAAATAGTATAGAAGCATCACATTTTTGAAGCTTTTCTATTTATACAAAACAAATATGAAATATAATTATTATAACTTTTTAAAGAATACAAATAACGAAAATTGTTCCATGTATTTTGCGAAGAGATAAATTTGATCACTTTCCATTTCGTGCTTATATTTTATCTTGATTATAGTATAGGTTTATAGAAATACAAACACTTGGAGCAACAATAGTTGAGCATCTATGCTGCGGATATTGAGCCAACTTGTGTAACTGCAGCCCCGTCAATATGTTCCCGCTCCTCGCACTTGCTCCACCAAAATTTTACATTAATTCAAATACTGGGGCGTTTTTTTTTATCTACGAATTCCTTGCAACCAACCTAACCTCCCGTACCACAGTCATAAGCGTTTAATGACATGTACGACAGATGACCATATACCATATTTCAGTAACATTTACACCATTTCAGTCTCTTTTCCGTCTTTACATAGGGATTTAGTTATTCGTTTGTTAATTCACTTTTATAATATTAGCACTGAGTTATGCGGAAGGGTTAAATATAACTAGCTGATCAGGCAAACTTCGTACCGCCAATAAAAGTTGCTGAACTTATCTATATAAATAAAACAATTTCGATTTAGTTACTTATTTTGCAATTGGGGGTTAAGTTTAAGCACAATGCAGTTACAATTAAGTTAATCAAATTAAATCTTTCTGTTAATATCTGTTGTATTTTTTGTGGTGCGTAAAGACGAGTATATAAAGATGGTTTTCCGACGCGCGAACACACGGCATATAATTTCCCCCCCATTTATACTCCGCCTTTAACTGAAGTGGTCATATCGGCGGTCGTTCTCCTTTGGAACATCGATGGTGTTAACTCTTATACGTTGGGTTGTATCATTAGATCACGCACACATTCGCACTCTCATTCATACTTCCAGACTCTGGGAAAGATGGGGAATAATCCCCAAACCCATCTACGAATCGAATCCGGAACCCTTAGCACAGCAGACAGGTGCTCTACCTACTGAGTTATGGGGCCAGCCGACGTATAATTGTCCACGAGAGAAACAGGAAAACTCCAAGTTGATTCCGATAACTTCTAACTAATGATTTATTTATTGTCACCGCAAAGGCCAAACACACGGGAAATTGAACACGCTTAAAATCAAAAGATAAATCCATTGAAATTATCGGAGTACGCGGAATCAACATATCCTCTCCTTTGTACTTTCCCTTGATGATTGTTGCCTCGATGACGTTATTCATAGCTGTTTCACGGTTAGTCTCGTTCCACCGCACAGTAGTGGTGTGTTAATGTTACGCAGCATGATCACAACTGACAACTTTTAATTTTAACTTGTGAGGTGGGAGTCCAGGCAATTCTAATAAACTTAAAAGCTCTGAGGGATAGTTGACTACGTCATCCTGGTTTACAGCTGTGTCAACTTATTGTACGAATATAACTCTCCCGGAAGAAACAGACACCCTAGAACGCAATTCTGACATATCAACACGACTAGTACAATTACTGCGTCTCGCTGCTCATCAGTGTGGTCAGAACGTTCTACGACCTAAGTAAAGTCGTCTTCTCCTTGGCATAGTAAAAACGTTTCCGCAAACTTCACAAAGTCACAAAGGAATTCAATTAATTTTGTGTAAATTCAATTCACATTCATGAATTCACAAACACAAATTATAAAGAAGGTGTGCAAGGATCCACCAATATTTGACAGCAATTGTCTGTGGTCAAATATTTAGTGTTATAGAATTCGGAAAAAATTTTGTTGAATTTTTATTTCAATTGCTCAGCACAGTTGGTGCTATACAAATTGTGGAGCTATATACATAATACAATTAAAGTATACAGGAATATAGGATACTCATATTAGAGTCCTCAAGCAAACTGGTCTGATTAGTGTGAGTATAAATTAAATAATTTCTTCATTACAGAATAAATAAACATTGTATAAATAAAATGTCCTGTGGCTAGCGTGCAGCATCAAGGCGACATCCCAGTTGGAAGAATAAAGCACCTGATACATAAGGAAGGTTAGCAAAGAATCTTCTTGTCGTAGTGATGTACTTATTAATGCTGACTATATTCATTTCTCTATGCAGCTGTGCATTCCGGATGTACCACGGGGCGTTCACAGACAATCGTAATATTCTGTTTTGAAACACCTGGAGTTGGTGAATGAGTAGGTGAAGCACATCCCCAAACAGCACTGGCATATAGAAGAAGTTATTGATAAACGATAAACGTTACTTAATAAAATATGGTAAGTAAAATTGCTTTGAGCAGCCTCGGTAACGTATATGGTAGCCTGTCTGCCTCACGTTCAAGAAGTCCCGAGTTCGAATCTCGGTCAGGGTGAGTTACCTGAATAAGGTTTTTTCCGGGGTTGTCCCTTATCCTTGAAGACTGTCGGATAACTAAGCTCCATGGACCCTGGACTCATTTGAGCATCATTTCATCCAATTCATTCACCGTCCGATATGAGAAAGTTGGAGGACGTAAATTGGAAAAAAAAATGCTTTAAAGACTTTGGCAAGGAGTGGAATATCTTCCTACTCTGTAATGTTTTTGTTTGTTGAAAATAAAAGGTGTATGTGTTCCGTAAAAGTTTGCGCGTGTACTTCTTTAATGGACAACCAGGTCCATTATCACTTCAGGTTTTTTTCTCACATTTTAAACCTTCCTTGGACTTTGACAAATATTTTAAAAGCAACATTACGCAAATCGGTTCACCGTTTTCGAGTTTTTAAGAGACTAACAAACATCAATTAATTTATATAAGATTAAAAGTGACAAGACAAAGCAAGGCAAAGGTGTTACGACATTTAATGAACAAATGTATGATAACAGTTCCATGGTTATGTGGGAGTCATAAATTGCGAAAATTATTTCGTTGGCTATGCTTGCCGTTTTAGATAGCTGCGCCTATATAAAATTCATTATTCTCTCTTATTTGGATGAAAATTGTTTCTTGGCGTTTCCCTCGCTTTGAAAGTGAGGCCTCGCCACTGGTTTCCGCATTCCATGAGAGCAGCACAATTAATGCGGCGACTGTTCCACGTTTGGGCCGCGCTCCAAACTGCTCGACTGCTCCCGTACTGCTATAATTAAACAACACGTGTTATATTGCAGACTGGAGCCACGCGCGAATACACACCATCACCTCTCGGTGCTGTATCGCAATTGAACTGGTATTGGAGGTGGGGGGGAGGTACAAAAGTCGTCTTCTCCCTCCCATATGATGCGCTCGAACTGAAACCATGATAGTCATCCGATAAATGGTACAAAAAGTTAGACGCTAATGTAATGGTTAGACAGAAAAATAATACTGTGTAAAACGTTAGTCTATGAGATATTTAGATCACGAGTTATGCTCAATTAATCTTTATATGGTTAGTGTCACTCAACGTTCACAATTAAAAAGCCTAAAAAACACATTTTAGTTCGATTTCAAATAAAAAATATTGTTTGTTATTAAAACCGGGCATATCTGTGCTAAGGCGTGACTTTCAAAGCGAGGGAAGCTCCAAATTATCAGTTTCATTACAGTAAGAGAGAATAATGACTCAAAGAACTAAGGCTACTCTTCAGTACTCTTTCTATTGTTCAGTCAAACGTAGGCCTTTCTTGCATTACAAGACTACTCACACTACAAGCACACATATTCCTACAAAAGTGAATCGAGAAGATATTGACACATTGCTTCACTCACACTGTTTATTCACAGGACATGTTTCAAGAGCTCTTGCTCCTATCATCAGCTGATACTCGACTAGTGCAAGTTGTAGTGGTTTCCTCTTTCTCCGTTTTGTCAATAGATGGCGTGATGTACTTGTCAAAGATGTCCGGTGGTGGAGTTTCAAAATTCATGACTCTATGACAATTTTTGTTGATGAAGATTTTTTCCCATACGGAAAGGTCTATGGGGTGATTAACATATTTTATTAGAGATGTTTCCAAGTTTATGTCATGTCTAGTATTCAAAAAATGAAAAGCCACTGCTGATTTTTCTGTTTCACCATTTTTAATGTTTCTTAGATGTTCTTTAGATCTGATGTTAATATTTCTTTTTGTTTTTCCTATATAAATTTTAGGGCAAGTTTCACATTTGATCTCATAGATTCCTGGTTTTTCTTTGGTAGTGATTGAATTATGGGAGGGCCTTTTAACAAATTTCTGATATTAAACCTATTTTGAGGTGCAAGAGTTATGTTGTGTTTTGAGAAGATTTTTTGGAATTTGTTATAGGCTGATGGGTGGAAGACATCTTTGACAAGTACATCATGCCATCTATTGACAAAACGGAGAAAGAGGAAACCACTACAACTTGCACTAGTCGAGTATCAGCTGATGATAGGAGCAAGAACTCTTGAGACATGTCCTGTGAATAAACAGAGTGAGTGGAGCAATGTGTCAATATATTCTCGATTCACTTTTGTACTAATTTGTGCTTCACTGTCCCTACGCTTCTTCCAAGTTTATACACATATTCCTGTTTCCCCTCTTCACTCAGACGTTCCAATTTTTCTTACATCTGGCCCACACCGTTTGAATTGTTAATGTAACATGGAGAAAGTATGCAATTCACACACTTCTGCTAATAACTTAAAACTTAACAAGAATTTCCTATTTGTCCACACTAAAAACCAATCTACATAAAATACTATTGCTAATGCTGTTGAAATATACTTACGGTTCTATTTAAAACTGTCATATAAAACAAATTTCCCTTCAAACGCTACAGAGACTTCATGTGACAAAACCTGTCGACTATCGAAGAGTCGCGATTAGTTCCGTAAACCTACGAAGCATGGTATTCAAGGTTACGAATGTGTAAATACAGAAATATTCAATATTGAATGAACTCGCGGAACTATCACTGGAATCTAAGCAGCTGTTGTGCACAATACCGCAAATGTTTGCGAATAAATTTTGAAAATGTATCCAGAACAAATAAAATATTGTTTTGCACGAATTTTCTTGTTTTTCTTCTTTTTCTCCTGAAATTCTTGGGCAAGCCGCACTTCCAGCGTTTCATTGCACACTTTGTCACTGGAGCATATGTTAATTCAAGTTTCAAATTCGAGTTTCAAATATTGTTATGATTATCGTTTTAATGCAATGGCTTAAAATTGTATTGCAACGAATACCTTAACTTAAAAGGCAGTTAGTTGCCGAAAGTTACATTCTATTCGTATTCTACACGTATTTCAAAATAGGAATCAAAATATTTTCATAGGTACGAGGCCAAAATCTTCTTAGCTTGGACACCGTTTCAGTATTTTCTTGAAAGCTGGAGAAAACACAGTTGAGATATTTAAGCAGCAAAACCTTTGAAGGGAGTAACATCGGTCCAACTTATAAAACGTTTATACAACGTATGGTCTCACAGCTATTAATTCACTCGCCCACTCTTTGTTGATGGACATGTCTACAACCTTTGGATGTGGCCGACAGTAATAAAAATAACTGACGTCTGGGACAGGTTCAAAAAGAGACGTCAGAAGTGTTTACATTTTAGAGTGCAACTTTACGTTACAGACGATGGTTATCGTTACAAGCCGATCGGAAATCAACTAAACTGTTGTAACTGCCTCTGTATCTGAGTGGTTAACGTTCTTTTCAGTCCATAGTTCCGGGGAAGTAAATAGAGAGCACTAACAAAACACAAACGTTAACAAAATCTACAGTTGAACGAGTAACATGGCACCATCAATTGTTTTTCAAGTCAAAGCCGCTGTAAAATTATTAAAGGCGGGGCTGTACAACTGAAGCAAATTTGGCGAAAGCGAGACCTGATATGTTAACTGTCGCATAGCTTTTTCTGGTTATTCTTATACAAACTATTCTCACAAACGCGTATTCTTTTATCTACCTTATGTTAATTGAGATACACTTTTAGACATGTTTTTATGGCATTTACTTGTAGGTATGACGATGGGAATTGAGTAGACTTTAAGTAATAGTCAAATAAATAAAGAGCTGACCCTGGCGAAGCCTGCAATGAACCACTGGAAGCGCCGCTTCTCCAAGAATTTCAGGAGAAGAACAAGAAAAACAAGAAAATTCATGCCAAACAATATCTTCGATAATCAGGAAGCAGGGCAGATTTTGTCACGTGAAGTCTGTAGCCTGTGAAAAAAAAGTATTTTTATGTGGCGCTTTTATATACAAATGTACGTATATTTCAAAAGCATTAGCAATAGTATTTTACGTAGATTGGTATCTAGTGGTAAGCAATAGGAAATTCTTGAAGTTTTAAGTTATTAGCAAAAGTGTGTGAACTGCATACTTTCTCATTTTAGATTAATTCACGAGGTGTGGGCCAGCTGCAGGAAAAATTGGAACATCTGAGTGGAGAGGGGAAGCAGGAATAAGTCTGCTTGTAGTGTGAGCAGTCTTGTAATGCAAGAAGGGCGTACGCGTGACTACAACAGAAAGAGTACTGAATAGTAGCCTTAGTTCTTTGAGTCATTATTTTCTCTTATTTTAATGAGAATTGTTATTTGCAGCTTCCCTCGCTTTGAAAGTCACGCCTCGCCACTGCTGGTCGCTACGCTGGCACTGAAAAACAATTATGTTTGTATAGAAAAATACGAGAAAAAACGAATGATCACTTACTATTTGAGAAAAGTATATTTATTTAAAAGTTCAAATAACATAATATTTCAGAAATCATTAACACAAAAACGAAAAAAGCTATTTGAATCAAATTGTGTGCTCCATTTTCATGCATAAGGATTTTGCATCTTGTATTGTTTACTAGTAAATCAGGAAAAGATACAAAGTCTCTGAAATTCTAATTTTCCGGAATAGCTTATGAAGACCTCTCTGCATTCTGAGTGACTTTTTCGTAGCCCGCAATTTATGTCAAATACATTTTGTTTTGTGAACTGAATTATTTCCGAGATATTCCTTGTTATTTGTCTGAATTTTCCTCGAATAGTCGGGAACTTTTTTCCTTGATCATACAAAGAACGGAATTTCAAATCTGTCATATGGCGACCAGTTTTAAAACATTTGACTATCGCTTTAAGTCTCATGTATTCCCTTTTAGCTACAAGAAAATTAACGATACGATGTTTATTTTTAAGTAAAGGAAAAATGCTTGTAAAATAATTTTACGAGAGTAGAAAAAGTTCATGTGACAACAAATCAGAATTTTTTAATATTCTATACGTCATAAAAATCCGAAACTTAAGTACACAATTCATTTGTCATGAAAAATTTATTAAATACATTTAATCAAAATTGTTGGAATCATTTTTCAGAAAATCAACCATTTCCAAAACTATTCCACGTTAAGTTTTTCTGAAAATATTTGTGTCGTATTCTGGAATATATTCAAGTTAAATAACCGATTAGGAACACTTACATGAAAGTCTGCGGATTAATAATTGTTTCCAGAACTCGCCTAGGAAACCGAGGAAACCACTTGAGGAACATCGACCACGGAATTGAACCATGACCTTCTGGATGCAGGCCCGAGTTATTCCGCTCGGATCGGATCCTCTAACTAGACTACCCCCGAACGGTAGGTTTAGCTCTGATTTCCCCATCCCCTCTCCCGCCAACCCTTCTTCTAGCAGCGTTCTCAGTTTTCATGCAATATCATATCTATTCCATATAATTGGCCGTGTATCTTATTAACTGCCCCTGCCACAATCACATTTCACTTACTGTTGTCTTTGAGTAAGTTGTTGTGTATGGTCTGATTTTTAAAAGATACGTGAAGGTCATCTGTTTCTCCACGAGGGCGCTGCAATGTTGTCTCGTAGCAGATAGGAAGTAACGCAGATCCCTTTTCTTTACCCTCTCAACACTCGAAACATAAGAAGGCTACGAGTTATCTCACTCAACAAAAACATGCAGTTAATATCTATTAGCCTATTTTAAGAACAAAAATAAGTTGTTCACACATTCACTGAGCTGTAGCGACTTCACATGTGTGAGTTCCTTTAAATAATTTTTGCACTATGTAACTAATATTCCATACTTACCATTACTGTTGCTATGCATCGTACGATGATATCTCCCAACTAGTGCGGTATTTCTCCATAGCAACACATATAGGCTATGCAGTTATAAACTAACATTTATCTTCAATTATATTTATTAATATGTTAGTTAATATCTTAATTACTAAAATTCAGATTGATATAATACACATAGGTAGTGCAAAAATAGTATGCAATACACATGTGGTAAGTACATAACGGAATCTGGAAATAGAAAAAACTCGGCGCAAGTGCCTCGTTTTTTCAAACCTTTCCTCGTTCCGTATACATTAGTATCTCAATATACTATTATTAACGAATTTGTCAATTGACATGTTCATATCAACGCTGCCGATATGCCGGAATTTTGACCCACAGGAATTCTTTTACATGCAAGCATATCTACTGACATGGGGCGGTCGCTTTTGGTTGAAAGGAATAAGTTGTTCAGTGATAAGGAGCAAATCCTCGTCTTCCTGTTCAAAGAATTCCCTAAGAGAACAGACAAATACTCTAGCTTAACTATGCATTGTAACACCCCGACCGTAAGCTGATCTTTGTTTTGGGCCATGAATCCTAGGTCTACCTCTAATCCTACCGCCACAACAACGTATTTTGTGTTTTCACAAAGTAGGCTAACAATACACAACGCAACTGAACACAAGCAAACTCGGTTTCCCGCACACAACTAGCGATAACTGACCTGAGGAGTAGGTGATTCACCAGTGTAACAAATCTGGCAACCTTTGTTTACGTTTCCATAACAACTACCTTCCCCTCTAACCCTTCGCGTCCCTTGCTTGATGACCTTCACGTATCTTCTTTTAAAAATCAGACTGTGACATAAAACATGATTATGTATCTTATAATATAATCGGAGAGAATTGTATTGACCGATTTCATCAATAGATGTTAAAGTCGACTTTAACAAATTTAACGTAACAATTGCCACAGCGCTAACAAAGCGGTTAAATTTCTTGCATTTCACCAACCTGTTTTCTGAAAATGTTGAACACGTGTTAATGCCACGAGACTTGTAAATATTACAGCTATAGAAGGCTATGGACGAGTCGTAATATTTTCTGAACGTACTGCGATGCGCTTTTGTTTTCATTTTCGTCTGCACACAGCTGAAAAAATGGTGGGTAAACAAAATCGTAAACAAAAGCCGTGAGACGAATTTCTCATCGATGGAGAAAGAATTGTTAATTGATTGGTGACGAAGTATATCATGGAAAATAAGACAACGGATGCAGTGAATGTAAAAGAGGAAGATGTCACGTGGGAAAAAAATTGGAAACGAATATAATTCAAATGCATGTGTCACTACCAGAAGCACGAAAACAACTTCGCCAGTATTATGTAAATTGAAAACGGAGTGCGAAGGACAAGTGACGAGTGACAAACGTTTCAAGACGGGTGGTGGACACTGTATTGTCCACATAATTCAGTGAATTATAAAATCGTAGTTCTTAAATACTTGAAGCAAAGGCGAGATCGGCATGTTCCTTTCGAAGCATGTTCTCAGTATTACATAAATTTAAAACGAGGAGCGAAGGACAAGTGACGAGTGACTAGAACGTTTCAAGAAGGGAGGTGCCAGTGTATTATCCACATAATTCAGTGAATTATAAAATAGCAAAGTTATTAATACGTGAAGCAAAGGCGAGAGCGGCATATTCCTTTCGATGGAAGTTCTAACATCTCTTGTACTTCCGCAGTATCTTTCATAGCAACTTGTTTCGACAGTCTATACCTACCTCTGTAGAAAATTTGCTTCTGATAGCTCCTCAAAATAATTTCTCCTCATAGGCCATACTCTATTACGAATGCCATTTAAACGGTCTTAAATATAGCAAATCGACATCAACAGCTGCGTTCACGCCCACCGTCTCTACAATTTACAATTGTTAAGGACTTAACAACAGAAATTTGGATTTGTTAGTTTAACAAGATATTTAACACGAGTGTTAAGCTAATACTTGTTGGTGAAATGCAATTTGTGTTAGAACTATTGCTAAACTCGTGTTAAGTGTTAACATCTGTTGGTGAACTCGAGCATGAATTGTCTATTACCTGTCCGACGAATGAGTGCAATTGTTATGGAAGGTCGACGTGTGAAATAGATATCCCAGGACTAATATTCTACAGGACATGTCCTTCTACCTTCAAAAGGAATCTTTTCTTTAACAACATCGGAAGTTTACTTACTGTAGGACTTTATCTTCTCTGTTAGTAAAACTCGAGAAAAGTTTTATGTACAACAGAATTCGAACCTTTTCGGGCGTAGGCGATATCGAAGTTTTGAATTTGACTTCTTTCACTATATGTACAGTTCGTTGCTGTGGCATTATTTAACACAATAATTACATACCTACGTCTCTCTTCTTTATAAAACTGTAAACAGTAAATATTAATTTTCTACTTGTGAGCGTATGACAGTGTACATTCGCAGCCGTTCACTCTAGGAGACTATTGCTTGTGACGTAATACCGCTTATCTCTGTTTTTACTGTTGGCCGTCTGCATTCCTACTTCAGACATGTTATTTCAAATAAAGTTATTATGCAACTAGAGTTAATGCATCGGGAAAGCATGTAAATTCGTACCAACAAATAAATCAATGCTTCGTTTTAAATTGCTTCTCAGAATGACTATAACACGCGCAAATAGCATTAGAAATTACTGGGGATTCCGCACCGGAACCTGTAGTTTATTGTACTTAAGCCCCAAGTGGGACACCCCGGGAGGAAGGATGAGGCGAGAGGAGAGGGCGGCCGACCCAAGGAACTATTGCCCAATTTGTTTCATATAACCTTGCCCCGCTGACATGTATCACTCCGCGTGCAACTACCTTCCCCCCTCATCCTAATTTGCTAATGCTTTCGCGTCATAGGCCACAGGCGGTGCCTTCCCGTCACATTTAAACCTGCAGCAAACGTCATAATAATTGCCAAGAACATAGATAAAAATCATACAAATAAGAATATGAAGACATGCAAAAATAATGAAATTTATAATAAAAATGAGCAAGTTGACACTGAATGAATGAGCAATGAAACTGAAACAAGTTTGTAATGAAAGGCCTTCGGCCTCTTCCACTGGGATTTTTTAAAACCAGCACACATACCTTCCAAAAAGCTTGTATTTCAGGGTTAAAAGTCGTGTCACGCCATACTTGTCGTGTATCCTTCATTCACCCAAGTCTCGTCAAGGTAGAACATTTTGCCATTTGTATCCCCGTACAGTCTGATTGTCCTTAAATAACGTCTTCGCCACACAGCAATATCGCCCCTGGAGTGGTAAATTTTCCTATTGTCTCAATTTCACGTCACGATGTTCCTACGGATCTAACACTCACACCTGTAAGTTCAGAGCACAGATGTTCGACTTCTCTCACTGACAAAGACGGATTCTTAAACACATGCACCACAATTCTTTCTTCGCCGCTTTGTAAAGGTTTTCCCTTGCGATGCTTCAACGAAAAACTGGCGGTAGACTCTGCCATTATACATATAATAAGTACACGCGCAATAAACGATCAATAAAATAATTTAGCTCTCGCACTCGGCACAACACACCTGCGATGGCGATATATGACTAATCCAGTTCAAAACAAGGTCAGTGATAAGTCATGTAAACAAATATGTCATCACTACCGCTAAAGCACCTGCTATCGTGTCATGTGCTTGAGAGTAAAGGAACCTCCTCTTTACTCCGTTTAAGAATTAACATGCATTTCAGATAAATCAACTCTGTTGCGTAAAATATTTAATTAAAACAGTTACGAAAATATAAATTTGACAATTCTCTTCCCACATAAAGATGTATCACCAAGTTAAATAACGAACCGATTTTACCGCACAACAGTCTATACTGCAAGAGCAGCCAATGAGGTGATAAGGTCACTTGACCGTTAAGAGATACGGGGCAAGCTTATGTGAAATAAGGATGTTGGAAACTCCCCGGCAGGCCAGCCAACCCGGAAACAGCCCCCAGGGTCGGAAACCGTCTTACTGAAAAGGGAAGTGTTTACCAGGAGTACATCATCCTGCCATGCAGCTTCGAGACACCTGTCGACACTTCTACGCTAAAAGGGACCACCAGATGAGAGATGATGTGAAATGGAGGGGCAGAAAATTCGGGGGATGTAATTAACCTACCCAACATTTGCCTGGCGACCCGGGAAAACCCCTGAAATAACCTATGGGTAAGGTAGGTAAGCCACAAGAATCAAATTCGGACCTCCCGAATGCGGGCCACAGACATCCCACTCAGTCACACGCGCGGCTACTATAATAGTATTTTTAATTGCTTTTAGTGTCTCACCTTCCATTGCATAGGGCTTGTATTACGATAGCACACGTTTAACATATTTTCATAATATATATTAAACCCTTAAACTTGTCACTGTCTATTACAGTTTAAAAGCACTGTTACTGTTCATTTGTTTCTGGTTATGTCATGCCAGGTGATCTCACTGGAAATTGGAAGCCAGATAGTCACTTCCGCAGACTTTATCTGCCGTATACATATACCGACATGTAAAACGAAATGTCCCTTAACATTTCTATCTGTATTAAATAGATAAAAAAGTTATTCGTTTATGATGGCTGATAAGTGAGCTGCTCCAATGACACAGAAAAATTTATTGGTTTTGAACAAAAGGTTGTAAATTAATATTAAAACAAAGTTTTACCACAAATTATAATAGTTTTAAACATAAAATATTTGACACAAGTCACGTATTTTAAGGTAACCTACATTCTTGTTCGTAATAAGATTTTATCCGTCTTTAACAAACTGCAGAAGTTATTTACATTAAAATGGATTCCATGTTCAAAATATATATTTTATTTGAATCTCTTAAAGTTACGTGGTTCCTCTACCTCTTACAGGTTAGCTAAAGAATGAAAAAGCATTGAAAGTTTATTTGGTCTCGCGTATGTTAGATTACACTACATAAGCTTTCTTGCACATAGCCAGGATGTCAGAGCGTATAATTCCCAACAGTGATAATGAATGACAAATTGAGCTATTCTTTACGTATGTGACACGCAACATTAATCTGCGACACCTGTTATACGTCACACATGTGTTTCTCTCAATCCATTACAGCACATACAACGTTACGAGAACAAGCAGGATTTGTTGGCAAGTCCTCGCAATGCTCCAACGCTTTCTGGTTTCTGCGGCACGAATCGACGTCACGCTCTTCTGCTTTCGCCTCTTGAACCTACTCCTTGTCAGCGATATTCATTTGTGTACGCTTCGAGCGCTCTCTTAAATATATATTCTCTGGCGATGAGGAAGAAACAAAAGAAAAACATTTGATACGTTGCCTCGTATAAACTAGTCTATAAACAGTTTTTATCAAAGGAGGAGCTCAACGTCCATTAAACATTTAGTTACAGGTAAATAAGTGGTACAGTTTTATATTTGGCTTTAAAATACCAAGCTCTTTGCATAATCTGAAAACAATGGATAACGAATTTTCACACGAGGAAAGTATAAGTATTTTAAAATTAAAACCTATAAATATCGAAAATGGTTACAACATAAAAAATTGACATTAATCGTATGTTTTGGCATAATCTTTGTATTACATCCTTCAATATACTTAAATCAAATACTCACCTTGGTATTTATGAATATGCTGCTTACACATTTACGCCATCATTTCTCTAAAATTAAAACAGATGGCGAGTATTTTAATGAAATGATATTCCATTGTTTTCACCGATTTTCTACTTTGAAACACATAGGTAACCCAAAAGCAACAAATTTATCAGCAATAGAAAATAATTTTAAAAATCACTGAAAATAGTTAGGGAAAATGTTGCAGTGAAGTATATTTAAATGCATTCTGAACTTGAATTTTCAAAGGAATAATGAATTATCGTTACAAGTGCTTATGATGTATGAAAAAATCATGCCTGTGCTTTGTTCTGCTTTATTGAATAAATTGTTTATAAAAAGATAGAAGACTGCGTATATACCCCCTCAACATGCGAATTTTCATCTCATTTTTACGGTTTTCATCAAGTGAGAAGTTTTACTTCGCATTTAGCGAAGTAGTAACTGCTAACTTACATTGCATTTCGTGAAATGCTATGAAGAAAAACAGTGCAGATGCATTCCAACATGCGGCCTGGGCACAAGCAGCTGACGGTGACCTAACGTCACGAGTAAAGTTGAAGGTTACCCAGCTCGGCGAACTTCACTATACGTGACTCATGCCTGGAATGTTTCCTTCCTCATAATGACCTAGCCATTTTGGAGTCAACACAGAAATAGCGAGAATGGATCTCTGGTAAACGGCTCCACAGCCTCTCAATTCATTCCTTGTCTTCACATCCAAAATATTTATCCATTTCATTCAAACACTGCTCCACTTTCGACCAACACGAAAATCTATCACTACCTTCTCTTCGTGAAGATTGCTTTGTAGTAGTAAGAACAATGCGGCCTTCAAGTGGCACCAGGCAGATTCACCCCAGGTTCCTAGCTTACAATATACGTGAAGTGTGTGTGTGTGTGTGTGTGTGTTTGTGTGTGTTTGTGTGTGTGTTTGTGTGTGTGTGTTGGTGTGTGTGTGTGTGTGTGTGTGTGTGTGTCTGTGTCTGTGTGTGGTGTGTGTGTGTGTGTTGTGTGTGTTGTGTGTGTTGTGTGTGGTGTGTGTGTGTGTGGTGTGGTGTGGTGTGTGGTGTGTGGTGTGTGTGTGGTGTGTGGTGTGTGTGTGGTGTGTGTGGTGTGTGGTGTGTGTGTGGTGTGGTGTGTGTGTGTGTGTGTGTGTGTGTTGTGTGTGTGTGTGTTGTGTGTGTGTGGTGTGTGTCTTGTGTGTGTGTGGTGTGTGTCTTGTGTGTGTGTGTGGTGTGTGTCTTGTGTGTGTGTGTTTGTGTGTGTGGTGTGTGTGTGTGTGTGTGTGTGTGTGTGTGTGTGTGTGGTGTGTGTGGTGTGTGGTGTGTGTGTGTGTGATGTGATGTGATGTGTGTGTGATGTGATGTGTGTGTGTGTGGTGTGTGTGTGTGTGTGTGTGTGTGTCTGTGTGTTGTGTGTGTGTGTGTTGTGTGTCTGTGTGTGGGTGTGTGGTGTGTGTGTGTGTGGTGTGTGTGTGTGTGGGTGTGTGGTGTGTGTGTGTGTGGTGTGTGTGTGTGGTGTGGTGTGTGTGTGTGTGTGTGTGTGTGTGTGTGTGTGTGTGTGTGTGTGTGTGTGTGTGTGTGTGTGTGTGTGTGTTCGACGAGTCCAAATGCTTAATAAATTATGAATAGAGGAGCCACGTAACAATACATTTCCAAGAAAGTTTAGGTTAGGAGGTTCCGAAACTTAATTCTTCAAAAATAAGAATGCACCGAACTTGAGAAAAAATGACAAAAGCCTGGACTTGTAAAAGCTACTTGTAAAAATGTGCAAAGGTGCAGAAATACCTGCCTTTAAAAGTGCTTAATTTCCGTCACTTTCCGCACAAAATCGCACTTGCTTGAACATATAAGGATGCAGTCATCGAAGCCTAGACCGTCCACCTCGATAGCGTAGATGGTTGCGTGTCTGCCTTACGTTCAAGAGGTCCCGAGTTCGAATCTCGGTTGGGGTGAGTTACCTGAATAAGGTTTTTCCGGGGTTTTCCCTTATCCTGATAGACGAATGTCGGGTAACTCTAAGCTCCATGTACCCCGGACACATTTGAGCATCATTTCACTAATTTCATTCATCGTCCGATGGCTTAACGTTGGAGGACGTAAATTACAAAAAACACCCTTGACCCTACCAATTTCATTATGAACTCTTTCTGCCGGGAAACTTGTCTCCAAATTATTTGCGGGTTTCCTTAATCGAACGTGTTTTCACAATTCGATCCCTTTCTTGTATAGAAAACTAATTTTTGTAGAACACGAACAGCTGCGAATATATGATCTCGTGAAATAACTGAAATGCCAACAGAATGCCAACTATCGATTATTTTAGACGTATAAAACTACCCATTGTTGCATTGTAACTCCATTCAATTTAACCACCAATTTTAACAAAATTTAATTAATTTATTATTATAATTGCCTACGTTTTGATTACCATTACCTTAAGATTATTCACCAAAATAATCCCACATAATATCATTGTTGTAAATCGCTAAATATATATATATATATATATATATATATTTATTAGGTATGGATTCTCGATTCCTGAGATATATTTGAAAGTTATCGACTTCGAACGATGCTTCAGAAAATTCGCTCGGTATATATTCATCTGTGCTCGGTACTTTCGATACTTCAGTGGTCATTCTGCAATTTATTTTATTTTTAAGTCACAAAATATTAATACCACAAGTAGAACATTGCAAAGCCCAAAAAATTGCCAGATATGTGGTATGTGGTATAGTAACATTATGCAAGAAAATAATCGTGTGACATTCACTGCCAGTTAACAGTTTCCAAGAAGAAATCACTGCATATCTCGACAACGATTCCTCATCTCCTCCAAGTACACTGGATTATAGGGAAAACAAATTCAAAATTCCCAGGACTAAAAATTATTAGCCGCTAAATATTTGGATATTACACCTGTAACTGTTTTCTCTAAAAGACTATTTAGCACAGCGGGATTCATGTGACAGAAAAATAGACTTGACTCGAAAAGAGTGAAAATGCTAGTATTTTTTTTTTAACAAAACTTATAAAAGTGGATTGTTTTGCCTTTAAATGTCTAATGTAGAGTTTAAAAATAAGAACACTGATGGTTTTAAGTTTTGTCTCATTAAATATGTGCACCTATTTAATTTTATTGGCATTACACAGTTCTCCCAACATTCTATTTTGTATTGAAACTAGAAGTAGAAATGACGGTATCGAGAATCTACGTATAGAGTATCGAGAAAGGAATGGGTCGATAACAGTTATATATATATATATATATATATATATATATATATATATATATATATATATATATATATATAGGTTGTTTCGAAACGACACCGAACGAATGTAGCCGTTTCGTAGTTTATAACTTAAAAAGTCCGAATTTCTCTGAGGTACAGTTTTATGCAGCATTAAATATTACAATACTTTGTGATTAGCCAGTGCAGGAACCACTAATGTGCAAACCTCAAAAGTTATTGGGACGCACCAGCCACGAAAACAAAAGCATTGCTCCTTGCTCTTATCAGTGACCCTAGCCTCGCTTTCAGGTAATAGGGCAAAGGGCAGTTATTTGTGAAAAAGTCGACTAACGACTCGCACAGTTCCAAAGTTGCTTATTTTGCTATGATCTTAATTGTACGGTGCTTTCAACCAGTTACTGTAAAATCAACAGCTTCCTTTCCAGTTACAAATGCTTTATTTAGTATTAAACACGTGAAATAAAATGTTTGTCTCACTGCATGAGGTATTTAGTTTTGGTTAACTTTATCTACAATTCTTTGATATTGTTCTCTGTTCCTTTTATCATTTAATGCTTCCATCCTCAATCTCACTAACATTAACATCCCTCTAAAAGGTTTAAGTTGCATATGTCCACCACTTATTTGCCGTCATCCACTGCTATAACGGAATACTGGAACGCGTTTAACACCCATAAAAATAACTAAAGAATAGATTCTTTGTTGCGGTTTCATAAGCCAAAGACATTTTTAATAATAGCAAGCTACCGTAAAGTATGTCGGCATGTTTACAAACAGCTACAGCACGCGACACGGTGTGTCACCTATCTGCGAATTTCGATAGTGTGAGGCACGCGGCGTTGTTCCTGCAACTACCTAATCCACGCTCATTTTAGAGCGTTTTTATGTGGCTCTTTTGGCGGTAAAACTATCTATATGTGTCACATAGAAACTGAGCAGGTACTTCTATATATTCGTTCGGTGTCGTTTCGAAACACCCTGTATAATATACATTATTTATATACGGAAAATAGTTTGTACGGTATACTTGGAAAGTACGATTTCATTTCCATGTGCTGTATTATTTTAAGCCTTAACTTCTGCCAAGTTTCTGGTGGATTCACAGATTTTGGTCACCGGAGCAGTTAAATTTAATGTCGAGAGTTATTCTACTGTAGAAGCGTGATTTAGTGGGCGAGCTAAATCAGATTCATTGACAATTACTCAGTTAACGCTGCATGTTTCACGAATGCCTCTGTTTTTTTTTTTCCTCCCCCGCTGTATTAGATATTTTCATTGAAGCATAACACTGAAAGTTGTATTCTTCACACACAAGAAACTCAGTCAAGGTTCTTAATTATATAGTCCAGCAACTCTTTGGATAGCATAAAATTAAACGCAAGACTTTCAACGACAGCAGTTAAATATTTAAAAGGTATCGAAAAAGTATCGAAGATTTATTTCAAATTATTACACACTTCGATACCATCGAGTATCGATGTATCGTGGTTATACCCCTAGTAGGTACGGAAAATGATGTAAATTGAGTATATCAGATTTGTTTATACAATATTTCGGCTGGGTCTTTTTCCTTCTTGAAATAAAGTTTCTTTCGTCTTTGAGTTAAGTTGCTGAATTACGTATCAGACTAACAGTTTAAAAAATCACTGCATTTCCCTCTGGAGAAGAGATATTAGAAGGTTTAATCAAGATTGCAGTAGCAAACGTCTGTGAAGTTTCACAAATGTGCTGCTGCAGCTGTTACAACTGGCACAACCTGCAGACATAATTGCCATAATTACTGGAGCACCATACTTTCACTTTATGGCGGGGACCCTCTTCAAATTCGTGTCTATCTACCACCGCTCCCAGGGGCAACGCCCTCTTGCTATCGATTCTGGGAAAAATTATGCGTAACGAAAACTGGAAGTCTGAGAACAAAGAAACTGCAAGGATCGATATGCGTGTGGAGTAGTATCACTTTCCAATATTTATGAGATAACGTCCAGTCACCATTGTACTTCCATAAAACAGTCTGGTCAAATGCATACTTTGGTTTACATTGTTTTGGTACTGCCTCTGTGACCAATTGACCTACAGCGGGGACCCTGGCAGATCAACACCTCCATAATCCTTTCAAGAGATCTTCAGAAAATATACAATATTGGTCCAACAGTCGTCGTGGGGTAATCTTATTACTTCCAACATGAGTCGGCCTAATAGAAACTCAACCCCTTTTATAGCCCGCCTCGGTGGTGAGATAGTCTGCCTCACATTCAAGAGGTTCCGAGTTCAAATCTCGGTCAGAGTGAAACGGTTTTTCTATGGGGTTTCCTTATCCTGAAAGATTTATCTGGTAACTCTAAGCTCAATGTACCATGAACTCATTTAAAAACAATTTCATTCATCGTCCTATATGGCTTAACGTTAGAGGTTCCCTTATCCTGAAAGATACAAATGTGGTAACTAAGCTCTATGTACCCTATACACATTTTTTTTTATTTTATTCAATGATCGATCAGCAGTACATGCTTTACAGATCCTTGTTGAACACCATTTCATTCATCGTCCGATATGACTTAACGTTGGAGATTTTCTGTTATCCTGAAAGATGTATGTCTGGTAACCCTAAGCTCTATGTACCCTGGACACATTTGAGCATTTCATTGACCCTCCGATATGACAATGTTGGGGGACGTAAATTAAAAGGCCTCCCTTTATAAACCTTGCACTTCTTCTTTCATTATATGATAAAGACTTGTTTTTAAAAAAATTAAAACGTAAAACCAAACTTTTTAGATTCTTCAATGATTTTGCTGCAACTTATTTTAAATTTTGATCCGGAAACTGCAAGTTAATTTTGTCTTTTTATTAATTTAACGTTTAGCCAAGGTACTTTATATTCAGATTCTGGGATAAATGTATTTACATTAGATAAGACCTCAATTGCGATATCGTGATAAACGAAAAAGTAAACGTTATGTCACGAAATACTTGTAAACAGAGCTGTATTCATGTTTATAAAGCAAGGAAACCTTTGGGAAATACTGATAGTTATGAATCTCGTTATTTAAACGAGTCGTATTACCAAACATAGGAACTTGATGCAGTAGCACATGACCCCATCCCTTATAGTACTGTGTTTACCTGCCCGTTGCACGCTGGCTGTAGTTTACATTCTTTGTATTTACATAATAGCTTGAATATAGGTAGCTAACTGCTTAATAATTCCTTTACCTACACATTACTATTCAGGTGTTTACATTATTAAAACATTTTCTGATATGATTATTTTAGCTCCATATCATTTGTGACAGCATTGTTATCACAAAATGGTAAATTAGTAGAATCAGACAACTGATTGGTTGAAATTCCAACGCATCTTTCCATTTTATTGGACGAGCAACGTGGAGATGTCAAATTAATATAAACCACAAAGTTTTATTTTAAAGGCTCGTCACACACCAGATAAAATACAATGACACAGTGGTACGCTGACATTTACCCACCGAACGTTTTTTATAGCCCACGCCTCTGTTTTCATTATTTACGTCTTTTTTTTCCTGTGCTTCTAATGGGCATGTGACTTTTGAACTTTAAAGCTCTGTGTGCTTTTCTCGTTAGAGCATTTAATTTTAAACGCTCTTCTGTAGAAAGCCTGCACTTTGCCTCTACAGTTTTCCTCATTATCACGATGTAGCAACAGAGGACGCTTGCAAAAACAAATGAGTCACGTTTTTTCCCTTTGAGGTTAGCAACGGCAGCGAACAGACAAATCAGTCACTTATGTACGTATTTTAAATATTTACTGTTGAATCTTACTTGTCCGCCTCCGTAGCGTGGTGGTTATGTGCCTGCTCGCGTTCAACAGGTCCCGAGTTCGAATCTCAGTCAGGGTGATAAGTTTTTATTTTTCGGACTTTTTCCCTATACTGAGAGATGAATGTTTGGTAACTGTAAGCTCTATGGACCCTGGGCTCATTTGGTCATTTCATTTATCGTCCGATATGACAACGCTGGAGGTTTCCCTTATTCTGAAAGATGAATGTCTGGTAACTAAGCTGTATGGACCCTGGGCTCATTGCAGCATCACTTCATTAATCGTCCGATATGACAACGTTAGAGGAAGTAAATCAAAAAAATTAAGGATACTATAATATTTTTCAGATGTTCCGACATGTGATCCAAAAATACCAAATACATGAAACATTCGGAGTGAATGTAAGGTGAAGCACTACCGAATTTGTTACTCCTAAATTACAAAATGCAATTTAAAGAAACAATAGTTACATATTTTGCTCCTAAGTATGAACTATTATTACACATTTAAATTACATAATAAATAATTTGTTTTTCAAATGGGACGAGTTCTGGTCTACAGCGAATGAAATGCGTTTGCGTGCTCAGCGTTGCCACCTCGTTACCTCCACTCGTTTGATATTTCCATCTCTCACACACACTATCCTAGTCTTCTTGGCCCTAGGCTGACTGACTTTTTCTAACTTTTATAATAATGCAGTTGTTAAAATAATAATTGGAACAAGGATATTCGCATATTATGTATATATTTAAAACGCTATAATTATAGTTTATGAATTACTTTTTTTAAGAAATCTAACGAAACTGGCAGTGGCTCATCAGTATAGCTATGAATGCCACGTCAAGCCACAATTCGTCGTTGTCACTCCCTTCATTGTCTTGCAAATTTTATGATGAGAGGCCCCAAAGTTTCGTAATTTGCTATTTCTTTCCAAAAGTCGTCTTCTTGTACTTTACCGGCATCTCTCACGCAGTTTTCACCAGTTTTGTTGTGTTACCTAGTCAATTTCTTCGTTAATAATTCGCCAGTTTAAAAATATTATTTCTTTTTGCTATTTGAGCCCACAGTAATTCAATTGGATTATATTTGAAGTGGTAGAAGAGGAAGGCAGATTACCACGTGTCCCACTTCAATTTCATGTTGAATCAGCTGGTACACCCTTCCATGGTTTTTAAACGGATGAACCGAATAATACTGATTTGAACTCTGTAGGATAAATAAACATCGTCAATTATAAACATATCGTGTCACGGGTCACGTTCTACAAATGACTCAGGCTAACAGGAAGCGTATTGTTTGCTCTCTCGAAATTATCGAAAGCCTTGGTTTGTTATAAAATTATTCTTTCAACACGTCATGTTAAACGTTTTCATTTTAGTTCCGAGTAATTACAAATATATATGGACACTTATACATACCAACCAGTAATGTTTGGTCATCTTTCCATTTTCTGTTAGTACGTAAAAGTATTTCATTCCAAAAAATTCCATATCATTGCAAATATATGCTCTGAGACCCCCAGAAATGTTAAATAACGATTTTCACGAGTCTCCCCCACCATCTCAAGACATGGTGATACATTTTCAGACAATTTTAATTTTCACAAAAATGGTTCTAAACATTTTGCTCAACTACCACATTTCTAATATATTTCCATGAGAAATGAATACATATAAACATAATATACATGTAGTTTGTCCAGGTTCTTAACATTGCTTCCCCATCCCATGGTCTCTCGACACTTAATTAGAGTAGCCTCTTCCCTGTCCTGTCCGTAATTTATGACCTGGCAGTTTTGCTACACCTGTCAAATGCCCTTAGCCCAATGTTCAGAATTCATAAATATTTTAACTTTGTGGGTTCATAGAATTAGAAGTCCAAGTTGCAGAAATTCCAAATGTTCTTTATTTGCGTAGAAATCCACTGTTCTATTCTTACAGTAGTCGCATTACATCACATACGCAACACAATCTAACAAGGTCGATGACCACAACAGCATTCTGATTTCATCTGTTTACTACACCATCACTCGTTACAACACTCTACAACTATTTACTCTGTTTACGACTGACTTTGGTGAGTAGTCGCTTCCTTAAATACCTCATCTGATAATTCCCGACTGTTCCAGAACAATCAAGAAACCGAATAATCTCTATCAATCAAGATGTCACCAGAAATTTCAATTTATCTCAGTTTGTTTCGGCAGACCTTTATCTCCGTGCTATCAGTTCCTTTGTGTAAACAAGCCGCGTTATCGCTCCGCGCGAACCTTTTATGCGCGTCGCCGCGACAATATAATGAATTATTTTAAAGTATAACATTGCACATAATAATACATACAATTCAATAAAATGCACTTTAAATATTCCTGTACTGGTATTAAAAATAAAAATAATTATCCCTTATAAAAGCCTACACAGCCATCCAATCATCCAAGCCTTAAAGCCAATCAGACTCAAATACTTATACCTCCACGCAACATTTCATTTGACTCACCTCTAATACATTTCCTTTTCGTAGCACCATACTCAAATCCCATAGATAATACAAGAATATGCACTGTACTTTTGCTATACGAGAACATACAATCACTTCCAACAGTCTTCTTATGCATCATTTCCGTTAATTGGCGAACAGTGGGAGATTCACCTTTCGCGCAACATTCGTACAGTCCTACGTAATAAATCACCATTGAAGTCGTCAATCTTGTCAAATGAAAACTTAGTTTTATTTAATTTCTTTTTATTTGGAGTGCTGTAACTAGCGATGTCAATTGAAGCAATTTTTCTGACCGTTGTTATACCTACACCAGCCGCATCGGCAGTTAATTTATTCAAATTTATCGACGGTAGTACCCCCCCCCACGCCATTTTCAATTACAGTTTTCATTTAGTTTCTAAAATTCACCTACATATTTGCGCTCTGTTTCCTGATCTTGCTTCCTCTCCCTATAACGTCTCTTTTCTTGTTTGGAGTTCTAGCTGACGGTTGTATTAAGAGACTATTATCATCAGCTTCGTTAACTTCAGAATTTATTAAGTCACCATTCGTATTAGCGTCCTTAACTTCACCATTCGCATTACCTTCGTTAATTTCATCATGAATCAGTTGCATTATCTTCGTTAATTTCCTAGTTCTCGTTATTAACGCACTATTTAGCCATGGTCTAAAGAGAAACATCTTATTTGGGTTATTAGCAACACAGAACTGATGTACAACTAGTATATTTTGCAACAGTGCAGTCCTGCCCAAGAAACCCACAAAACGCTTAGTGCTATTGCACTCGCTAATGGCTTTGTACCGGGGGAGTGGAGTGGAATGGGTAAGCAAAGGGTCATTTCTTGGAAATAAGTTTAAGAAATTGGACAAACTGTATATCTTGAATTTTATATAAGTATCTTGAATTTTCTGGGAATAAAAGTCTTAAACTGATAAACCGTAAGATAACGGAAATCTTGCTATATAAAACTTACAGGTTTCATTAAAACGCAATTTATATCAAATGTATTTTTTTTATTTTTATTACTTTTGTTTATATATTTATTTTGATTGAGTGTATAATTTCTGATGTATTCTTAGTTTTCTAATGGGTACACTTTTACTAATGGTGAGTCATTATTCCTTTTTTTTTATCCCTTGACCATGCAAAGAGAACGGAATTTAAAAGACATTAATAAAACATCAGCTTTGAAGCATTTGACTATCACCATATTCCCCTTTAATCTACAAGAAAATTAGCAATAAGATAATTTTTATACTAACATGACGAATAATTTGTAGAAGTATAAAGTCATGTGATGTCAGCATATCAGACCTTTTACATACAAAGCATGGTTTTATTTATCTAATCACGCAGAATGAGTGTGTTGATGCAAATTTCCATAAAGATGGCGATGTGCGACAGCGCAAATTTATCATTTCCAACAGCTATGACGAAGAGCCGCATGTCCAAATGAAAACTCTACACGTCTTTGTTTCTACATTCGCTTATCAGCAATAATGCCTTTGAGAAATTTCGTAGAATTTGCGAACAACTGACCGGATACAACATGAATCTGCATCTACAAATGATCTATTAAGCTATATTCATTGCAGGCTGGCAGGCTGTTTGGAACAGCCCGAAGGGTGGTCAAGTCGTGTACCTGCTCTGGGAAGAGCTTTACCACGTAGTGACGGGATGTGGATGTTGTAGGATGACGGGTGAAAATTAAGATAGTAAGCTATAGGTCAACAAACCCTAGCCAACAGTATTGTTTAGATGACAAGTTTTTGAATGATCCTATAAATGCAAGATGAGACCAAAAGTGCTTGAGATGCTACAATGTTGATGGAAATTGGCGCGAGTTTAAAGTAACCCCAAAGGCGCTAGTGGTATGCTTTCCTTCCAACTATTGTTCGTGGCACACTTCCGGTTCCAAACTTGATTAAACCACATTATTGATGGGAGAAGTTACATAAGCTTAACCTTTCTCTACTACATAGTAAAATTCAACACAGATTTTCCTACATGTTTGGAGGTCCTCTAAATCCAAAGAAACATTTCTTTAAAAAGTAAAGTAAAAAGAAAGATACGTGTGACCTTTTTACATTCTCGATTATTTATTCATACATAACCATACCTCGAACTAAAAACCTTACTTTGGTTATCTAAAATACGTTATATCACAGATAGGTTCTAAAATTATAAACATAGGTGAACAAAAAATTACATTTTATTTCCCGTTACAAATTACCCGGAACATTTGACATTTTATTATACATGTCCAAAATTATTTTTTTTAAGTTACACCTTCCAACGTTAAGTCATATCGGACTATGAATGAAATGATGTTCAAATGAGTACATGGTACATAGAGCTTAGAATTACCCGACATTCATTTTTCAGGAAAAGCGAAAAACTTTGAAAATATCTTATCACCCAACAGAGATTAGAACTCGAAACCTCTTGAACGTGAGGCAGAAACGCTACCACATACGCTACAGAAGAGCGGGGTTCAAGGGTATTGAACGGAATGTTTGCTACAACAATGGCTGAACGCAAGTGTAAATGAGGTATACTTCGGTTTGTTGCGTTTGATCGTTGCATGATCATGAACGTTTGTTTAAAATTTGATTTCGTTTGAAATTACTCTTTCCATGGAGTGTTTATGAATGAAATCTACAGAGCAAAATGCGGTAGGCCTTGCAGCAAGCGTTCGTAGTTTGTTTGGACGTGAAACTTATAAAATAAAAATATAGTATTTCATAAAATCATTACCGGAATACTAAGCAGTGTTACAAAAATTCATAAAATTTACTGATCTCATAGCACATATCGCAATGAGTAATTCTTCCATCCGTTGAGAAATTACGAAATTATTTTATCCAGTGCCGAATGAAAGATGGTTTGGAGCTAATACAGGGTTTCCATATTACTAAATGAAGAAACTTGAAATATATACAACCAAGTTCTAACGTGGAATTAGGTTGTATAGGATTTTCGACCATATATTTCCATAATTGTATATAAACATCTTTTGTTTTTTATATACATCAAGAGGAACAAAATAGGTGTTTCATTTAAATTTCGAATCTGCACATAATGAATTTGCACGTCGTCTTCTAAAATTTACTTTTTACTCAGGTATCTCAAAAGTCGATTTCTATTGTAAGCTTTATATAATTTAAGGGAGGAATGCAAAATTAAGTATATGTCAGGTATATGTCACATGTATACCTGACAAACGTGAAACACGGAATGCTTCAGATATATCTAAAGCTACGAAAAACTTAAATAGGGAATTTTAACAAACTACATTTTTTCGAAGTTAAGGCCTCCTCCATTTGTTAAAATTTGCTAATTATACCAAAATTCAACCAAATAAAACTAACTTTACATAATTTTGCGGGAAATTCACGATACCTATACATTTGTTGGTCAGCAAAATCGTCTTAAACAGAAAACATTTCATATCAAAAAAATCTTCCTGTCACATCCTTGGAAAGCGCTGAACTGTGTCCTTGCCCCGCCCCCTTTCTATGACACTCCTGCGCGCAGATGTATGTACCTTACTAAATTGTCTCTTTGGATTTGTCTCTTTTGCCTTAACTCTATAGAGAAATATTGTAGGGAATGCAATACTTAACTTACATTTGACAGTCCATGCTTTACTTCTACTTAATATTTCTGTTAAAATTATTAAATGATATACAGTAAATCCTCATTAACCCGAACCAGTTTTGAAAAAAAAAAAAGTTATGTCTAGCATAGTAAATGAAGACTTGTTTTACAGATGATCAACTGGTATTATCAGTAAGCTACATTACTCGAATTCTCTTGACAGCGGGCGAATTCATTGCACTAATCCCACCTACTTCCAATCAGGTTGGAAGAGAAACTTTGATAAAGTCATGGAAAAAGTTGTGACCTAATGTGTATGACTTGGAAAACAAGATTGAAGAAAAAGTAAGTGTGGAAAAAGATTTTCTAAACACGATGGTTGTTCTGATGTTGATGAAAAATACATTGACCAATGACGGACATTATAAGCCGATTACAGAGGAATGCATTATTCTATCATGCAGTGTTACTGAAAATGGAGAGTATTCTGATTCGGACACTGTTGATGTACCAGTTGTGATTGTGACCCACGCACAAGCAGCAACAGAGAAATTTATGTTTTATTTCGAAAGTCGAGCCAAAACATTGCCAAATGAACTTCTAATGTTAAAGCGGATGCGAGATAGCGCATACACTAAACTAAGACAGCAGAAGCTCAGTCTTCTTTTACTACCGACTAGTCTGTAGTACAGTGCAAATACACACTGTTACAGTACATACAGTGTATGTGTTTTTAGGTGTAAGTGTGCCGATAGTAATTTCTAAACTGTGTTAAAATATTTCGGCGAAGTTGCACATGTTTTTTATCGTTTTCCCGTCATTTTCTGGATAACCCGTATATTTGTTAAGTCGGATCGCCCGTGACCCGAGTTGATCCAGACATATGTACTTATTTTACTAATTCTGGTAGTTATTGACTTAGCGACTTCGTGACTTTTGTTAAGCCTAGTTGGCAACGCTGTTGGCCCGGCTCGAGAGAGCGTGGCTCCCTCTAGGAGCGAGGCGAGAGCAGTGTCGGTTAGAAAGTGCTAACGCAAGCATGTTGTTTTCTGGTTCAGCGAAGCGGCGGGCTGCCTCAGAGTTCAATCCAAAGTGGGAAATAGACTATCTGTTCACGGAAGTGAGCCTGGGAGCGCAATGTTTACTGTGTGGCAAAGTCATCTCTATTAAGAAGTTCAACATTGAACGGCACTACAAGAACTCCCACAATGACGCGTATGGGGATGTCGAAGGAGAGGATCGTATCGCTCTACTAGAGAAGCTTAAAGAAAAGAAACCGCCACTATTCCAAGTAAGTATCCACCAACAGAATCGATTCAAGTGTAGCTTGGTGTGCATGCATTTTCTCTGCTTGTCTGGGAGCCATCCGCTCTGAGCTGCTAGAGCGGAGCAATGTGCATGGTGCTGCCACCTGGCGAGAAAACTGCCGGTCAGCACACCCACGTGAGCGACCTTGTCGGCCTGTTTACCTCCCCCACGCTAGCCGATGGTAGACAGAATTTTTGTATAGTAGGTACACGGAGATCACATCCTACAAAAAATTCGCCCGCCTGGTAGCGTGTCTGCCTAATGTTCTAGAGGACCCGAGTTCCAATCTCGGTCACGGTGATATGTTTTTTCCAGGGTTTTCTCATATCCTGAGATGAATGTCTGGTACCTCTAAGCTCTATGTACCCTGGACTCATTTCAACATCATTTCATTTATCGTCCGATATGACTTAACGTTGGAGGTTTTCCCTTATCCTGAAAGATTAATGTCAGGTAATTTTAAGCTCTATGGACCCTGTACTCATTTGAACATCATTTCATTCATCGTCCGATATGACTTAACGTTGGAGGTTTTCCCTTATCCTGAAAGATGAATGTCAGGTAATTTTAAGCTCTATGTATCCTGTACTCATTTGAACATCATTTCATTCATCGTCCGATATGACAAAGTTGGAGGTTTTCCCTTATCCTGAAAGATGAATGTCAGGTAATTTTAAGCTCTATGTACCCTGTACTCATTTGAACATCATTTCATTCATCGTCCGATATGACTTAACGTTGGAGGTTTTCCCTTATCCTGAAAGATGAATGTCAGGTAATTTTAAGCTCTATGTACCCTATTCTCATTTGAACATCATTTCATTCACCGTCTGATATGACAACGCTGGAGGTTTTCTCTTATCCTGAAAGATGTCTGGTAAGTCTACGCTCTATGTACTCTGGACTCATTTGATCATTTCATTCATCGTCGGAGTATTGAAGTGAACATATTCTAAGATGCGACACGATTTTCTAGGAAATTCCTCCACTCCAGACTGCCCTTAACTATAAACGTGTTTCGAAAATTAGATTTTAAAGTGCTCTAACGATTTTGATACGTTTAAAATATTTAAAATATTTTTATGACAAATTAAATGTGTATTTTTAATTTTCTTGGATGGTCCTCAGCAGTGCTCTCCATTCTGGATGACCTTTGCACAGCTCGGAAACCGTAAGAGGTACACAAAATCATAGTATAAAAATGTAGGGTTTAAAATACATTATTTACGTCTGATAATTTCCTTCACTATAGTGAACCATTTTGGACATATTCGTTTTTATTTGAACTTCCTAGCACTTAAACGTTTCTCAAAAGTAAAGTAGTTATTCATTTTTTTATCTCTTGACCATACAAAGAGAACGTAATAGCTAGTTATCACATATCCAACGGGTTAAAAAAAGTTGACTATCGGTCAAAGCCCACTGCATTCCCATATTCCCTTCGTTTCACACAAAACATTAGCAATACGGTAGTGTTTATCTTAGTATAAAATAGATATAGCATGTACAAGAGTAGAGAAAACCATGTGACTGCACACACTTTTAGAAAAGGTTCTGTGAATGTGAACAGCAATACAATTATTACGTACCTTGGAATAGAGGTAAACTTTAAGGGGAAGTTAAGCGCTAAATTTGGTGCTGCTGTTAAACATGGTAACTAACTTCTATTTCTCAAGGCTTTTTTCCTTGTAAATATATGCTCTTTTCCCCCTTCATTTTTGCTTTGGACAGCTTCTTCTCTGAATTACATTTTCTAGTATCAATGATCACATAGCATAATTGAAAAAATCTTAAACAAAGCTGCTGGGAAAACTAGGTTCAATAATTTTAGGACTATACATATATCCTGTAAACATACTGGTTTCCGAGATGGGGGGTGATAGCAGATTTAACAGAGCAGTTGTAACGCCTGTTATCGTTTTCCATTGCTCGTTTGTAGTTTCTCTGCTCTCGGGGATTTTCTCATCACCTCGTGTTCTTCCATTAGTATTGCCTCTTCGTTCTTGACATGCTTTCTAACGTAAGGCGCGGCAGTGCACCATCTTGTTAAATAAAGGCTAGTTTTGTAATGACGTAACATTACAGACGAGCTGATTTCAGATAACTTTGCCAGACGATAAGCCTCCTGGGCATTTAGGTCAAATGTTACAACATTGTGGGAACATCCTTGGATATTCCCGTGTATTCTACCGAGATAATCCTGGATAAATATATAATCGCTTAGTTATGAACCAGCTGAAACGAGATAATTCGTGTAATTACACTTATAATATTTAGCAAAGAAATCGCATCAATGATAACAATCCCATGACTTTCAAATGGGATGATTTTTGTCCTTTAACACAACCACGCTAGCCGTAGGGAGATATTCCTTATACAATTCCAAAACCCGATATTTTTAGCTCAAGTAGTTTTCTCCATACAGATAAATATCTATATTATGATTGACACATCGCGACGTAAGCACTGTAAATGGTCATCATTATTGGTTGGTGTGTATGTGTGTATTTACAAATATTTTTGCTGACTCACAACTGAAATGTAAACTATTTACATGACGTGCTGAAAGAATTACTTTGAACAAGCAAGGTGTTTGTTAAATTCCAGAGAGAGCTAACAGTTCACTTGCTGTTTGGCTGCAGAATTCCTGTCTGCTGAACCTGAGTCGTTACATTATGTTTACAGTGGCTTGTTTATTTACTCTAGTGAGTAACCATGAAAAAGTACGATATATCAGCTGGATCGACTTACAATTGAAATGGGACACGAGGTAATCCGCCTTCCCCCTTACCAGTACCAACACAATCCAATTGAGTTAATGTGGTTTCAAATAAAACGGGGGGTTGCAAACAGAACTTTTAAACTGACTGATGCTCAACGACTTATTCACGAAGAAATTGACAAGGGAACACAACAGAACTGGAAAAACTGCGTGAGACATATTGAAAAACAAAAGACGAAGACTTTTGGAAAGAAATAGCATGTGAGGCTTCGGAGCCCATCATAAATTTGCAAGACTCAGACGATAAAGACGATAACAATGACAAATTGTCTCTTGACATAAGTAACATTGACGGCTATATGGATGAGCCACTGGCTGTTCCATTGAATTAGAGAAACAGTCAATTCATAAACTTATTATAGCATTTGAAACATAGTAATATAGGAATATCTTTACTCCAAGTTTGATTTTAACAACTGCATAATAAACGTTTGGAAAATTTGGTTAGGGTTCCCTTACGGCTAGCGTCAAGAAGACTTGCATGCTCTAGGATTGTGTGTGTGTGTGTGTGTGTGAGAGAGAGAGAGAGAGAGAGAGAGAGAGAGAGGGGGGGGGGGAACTATGAAAAGAGTAGGGTTAGCGAGGTAGCAACGCTGAGCACGCAAACTTATCTCACTCGCTGCAGACCAGAACACTTCCCATTTGAAAAACACTATCAAATATCCTGTATAGATAACCCTCCAGAACCGTTCTCACTACAAAAAGCATTGTGAACCACCTGTATAAATACCCCTAAATTTTTCTCCACTAACCAGCAGCTTTAGTGTTTCGTTGAAGTATCTAACTCTGTCTGTCTCCCCTCTCATATGTTTACAGCAGGATCGTTCTAGTTTGAGACAGATATATATTTTAAACACACAATATTATTGATTTCCAATAACACCATTGCTGCATCACCATTTCCGAGGTATTCTTTGTCTCTAGTTTGGCTTTTTCAATAGTCGTCCTTTTCTTTAAAAAAATGCTGTCAATTTTTAGCTGTTCATCGCGATGTCATAGACAAAGTATTTAGAGACACGGGTTTTAAACATCTGACAGTTGATTGGGAAGCTATATAAAAAGTTACGTGAATGTAACTTTTTTTTTACTTAATATCCTCCAACGTTGTCATATCGGATGAATAAAATTGGTGAAATGATGCTCAAATGCGTCCGGGGTCCATGGAGCTTAGAGCTACCCGACATTCGTCTTTTAGGATAAGGGAAAACCCCGAAAAAACTTATCCAGGTAACTCACCCTAACCGAGATTCGAACTCGGGACTTTTTGAACGTTAGGCAGACGCGCTACCATCTACGCTACCGAGACGGGCAACAAGATTTTTATTTTGTATACATTCTTCCCAATGAGAATGAAATCAGTATATTAAACTAATAAATTGCTAAATATTTGAAAAGTGAAACCAATAACAAAGGAACATATCTAATATGGATACCTCCACGAAAAAGATTTATGTTTTAGCGAATTTCACATTTCTTTATGTACTAAGATTTATTTGTATCTTACGGTTTATCAGTCATGCATTTGAAAACATCGTGTTTACACCCTGTTTTAAACGAATTGAAATCACATGGTGAAAATGACCCAAAGAGTTTTAATAAAAACTATTTACATCACATTAACCTTGAAAAATTGAAATAATATTAAACGTCTTCTCATTTTAACTTTCTTTGCCGATGTATGAAGAAGCGTTCATTTGTCATCGAAATTACACCGAATATCCATATTTTTGGATTCCCTGACTCTAAAAAAAGCATAAATGTATTTTAGAAGAGAAAAACCAGCACGTATTTGGACCACTTAACCTTATTTCCTCTAAGTGCTGCGTCCCGTTCCTTTGTTCAGCACTTCGTTGTCATTTGTTTCGCGCATAGCGAATTAGCAAAACATTTCTAACATCACTACTCTATGTGCGATCTACAAGTTACATTCGATGATTTCTTTTGTTCACGTGACGTACGGCAAATCGTCCCGGTGATTCAGAAGTGAGAGGAATCATTTAAATAGCAAGTCAAAACCGTTCGCTAGATTCTTACTGCTAGACTCGGGTCGCTATCCGTTGGGCTGGTTTTCTCCAATTTTTGAATGACAATTTATTATCCATACATTACGTGATCACGTGAATTTGCCAGCCTGAAGTCCAAACTTTATCAAACCATCTCAACCTGGATGATTTAATTTTCTTAGTGAAATGTCGCAAGAAACGCCGCGTGATTGTGGTTTGTTTATCAACCAATATTTACGAATCATACAACAAATGAATTTCTGCGGGTTTTCAAATGGTACTATTTAAATATCTATAATAGTTTAAAGGACTTTGATGGAATTTGATTTTAATTGATAACTTCCTGATTAACTAGATTAAGCCCATAAGCTTGCAAGTTTAGATGTTTTCTAAGGTCAGAAGGTGCCATTCTTCCTTTTTTCCTCCTTTCTTTACTTCCCAATGCATGAGGACGTTTACATGAATGAATACTTTATCGTATCTCCGTATCTTGAAACCTTTCTTAATTTGAAAAATTCCTAAGTAAAAATATATTGCGACTTACGTAACCAGCAAGAGAAACATCATTTTATACAATATTTCTAATAACTCGCCTTTGTTCACTGTTTGTTGGGTGTAAATTTAGCAATCGAGTTTAAACTAACTTCCCGGTGAGCTAGATGCTTGAAACTTTAGACAGCTCAGAACTGGATGAAAATCTAAGTGTATTAAAAATTCATAACTAAAGATTTTCAGTACGACCTGTATGGGCTAAGAAAAATTATTTAATTCCTTTTTGTCCGCTTTAAATTTGCAATACATGGTATGATATGTCAATTTGTCATTGGTAGAGGAAAGGATGTGAATGTTTCCTTTGTTCACGAAGTAAATAAGCACACGTTGAGGATGTAAACCAGGCAGTAATCACAATTTTATCTTGCTGGACCACAAGGTTACCGACTTCCGCTCATATGGGATGTTGCCGAGTATTTTAACAAGCGAACCTTCTATGTATACCAACAGAGATTTATTTCTATTTCAGAAGTAGATCTTCTGTGAAGCTAAATATAACGTATCTCTTAAGTCGACATGGTTGTTCAAATGTCACGAACACTTAAGGTTTATGTTTGACTCAAAACAAATGAGAGTGTACATGAAAACAACCATTTGGGTACAGTAGCAAAACGAAGTCGCATAAAAATTTTCATACGTATACTCATGACTTTCTCTACCTTTGTACAAACTATCCTTACTCTTGTTCCTCTATCTAATTCAAGATAAACATTATCCTATTGCTAATTTTCTTCACCGTCCAAGGGAATACAGTCGACTTTAAGTGTCAGTCAAATGGTTAAAAGTTGGTTGCTATGTCATGGTTTAGAAAGTCCATTCTCTTGGTATGGCTAAGAAATAATAAATAAAGAATATCTCGGAAAAGGCACACACACGCACGCACGCGCACGCACACGCACTCACACACAATGTATTTGACAAATTATGTTTTGACGAGCTGCATAATTAAATCTAGTCGACTTCAAAGGCTTCTCTTTGAGAATTCAAAGTATATGTTTGATTTGTCATGTTTGAATTTTAAACATGTATTTTGATTAAAATAATTACGAGTTTTTTTTTAAGAAAATCACAATTTTTCGAAAATTTTCCACGCAAAAGGAATTTGGAATAAGTTTAATTTCAGATATACCTATTCTTTGTTATTGATTTGAATGCCCTAATACTTAAGTGATAACAAAATGGGAATAAATCCAAATCCTTCACATAACGGCCCGCTTTCAAAACACAATAAAACCTTGTTAATCCGGACCAGTATTGAAAAAAATATATTACTTTAGCGTAGTAAATGAACACTTGTTTTACAGACGATAAATTGCTGTTCTCAGTAAGTACATTACTCGAATTCTCTTACCACCTCACCTACTTGGTACCAGATTGGAAGAGAAACTTGGATAGTCTTTTTTAATTAACATCCTCCAACGTTGTCATATCGGACGATGAATGCAATGATGTTCAAATGACCCAGGGTACATAGAGCTTAGAGTTACCCGACATTCATCTTCCAGGATAAGGGAAAAATCTTATCCATGTAACTAACCCTGACCGAGATTCGAACTCGGGATCTCTTGGACATTAGGCATACTACCATCTGCGCTACCGAGGCGGGCTTGGAAAAAGTTGTGGCCTCGTGTGTGAAAATAAGATTGAAGAAAAAATAAGTGTGGAAGAAGATTTTATTGACATTCTTAAAAATATCGATTGTTATTCCAATGTTGATGAAGTCATTGATAATGACGGAGGTTATAAGCCGATTACAGAGGAAGGCATTATTGCATCATCCAGTGTTACTGAAAATGAAGAATATGCACATTCAGACAGTGTTGAGGAACCAGCTGTGGTTATGACCCACGTACAAGCAGTAATAAACATAGAGAAATTGATGCTTTATTGGTCAAGCCTAATCATTGCCGAATGATCTAATGTTAAAGCGGATGTGAGACTGCGCTGCTCGTAAGTGATGCACTAAACTGAGACAGCAGAAGCTCACTGACTATTTTACTACCGACTAGCTAGTAGTACAGTACAAACACATAGGCTATTGCAGAATATACAGGTAGGTATGTGTTTTTATGTGAAAGTGCAAACTCTAGTAAAAATTTCGGAGATGTGCATTTATCGTTTTCCGTCATTCTCTGGATAACCTGGATCTTCGTTAACTCGGATCGGCTCTGGGTAAACGAAGTTCCGTTGTACCTAACTTACTCGTAGGTATAAACACATATGTCTACATCTAAACTGTTTTGAATTAGTCGACGAGGACTTGGTTGAATGCAATGACAGCACAATGTTATATCACAAGTAGAGATTTGAGCTGAAAACAAGGGTAACAAACGGGAGAAAAAACTGCATAGCTTCAGGAATCACTCTAAAAATGGCAACTTTCATAATGTCAACATCTTAAAAACAGTATTTCGTCAGTAATTTTCGATCAGGTTTGTTCGGAATGGGGCAAATAATTTGACTTGAATTCTGGATAGGATTATAATTGAATGCTTATATTATGGAGAAAATTATTTTTTTTCCTTCTATGTAATTACTCGAGTATAAGTAAGTAGCATTTATTCCATCTCATCTCATGTGGCATTAGATCTTGTATTACATATTTTGATTTTCCAATTCCAAATATCGTCATTTTTGCAGTTTGCACCAATCGCGAATATTGAACAGGAAAGTACAAATTAAAATTGAGAACGCAGGAATATAAAAATGAAGGAGAAAAAACGTTATTTATTTGTTGAGCTATCGACTAAGTTCGAACCTGATTGGTTAAATAAGGCATCGATGAGATCTTACATTGGCCATCTATCGGGTATGAAATTTGGAATAAACATCAAGACAATTTAGGTATGAAATTGTTTTAGGAAGCGTACATGTAGTGGAAGGGCTCCTTTAACAACGGACCCACCCACTAAGGGTATCAATCAGGTGTGAGCCATCTACCACCCTCTAGATACTGCCGCACCCATGTTGCCGTAGATACGTCACGTCACGCAAAACTCAGCCTGTCATAGCAGCTACATTCATTTGTTACCCACAGGGCGTATCTGTGTTTTGTTAAATCTCTAGTATTTTGTTTGTTTCCAGGAACAGCTTTGAATAAATGACTGGCAAGCATACATGCGCTTTGTTAATTACAAACATGGCGCACTGAATATTATATGTAACTTTAACGCAACTCTTTTCACTAAATGAACCGTCTTATTGAGTCCTAACCAAACATAATCGAACTTAATCGACAGTATCACAAATGTTACTGAAAGCTGTAATCTCTGCTTCGATTCTACTAGGGAGTTAGGAAGCCTTTTCCCATATATTTTCTTGTTTGATATTGGCGGTTGGTGTGAACTTTGGGTAAAAATAGCCAGATATGAGAATTCAATAGGTTTCGAGTTCGAATCTCGGTCAAGGTGATCAGTTTTTTTTTCTTCGGAGTTTTCCCTTGTCCTGAAAAATGAATGTCTGGTATCTGTGTACTCATTTGAACATCATTTCATTCATCGTCCGATATGACTTAACGTTGGAGGTTTTCCGTTATCCTAAAAGATGACTGTCTGGTAACTAAGCTCTATGTACCCTGTACTCATTTGAACATCACTTCATTAATCGCCCGATATGACTTAATGTTAAAGGTTTCCCTTATACTGAAAGATGAATGATAACTCTAAACTCTATGTACGCTGGACTCATTTGAAAGTCATTCCAAGCATTGTCCCATCTGACTTAACGTTGGAGGGAAATTTTAAACAATGAATATTTAGAAATCGTTCTGCAAGCGCGAGCATATGTTTTTATGTATATAAAGGGTAATTAAAAAACGAAATTTCAGAATAATACTGAAGTATAAGTAATTTGATAATTCAAAATAACAATGAATACTAAGAAATTCTTAAGGTCGCAAAAAATTATTTAAAGTACCTAAAGCGCGTGTTTTAACGAAGTAACTGTCCATGTTATACAGTACACAACATTCAGCCTGAAGAACTCGAACATTTCCGTTTGGCTTTCACCAAGGCGGCCCGGGTTCCATTCCAGGCAACCGCGAAATGAGATTTTTGGTGGACAACACGGCGCTGCGGCGGGTTTTCTCCGAGTCCTCCGCTTTCCCCCGCCAGCATACCACCAATTGCTCCATCATCATCTTTCCTATCATTTCATCTCGCCTCCATTCTGTCATCCACTTCCCTCACTCTCATACCAGGCATAGGGCTGATCTTCCATCCTGGGTTCTCTCTCTCTCTCTCTCTCTCTCTCTCTCTCTCTCTCTCTCTCTCTCTCTCTCTCTCTCTCTCTCTCTCTCTCTCTCTCAATGATTCAGAGATTCCGTTCCTCAACCCGCATAAGGGTTAAGAGGAGCGATGATACCCTGACACCACGTAGTGATATAAGAGGGCAGTTAAAGAAGAAGAATTCGAAAATTCTAAGTATTTCTTCTTTCATTAAAATGTCTAAAGCAGACGAAATGTCTAAATAACGAAACTTTTCCCATGCGAACAATATATTGAGGGGGATTTTCTTAAATTTTATGGTTACATCGTGTATTATATCTGAAGCAGAAACTTTGTGGTATTGGGCTATAGATGTGTTCAAAATGCTTAACTAAAATAAATTATCAAAACCGGTCAGATCCGCTATAGATTGGGGTTTCGAAGCATTCAGTTTGTCATGATTTCATAATAGAACGACTAATTCTGGTGCATCTAATTAAGATCACTGCAAAACTTTGTAACACTCGTTAATGTCCATGCAGTATCTTCTTAGATCTGCAGCGCTAATTACCGTTTGTTTAACCTCTTACTGGATATTATGCACGTTCATATTTCCAATTATACGTGAAAAGCATACGCACCCAAGCCCCCTCCATATCTCTTGATTCTTTTGCAAGGCACCCTTAATTAGCGATATTTTAGAAGGAATACACACTAATGATCACAGCCTTCTGTGTACTAATATTTTAGGGGGCACAGATCACTACATAAAACTCACCTAAATAGCGTCTTTCATAACTTAAAGAGAAAGAACTGGAGAAAGTGAATGGTTCGATTTTTTTCACCTCTGCTATGTTGCACCGACCGGTGACTAGAAGCAATGTTTATTTATAGAGATGATCAAATCCACCTGGAGGCCACAGAAATTCCCAAATTCCCGATTATCTGCATCATCTTCAATTCCATTCACTACTTCGTGGTGGAAGTTTAGTCAACCTGATCAAAAGTGTCTTGGAATTGAACTCGCTGCTCAGGATTAGAACAAATAAACCCACAAAATTTTAATAGCCTTACTAAAATACTGAACTGATTATTCGTGCTTTGTATAGTAATGTATGACAGACAGAAAAATGCTAGCGTCGTAATAACAATTATGGAGATTTAATTGTTTTTTAATTGATGTCCTCTAACGTTAGTCATATCGGACAATGAATCAAATGATGTTTAAATGAGTACAAAGTACATAGAGCTTAAGAGTTACCAGACATTTATCTTTCAGGAATAGGGAATGCCCGGAAAAAGCCTTATTACCCTGACCGAGATTCAAACTCGGGAAGTCTTGAACGTGAGGTAGACACGCTACCATCTACGCTACAAAAGGGTGCATTTGTTATTATAGAGGAATATGCTTTTGTGTAGTACAAAGTATCAACTTTTTATTATATTCAACGACATACCTCGCCCGCCTCGGTAGCGTAGATGTCTGCCTCACGTTCAAGAGGTCCCAAGTTCGAATCTCTGTCAGGGTGAGTTACCTAGATAATGTTTTATCCGGGGTTTTCCATTATCTTATAAGACGAATGTCGGGCAATTCTAAGCTCCATGGACCCTGGGCCCATTTGAGCATCATTTCACCCATTCCATTCATCATCCGATATGACTTTAAAAAAAATTAAAGGAAGTAAATTTACAAAAATAAATAAATAAATAAATAAAAAATTAAAAAATAAACCTCACATACACACTTTAATAATATGATATTATGTAATATAGTTAGTGTTGTGGCTTTTATTGCCTGTCCTTGCATTGCACGGGGTTTGTTTATCATACTCGACAGTGTACATTAACCAATTAGTTAAAAGAAATGAACGCGGAAGTGGACCAAGGTTATAAGAAAAGGGAAGTACATGCACTCCAGTTTCTGATACTAAAGCATGTAATAAGGGTTTATTAACAAGTATGATTACATGGTACATCTCTATCTACATTTCCTTACACCCTGTATAAAAGCCACAGCAGCATTAAATGCATTTTTGAAAGACTGCGCTACACGTTTCCTTGGTAACACTTTTACAGCAAGATGTCGGTATGGAACTGTGACATTGCGATTACAGAAGTTGGTAATCGTGACTACCTGAGTGGCGTGTGGATAATTAAGCTTTTCCTTGACCCTTCACAGCTCCTATAGCGTAGTATGGGACACTGTTCGTGTTGGGAGCACATAACGTATGTACTGACAAAACAATGGAATGACACTATACGAAACATTGGGGCGGTAAATTTCACATTTATATTTGGTGTTATATGCATATCGTCAACAAACAAAATGATTATTAATTATTTATTTTGATTCTAAATACCTAGTCTGGTGTTTATTCAAACATGTTTTGAGTTTTGCTGTGCATCGTAAACTTCAAAAATGTGTTCTTGAAGTGAAATTGCAATATGCTAGTTTGGGCATCCGACAATAGGTCCTTTACTTCCAAAAGGAGGTGACCAAGAAAGTAAACATGAATGTAAAATGGAACTACAAACTGAATATGGTGCTGTCGAAATTTTCGAATAGGACCAGTAAACTTCAAAAATGTGTTCTTGCAGTGAAATTGCAATATGCATGTTTGGGCATCCGACAATACGTCCTTTACTTCCAAAAGGAGGTGACCAAGAAAGTAAACATGAATGTAAAATGGAACTACAAACTGAATATGGTGCTGTCGAAATTTTCGAATAGGACCAGTAAACTTCAAAAATGTGTTCTTGCAGTGAAATTGCAATATGCATGTTTGGGCATCCGACAATACGTCCTTTACTTCCAAAAGGAGGTGACCAAGAAAGTAAACATGAATGTAAAATGGAACTACAAACTGAATATGGTGCTGTCGAAATTTTCGAATAGGACCAGTAAACTTCAAAAATGTGTTCTTGCAGTGAAATTGCAATATGTATGTTTGGGCATCTGACAATACGTCCTTTACTTCCAAAAGGAGGTGACCAAGAAAGTAAACATGAATGTAAAATGGAACTACAAACTGAATATGGTGCTGTCGAAATTTTCGAATAGGACCAGTAAACTTCAAAAATGTGTTCTTGCAGTGAAATTGCAATATGCATGTTTGGGCATCCGACAATACGTCCTTTACTTCCAAAAGGAGGTGACCAAGAAAGTAAACATGAATGTAAAATGGAACTACAAACTGAATATGGTGCTGTCGAAATTTTCGAATAGGACCAGTAAACTTCAAAAATGTGTTCTTGCAGTGAAATTGCAATATGTATGTTTGGGCATCTGACAATACGTCCTTTACTTCCAAAAGGAGGTGACCAAGAAAGTAAACATGAATGTAAAATGGAACTACAAACTGAATATGGTGCTGTCGAAATTTTCGAATAGGACCAGTTTGTGGTTGTGTAGATTTTTATTTTCATTCATTATTTCAATACTTCAAAGATGATTGTGTTATTAAAATGTCTCAGTGCAATGTATGAGACAAGAAATAGGAAATTCTCTCCATTTAATGAAAATTCTTGGTTTATCCTTTACATTATACTTTACGTTTGGTATTCTATGCAACTTCCAAATCCTTTTTGAATTTTATAGTACCACGAAATTTTTTTAGACAGTTGATAGTAAAAGTGGCTATTTTTTCGCTCAGTGCTCAAAAGCTTTTAACACGCCGATAATGCCAACTTTGGTTTATCCTGACAATCGCTTCATTCAAGAAGGTCGTGGTAAACAATACTTGTATAAAATGGCGGGTCACTTGAATGCAGAGGCGGCTTCTGAAGGGGGTAGCATGTTTGCGCTACAACCAAAATGCTGGGTCTCCCTTTAATGTAATGGCATGTTCCATTTGGAGTTCATTTCGACCTTGTCTAGTGCAGGGGACCTGAGCGCGTTGTATTCTTTGCAGGTGCCAAGTAGTTCACTCCCAGATGCAAACCACTGGCATACAATAGGGAGGTATAGGGCAGGACGAACCTAGGATTTGCCGAGGCAAGTAGTGGGACGATGCGGGGCGTATGGCTGCATGTGGTTGGTTAACCTAGCTGCCAGAGAATAGTGGATGCCTAACCTGGTCGTTCTTTCATCACAGCAGCGGCATCTATTGCGCCTATGTTAAATGTAACCTACGAGTACATAGCCACATGCTTTGTGCCGTGTTTTGTCAGCTCTGCCTGTTTTGAGTAGTGCACCAGAAATACTTATATAAATACAGGTAACTTGTGTTATAAGAAGAAACAATGAATTCCATAAAGTGTCTTTTAGCACATCCTTTTTCAAACATGACCTTAGAAGAAAAAATTGAACTTAAGCGACTTGGAAGACCCACGCCAAAACTAAACATCACACAGATAGTCAAAACAAAAACAAGATGTTTTAACAGGAACTTTAACAACGATGTATACTGGTGTGGGTTCTTTTCGGTTCGTTGTCCTTTTGAGTGCTTTGTTAGGGATGGAGTATGAAGGGTTTGAGGGTGAGATGGAAAGGTTGGTGTTTTGTCTAATTGTCGGTGAGCTGGGATCTCTTTCTCAAGGTTCGGTTATGAAAAGTCGTGCTTACCGTCTCTCAATTCCTTTATTTTCTTTAACCTGGCTCTCTTTACTCTCTTGCTGACACTTTCGTTGTCTTCCTAATTTTCCTTTCCCCTTAACGTTTTTTTTTACGTTGCTTTGCGAACTCCCTATATTCCCTATATTTGCACTGTCTTCAAGACCATAACTCTTGCTTCGCGCTGCGACATCGGATCCTACTTCTCTCCCAATAACACGTCTGCTTCCCGTCGTATTAAGTACCAGAGTGCTGCTCTTTCCGCCGTCGTATTCCCAGCTTCTATTCTAGCTTTTCTCGCCTATCACCGCCCATTTTCTATTCCTTTACTATTTTACGCCTATCACGTGGTTTACTCTACATTTTATTGGCAGGGTTTATTTCTTTAATTTTCTCTTATTGGTCACTTTCGTAGTCTTTGCTATGCAGCAGTAATATTTTCCACCCCTTTGGGTTGTATGACCTCTCAGCGTCATAACGGTATTCTATCATGCTTGGCTGAATTTCCCTTAAGCTTCGCATACCTTACTGGCGTCTCAATGTCGGGGTAACCTTCGAGGGTTTTTGTTCTATTGTTCTGTTTCCTGCCTTGTCTCTGTGCTCAGAAGCAACTCCTGTCCGATTTTTCCTTCATTTACACTATATTGCTATTTCGAATTTTCTTTTTAACTTTATTTCTTATATAATTTATTCCCTTTTTATTCCCATTATGCTTATTTATGATCTCTACTGTTGTATTAATTTCTAGTTATCTTTTCCCTCTTGGAACCTGAGGTTTCTGCTTCAATACGATAAATATTCTAGAGTGTTTATGAAATCTGAATGTTGTGTTGTATGCTGTGAATTACCGTTAACTTGTGTGTAGAGCAGTCTGTAGTGACAGGCTTAAAGAAATTTTGTTACTTTAAAAAATTAAGTTGCATGGATAACTTTGTGAACCACCAATTTTCAGAGCCACCAGCCGCCCCTGCTTGAATGTGAATATGATCTATACTGAATCTATTGAAATTTTACAAGCAGTAGAGAGAGTGAAATTAGAATTGTTACCCAAACCAATACGACATTGCATACAAGTTGCTGGACTGGTAAAGCACATACAAAATAATTATACTGAAAATGTGTTGTTAGTGTTCTTTGAAGAAAGACTAAAATATGAGCACCTTCAACAAACTACTTAATGATAAAGCTCTCTAAATGTAAACAAGATCCACGACATCAGTAAGTACTACAAACTTATAGCATTTCTGAAACGTATGCTTGAAGGTTACCAGCCACAAAGGTCCAAAATTCTAACCAAAGAACAAACCTATCGTAAATCATGTAACGAAGAACTAAATTCCCACTTCCTCGCCCAAGAATAACTATTTTCAATTGTAATAACTGTACAATCAAAATTGTAGTTTGTTCAATAGATGAATAAGTTTGGAAAAAGTTGTGATTTATTAATTATATATTTACGTTATTTTCGTTGTTTTATTATTTGCAATGCCTCCCTTGTGTAGAATGTTGTGGTTTTCTAAAATGCATGTTGTCAGCACTGATGCTACATAAGGCAAATGAATATCATGGTCATGAGAAACGTAAAACACTATAAATTTAATTTTTTTTGGGGGGGTGGTTGCAATTTACGTCCTCCAACGTTAAGTCATATCGGACGATGGATGCCATGGGTGAAATGATGCTCAAATGAGCCCGGGGTCCATGGATCATAGAGTTACCCGACATTCGTCTTTTAGGATAAGGGAAAACCCCGGAAAAACCTTTTCCAGGTAACACCCTGAGCGAGATTCGAACTCGGGACCTCTTGAACGTGAGGCACACATGCTACCATCTACGCTACCGAGGCGGACAAAACATTTAAATATGATGTATAATATATACACATATATATTTATATATATTCAAGACTGTCTAAAATAGTATATAATAGTATGAATGACAAGACAGTATGATGCTGGAGTTAAAAGGATTTTATTTTCTTCCTAGGTATCATCTTGCGACTTCGTTTCGGAATCAGAACTACTTGCAAAATAAAATCTTCCTTTTAACCCTTAAATAACTATTTTTGACTGCGACATCATATACCACTATTCACCGTAAGGATGCATAAATAAATGTCAAACAGCAATTGTTTGTCTTTTTCAAAAGCTACATTTGCACAAGTAATATGTCCGCCTTTCTAAGGAGTTACACGTATGTTAACCTTTGCAATTTTTGTGCGGTTTTATTTTAATAAGTCTTGCTATGAAATAGAAAACTATTTTTAACAAGTACTAGAAAGCACAAAAAAGTAGGCAAATGGTTTTAAGTAATTCATTCTTTAATATTTTGTTGAAAGTTAATGAAATGTATATTTTATAGATTATGGATTTACAATGCATTTGGTTTAATAAATTACTTTCCTGCTAAACATAATAAAATTAAGTCTATGTGCCCTGTTGATGGAGAAAATATATATTAAAATATCACAATTAATTATATGTAGTTTATATCACCTGGAATTTGGATTATTTCACTGTTAAAAGTCTTGCAAATGTGTACTGTTTACGTTAACATCCTAGTACTTACCATTAGAGACATTAAATGCTTTAAACGATTTAGTGTTGCACTGTACGATTACCAACTCCTCTTTTGTATCAAGTCTTCGCTAGTTTGTTTAGAAATCTCAACACGTAAAGAAATAGCTATTTTCTTCTGCAAACTCTTGATATTTTTTCATTTCAAAAGTTTTATTTGCACGTGCCATGGAAGAGATATCAAATCGATCCGATGAGAAGCTTGCGGTAGGAAAATAAAATGTAAACTCTTCCACCCTGGAGACTGGTACCACTGCAAATATTTGTCCGACTCCGGTATTGGGTCAAAAGCGTAGTACCTGCAATTAGTTTGGCTTTTTATGGGGTTAAAAGGAGTATCAGACATGACTATAAAGTTCCTGTGATACTTCTAATAATCTACTGCTGTTTACGATGTTTTATTTATGAATTCTAACCTCTCTTCGACAGTGTTGCAAATTTACCATTGAAAAAAGGCAGCTCTGATTTAAACTTAATATTACCTATTTATGTCTGGTTGGAGTCACGAAAGAACATGCTTCGAAGATGATTTTGGCTTTTAAGCATGCCATAGAGTAGAAAAAGTTGTATTCCACAGAAGGTATATGCAAAAGGAAACCACACACGCGAATGTTTCGTTACACAACATAAAAGTACATATACTGCTTGCAGCGGGAGAATAAAGTAGATGTACACAAAAACCACGTGACCGTTGATCATAGCGCGCCTTCTTCACAATGTCCATGATGCTTCCGCCATGTAAATAGTCCCTTGAAAAAATACAGCTACAGAGGTATGGAGTCTGAGTTCATTTTACTAAAGCGCACAAGTGCGTACTTAAGCACATTTAAACTATAGAAATATATAGTAATATATAAGTTAGTTTGTAATTAAAGTAAATCATGCTGCGCGCGCATATTGAAGCTGATAGGCAAACAGTTGTGAATCATGGCGGAACTGGCGAGTACCGTTAAACATTCGCGCGGAAAGCCTTTACGAAGTGGTGAAAAGATAATACTGAATGTATTTAACAAGTTCTGTGAAAATTTCCAGAACTTGCTATCGATGAAGTGGTGAAGTTAACATCCGAGTTTATCGGTAATTCGATTTCCAGCATTTATAGTGGACGCAAGGAAAAAGCCACATTCGGTGAAGTTTCAACTCCCGGCAAGAAGAGACCACGTGCCAGATCAGTGTTGCATGTTTTCTGTGATGGGTTTGTGACACGACCTTCAAACTGCAAAATGTACTGACGCTAGGAGACGCAGCATTCCATGTTTTAACACCTGATAACTGGAGTGTCCGTTGCCAACATGTTATTCGCGAGGAACAAAAACTCTGGGACTTGAAGGGCATTGACACCGTCGTGTAAAAATGCGTGATACATCTAGGGGATGATGGATCGACCAACACGGAAACGTCGGACCTGGAGGGTATCGAACCAATTTCCAGCTCAGAATAGAGGAATGCAATTAACGTAAGTAGCAGTTAATTGCCATGGATATTATTAGTGTGCTGTGTGATAGCTCGAAAAATGTGCCTTTAGTGTCGAAAATTTATATTAATATTATACTTAACGAAGCGATTAAGTGGTTGGCTTGAATAAATACATGTTTTTTGTGTTGAAAATGCATATTCATATTAATACATATTAATATTGTGCTTAACGAAGCGGTAACAGTACTGTCATTCCGAATGCACATGGACGCGGAATGATACGGTACCTTATTCTCTCGTTGGACATAGTATACTTTAGCCAATAAAAACAAAACAAAAGACAATCTGATAGTCTTATGTGGTGTTTCCATACTGCAAATGAAGGATTCAACTTTAAAACACCCTAGCACATCTTTTGTGATTACATAATTAAGATTGTGGATGCCAAAACATTCATAAAATTAATGTTAATTAACATTTAAGAAAATTGTTTATTTCCTGGATGCGTAGTAATCCAGTTCCTTATCAGGTATGTTAAAGATTATGTAAAGAGGAAATTGAACGTTATAAACTGTGCACCATTTCCAGAGTGTTTAAATTGGTAGCCTGGAGCTGAGCAAACTTCATTCAATTCGCCAGTATTTCTTTGAATATTAATGTTTCTGTGGAACCTTTCTTATAGATAACTATGGGATCAAAGAGAAGATAAAAACATTTAAAATTGCATCTTCTGTGACTACTCGGCCTACAGATACCAATTTTCTCTACAATACTAGTAGTAGTACAGATTAGCTTTTACATCTCTAGCATTCGTCTGCTGGCAGCCAAAAGTAACCCATTCGAGCATAAATGTAAATTATATTTAGTGTAACAAAGAACTCTTAATGGGAAAATAAGATTGTAGTCTCTAGTCTGAAATGGCTGGGAGATATTTGTTTCCAAGAATATACAGCCATGAAACGTTTAACTACCCCAATGCATTCCTTATATGAACAAACTATTTTGTTAACCTCCTTCAACCTGGTAGATCATAACGGACGATGAATGAAATGCCACTAGGGGTCTGGGCAAAGATCCTAACCAAGATTCGAACTCGAATGCTCGAACGTGAGACTCCCAAAATACGGAGATGGGTAGTCTATTACATAAATAACTACAAGAATAGGTACATATTCCGGAGTTAGAGCACGTAGAGGTAGCACGTAGCACGAAAAACGCGACAAGCCCACCAAATATCGCGACATGTTCTATATCTCGCGGCCGTTCAACTGTCCTTTAATAACGCTCCATGCAATTAATATTCACGTAAAAACACATTTCAGAATGTTTTGCTCCAGTAACGTTTTCCGTCCCTTATACATCTTTAATCGTATTGTGTAAGATCCACTTCTGTCACCTCACTGTTTCTCGCATTCTTTTGCTTCCTATTTATTTCCTCTTTATTCCTCTTCATATGTTGTACAACTGGAAATCAGTAATAAAAACTACTTTTTCTGGACGTTAGGAGCTTTATTTTGGACACATTGCCGTATTTCGGGAACTGCTTGCTCTCCCCTGCGTTGTTTTCAACCGATTCTGTTCTCTCCGTGTGCCGGCTAATCATTTAACACGAATTCTTCTGCACAGAGGGTGGGTGATATGTTGGTGTGTTAGTGTTGCTATAATACTTAAGTGTATACTTTATCACATTATCATTATAATTCCTGTGCGACAACGTGTGGATGGTGGTGGAGATATTCTCTGCTACCCTTTCTCCTACTACGACTCCAGTGAATTAAACACTGGAACAATACCCGAGTTTTATAGCTCCACGCCTGCTAAACCTCCGTGACCGGGAAACAGAGCGTCACGCTCTTGCCCACTGCAGGGATGAGTAATAAATAACTTGTAGGGAAGTGTGACGTAGTTTTGTGGACAGTACCTGATGTTCGTGCACAAGAGGAGCCTAAGAGCGTTTCGTTAAAGTATATCTGTCTCTATTTTTCCCCTCCCATATCTTTACCTTGGGATCGTTATAGTGTGAGACAGATTATAAATGTTTTTACAACTTCATAAATGTATTACTTCGTCAGTTTAAGTGATATCGGTGACGAAGTATCACTTTAGCATGTTATAGTTATTGCCAAACAATTTTTTACGTGAAAAATTCTTTGGAAACAGCGAACGAACAAATACCAGTAAGGGTTGTAGATATTGTCTTGCACCTCAAACTTCTCACCCTCCATTAAGCACCGGAAACAAGTCATTAGTGCCAGGGTGTGAGGTGGACTGGAAGTATCATAAAAGAGTAAGTGACTCGCTCCTTAGTTTGCAATTTGATGCCAATTATTTTGGAAATATCTATACCTTAACTATATCTCTTAAAGACATTACTATGAAAAATTACAAAATAAAGTTTTTAAAGAAATGGGTTATAGAAGCTGCATGAACTAAAAGATAATGGGTTGTGAAAGTTACGAGAAATTAACTTCATATTTGTTTAGCTTAAATAAAAGCATGCTGCCCAAGTCACATCGATACCCAAGGACACAAATAATCGTTTATTTTGCATGGGTTATATAGCACTGTAGCAATGAAGTAAGAGTTGTCCTGTAACTATGGCAAGGTTCGTACCTCAACCAATGAAATATACTGTACCTATAACCCTGGCAGGACACCACCTCTGGGGGAGGAGAGATAGTGGAGGAAGGTCCGTAACAAGAAGGCAAGCGGGGAATGAAGAGGGGCTTGAACTGTATCTGCTCTGGTAATGGATCTGTTTTTGTACCAAATGAGTACGAGAGTACATATGAGTCACCCATGCTGTCAGATCTATTATGTGTTTCAAATTGGAAGAGCTGTCGGCTGTACCAAATCAGATGCGTTAGAGCCGTCAGCGTTGCCAGCACGTTATCCCTACTCTTTATATTTCCCTCTCTCGCACACTTGCGAGTGTTCTTGGCGCTAGACATATGGGAACGCAAACTGAATTTTCCAAATTTTTATAATAATGCAGTTGTTGAAATCACAATTGCAACATGGATATTCGTATATTACGCAATTGGTTTAAATATTTAGTTTAACATTAATTATAGTTTATGAATTACTTATTTTTCTAATCCAACGAAAATGCTAGCGGTGCATCCTCATAGTTGTGAATGTTACTTACGTTACGAGATAATTCGTCATTGTCATTTTCTTCATCGTCTGAGTATTACAAATTTATGATGATAGGTTCCAAAATCTCGTCACGTGCTATTTCTTTTCAAAAGTTGTCTTGTAGTTTATCTGAATGTCTCACGCAGTTTTACCAGTCTTGTTGTGTTCCTTGTCAATTTCTTTGTGAATAAGCCGTTCAACGTCAGTCAGTTTCTGTTTGCAACATAATTTGAGCCCACATTAACTCAATTAGATTGTTCTGGCAGCAGTAAGGGGGAAGGTGGATCGTGTCTCATTGATCTAGCTGATACACTTTTTCATGGAAGAGTAACTGAAAAACACTGCTCTGAACTCTCTACAGCAAATAGAGATTACGAACTATTCATAAACGAAGATGTGACCAGACACGTTCTGCCAGACCAGCAGGAAGTGTATTGCTTCCTCTCATCGAATTTAACAAACACCTCGGCTTATTCAAGGTACACATTTCTTTTATCACGTCATGTGAAATGTTTACGTTTTAGTTCTGAGTAATTTCAAATATACGTTCACACGTACATGCCAACCAATAATGATATTCACTACAGTGCTTACGTCGCAATGCATTCTTATAATGGAATCTGCTTTATTTATTTGTATTGGGAAAACTATTTGAACTAAAGATATGCTGTTTTTACGGTTATGTTAGATACATTACTCTCTCCTTCCTCATGCATCAGTTTTTGCAGAATAGAATTTTTGTCTTAGCGCGAATAGTATTTATTAAAGATTGATTAGTTTGGCGCTCGTCACACCACTTAGGGGAAATGCAATACAACACCTCAGGACTCCGATCGGTTGCTCACATAGTAGCACTCGAGGACAAACGTCATCTCTTTTGAAACTGTTGATTTCAGTAAGCGCAGTGAAGGTATTATGCATGGGTTGTAATGTAACAGCACTATTTTTACATGAATCTAACATTCGGAAGCCAAGCATAAACACAGAAAAGTGAATACGTTACACATTTCTCCGCCTTGTCTTCTTGTGGTGGGCAGACAATACAGATTTCAACTCTCTGGTGGGATTCGTATAATCCCTGTGGGCTTGCACATCCCCCGGGACTCGGAAACCTTTCCCGATTCAGTATTTACAACACCTGTCATGAACGCCAAAACTCCGCAGACAATTGCAACCGTGAAAAAAATCACAAAGAGACAGCTGCATAAGAAATATGATTAATTGCAGATGCACTGTATCTGGTATCCTCTTATCAGATGAATGTGTGTGCGCTTCTTATCGGAATAAAGATAACATCCGATAAACATCGACCATGTTGTAATTATACACCTATTATATTGAGAACCTATATCCAAACTACAACGTTGTTTCATTACTTATTGTTTCCTTTAAGCGTACATTACTTGTTAATTCTACTACAGTAAAACCTCGTTAACCCGGGCCAGTTTAGACTATATGTTGTACACACACGAAGTCTGTTCAAAAAGTATAGCAAATTTTGAATTTTAGCGGCGTTACTCGTGTCCCTCACTTATGTTGATAAGCTCGCCCATTGTGAATGTTCAGTTAATTGTTGACATCTACTCTGCTTGGACGTGTTTTGGTTCGTCTTCGAATTTTGCATATTCTAAAAAATGGAACAAAAAATCTCTAAAATTTTGGGTTTAAAACAAAATTAAGTGTGCGGATACATTCCGAATGTTGATTGTGACATATGGTGAAGCTACCTGCACCAAAACAACGTTTATCTGTGGTACAAAATGTTCTCAGAGGATCGAGAAGATGTGAAGGATGAAGAGTGTCCTGGACGCCCGAGCTCGTCAACAACAGACGAAAACATTGAAGAAGTGAAGAAAATAGTATTGGCCAATCATCGAATCACCGTTAGAAAAGTTGCTCAAGACCTAAACATATTGATTGGCTCGTGCCATTCGATTTTGAGCAATGATTTGGGCATGAGACGGGTCGCAGCAAAATTCCTACCAAAGTTGCTGAATTTCGACCAGAAACACCATCGCATTAACATTGTTAGGGAGCTGTTGAACTCCATCCGCGACGACCTAAGTTTGCTCCAGAGGGTCATAACTGGTGACGAATCATGGGTTTGTGGTTATGACGTGGAAACTAAAGCTCAGTTACCCCAATTGATGCTGCCACACGAGCCAAGACCGAAAAAAGCGCGCCAACTTCGGTCGAATGTGAAGGTTTTGCTTAGTTTTCTTCGATTTCAGGGGCGTGGTACATCATGAGTTCTTGCCACAGGGTAGAACGGTTAATGAGCAATATTACCTGCAAGTTATGCGCAATTTGCGAGAAACAATCCGCCAGAAACATCCGGATTTGTCGAAGAACAAAAGTTGGTCTTTGAACCATGATAACGCCCCTGCTAATACATCGTTGCTCGTGCGCGAATTTTTGGCCCAAAACAACACATTTATGATGCCGCAGCCACAGTACTCCCCATATCTGGCCCCCTGTGACATTTTTTGTTGCCAAAACTGAAGAGGCCCACGAAAGGACGACGCTACTTCACAATTGAGGAGATAAAGACGGCATCGAAGGAGGAGCTGAACAAGATCGCAAAAAACTATTTTTAGAGTGTTTCAAGGATTGGAAAAAACGTTGGCACAAGCGTATATCCGGTGGGGATTATTTAAGGGGACAAAATAGATATCCATGAATAAATACTTTTTGAAAACAACACAAAATTCGCTATACTTTTGAACAGACCTCGTATAAATAAAATATTGCTTAGTGTGGTAAATGAAGACTTGTTTTACAGACGATCAATTGCTTTTCTCAAAGTATATTAGTTAATTTCACTGCACTCACTTCACCTGCTTTGGACCACATTGGAAGAGAATGATAAAGTCATGGAAAAAGCTGTGACGTGGTGTGCGTGACTTGTCAGAAAACAAGATTAAAGAAGAAGAAAGAAATAAGCGTGGAGAAAGATTTTTATAGACAATTTTAAAAATATCGATGGTTGTTCCGATGTTGATGAAGACATTGACAATGACGGAGGTTATAAACCGATTACAGAGGAAGGCATTATTGCATCATGCAGTGTTACTGAAAATGAAAATGAAGAGTATTCAGATTCAGTGTGTATGAACCAGCTGTGGTTATGAGCCACGTACAACCAGTAGCAAACAGAGAAATTGATGCTCTATTTCGAGAGTCAAGCCGAAACATTGCCAAATGAACTTCTAATGTTAAAGCGAATGTGAGGTAAGGGATACACTAAACAGACAGCAAAAGCTCACTGCTTTTTTTTTTTTTTAAGTACCGACTAGTTTGTAGTACAGTAGGAATACATAGGCAATTACAGTATATACAGTGTATGTGTTTTTAGGTGAGAGTGTACCAATAGTAATTTATAAACTCCACTGAAATATTTCGGTGATGTGATGCATTTTCCATCGTTTTTCTGTCATTCTCTGGGTAACCCAGATTTTCGTTAACTCGGATCTGCCCTGGTCTTTGTTGATCTAAGTAAACGAAGTTCTATTGTACTTTATTAAAAGGGAGTACATACATATTCCATTATTATGTATTACTGTTGTTCTGCAGATAAATGAAACATGTACGTTATTTCCGTATGACGTTTCCTACTCCCTCACCCCACACTTTGTAATTAGAAGAGTATTTTTCTTTTTCATGTTAATCCGGCCAAACGTTTGCAGAAATACGTTGTACCTGTACTGCGTACATCAGGAGGTCAAAACAGATGTAAACAAAAGCACGTACAGCGCTCCTTTTCCACGAAGATTTTCGCCCTCCAAATAGTCCCTCGAGAAAGTAGTACTATTAAAGTTTCAAAGCTCACTTCATTTCTTATGAAGCACAAACTACTAAGTACTAAGTATAGCTCAATTATAAAACTACGTTAATTTGTAACTGGCCTAACTTAAACGGCTTAACTGTGGAAACAAACAACACAGTATTGGAACGAGTGAGTGTTGATAAGTTACGAAGTGGGAAAAGAATTTTGAACATGTTTAACAAGAAATATCCAGAACTTGATATCGATGAAGTGCTCAAATTAACATCCGGTGTGTCAGTTTCAGTATTTACAAACTGAAATCCACAATTAGGTTAGAACTCCCAGCAAGAAGAGAGCTCAGACGAGAGGGATGTAAGCAGCAATTTCGTCACTAGTGTACTGTATGCTATTTATACATATTTATTTCGAATAAAATGTTATTTGAATGGTTAAAGATAGCTTTACTATAGCTTTGTTCTGTTATTGCGAACGCACGTGGCCGCGGAGTGATACAAACCGGTGATTTGTTAGTGTCTACTTGATTCACCAGAACAAACCGTATAACATCACAATAAACATGTTTTAATGCTAGAATCAGAAATTATTTTTGTAACAAAAACAGAACAATCACTGTGGTTTATATCGCGCTGTTGGCTAATGGCTTCTTTGTGTTCAGAAATACGATAATAAATAACCTCGCGTGTAGCCAGTTAAGGAAATAAAGAAACTACTAAAGTGTACCCATGGGAAGGCTGTTGCAACAACACATGCGTGCCAACTGCACACATGTCTGTGGATACTGTGATTTCGGTGCGTTTTCTTGGACTCTCGTACAGAGGTAGTGTAAACAAAATCAACTTTCCTGACGATGCTGTCGGGTTGGTTGTAATGTTTGCCGTATTCTGATCAACTTAGTCATTTGTTAGCTGTATAGACAGCGGAATGGTTCCTGAACACTTTCAATTTAAATGAAAGTTTTGATGCGAGTCTCTTACGTTTCCCTAGCCTTCAATGGCAGCGATATCTTACTGCGATAACTTCACCCTATCAAGTATCACTAAGATTGTTTATTTCATGTGTCACTTATTCAGGGAAGTCATACAGTCTCCAACAAATTTCAAACCGTTAATATATCAAGTCCAGAGCAATGTTAAATTAATTCATTTAAGTTTCATGTTAATATCTTTAAAATTAAAGTTTTGTTTTGAATTGGTATAAGTTATAATGGCCATGATTGAATAAAGGTCACAAATACGTGAAGTTAAATGTTGATGTTTCAATCTAAATAAATGGTAAATATAATAAATTCAATAGAAAGATAAAATTATAATAGAAAATTGTTTTAGGACTTTATATTTGGAAAATCAGAATATTATGCAATTCAAAATTAATGTATTGGCCACAGGGAAGAGTGACGTAGACTAGAAGTATTTAGTTACCATGGTGATACACTGAAAATCAATAAATGGAAATGTGAAGATAGAATCTTTTGCATCATGATCTCAACGTGAGTAGAGATGTTTGTAAAAATCTGGTTGCAAACCGGAGAAGTTGAACTGTTTTAATTATTCCATCAACGGGAGAAAAACATTGTTTTAAATTGCATAATTATATTGATTTCAAATACAAATCATATTGAAATTGAGTTTATGATTTAACTTACAGAATTTTTTCAACCTTTTTTAATTTCCTTCACATGAAGTTCCCTTACAACTATCCGATACCACGACCAACATAAGATCTCATGCCAACCGGAGCTACAATAAGAAGCTGCGACAACACATCGCTCGCGGAGAATATTGAGAAACGACCGCTACTAATTTCGTCTCAACGTGGCGCAGAATCGTCATCGCTTCATCACCAATAGAATCCTGCTACAAATTAAATACTACAGTTACAGAAAGTTTTTTTTTTTTTCACTTACAAACAACTTAACACTGAGTTAAACAATCTTGCCGTTAATCATATTTTATAATTATTCTATGCCTGACATATTTTCGTCTGTTGAGCTATTATAACTTATCCTCGTTACTATATCCAACTCAGAGGAACATATCATTTATGTTACCTTGCATAAAAATTCTCCCTAAGAACCCACAACCTAACCTACAATATCCCGAGATAAAAAACCCTACCTGCGGTAAACCCTTAACTGGTGGGCACGCAGCAAAAGCTTTCTGGCCTTATACAGCCAGCCAGCACCACGGACGGACCGACGGACTGTTTCCATCCCATTGTCTTCAATTATAATTCTTTCAATTCTTTTTTCCATTAGTACATCTTTTTGTTTTATTTCATCAACATGATAGCGTATCAATTTCATGTGCCCAATTTGCTCAAATCATTGGCCGTACAACACTTCGTCTTTTATTTTAAAGGTACGAACACTCCAAAGAAAACGAAAAGAAACCTTTGGTTCCGTTTAATTCGTAAGCACGTGAATAACGAAGAACTTTAAATACGGAGCACACTCACAAAGGATAAAAAAAGTGAAGAATCGGAAAAACGACAATTACACGCCAGGACAGTTGCTATCTCAGCCTAGTGCGAACGAAACCTAGCGGCGCGAGTGCCAAAGTAATCCGTAGCTATTATGTTTCCTTGCACATTGTTTCAAGCAAGGGATAACATTATAACGTCTCAACCTAGTTTAATCCTGCTGTAAACATCTGGGTGGGAAGAGACAGACAGAGATATTGGGACAAAAAACGGTTAAGCTGTTGATTGGTTTAGCGAAGTTAATGGGCGTTTTCTTTTATTTGCATACGTACGATAAATCCCCTCCTTTAAGTACAGTACAGATGCATTATTTTATCTTGACAGGAATCCTGCGCGGTAGGGATGAGTAGCAACTGTGGTGGGGATAGTGCACCTATCGCCTCAATGCGTCACACGCGTAAGATTACGAGAGGGGAGGGCAGTGCATAAGGTGTCTAAAAACAAATTTCATTCTCGAAGCCAGTTTTGCAGCTCTTATAAACTAAGTTGTAATTCTTACTATGGTGGTAATCTCCACGCTTTTGTTGGATTTTAAATAGTACATAGGCGTTTGGAACAAAACCGTGCTCTCCTCCGGCAGGCATGATAAGCAACTGTCGGCCTTTCAATATCGCTGCAGAGTCCCTGTAACGCATTTCACTCCAGGCATATGGTCCAGTATGTGCTGTATTTATATAAGTTTCATCCATATAAACTATATAAACTTCACTTCGATATCTCCGAATATTTCGTAAATACTTAAGCCTTTTTGCACGTATGGTGCAATGTTCGATTAAAATTTGTCTGTCACGCTTAGTGTTTTTTTTTTTTTTTTTTTTTTTTTTTTTTCAAATAATCCTAGCTACAAAAGAACTCTTCTTAATGTTCAGACACTGCCTTGGAAGTCAGTAGAATTTTTAGCTTCATAAGCACTTTCTTCAAAGTTGGTCTTTGTTTTTCTGTGCTTTAAAAATTATTCCTAGTTCGCTTAAATACTTCTGAATTAAAACATCCAAATTAGATTTTGTGCATGTTCTTAATCTTTGTTTACTGGGCATAGAGAAGGACGATGTTGCACTAGCACCAATGGCTCTTCTTTCCATAATAACTCTCCTAAACTGCTTTCAGACACAACTGTTGCCTCAGATACCCTTCCCCAGATTTTTATAGCTGACCCAGACCATTGTTCCTTTTTTATAAATCTATGGATTTTGGTTATTACTTCTCGTGTTTTTAAATGTAGCACTGTATTTCCTAATGTGCTGCTAGGAGGCGTCATTTATAAATGCTCTCTTGGAACTAGGAGACAAGCACATTTTGAAACAAGCTGTAGTGTTACCGAGTAGCTCTGCACATGTTCACTTGCTCGCAACTGGTACGCAACTGACCTGCCCTCCCCTCCAGTTGCAACCGTTCTGAGGTGGACTGTACAGATACCACTGCGCATCGCTCTGCACTTTTCAAGATAAAAAAAATATACATCTGTAGTTTTCTGATCACTGCTCTGTGCGAGCTAATTTCGGAGAGAGAAAAGTATGCAAATGTTTCGATTCTTATAAACCTAATAGCCCCACATTTTATCTTTCTGCTTCACATGCCACACAGATGTGCTCTGTTTAATATATACAGATTACATAGAAGACAGGTGGAATTATACACACTATTAACTTATTATGTTACATTAAGCTGCACTTTATTTAACAAATACTAAAGGACACTGCTATTATACAGGTAATATTTTTACATTCCTCTACCAGGCAGCTCTTTCACAACGAGGTCTGTATCGAGTTGAATGCTGATTTAAGATATAGTGTGGAGTTGCTTCCGATATTTAACACTATTTCCTGTACATCTCGCCTATCTCACAAACCCAAGAACACTTATGTATATATGCAATTTAAAATCAGTAAGCTTTTCATCATAGAGTAGGCCGGTGCTTCATCCGAAATTAAACAATCGAGGCAAACCTTTAAAAAGTGACGAGAGGCGAATGATCGCGCATCGTTTCGCGGTGCTTAAAGGAAGAAACCGGCAATCGTCTATAAAAAAAACATTGAGAAAGAAACTGAATATCTTGATGTTTCCGTAAGTAGTGTACATAGTGTTGGAATGGAACAGCGAGCAGCCGGAACTCTAAGAACATCGGGAAAATCGCGTAAATGCAAACAGCGCATGGAGAAATACGACGATTTTACGAAAAGTGCTATACCAGAAAAGTTCATGATTTTTTTTTTTTTTCAGAAATGAACCGACTCATAGATTTAATACGTAAATGTGCAACGCAACCCTATTTATTGTCTAGAAGTAAGTGCTGCTATATATGTACACTGCTAGTGTTGCAAAACTTAGATGCGTACATGTAGCGTCTAACGCGTGGTGAGTTGAGTCAGCTCCGCCTTGTTTACAGCAGGATTCAACTAGAGTGAGAGAGTACACCTATGGGTTTGTTTACAAGTTACGACCATTTCCCTAGTTGTATCGACTTGAATAATAATAATTGCCTTGTTTGCTACGAAAAGCAAACTTCACATAAATGCTTGACACATTCAGAAACAGATGGGCACTTTTAGTGTGGTTTGTTTACGCTTCCTGAAAGTCCATTACCTCATCTGTATAGTGATTCATTATTCTATTGTCTGCTTACATAAACCAAGCACAAACCTTCAGAAAAAGACGTGCAGCGTCTTTGTTTACGTTTCTTGACAATTCATTTCCTAATATGCACCGAGTTCAATTGTTCTCTTGTTTGTTTCCAGGGACCAAGTTGTTCCACAGATATCGAGGAAATGATCATTCCTGACCAGCCCAAGAAGAAACGACGTCCAGCAGCTGTTGAAGAAGCCACGTCAGAAGTGTACAATGACGCTACTACAAACACTACTGCCGAGATAACGGAGTTTGAAGCTATTGGGATAAACGTGGCCAAGAAAATAGAGCGCATGGATCCTGTACAAGCTTTGTACGCGGAGTCGCTAATCAACGCTGTGTTACGTGCAGGTTTACTCAACACTTTACGGGACTGTACTGATCTGTGTGATAATCACTGCAATTCACTGTCAAAGGTGGTGCCTTCCTCTCCACCGCCTCCTCTTGACCAAGAGAAATCATGAACCCTACAACAATGGACCATGTTATTTTTATACAATATCTAATATTTTTTTATAGAAATTGCATTTCAACATTCTTATCCTGGACCCAATAGCATGTGTGAAAGAATATTGTCTACAAGAAAGAAAGGATTCATTATTCCAAATACGATGAACAATAGAATTAAGACTGAATTTGTTTCTGTTAAGTTTTTCATATCTGTCATTTCTCATTACAGGCTGAGAACTGTTTCTAAATAACATATTCTGAGTTATAACCATTACAATCTAAGTTGTAAACAAGTTGTCGGTTTTTGAAGTTTAAAATACATAGTGCTTCCCTGATATCCTTTTAGTCATAGAGCTTTAATAATTCAATAGGTATGTGATAACATTTTAGGAAATTAAAAGTATTGCATCTTTACAAGAATTTTTATTGTAAAGAAATATTTTAGATGTTTTAGCATTTTCAAATTTTGATCATGTAGGGCATTTTCATATAATTCTACTTTCACTTTTGCATATGACGTTCACTTAATAAAAAGATATATCATTTTCAGACAAACCGTCAATTGAAGCGCTGAGAAGCAGAAGCTGCTAAGTCAGTTTTTCAAAATTGTGCAGAGCTGCTCAAAGTTTTCAAAAGTAATTTTAAATACCAAAATAGTAATACAAATGAAAGAATTTCATCTGATGGGTCCGTTTGGAGGTACAAAGTACTGTGTTGAAGTGTTTCTCACGGTTTGACATATGTAGCATGTGTGGCAGGATATTTTATTGTTAGTACTTAACAACTTTTAATTTAAAATGGATGAAAAGTTGTTAAGTCACTTGACTTAACACTTCTGATTATTAATGTTAAATTTTTCCGTTATACAATATTATAATATGTAGTCATGGATAAACTATTACTTTATTTTCACCAATACATCTCTACTATGGACTAATCCAGTATGCACTTCATGGATTGACCTATAACATCATCAAAACATCACTCCATCTCTACTACATCGTCTTCTACCTCACTTCCATATGTCATTGTGTCATAAAATGTGGTACCTTCTGGCAGAGTGACATGTTCCAGCAGTGCCTTCTTATTCTTCAGAAGCCTACCTGGTGTGTTTTTCGCATTATCACATGCCTTGTGTAAGGCTTGCAATCACTACTCTCCTCAAAAGAGACTGAGGACGATAAAGTGAGGATGACATTGTGTGACGAACTTATGGTACACATCCTTTTGAAATACACACCCCGGATTAAAGTAAATTCAAGAATACTTCTTACGAGGACATGGTCAAGGGCATCTTTGAAGTAAAAAACTTCAGCTGGAGTGCCATCATGTTCCCCGTTATCGGTCAGTGAACGTTTGACATGGACAACATCAATGGGCTTCTGTAGTGAATCTTTCATCAGTTTCACCCATGTGGAAGGTACTAAGACTTTATCCACAATTTAAGCTTGCCCGGTATCTGTTAACGCTCACGTGAACTAATCACCTCTAACTGGCTGCTGTCGTGGGTAAACATTATATATCTTAATATGTTCGAAGAGAATTGTCAAATTTATATTTTCATAACCGCATGACTTAGATGACCGATGATGTGTATATAAGGGCGCTCAACTACTGGGGTTATCAGCGCCCTCTAAAAAATTAAATGACAATAGCCAAAAATAAACTAAACTATAAATTGGAAAATATCAAAATAAAATGGCAAATAAATATGCACAATTAAGATAAAACAATAAAAAACTATAAGTAACAATAAAACGCTCAAAGGCATAAATAAGGCATTTAATAAATGTTAAAAGAGTTTGAGGGGGAAAGGGTTTAAAACTACCTGCCCAACGGTGGTCCAACCAATTTGATTCTTTTCTTCGGAGTTGGACTAGCATTTACATCGGTTTTATTGTCCTTTTTTCCCCCCATTGTTCTGGCAGTGAGAGCAGACTCTTCCTGTTCCATATCCTCTCTGGAAGAGGACTGCTTTACATCAAATAATTCCAGGTTCAGAGGCTTGAACCGATCGGAAACTGCGATCGACGAAAATGAAAGTCGCCGATCGGAGTCTTCTCCAGATAATTCCTCAGATTATGTTGACGGAAGAGATGGTCGCGGACTTTTATACTTGCTAGCTTTCTTTTTACTGGTCTTACTATTTTCCCTAAGGAAGTCAGTTCTGTCATATGAGGTCTTTAATTTCCTTGGCAATACATTAAGTACTACCGGTTCACATGTTCTTGAAGTAGAGGGTTTCAGCGGTGGCATGGCTGAATCCTTCTTCTTAGGATTGGACTTCATAAGTGCGCTCACTGTAGTTAGTGCTGATGTCTGTTGCTTTGGCTGTGATCTTGCTTTAATTGTTCTTTCCGCAATTAAATCCCCGTTTAAGTCGCTAGTTTGTGTTGCGATTTCACGTTTAGGTACCGGCTTAGCTGCAATTGCACTATAAGTGACGGTCCTAGGAACGGAAGGTTGACGAATACGCAAGAGCTTTCGGGCTTCCAAGAAAGACAACCTTTCTCTTACCCGAATCTTTTGGATCGCCTTTTCCTCCATATAACGAGGGAATTTCCTGAAGTTAGTTACCATTGTAGTTAACACATGTTGCTTGACTTGACTTCCCCACAGACAACGCAGGTAGCAAAGAATCACTCGTGTGGACAAAGCGCTGGCATTTATAACACCTCAGTGGATTAGGTATATACTATCTCACTTCAATAGCTTCCTACCCTGTCCCAATCCTTCGCGGGAGATCTACCCGATCGAAGGTAAGAAACAGGGTACGAGTGGGCACCAGTTCACCTCGGTCTTTGTGGTGGACTCTATATACCTTGGTCACACCTTGTTCCGCCCAGTTTTTCTGAATCTCCTCATTGGACATTCCGTCCTGTGCGCTAGTGTGGACCGCGCGTGAAGTTCAGAGTCCTATGCAATCCAACGTGCACCGGATAGCTCGAAAGCATGTTGGCATTCAAAATGTTAACAGCTTGAGTCGTTGAAGCAGCCTCGACCATTGCGAGATCGAATACATGACTTAACAGGACCAGCAATATTATCTAAACCCTTTTGGATAATAAACGGGTTCACGGTAGTAAATTTTTGACCTCCCTCAGTTCTAGTAACGACCAAATAGCGAGAACCACAAGACTCAGCTACTTCCCTTCCACTTTTCTTAACATTTTGGTTTATTTTATCAGTTCCCATATCGACAATATCCTCCACCACTGCAAACGTCTCCGATGGCGTGCTCGCATTCTGGGCGCCACCCTGGCTTAGGCGAGTGTCTTGGCCTGGACCTCGCTCACCTCAGGATCTCATCTCCCAAGATAAAGACAGAGGGACCCAATCGCCTTCAGGAGTGAATCAGCTCATGTAATGGCCCCTCCCCGGGACTGGCCTTTATTAGCGCATACGAACACAGTCCTACATGATAGCCAAGGGCTGGGAGTTGCGCATTTCCTAGTCAGCCCCTGCGCTTCCCACTCTGCCAACCCGCGCTTGGTTATCCATCAGACGCCTGTTCATGGAGGAAAAATAATAATAAATAGCAAGGTAGGCAAGCAGGCAGATAAATAAATAAAATAAATGGGGTCAAACACAGAAGTGGACCATGGTTTTGGGCGTTTGAAAGAACTCTCACCTCGCGGCTCGGGACACCGAGAGCGCTAATCCCGTACCTACCGTAGTAGGCCCCAGGGGGGTATTACGCAATCATGTTAATTTTTAGCACGAAATAAATAGGACCCTTTGCTTCAAACCTGCCTCTCTCAGGATGAATGAGGATAGCATGTGCGTTTATCGGTAGTCGTGACATAGTTGTTTATATTACTTTTATCGCTGACATTACTTTGTCACAGATTATCATTCAACCTGTCAGTTGAGTTTCGTTATAAACTTGTATTTTTGCATGCCTTCACATCTTTATTTGTATGATTTTATCTATCTTCTTGGCAATTATGACGTTGAAAGCCGAAAACAATAGCCTATTAGAGGAAAGGGGAAGGTAGTGGTACGCGGAGGGATACATGTCAGCAGGGCATGATTATTTGAAACAAAGATTAGATACATTTTTTTTCATTAGTCATTCATTTTTTTTTTCCTTGGCCATGCAAAGAAAATGAAAAGTCATAAAGTCACCATAGCGATCAGCTTTAAAACATTTGACTGTCACTTAAAAGTATACTGTATTTCCAATAAGATAAGTTTTACCTTGAAGTATATAGAGAAATAAGTGTTTGTACAAGAGTAGAGAAAGTAGTGTTAGTGAAACACATTAGATCTTTTAATCTAAAACTTTTTTTTCTTTTGAAAATGTTGATCAAATCTTCACGAGAAGAAAGTCGACAATGTCACCTACTGGAATACTGGTTTATCAAGTTAGCTCGTACGCAGTAAGGAGACAGCTTGCACGTTTGTCATTTGAAATATTCACCAGTTTTATGTTCCAATCAATATACTTACTCAGCGAGAGACCAAGTGGCAGGACAATCCGCATTAGGCACATACAGGCGAAGTAGTGAGCCATCTTGCTGTTGTAGATGCCGCAGATCTGAAACAAACAAAAACATGTCACAGCTGGATCGCTAGCTATACAGGGCGATTCAATGAAACCAAAATGTTAAACTATTGGCAATAATGTAATTTTATGCAATATATATTTTTTTGCTATTTCTTGAAATAATGTTAACAGACGACAATGTGTTAGGCTGCGATATATATGGTATAACTCTCACACGTCCGGTTTTCAGGGTCGGAATTTTATGCCATAATGTGAATTATAACCACGGATCTCTCAGTGTTTGGCTTCTTTAACAATTGAGTTACCATGGCAACATGCCAGCACGAGATTAAATTCTCCAACTGACTTATTTTTCCGATAAACCACTAGAACATCTTGATACACATTTGAAATAACACCCTTAATGGCGACTTAATATGCTGTAAGTATTTTTAAGCCCAAGACTTTACAGCTTAGACCATTATTATGTAATTGTTTAACTTTATGCTCGGATGAATTTTTGAAAATGTCCGGGATTTTGTTTCTATCTTTCTTCAAAATCCTTATATGCATATAATTTAATTTTCTCCGCAAATATGAGTTCTGATATCCAGGAATTCAAGAGGCTTGTGTAATACAATGGGGATTTGAAAATTTTACAGCACAACAGAAATGAACAAAATAATTTTGGAAGTCAAAAGTTAGTTTTTTCTGAACATTTGAAGACACCTAGCTGAGGAATTTATTGGAAGCATACTTCCTTTTCGGTGATATTTACACACATTTCCTGCAAAACTTTTTATTCTTATCTAACAGTCATCTTGCTGAAGAAAACGTCGTGTACATTGAAGTATACATGGGTACATCGGTGTGACAAAAGACTGACCGCACTTGCTTGCCGTGCTAGGGGTCCTGGGTTCGATTCCCGGCGGTAGGGGTGGGGATTTTTCTCCGACCAAGATTATTCATCGTCTTCCCCAGAGTCTGGAAGTATGAAAAAGAGTGCGAATGTGTGCGTGATTTAATGATTAAAACCAAACGAATACCAGTTAACATCTTCGATACGTTCCACAAGAGATCGGCCGCCGCTATGACCATTGGATTTAAATGGAACAAATTAAAAAAAAAGCCGATATTACTCATTTTCACGAATTCCTAATAAATTCTTATATTATCTTCCTCAGTATGTGCAAAATATTTTCTGTAAAATTTAAATGTTTTCATTTTATTAATTTCATAACATTATACATATAAGTACATCAGCTATGTGCAACGAAGTGTGTATCCTTGCAGAAAATTATTTCTAGATAGTTGATAGTAAAATAGGCCTTTTAGTAGTTCGTGACTATGTTAAAAGTAGAAAATTCTTCCTCCCAATGCTCAAAAGCTTTTAATGCGGGGTAATGCCAACTATGTTTTCTTGTGACAATCGCCTCATTAAAGAAGGCCGTGAATTGTGTTAAATGGTGGGTCAACATTTCAGTTTACTCAAAAGATGAGCATGTTTGAAAAAAGTTGTAATGTATTACATAATTAAACTTTTGTTACTTTATTTTCATCGTTTAATTATTTCCACTGCCTTTCTTATATACAATGTTATGGTTTAATAAAAGTCATGTTGTAAAAACCGATGCTACGTAAGACAAATGAACATCACAACCCAATGAATACCATGACTATGAGAAAGGTAAAAATATACCATACATTTATATATAATCTATAATATATCTATTCAGGACTATGTAAAACTTGTGTGCGATACAAGGGTTAAAGAATTTTATTTTTTCCATAGGTCTCGACCTGCGGCCTCGTTTCGGAATCATACTTACTCACAAAATAATTTTTTTTAACCCTTGTATCACAAATAACTATTCTATCAATGCAACAAATAACAGAATAACAAAAGTAATACACATCTCTAGGATTCAGAGTGCGCTCTTGTTTTTAATCCAAAATATAGCCCAAGTGTGTAGTCTAAGTTTTTTGCAACATTTATTTCTCTATGAGAACATTTATTTCTTTAAGCTAAGTTTGTAATATTACACGTTTCACGGATTAATACGCAGCGTTTCAGGTCAATACCTCTGTCGCCTTGGAAACAGACAAACAAATGTAAATAACTAATTTTTAAATCTTCCGTCTTCATGTCTGCTTCCTGGGGTATTTTAGGGCATCCTTGACGCTTTCCAATGACCCCGTCAATCGATCCTTGGGCGCAATGAACAATAAAGGCGCTTGACTGAGGTCAATATAGGCCTCTTAAGATATATGCGAAGAAACATAGCACATTATATGTACATAGCTGTTACAAGGTTTTGTTATTTATTTCAAACCATTTTAATTTCAAACGCAAACTTAATTTTCAAGCAAGAGAAAGACAAGGTAAGATTCCTATCAGTGTTACCAGCTCTTCATCCACTATTTAATGAACTTAGAATACATCTTCTGTTTTATCCAGGTCTACGTTCATATTTCTTCATATCTTATGTATCAGTTCAGGAAAGTCCGCCTCGGTAGTGTACGTGGTAAATGAAATGAAATGTGTAGTGTTTAACGCCCGCTTTTACTACATACGGCACCGCAGGCGGTGACACTGATGATGCATGAGATGAAGATGGAGCACCGGTGGAATGAGATGGCGGGGGAAACCGGAGGTCCCGGAGAAAACCCGCCCCAACGCCGTGTTGTCCACCACAAATCTCACTTTGCGGTCGCCTGGGATCGAACCTGGGCCGCCTTGGTGAGAGCCAAGCGGTCTAACCAGTGAGCCACGGCGTGGCCTGTACGTGGTAGCTTGTCTGCCTCACGTTCAAGAAATGCCGAGCTCGATTCTCGATCAGAGAGGTTTTTCTTCGGGATTTACCCTTTCCTGAAAGACGAATGTCTGGTAACTAATCTCAAATCGAGCGGCATGGCTCAGGTGGCCCGCATTCGACTCCCCTGGCCGAACTACATGACCCATGGGTTTTCTCGGGGGCTTTTCCCGGGTCACCAGGGGAATGCTGAGTAGGTTAATTACACATCCTTAATTTTCTGTCCTTCCATTTCATCTCCATTATCATTTCACACCATCTCTCATCTGGTTGTTTCTTTCAGGGTAGAAGGGTCGGCGGGTGTCTCGGTGTTGCATGACAGGATGATATGCTCCCGGTAAATACTTCCTCCTCCGGTAGTACGGTCTATGGTCTCCGAACCAGGTCTGGTGGAGCCGTTTCCGTACCACAGCAGGGTGTGCTGCGGCTTATACTAGTCTGCCGGGGAGTTTCCAACTGCTGAAGTGCAGGGACCCTGCCTCTACACTCTCGTGGCTTCTTGGGACGGCCGCCCTCTGTCTCTTCTCGCCTCTACCTTCCTCCCGGGGATACCCACACAGGTACAATTGACCAAATTTGGACCTCCGAGCCGAATCCCCTCCATAGCGTAGCCCAGTCCAGTCCAACTAAGTTCTATGGACCCTGTACTCATTTGAGCATCGTCTGACCCATTTCATTCCCCGTCCGATATGACAGCATTGGGGGACGCAACTTATTAAAAAAGAAGTTTAGGAAAACAGAAGACCACCTTTTGAAATGCACTGATGCAAAGTTACTAGATTGTTGTTGGAATTTTGTAACAACCTCTTATTCTATTGCCCCTACCTAAAAAGTGACTTAAGGTACTTATTTTCAATGAAATTTCACATTTAAATACATAAGCTCTTATTTCGTTTTTCCATTGCAGTTGTTGCTGAAAAAGAAAGAAATGAAATCAGAACTAGTGCTATAGCAGTTGTTTGACAGATATACCAAACCTCTGCGGCTATGTTCAGTCATTTGTTTTATTAAACTAGCTTCACCGTTTTTTCGTACCCGCGCTTGCATTTAGACGAATCACGAAACAAACCACAAGCGATATTTACAGCATGAAGTGAAACGCGGCTAGAATGATTTCGCTCATTAAGCCGCTTGCCGCAAACTCAGTGATGAATGGCGACTATGTCATTCATTGGAGAGGAGAAAGATTCCTCTGTATTCCAGCAAATACGCGTGGGAGAACCTCCACAAAATTAGCAGTTAATTAAAGCCACTCTTTTAATAACTGGCTGCGGTCAGACGTTTCTTAACCCAAGTATTAGAAACATTCGTACTTGGTATTTGAAACAGTCATATGTATGATTTAATAGGACACAAGACAAGGGAGATCTGCAATCGAAGGCATTCTAGTAATTATTCGTGCGTAGAAGGCATCAAATTAAGCATTATTTTAAAGTAATAGAAAGGATTATATAATTTGTACTGTCATTAAGCATAGACAACTTACGAAAAATATTTAAGCAAAATACATCTTTATATAATTATGTAATTTAATTATTTTATCGATTGCATCACTCAACAACCAAGCCCGGGTTCAATCCCAGGCGCCAGCAAAGTGACATTTGTAGTGGACAATACGCGCTGGGGCGGGTTTTTCTCCGGGATCTCTCAGTGATATCTCACTGCGATGACTTCACCCTCTCAAGTATCACTGAATCGTTTATTTCATGTGTTGCTTTTCAGGGAAGTCGTAGTGTCTCCAGCAAATTATACACTATAGTTCCAGTTTCAACACTTCATTTGAAAGGTTACATTTCTGCAAGCAACCAATTGTTTGGCATCTGTCCATATTAAGTAAGGCTTAAGGCTGCATGGTTATATTTTGACAATATTTGATCAGCAGAAAGTTCTTAATGGCTAGAATTAAATAATACAATTTTGTTTTGCAGCTATTTTCATCGAACGGGATATTGTGATATTGTAACCAAGAAAGCATATGTGTTCTTAAATAACTTGACGTTATAGGCTTTATCTACTTGTGTATTATGGTAAGAGGCATCATATATTGCTAGTACCGAGTTAAGGAGTAAATTTGGAATTAACATTGTGTGTAACCATTTAACATAATTTTCGATATTCATTTCTTTATGAACACTTAATATGCCTGTGAGTCACAGTACTTTATAGTCAACTGTGGGGTGGTGACGGCATATTGCATCAAGTAACAGGAGTGATAAGTTCTGGAGTTGGAAGGAGACAGAACAGAAAGAAGATTAGACCTAGGCTCGCTGACTGTTCTATGAGTGGAGGTCAGTATTCTAGAACCATATAGTGAAATACCTCCACTATGGCTATGTTTTGGTCCGTTACGCGACAATTTTCCGGTAAAAGTACCTAACAGGACGGGTTGGTGGGTTTCAAGCTTTCAGATAAACAATATTTACTTCTGGCAACAACAACAACCAGTATTTATGTTTCTCCAAATTTACGCAGGTATAATAGTTTTGCCCTTATGCACATGTTATCTAAACGCACATAAAATGTTAAGTCCTTTAAACAGCTGGCAAGAATACTATATTCCGCGAGTGTACCACGTGCGTATTTTTGCAGCCGGCCGGTCTCCTCTGCAGTTTAATTGTATCGATCGTTCACAGCCGCCCTTTGGGGAGCGAAGTAACCTAGCACCTTGTGTCTCTTGTTATTTGCATATCTACTTCTTACATTAGACACAAATGTTTAATTAAAGTCTCAAGTGCAAAAGCGATTGTATCAAACATTCCACTAATGTGACGATATCGCCGCATTCAATCAATCGCAACTTAAAGAACCAGAAGAAACGGCCATCACGCTTCTGATTACTTTCTTATATGAATTATTGTTCAAGAATATTTGTATCTTATTTTTCGGTTAATCAAATATTCTATAGACATTTGATATTTCAGATTAATCAAATAGATTTAGACAAAGCGAGGCAGTTGGAGATTATGTCCAGGATGTGTCAGTAAGTTAATAACCTGCCCTTTGGTAATGACTCCAAGCTAATTCTATGTTGCCATCTTACTTCTACTTTTTTTATATTTGCTGCTTTATAAATCAAAGTCTTACCCCGAGCCAAAATGTACTCAGACTATTACTAAATTTACAACCGCTTAACATTTAACACAAATTCAAATATTCATATTTAATTTTATTATGTTATTTATGTAACAGTTCCATAATTTGTGTAAGATATTATTAATGAAAGAATCAGGTGATATCCACGTAACATTTCGTTTAGAAACTCAAAAGTAAACACTGTTCCAAATGGACAAGCAACAACCTAGGCTTTTATGTTGAAGTAACTGCTTTAGCGGACGGTAGGTAATTAGGGTATACCGTTCTACGTGGGGAAGATAAAATAATACATCAACTTGACATGCAAGCGACTTTATATTTCCTGCCACTTAAATGTGTTTCCCCTTTCTTTCATATGTCTTTCTGTTCTGGCCTCTTTGTTAGACGTTTACGGGAGATTTCATTTCTACGTTTACCAGTTTCAGCCAATAATTCGAAGAAACAAAGAGACGGAGTGCGTGTCCCATTATAATTATGTTGAATATTTAATGCAGCTATTAAGCAAACAAGAATGCTTTTGATAAGTTACCTGGACTGGCTAAACCAGTCTTATGAGAGTTTCTATTCCTGATACAAAGGATTGATCTTCAGTGACACGGTGCTGCATTCGTTTGTTATACTGTTTACTAGAAGAGCGAAATATTAATAACCTGGCGTACAGTAAGTAAATAGAAATAGAGCTGTGTATCTGATATCTCCGTAGGGGAGGGGATCCGTGCTGTGGTGCGAACGCTGCGGACCCCTAGCACTCGTGGTACCTCTGACGTTACTAGAGGAACCTCGGGCCGAACATTCGAGCCCCTCCCTGATTGGGAGTTGTTCGGATTGGGTTGGACTCGAGGAGGCAGTGGTTCCCGATACCCATGGGAGATCGGGTACGTCTCCGGTCGGGGTTGAGGGAAGCCATATATTCCCGCCTACTAGCCTGCATAGCTAGTAGAAGGTGTGTTATATCACCAGGCGGCCCTACCGAAGTTAATCGGTAGCCTTCCCCTTTTGCGGTTGGCGCGCGTAAGTGGCGTATCCACTTCCATCCCGTCTTGTGTCCACCAGACCAGATGGGGGGAGGGCCTTGTTAGTCTCTAGGTCTTGCCCTATGGAAAGCCCCACGTAGGCGTCGGGCGCCCTTTTGGGACAGCTCGGTAACTCCCTGGTCGTCAGAGGGGGGGGGGGGTCAGTCTTCACTCTGTGTGGATTGCCCTGATAAATACCCTCGAGTTTATATATGTGTATCTTATATGAAAGGTTAGCCAATTAATATTATACACAAATGTAAATTACCATTACAGCCACTTGACACAGAGAGATTAAGATTCCCTCTGCTTTCTCGTTACAATATACAATCACGTTATATGTGATTTCTCGCGTCTGCCGATGTATGACATGTTACTGTGATTGCAGCTGAAAAGAGTGTACATACACTACCTAGCGTGTGTATGCGCGATACGCTTGCATAAACAACTCCATTGTTACACATTACTTCCGATACGCTTCCACGCTTTGCCATGTAATACATAATTTAATGTTGTGGCTCATTTCGTCTTCCGTTGCATCTTCAAACTTTCATGGTCCACTTGTAAGCTTAAAGTTACTAGACATTCATCTTTCAGGATAAGGGAAACCCTCTAAAGTTAAGTCATATCGGGCGATGAATGAAATAATGTTCAAATGAGTACAGGTTACATACAGCTTAGAGTTACCAGACATTCATCTTTCAGGATAAGGGAAAACCTCCAACGTTAAGTCATATCGGGCGATGAATGAAATAATGTTCAAATGAGTACAGGTTACATACAGCTTAGAGTTACCAGACATTCATCTTTCAGGATAAGGGAAAACCTCCAACGTTAAGTCATATCGGGCGACGAATGAAATGATGTTCAAATGAGTACAGGTTACATACAGCTTAGAGTTACCAGACATTCATCTTTCAGGATAAGGGAAAACGCAGCTTAGAGTTACCAGACATTCATCTTTCAGGATAAGGGAAAACGCAGCTTAGAGTTACCAGACATTCATCTTTCAGGATAAGGGAAAACGCAGCTTAGAGTTACCAGACATTCATCTTTCAGGATAAGGGAAAACGCAGCTTAGAGTTACCAGACATTCATCTTTCAGGATAAGGGAAAACCTCCAACGTTAAGTCATATCGGACGATGAATGAAATGATGTTCAAATGAGTACAGGGTACATAGTGCATAGAGTTACCAGACATGCATCTTTCAGGATAAGGGAAAACCTCCAACGTTAAGTCATATCGGGCGATGAATGAAATAATGTTCAAATGAGTACAGGTTACATACAGCTTAGAGTTACCAGACATTCATCTTTCAGGATAAGGGAAAACCTCCAACGTTAAGTCATATCGGGCGACGAATGAAATGATGTTCAAATGAGTACAGGTTACATACAGCTTAGAGTTACCAGACATTCATCTTTCAGGATAAGGGAAAACGCAGCTTAGAGTTACCAGACATTCATCTTTCAGGATAAGGGAAAACGCAGCTTAGAGTTACCAGACATTCATCTTTCAGGATAAGGGAAAACGCAGCTTAGAGTTACCAGACATTCATCTTTCAGGATAAGGGAAAACGCAGCTTAGAGTTACCAGACATTCATCTTTCAGGATAAGGGAAAACCTCCAACGTTAAGTCATATCGGACGATGAATGAAATGATGTTCAAATGAGTACAGGGTACATAGTGCATAGAGTTACCAGACATGCATCTTTCAGGATAAGGGAAAAACTCCAACAATGTCATATCGGACGATGAATGAAATGATGTCCAAATGAGTACAGGGTCCATAGAGCTTATAGCTATCTGACATCTATCAGGATAAGGTAAAACCCAGGAAAATCCGTATCACCCTAAACGAGATTCTAAGTTCTTGAACGTGAGGCAAATAAGTAATGTCTTTACATGTTTATCTCGTTTAAAATGTTCCTTCTCTTTTAAAAAAGCGCTACAGTAATTTTACAATAAAAATAATAGGGTATCTAATCCTAGTTTATATTTTTGTACCTCGTAAATACAAGTTTTCATATACTGGCTCGAATGACGTTATCACTGCCTTACAAAGTAAACATGAGTATGTTTCTGCAGTGGCAGTGTGACATTTGGCGCATCACTATGTATTGAACTGGTTCGATAAGCTAAACCAATAAACGTATCAAGCAATACATGACAGATGGCAAACGACCTTCAACTGTAGTATTACATGTAAGAAATTGCTCTGCCACATGTTAACACGTGAGATGATGCCAACAAAATAGGTTCTATCATATTTAACCCTGTCTGTTACAAACACGCATCTTTCCCTCCCTAGTCCTCTATGGGGGTCGGCTGATAATTCCCGAGCCTCACAATACAAAAATCAGTTTTTCAACATAATCTCCAGAAAGTTTGTTACATTTGTCATATCGGTGTTCTAATTTAATTAAACAAACTCTGTAGTGCGATTTATCAGGGTCCTCAAAATAGCTGTTTACCGCATCAATGATTTCCACGTTACTGTTAAATCTTCGTCCTCCAAGAAATCTGTTGAGGTTCGGGAACAGGTGGTAGTCACTGGGTGCTACATCTCGCGAATAGGGTGGATGTTCAAACAACTCGAACTTTAATTCACGCATTTATCCCATTGCAATGACTGAATGATAGTCTGGGGCATTGTCGTGAAGAAACAAGATATTTTCTTTGCCAAATGAGGGGTCACCTCATCAGTCAAACGTTGCAGTAAGCTTGCGTAGTAGTCACCAGAGATATACTTTTACCCTTTTCTAAGTAATTGATAAAAAGAATCCCCTGTGCACCTAAAAAACATTCGCCATAACCTTGTTAGCTGACAAAATTGACTTTGCCTCTTTTGGAGTTGGTTCACTTAGCGCAATCCACTATTTTGACTGATTTACTTCCTGGAGTGCAGTGATATATCAAAGTTTCATCCATGGTAATAAGCCGTCTCAAAAATTCATGGGACTTTTACGGTGGAACTCCAAATTCTTAACAGAGACCGTCTTTCTTTGCAACTTTTGATCAGGTGTCAACAAACGCGGCACAGACCTTGTGAAAGCCTAAAACATTAGTTAAAATATTACCTGCACGTTCTTTTGATTATGTTTATAGCCTCTGCTATCTCAAAGAACTTTAATCTGCGGTCTTCCATTATAAACGATGATTTTTTTTTTTTCAGTGATCTCTGGAGTTGACTTTTGAAAGTTGTGACTTTCACAGGCTGATCACCAGTGCTCGTACGTCCCATTTTAAACTTTACAACTCTCCGTTTAATCATTGTGTATGAAGGGGCAGAGTCTTTCAAAGTACTGTCCGTTTCCTCCTTGATTTCTTTAGGCGATAAGCCTTTCAGATGGAGGTATTTAATACTGCTCGTTTTTTTCAAATCCTCCATTTTTGTGAAACCTCTACACTTGTCTCGTTTAAAATGCTGACATTCAAAACCTAAACAAGCTATTGATCTGTAACTACGGACACAAGCTAGTCTAGAGTTAAACTATATGATGCTATCCGTCTAAATGTCCCAGTGGCACCATCTCTGTGTGAGGCCCAAGACTTATCAGCCGATCCTCGCACCAACTATGTTTACAAAAGCTTACCTGCATCATGTTAAACACGCGAATAATAATAGCGAATAGCTCTTTAAAACAAGTAAGAATTAGAAAATCCAGCTACAAATATTTAGGAAAGGTTATTGCTACAATATATGTATTAGAAATCAGTTTTATAGAGTATTTATGTTTGAGTTCGTATTATATAAAATGACTCAAATTAATTCATAAAGAAGCCCTCAATTTTTTTCTCAGGAACGCAACATGCAAACGTTTTTAAAATGTGACACGTTAGTAAAACGTGTTAATTTTTCTAAGAATCCAAATTAATAAAAATGTCAATGTAAAGGGTTATTTAAGGGGCAGAAATTTCTTGAAAATCGTATCGCATCTTTGGAATATACTAAACTTACATGCAAAAGTTTGTATTTATTTGAATCAGTGGCGGCTCGTGAGCGTTTTTCTTGGTGGGGCCAGATGTGAAGAGTGTGAGTGAGTGTGTGTTGTTTAAGGGCCCGTCGACAACTAGGTCATTTGGGCCGCCAGATGTGAAGATGCTTATAATGAATGTAACTTTTAAAACAGGTCACCTGCCAAAACGACTGCAATAGCAGAAATGTGGCGAGACATTACATATTTTAAACATCAAGTAGGTAATTAATAATAAAAGATAAAACAGAACTCAAGTGGCAGTGTTACTAGTACAAGAGCAGAGTGCATCTATTTTTCAATCACTTGGCTGTTGAAGTTAGGGATTTCGCCATGTTCTTTTTGTGAATGGAACAGTCAAGGAATTAAGCCAATCCTGCCCCATGGTGTTCCTAAGGAAATACTTAATTCTTTATAATGTACTGAAACTTCTGTGCTTCGGCTGTTGAAACTCCAGTTGATAGTGCAATTTGCAGCGTTTTGTGTACTTCAAAGGAGTATTATTAAAAAACTGAGAGTTCACTGAATGAAGGAATATCTTTGAATGTATTATGATAAATGAGTGTGCTTCAACACTCTCCATGTGGCCTTCCTGGTAACCTCGCCCCACCACGTGATGTCCGTACACCATTTCTCAGGTGGAGGCACCCAGAGGACGGTGCCCATTACCTCCAATGATACGGTGATAGTGAAGATGACGGTGAGACGAGAGGACCTACAGCTTATACCGTGGACTCCGAATCACGTTGGGCATAGGGGACACTTCACATGTGTTAAACATGTTATGCCAGAGGTTCTACTCCCCTTAGCCCTGGACCCGGGCCTCCTTCGTCCAGGGAGTTACCGAGCTGTCCTAAAAGGGCGCTCGGCGTCCTCCGTGGGGCTTTCCATAGGGCAAGACCTAGAGACTAACAAGCCCCCCATCTGGTCCTGTGGACTCAAGACGGGATGGAAGTGGATACGCCACTTACGCGCGCCAACTCTAAAATGGGAAGGCTACCGATATGTCCTCGGTAGGGCAGCCTGGTGATCTATGCTGGCTAGTATGCGGGAATATTAATGGCTTCCCTCAACCCCGTCCGGAGACGTACCCGATCTCCCACGGGTATCGAGAACCACTGCCCCCTTTGAATCCAACCCAATCCGAACAACTCCCCAACAGGGAGGGGCTCGAATGTTCGGCCCGAGGTTCCTCCAGTAACGTCAGAGGTACCACGAGTGCTAGAGGTCCGCAGCGCCCGCACCACGGCAGCTGAATGGGACGGATCCCCTCCCCTACGGGGACATGTGTTAAATAGAAGTGAAAGCGTGAATAGGGCCGACTTAAAATCGTCAACCCCAGAGCCGGGAATCGAACTCGGGACCCCTAGCATGGGAGCTGTGAACGAAATCACTGCGATACCCCGGCGTCCTTATGATAAATCATTGATAGTTTAAAAATAAACTTTTTATAGGAGATCATGGGATTGTAATTTTATGCTAATGTTCTCAGTCAGCAGGGACTATTGGCTAAATAATTCAAAAAACATTGAATGTACGAGACCGTTGAACTCATCCTTTCATTTGGTTGACCACTGTGACACACACACTTTTTTGCCATCTAATTCAGGTTAGCTTCCGAACCCTAATTCGATCGCCTTCTTGAGGAAGGACCAAAATTATCATCAACTGGTATCTTCTAATTTCTCAAGAATTTCAGACGCAGCTGATTTAAAATACTGTAAAACACGATTTCCTACTCAACTGTTACAAGAGGTCCTCTGTAATTTTTCCTTCTTGTTGAAAATTATTCGGCTGATGTGTGCACCTAACCGTTTTATTTCAGGTTTTTCTTCTATCTTTAATGAATGAAAGGGACTTTTCAATAAACATTCTGTATTCATTTTAAAGTTATACTACTTTGTCCACCAAACAATTACGATTCCAACAACAATCACATGAATACTAAAGTTAATGCAACGAACCTCAAGTTGTTGGCCCCAAGCGTTGCTACATGCGATGTATGAAGAGGGGAATAGTGGAGCGAGGGCAAAGTGTACAGAGAGGTGAGGCGTGACCACGGGCCTGTATAATCTGGCCCGTGTGACTGGCAAAGTTTTATACAACACTGCGGTTTGTAGGCTTCGGTAACCATTAAGAATTGTAATATAATAAATTACTTGTAATGATTATTACAATTGAATAAAATATAAAATCATTTCTTTTTGAAATTAAAAAAACGTCTGTAAGCTGTGTGACATCGGTGGGGCCTAGCCCCTCTGGCCCTTAACGACAGTCCGCCTTTCATTCTAATGTTCAATTTTTAATTATCACATATACAAACTTTCATATTTTTGACGTCACCTCGAAGCTTTTATCGCTAAAAAAAAATTCAGCAATGCGTTGTAAAATATACGTGTCTTGACGTAAAGAAGTTCCTTGAAAAAACTGGTAAACCCTGGTTTAGATAACAGTAGGATGCGTGTGGTTACTTTGAAATATATGAAGCGATAACCTGAAGTTAGGTTAAGTTCGTATATAGTGTTTGAATTCCATGATATCCACTATAAACACGGCGAGTTCACTGCATCACACCAGCCATTTCAGGCTAATGTTCTCTGGTGTTACATATTTCCTTCAATTTACGTTTACTTCTACAGCTCTTTAGGAAAAAATTACTTAGCTAACCATATTTGTGTAGCATTCAAACAGTTTGAATTAACTGACGTAAAAATTGTGATTCTTGAGAGAATTTGATGCCTTTCAATATCGCAAATATTCACTACAAACGGACGTTTTTGTCACACTGACCTTAATAACAAAGCAGTCATCGTGTGTGATCCAATCAAAACTTCTTTATATCGAACTAACGTGGCGTAAAACCAACATAACTTGGTACTTGTGACGTGACATTAGCCTAATTTAAAAATATACTATACGCTTAATAGCTTTGGATGTCCACATTACGTACTATGATAGTTTTGATGTAGTTATTTAACTAAGCAACGAAAATGTCATGAAATGATCACTATCATTGTTAGGTATCAATAATATCGAACTGAAAATGTGTACCAGTATTTTAATAAATCAAAATAAGTGGTGAAGCATGTAATGAAGCGCGGGAACAGCCGCTTCCCCAAACATTTCAGGAGAAAAGCAATATTTTATTTGCTCTGGATATATTTTCAAAAAAAAAAAAAAAAAAAAAAATCGCGAACATCCGCAGTGCTGGGGACTATCTGACAGCAGCTTACATTTTACTGGCCAGTTCCGCGAGCTCATTCAGTAATGAATATTTATGCATTCGTAACCTTGAATACCATGCTTCGTAGGTTTCCGGAAAAAATCGCGACTCTTCGATAGTTAGGAAGCACTGACAGATTTTGTCACGTGAAGTCTCTGTAGCGTGAAAATCAGTTTTTTTGTTTTATGTGGCGCTTTTAAATAAAACTCTAAGTATATTTCAATAGCATTGACAATAGTGTTTTACGTAGACTTGGTATTTAGTGGTGACAAATAGGATATTCTTGTGAAGTTTTAGGTTATTAGCAAAAATGTGTGAATTGCATATTTTCTGCACTTCAGGCTAACAGTTCACATGGTGTGGGCCAGCTGTAGGAGAACTGGAATGTGTGAGTGGAAAGCGGAAGTAGGAATATGCAGTGTGAGCAGTCTTGCAATGCAACAAGGACCTACGTGTGACTGTTCAATAGAGAGAGAGAGAGAGAGAGAGAGAGAGAGAGAGAGAGAGAGAGAGAGAGAGAGAGAGAGAGAGAGAGAGAGAGAGAGAGAGAGAGAGAGAGAGTACTGAAGAGTAGCTTTAGTTAAGTCATTACTCTTAATTTAATGAACATTATTATTTGTAGCTTCCCTCGCTTTGAAAGTCATACCTCACCATTGGTTAAAATTTACATAGGTAATTCTTGAGAAAAAAAAATAAACCGCGTTTACAAATATTTAAATTGGTGAAAGCTGCCTTGAACATATCAACAGGTGCTCGTACAATAGCCTTGCCACCTGTTGCTGGATATTCTATGAGTAACTCTGGTAACAGGATGTTGCAATGCATGTATGTACATTGTGGAAGCTTACGGAAGTAATAAAAGGGGAATTTAAAAACGCGGCTGAATTAAGTCTATCAGCTTCAGCATTTATTTGAATATTTCTTTCAGAGTGATTATCAAAAACTTTATGTGCTAGGTCCTCCACATTATTATTTTGCGTTCTTATAGTTAATTGATCCATTTAAATGTACATTTAAAGGAAACAAAAACAAAACCAAGTACAATATAAATAAATATTTTGTTTGTCAGAGGACGCTGTCAATTGATAGCGTCGTATCAGCACCGACGGCGTAAAGGAATGTTATCCCAAAGGAGTTTTCTAAAAAAAAATTGTAAAGGAAGAAAGAAAAAGAGATACATAAATTATTTGACGAATTGTATGTTTTAACGAGATGTTTTATATTTTTTACAATACGATTTTGTCTATTTCGTGCGGTTCGCCATTTGTGCAAGTCATTCAAAATGAGGACTTCTGAGGTTATTCTCAGAAAATTTAAGATACATATTTATCATACAAATATCTTCAATATGATATTTTAATCAAAACCTTTAAAGAGTCGTTTTTATGAAAGTAAAACATTTGAATTTTGCTTACGTTGCACTTTTTCTGCTGATAAGTTCACGGAGAAAGAAGAAATCGCATCGATGCTTTGTACAGTTCAACCTGGGCTAACTGAAGATGGAACACAGAATATTTCGAAAACTGCTAATTCTGCAGTAAAGGTTCTATATGTCACTGAGCTCTATATTTCTCGTACAGTACGAAGTGAGTTCAAGTTATAACACCTCCTACTTTTCTTTCAGAACTGGGACCAGATAGGAACTTCTGTTTTTTTTTTTTAAATACACGTAGACTCTTTGAGAATGCGTAACAGAGATGGCGGCACTGTACAGTACATAGAACTCTAGTGGCAGCGACGAGACTTAGGACTGTTTTTGATACTTAAAATGACGTTTTCATTGCAAGAACAGCGTGTAATCATTCCTTATCTCCATTTTCGTGATGTGACACCTATTGAAATTCATCGCCAGTTGAGTGAGGCATGTGGTGATGGTACCATGGATGTGTCTGATGTGCGTTCTTGGGTGCGACAGTTCAGTGAAGGCAGAACATCGTCTTACAGCAAACCAAGACATCACGGCCTCGCACCAGTCAGTGTGACGACATGATCCAGCGAGTGGAGAACGTTGTTTGGGAGGATCGCCGATTGAGCATTTCCAGATCTTTGTGCAGGATTGTGTGCACAGATCCCACGGAAATGCCAATTGTGGAGGCGATGTCTGAAATTACGTTATACATACAAAAAGTATCGCGGATTTTCTGTTTTTTTTTTTTTTTTTTCCCCAGAAAGTACTTATTTATTCATGATATCTATTTCGTCTCCTTCCAAGTAATACCCATCAGATATTATACACTTGTGCCAACGTTTCTTTCCATACCATGAAGCACTTCAAAAAATAGTTTTTTTTTTTCCCTTGTTCAGCCCCTCCTTCGATGCCGTCTTTATCTCCTCAATCATCCTTTCATGGGCCTCTTCAGTTTTGGCAACAAAAAATGTCACAGGGTGCCAGATATGGGGAGTATTGTGGCTGCGGCATCATAAATGTGTTGTTTTGGGCCAAAAATTCGCACACGAGCAACGATGTAAGAGCAGGGGCATTCTCATGGTTCAAAAGCCAATCTTTGTTCTTCGACAAATCCGGACGTTTCTGGCGGATTGTTTCTCGCAAAATGCGCATAACTTGCAGTAATATTGCTCATTGACCGTTCTACCCTGTGGCAAGAACTCATGATGCACAACGCCCCTCAAATCGAAGAAAACTAAGCAAAACCTTCACATTCGACTGAACTTGGCGCTCTTTTTTATGTCTTGGCTCGTGTGACAGCATCCATTGGGACAACTAGGCTTAGTTTCCACGTCATAACCATAAACCCATGATTCGTCACCAGTTATGACCCTCTAGAGCAAATTTGGGTCGTCGCGGACAGAGTTCAAGAGCTCCTTAACAACGTTAATGCGATGGTGTTTTTGGTCGAAATTGGGCAACTTTGATACGAATTTTGCGGCGACCCGTCTCATGCCCAAATCATTAGTCAAAATCGATTGGCACGAGCTAATAAATATGTTTAGGTCTTGAGCAACTTCTCTAACGGTGATTCGACGAATGGCCAATACTATTTTCTTCACTTCTTCAATGTCTGTTGTTGACGAGCTCGGGTATCCGGAACGCTCTTCGTCGTTCACATCTTCTCGACCCTCTGAGAACAATTTGTACCACCGATAAACGTTGTTTTGGTGCAGGTATACTCCTTCACAGGAGAGAAAGTCTGCGACGGATGAGACGCAGGGGGGTTGGCGAAGGTTCCCACACCCTCCCTGGACAGGTTAATGACACCCCATGTCAGTAGTTACAAACCATTGAAAAACATTCTAACGGCTTCTACTTTTGTGAATGAATCTTCTGTGTTTTAGTATATAGAGCGAATAGGGCGCATGTTTTTTTAACGGTCTGCTCCTTGTGTAGCAGAGGTTCTCTGCCACACACACTCGCTGTCCTTGCCCCACTGTGTAACACAAGACATTCCTTACAGAGACGTTCTTTGCGTCGCTGGACTATAGCTTCACCATATGTCACAACCAACATTCGGAATGCATCCGCACACTTAATTTTGTTTTACACACAACATTTTATACAGATTCTTTGTTCCATTTATTTGGAATAGGCAAAACTCGAAGACAAGCTAAACACGTCCAAGCAAAATAGTTGTCAAAATTAACTGAACATTCAAAATGGGCGAGTTTGCCAACACAAGTGAGGGACATGAGTACCAACAGAACGCCACAAAACAATCAAAAATTGAATACACCTAGTCCGCAAAAATTCGAAATTCGCGATACTTTATTAACAGACCTCGCGTCTGCCGATGTATGACATGTTGCTGAGGGTACATACACTGGACTCGCATTGTATGTGCGATAAGTTCACGTAAACATATGTTGGCATATTTTCCGGTACGCCTCTTCGCTTTTCCATGTACCAAAGTAGTAACTTTAGGCATGGCCTACTTAGCGTTACCCCTCCCAGTGACAAAGGAGGGGTGACAAGTTTCATAAACACATTGCCACTGCCTAGTCAGCAACAGACGCTCCAACCAGTGCAAAGCTTGCTTATTTAGAAACAGTACTTTATATTAACACTCAATATGGCATCAAAACCTGTGTTGTACTGTATAAAAGAGAAGAAAAAAAAGAAGTTCAAACGGTATACAATAGACTCAATACCAGAAATACATTGACATACCTTATCTCCGCATCATTGTGATTTGAATGTATCAGAGCTAATATGGGAACAAATCAAACCAGATGTGACATGCAAAGAACAGATGTAAGGGATATTCAGAGTGCAGAAGTAAAGTTACACCAGAAAATTGGAAGACTGCCTGTGAACATAAGAGGCAGAAGAAAGGTACTGGAAAAAGACGGTTTAATTGATGATGTTGGATAATTTCTTAATAAAGAAGAAAACGATCTGAATCGGGCGATGATAATGGAGTTGAGGATATTAGCAATTTGCCGGGAACCTCCCTAATGGACGGTATATCTACTGCCATCTACCAGTAGTCTTTAAAGTGCTGTGCTGAAGATATTAAAATGAATCAGGCGGTTCATATCAAAGCATAACCTAAAAATTCCATACCTTCCGACGGAATTTTAACACAAAACCCCTACTCGCAGTTAAACCCTTAACGGGTGGGCACGCAGCAAAACCTCCATGCTATACACAGCCTGCCAGCACTACGGACAGAATCAGACGAAATCAATCGGAACGCTACAAGAAGTGATGCAATGTGGGATTAGGCAGTCATGGGCGGGCGGTAGTGCGCTGTCTAATTCCACGAGTTTCAGGATAAAACAAACTTTTAGCTTTTTAAAAACATTGTATAAGGCACCCTTTAGCAAGTTTCCCATATTGACATTTATATCTAACCCGTACATATCTAATTAATATGTTGGATTAAAAGTCAGGATGTTTATGTTCAATGATTTAGAACACAGGAACACTTTTAATGTTATTAGGTAAGTTTCACTCCAGCAGGAGTTCGGTCTAAAGCAATAAAAGTACACTGAGATATTGCTCCAATGACATAAGTCAATTTTGTAGCTGGCTTTAAGTTGCCACTCCCCTCACATTAATTAAACACACACACACACACACACACACACACACACACACACACACACACACACACACACACACACACACACACACACACACACACACACTCATCAAACACGCATAAATTGCTCTACGGGAAATTTGTAGTTATCAAGTTGGTAAACTACACACACCCCGGAACCATATCACACAGGCTGTTGAAGTACTCCAACAGGTATAGGTAAACAATTGGCGCATGATTTACGTATTCAGCCGTTATACGTTTATAACATGTATCAAAATTTGTAATTTTATGTGTGGTAATTAAAACGATTATTTACATGTATTTAATACAGCAAATACAACATTTAACATTTCCATGAAAATGGATTTTCATTTGACAAGGAAAAATATTTACATTCACGCAACTTTCTCTTTAGGTACTCTTCATTTTTATATCTCTTCCACAAATAATTCGACCTACTTCTAGTAAATCGAAATAAACATTGGCAGAAACACTTTCATAACACATTTTGTAGGTACAATGGTTACAGGAAGACCAAAACAATACTCAAGTGCTCAAGTCTAAAACCTGAATGGACTGATGGAATTTACATACTCTCTGCATGACATCACGAAAAACAAAAGAACGGTTCGACTTTAGCACTTCAAAAAACGTGCAAATATATCACACCTGTAATAAACGTTTAATGACCACAAAAATTGTAACAAACTGTGCTTCAACACATTTTTTGTATAGTGGTTTTTTTCTATTAAAGTTTATTGGTTTACAAAATTAATTCAGAATGAACAGGACATCTTTCTTTTGTTCGTTTTGAACTAATGTAATCTCAAGATAGGCGTACACAAAACACCATGGTGTTACACGAGTTATAAATACAAAATTGTGTTCAAATCTCTTCAGCCACGGTTGACAGGACGTAAGCAGAAAAAGTATTTGTATAACTGCAACTTCCTTAAATGAATTGACTAATTCCCTACCAATCTGAACCAAACTAGAAAACTTTCTTCAAGCTCTTATTTACAGCATTTCCAAGAACGTACATGCAACGATTCTCAACTTCTCATGCCCACAGACGAAACTGCACTATCTGTGAAGAGTATGGGTAATACAGGAGGGAGATGCAAATAGGGGCACTCTGGTATAGATTGCGTTAACAGAAAAGTTAGGGGAGATGCGCCCAGTACCGCACGGTGTCAGTATCTTAGAAGCTCATGGTGTGTATTTAGACAAACAACTATTTTGTTACCAACGGAAAGTTTTCCCCTCCTCTTTGACCGTCGAATCAGAAGTTATTGTTCAGAGAAGTCGTGTAGTGAACTGGAGCTGTGCCGTTAATAATTTGCTGATATTGCTGCTGCCTTGTTCGGTGAAGAACTAATTATTTGTACTCATGTTATTTGGTATTAAGTAGAGTACACAAACAAAATACAGTTGCTCAGTACCGTACTATAGCAATTTTCCCAGTACCGTACGCGAAGGTATGTTTTAATCCCCTGAACTTGCACCTTAAAAAAAAAAAAAAAAAAAAAAAAAAAAAAAAAAAAAAATTAATTTTTGTTTATAGACATTCCTGTCAACATGGAGGTCAAAAAGAAAGGAAAATGGTTAGAAGAGAATATGAAACAAGCAGTAAAGAATGTGATAGAAAGATCAATGAGTCTGGGAGTAGCAATATATATATTTCCGAAACATTAACATCGACTCTGCGTAAGTTGATGTTGCAGGAAAATGGCACAAAAACAGAATAACAAACCAATAGCAAAGGGGCGCAAGACTAACATTAATAAAACTATAAATAGAGAACCTAGCTCTAACTCTGTTCCAACAGAAACTGGAACTAGTGAAGAGCCTTAGAAGACTAAAAGAAAATTAAATTTTGGGACCAAAACCAGTGTCGAGTGAAGTGTTCTAGCAGAGTGTATCATTTGCTAAGAAATCACAGACGAGGCTTGGGTTCAGTGTAATTAGTGTATCGTTCAAGGGTTGGACACATATTGAATATACAGGGCAAGAGAACATTGATTGTTATAGATGTGATCACTGTTTAAAAATGTTTAATTAGTTCTAAGACGCTTTTATTTTGTGATAATCTCTAGAGAACGTTTTGTTAAATATCATGTAACCGTGTTCTGTTTTTATCTCAAAAATACAAAAATTATGATAATTATCTTGTGATTTATTATGCAGTTCCTCTTCCTTTATTTATAAATATGTATTTATTTACGTTTGTCCGGTACTGGGAAACACTTTTTGAGATGCGCATTTATCAGTAATATTTACTTTAGTTATTAAAAGCCAACATGACTTGCGTTCATGAATGTTCATTACAAATGCTGTTTCTGTATGTTATTAGCTTCACGCTACTTGTTCTCCATTGCATTTTCTTTAAATTTTACAAAACCTTGGGTGTGCGGTACTGGGCGCATCTCCCCTAGGTATAGTGAAATTCGAACAAAAAAGGCAGTGTACCTGTATTTTAACTTGGAGGGAAAATTCGCAAAGTTGCCCAAGTGAGTTATTGGTTTGGACGATTTCCTTGTTCAACGACATCCAGGACATTTGTATGTTACTTGTTACCATTGGTGCAAGCCTACTACTGGTTGGAAACAGTAGCGCAGCGCTTACTGCCCTCACTGGTCACTAACAGCTGCACTTTATTCTACACAAACCAAACCGGCTTCCACCGTGTAATAGAGATTGGAGTTTATCTGACTACTCGAATATTAAGTACCTATAAGCAAATTAGGGTTAGGACACTATCTATTTTACTTTTATCTTTCTTTTTTCTTCGCCGTGTCCACTAAGTTGTATTTCGGTTAAGCGGGATTTTACATTTTACGGTGTTTTCTAATTTCTAATATGTAATTGCATTTTTTCAAGAAAGAATAGCAAGTGGTAACAGATGTTTCTATGCCTTGCAGAATATGTTTAAATCAAGGAACGTCAGTAGGAATACTAAAATTGAAATATATACAACAGCACTGAGACCAATAATGTATAGCTTAGAAAGCTGGGTGTTGACAATTAGAACAGTGGTTATTACGGTGAGAAAGGAAGATTTTGCGAAATATATTTGGAGTGATAAGGGACTTGGACGTGTGGAGAATGCGGACTAACTTGGAGTTACAGTGTCTATTTGGACAACCAAATAAGTAGTGAAAATTAAACAAGAAAGAATAAGGTGGATTGGCCATGTGCAGAGAATGCCGGAAACCAGTGTAGTCAAGAAGATATGATAGGAAAGCTGCATGGCAGAAGAATAAGAGGAAGACCCAGGAAAAGATGGGTAGATGATGTAGCAGATGACTGGATGTATTAAAGGCTGGAGAAGAAAAGCAGAGAACCGAGTAGAATGGAAGAGGGTGGTTAGGGAGGCCAAGAGCCTACATGGCATGTAGTGCCAACTATCATAATCAATTTCATTTTTAAAAATTCAAATAAAAGGTCAAATTTGCTGCCAGGATATGCATATAAACTTGTTACACGAAGACCTTCATTTTATAGGTTGAATTTGTCCACCTTTAATATCTTAAATTTCAAATTGGAAACTGATATTACTCAACTGATACGTTTTTGCACTAATAAATTCATTTTAAACTACCTACTTATAAGTTTAATATATAGTATTGTAACACTTAAAGTAATGTTGTTTGACTTTCACAACGAATCCACAACATGTAAAACAGATGAATGAAATAAATAAAACCAAAATGTGCACTCGTACAGAACTTCTACATCCAGGCGCGTTTCGAATTGGAAACTATTTTTATCTGCAAATTAGTTTTGTGCATATATCCGAAACAACTTAGCTGCAATTTAGTTTTAAGATATTTTAGAGAACCAAATTCATTCTAATTTTTTTTTTTTTTTTCATTACGAAATTTGACAGTACATAGGCATCCTCTTCGAATGTACAACAAGCGTCAGATTTCACCCACACACAGAGATAAAAACGCAATTCGCCGCATTTGACAACTTTATGATGGTAGAATGTTACATATCTACATGATGCGTCAATATAGTTCAAATACAACATTTATATTACAATAAATGTTGAAGCTTTATATTTACGAGTACTGTACACTGATGTCATGCAAGTTTTAAGGACGTGACACAAAGAGAACATTAAAAAAAGTTATTACTAAAATCTTAAGTTTAAATTCTCTTTTTATGCAGAAGTACATTTGAGACTAAATGACGAAATTAAAAACTCATTTGTAACACAGGCATAAGAGTTTTGAACCTATAGCTTTAACCTTGGTTTCGCAGTTCCAATGTGACCATGAGTACTTTTATCTGAAGCCCATAATCATTAATTTTTATTTTTAAGCTTTTGCAGCTAAATAACATGCAATTTTAAGCTCTTGTGGGTATTAAAATAGTGTTTTCGGTGTTTATTTATCGAAGAGATCTGCACTGCGTTAAAGGTTGTTGATTAGCGAAACCAGAAAAAACCTCCAAAAAGTATTTAGAGAATTCATCTATAAACAATAATTAGGTGGCGAGTGAGAATTTGTAAAAATATTCCATCTACAAACTGCAAAATGTATACATTTCATTTCTGGATATGATTAAGGCGTGCGCTTATGCATATCATTGCAGTGTTCCTGCTGTCCGATTACCTATGTATTTACGTGTAAGCGAATGAAATGTCAAATGTGTTTCTGGACGACAGCAACCAAGAATCCCCGTGACCCGTGGCGCACATTTGAAGACGTGGGCGGTTGCATTATGCGGCAACCAAAATTAGGTAGATATACATGCTTTGAAAACTTAACTAGCTTCACCAGGTTGTCTTTAAATGTTCTATGGATAAGCTAGCTGCATTCTTGAGCAATGCAACAGAAATAGTAAAACTAAACAACTGACAGTACCGACAAAATCAATGTCATTTTCCCACAGAGCCAAATAAACACTAAGCTATTAAATTTACCCTCTTTTATAACAACACTTACATTATCAACTGACGAAACTAATAACCCAACCTGTGCTATCAAATGACATTCCAAACAAAGCTAGATAGGAACATAATTTGAAGCTCACATCGATAAAAAAAAGGGGGTATACCCTTAGACAAACGTTACCTGAAGTTTTTTTCGTTTTCTTTTTATTCAGCTTGTACGCTCTTCCTCCAACCACCGCCACCTCGTAAACACAAATATGGAGTGCATAATATTACATTTTCACTCGCACATTAAAATACAACATAGTTACACGTTTGCAATTAGCCGCTACTGCATCGTGCGTTGCCGTCACCACACACTATTAGCCGCGATACGGACTAAACTGCAGCAGTAGCAAACCACAGATTGACTCCTCCCACCTACATATCCTCGAACGCATGCGCAAGTTATAACTCACAGGTCCCGGTATTTCAGTAGCGAAACTAGGCGATCGTGAGATGGCAGCACTTACTCCAGCGCCAAATACAACCAAGCGTATTACGTGTAAGTCGTGTAGGTGATCATTTTAATGCAATTTGCTAATAGTCCAGGTCTAGCAAGGAGTTATATCCCTCCTTTAGCTATAGATGAAAGATACAAAAGGTGTCGCTTTACTAAAGCAAAAGTCAATACTTTTTACTTAAACAAGTGACATCTATTTCTTTACAATGGATGAATATAGTGCACAGGTGGACTATATCTCAACATTTTCCAATACCTTGAAAAGAAATATGTCCAAGAGAAACAATAATTTACAGTACATTTGAGAAATATTTAAAATACAATTTTATTTAATTAATTTTCAAAGCTTAAATTATTCTTTGAATCCAAGGGATAATTTTGTGGATTTCTTTTATAATGTTTGAAGTGAAAATGCTCTCTGCTCACAGAATTTTGTTTGTTAGTCAAGCATCTTCATCCAAAGGGATACTGGATCTGTACTGCTTCTCAGTAGTATTTAAGAGTTTACTGACATCTACTATTTTATAAATTTATGAAACCTGTCTTGATATTTTGTTGCCAAAATACTGCACGATTTACTTACTATTCTTTCACTAAAAAACTGATTCTTATACATTACAGAATGTAGGACAGTCTTGTGGCACTTAGTAAATGAATATCCCATAATTTAAAAGTAGTTTTTGTCACTTTTCAGTTTTAATAGCTAATTAATAAATATAATTAAAACATGTTTGTCCTGCACCATGGTGTAGCGGGCTAAGGCAGCATGCCTTGGTTCCTGGCCACGGAAAGCGGCCTGAGTTCGATCACACCCATGGGGTGCGGATTTTAGGTCCTGGGTATAGAACCAGTGCCCACTCAGCATCGTGAGGAAAGTAAGCGGCCCTGGTCATGAAAACCAACATTCCGGCTGGGAGATGCCAAGATGCTGACCACCTCTCCTCCCCATGTCGATTGGATGATCACCCACCTCTGCAGTGCGTAAGTGGGCATGAGGCCGGCAGTCGGGTTGGTAGGCCTTGGCCCCATTAGGGCTGTTGCGCCAGTGATTATAAAATATGTGGAAACGTAGAGTCAGACTGAAAAATTCAATGCCATAGCTGGGATTTGAACCACAGATCTTCTGGTTTCCATCCAGCCGCACTACCATTGTGCTACTATGGCCAACGTGCTGATATGACATTAAATTCTCCAACTGACTCGTATTTCCCCGGTAAACCACTTAGGAGTTCTCATAAACACATGAGACAACTACCTTAATGGCGACTTACTACATGTAAGTACTTTAAGGTCCGGGCTTTATAGTTAACCACTATTAGGTTAATTAATGGAAATTAATTATTTTTTCACACTGGCCGTGTGTAGGCTAAATTGTGGAAACGTAGAGTCAGACTGAAAAATTCAATGCCATAGCCGGGATTTGAACCACGGATCTTCTGGTTTCCGTCCAGCTGCACTAGATCCGTGGTTCAAATCCCGGCTATGGCATTGAATTTTTCAGCCTGGCTCTACGTTTCCACAATTTAGCCTACACACGGCCAGTGTGAAAGAATAATCAATTTCCATTATAAAACATGTTTAATTTTATTATCAAACTTATTTATATCTGAAAATTCCATCCAAATCATGTGTGCAATAGTTATTATACATTCTTTACACTTTTTTATAACTACCTAATCTAATTTATTCATATGAAAATTTATTTTCGTAAGTGCTTCTGAAATCCTTTCAAATTGTTCATACCAGATTTGTCACCTGAGAAAGCAACAATGTAATTATGTTAGCCATGATGCTACGAACTCTGCTTGTCCAATGAGAAACAAAAGAAATAAAAGCTAATTGTTGCTCTGCAATTCTGCTTACTTCACTACAGCACTGGTTCTTCAGAATATGTTAAAATATCAGACTCCAGGAGTATTTCTGTGATTGGTAAAAGAGAGGCTAATAAGAAATGGTTAAGGAAAGCACTATGAAAACTGTTCAAAACCCCAGAACTTTTTTCACTTTCATTGTGTTTTATATATATATAAACATGAAATTCAAGAGATTTTAGTTGAGAATATGAGTTGCAAGATATGCTGTCATGTAAAAGCATCTTAATACAATGGGACTGCTTTAAGGTAACTTAGATTTAGTATTATGTAAACAAGGAACTTAAACAGCCCACCTCATTATACTGTAATGAAGCGGTCATGGCCCAAGATTATGTGATGTCACTGAGAGACAGTGGAGAGGTAAACACAAGATAAGCAAGGTGCTCACTCAGCATGAGCACTAGAAGCACTATCTACAGATCATTAGAATCTTCTGAAGTTCCCACTTCTTAAACATTCTGGAGCTCTGTGGAAATTTCCAGCAGGTATATAAGGCCCAAATTTTGAGGAACTAAAGAATATTAAAATATGAACATAATAATTAACTTAATTTGTTTACTTGCAGATTTGAATTTCAATTTGATTCAAGTTTTCAAAGTTGAAGAACTGTCTATTGTCAACTAACAGACTTACACATTAAGAAGTTTCTTTCAATACCAACCGAAGATACTGGAGTATTCCTTAAGGAACAAATATTGCAAGTTGCCAACTGTTCTAGAAGGGAGTACTTCTTTCCTGATAGTACATCAGCAATCTTGAACTTCATCATTGTTTTTATTCAACAGATTTTCCATTTTAGCAAAGGTAAGTTGGTCTATTTCTCCTACAACAGAGCTTACATTACTTGCTGATTTTACCATCTCTATTTACATTTCGTATACTTTTGGCATGAGAAACACAAACATCACCTCAACCACTAGCTTTTGTTGTGAGACCTACAATAGGAATGGTGAGACCCCTCAAGTAGATTCACTTCACATTTCTTTAGAGACAAGTCTTTTCTTGGCTGGCCCCATAGCTCAGTCGATTCCTGGCAGTGGGGATGGGGATTTTTCTCTGACCTAGATAATTCCTCATCTTCTCCAGAGTCTGGAAGGATGAATGAGAGTGCAAATGTGTGCATGATCTAATGATTAAAATCCAACGAATACAAGTTAACACCTTTGATATATTCCAAAGGAGAACAGCCACCGATATCACCATTGGAGTTAAAGGTGGGGTATAAAGGGAACAAGAAAAAGGTCTTGTCTTACAACAGATGTGAACTGTTTAGTTGGACAAGTCCAAATGTTTAAAGAAATATGAATACAGGAGCTACATTCCAATATATTTACAAGAATGTTTTTTTGACATTTGAAATTTGATTCTGTAAACACCAGAATAATGCAAACAAACTTGTAATAATGACAAAAACTCAGATTTGCTTTAAAAAGTGACTTTAAAATGACTTAACCTGTAAAAATGTCCCTTAGATAAAACTTTCTAAAAATCCAGAAAAACTGGTTTAATCTCACTCAAAATGTTATGAGTGATGTGTATATTCCACATAGCCGGTGGCAAAGTGTGCAATGAAGCGCTGGAAGTGCCACATTTGCCAAGAATTTCAGGAGAAAAAGAAGAAAATTCCTCCCAAACAATATTTTATTTACTCTGGATATATTTTCAAAATATATTCACCAACATCTGCGGTGCTGCAGACAATTTAACAGTTTTGATAGAGTCAACATGAAAAATTCAATGCCATGGCTGGGATTTGAACCACGGATCTCCTGGTTTCCGTCCAGTCGCTCTTACCCTTTGAGCTACCATGGCCAACGTGCTGTCCTGACATTAAATTCTCTATTTGACTCATGTATTTCCCCGGTAGGCCACTAGGAGCTCTCGCATCCGAGATACACCGTTTGTGGCAACTTACTATCGTATGCACTTAAGTCCCAGGCTTCATCATTTTTGATAGAGTCAACATGAAAAATTCAATTCGTGGTTCAAATCCCGGCCATGGCATTGAATTTTTCATGTTGACTCTTATCTATCAAAAACCTTAGCGGATATATGGCTAGTGTGGAGAGATGATTAATTTCCATCAATTAACTGAAATAATAAGAGTTAAATGATGAAACCTGGGACTTAAGTACTTACAATAGTAAGTCACCAGAAACGGTGTATCTCGGATGTGAGAGCTCCTAGTGGTCTGCCAGGAAAATACATGAGTCAAATGGAGAATTTAATGTCATGATGGCACGTCGCCAATGGTAGCTCAAAGGGTAAGAGCGACTGGACGGAAACCAGGAGATCCGTAGTTCAAATCCCGGCCATGGCATTGAATTTTTCATGTTGACTCTATCAAAAACCTTAGCCTATATATGGCTAGTGTGGAGAAATGATTAATTTCCATCAATTAACTGAAATTTAACAGCTGTTTAGACTCCAGTGAACAGTTCCACAAACTCATTTAATACTGAATATTTTTATACTTTTTGCATTTGTGATGTTTTAAGTTATTAGCGGAAGTGTATGAATTACACATGTTCTCCATTTTAGACTAACAGTTCACGCAGTGTGAATAGTGCTAAGAAAAATTGGAACATCTGAATGGAGAGGGAACGCAGGAATATGTCTATGTGTAGTGTGAGCAGTCTAGCAATACAAGAATGGCCTAAGTGCAACTGTACAATAGAAAGATAAAGAGTAGCCTTCCTTGAGTCATTATTCTCTCTAATTTTAATGAAAATTATTATTTGGAGCTTCCCTCGCTTTTGAAATGACACACCTTGGAACTGTACATAGCATTATCTTATCAGGAGGGGTTATTAAGTCTAGCAATTTTCATTAAGATACTCAATTTTAAGAATTTAACATGATGAATATAAAATGTATCCCTTGAAATTTCTGGGAACAGCTCATGTCCTCTTCATTCAGAATGAATTTTGTATAATTGGAAATCATTAGAGATGGGTAAAAGCACGCCGGGAAAAATGTAAATCCTATTAAAACTGAATGTGTAAAAATAATTATGCTTTTCTTTTTGTAACAGAAATCACTTCCTACATATATTCTATTATGGGTTTGAATTTTCAATTATATTATTTTTTGAAGTGCCAAGTAGTAAAAGATAAAGGATAGACAAGGAGGACCTTTGCATAAAGTGCCAAGTAGTAAAAGATAAAGGATAGACAAGAAGGACCTTTGCATTCCCCAGGAGGAAGCAATGAAGTGAGGAAATGTTTGGAAGTTTCTAACAAGTGTTGAGAGTTCTTTTTATCCGGGTCCGATTTTGACAAGCATCTCCCTATATGAGGACAGTAACCATACAGTGTCACCCAGTGCCGAGAACAACATTTACAATGTGCAAGCATCCACATCAATTTGTTTCTTGTAGTCATGCAAAAAGGGTAGTCAAAGCTAGCACAGAGCAACTTGCTTTTTAGAAATTTTACAATTGCTTTCACCCTTTTATTTCCCATTTACATAAATTCTGAAATGAAAACATTTCTGCAAACATTTATTTCAAGATGACAAAGAATAAGCTTTAAAAATTTCTTAAATATGAATGGACAAAGAAAATCAAATGAATGTAACCTTGGGTTGTAGTGTTGAATATCTAAATTGATATTTAGCTGGAAAATCATGCCACATTAACCAATACATAGGATTTCAGCAATCTGCTTTATATTTTGCATGAGCATGTGCCAGGTTTTTGTTAATTTAGTTTAATTTTTATCCCTTGAAGTACAGTTTACCCTTTCTGACCTGAATTGTTTTGCTGCTTATGACAGTCTTCCTGCAATTTGAAACTGTTTTCATGAGGCCGTCTGGGATAACATCAAGCAACTGACTTGAATAGCATGATCATTATGGCAACACACAGTGGACTGGCCATCCACTCAAAGCCAGAGGTCGTGAGTTAGAGTCTTGGCAACTGCAGTTAAACTTGCTTGTGGTAAAGAATGTGGGAGGGTCCAAGTAAAATAATTGGTGTGATGGCACACTTGGATGATGACAAGGTATCATTTAACTGCAGTTGCATAGATTTTGCTTTTCTGTCTTTATTTTTAAAAAAAACTACAATGTAAATTATGGAGAAAAACTAATTTTTTACAATTCAGAACATCTCAAATGCATATGTTTAATTACTTAAGAACGGTATAACAAAATAGAAGAGAAAAACCGTTAAAACATTACAAATAGGAAAAAAAGCTTATGTCCATCACAAGGGATACCAGGACTGAAAGGGTTAAAGGACATATCAATATAATCTATTTACATGATGCACAAAAGATTTTCTACATTTTGTCTTTATTTCATTTGATAGTTTACTGAATAATTGAACTGTCACCAAAAATATGTAGCATATGCTTCCATTCTACTGAAAGCAGTCTGAATGCGGAAGTGTTAAGTTAAAAGGGTTATTTGGACAATAAATGCCTGAAGTATATCATACAGACAACTGCAGTAATTTTAAAATAATATTTTAATCTTTTTCAACACTTTCATACAAAAGATTATCAGAATGCCCTGACAAATAGACTTAGGATTACTATGTAGGGGATTCAGCATCGAAACCTGTGGTTTATTGTACCTAAGACCAAATGGCGCACTCCCAGGAAAAAGGATGAGGCAAGAGACAGAGGGCGGCTGTCACAAAGAGTCATGACAGCACCAAGACACCCAAAGACATTTCTATCATGAAACAGACCACAGATGAGAGATGATGTGAAATGATAATGGAGATGAAATGGAAGGACAGAAAATTCAGGGGATGTAAGGGATGCAATTAACCTACCAAGCATTTGCCTGCTGACCCGGAAAAAACCCCAAAAAACCCATGGGTCAGGTAGCTCGACCACGGGAATCGAACCCAGGCATCCCGAATGTGGGCCACAGTGAAACCGCCTGAGCCATCCTGGTTGGTCCTGACGACTAAAAATGGAACTGTCTTAGGCAAGGCAAGACAACTGAGATTCCTATTACCATATAAATTATACAGGATGAGCCATATAAAATTGGTACCCTCATAGTCTCACTGTGCCTAGCTCACTTTGTTCATATTTGTCATTCATTTTCTTATAATGTTGGCATTGCTCGAGTTGTATATTTTAGTTTGACAGCAATTGTGAATATTGTGGAATATTGACAGAATAATGGTACAGTACTCAATTGAAAAATGAAATGATATAATGGAATTTTACTTAAGAACAGGCTCCATCAAGTCTAAAGGAATGTTTGGGAATAAACACCCTCATGACAAGATACCCATAACCAGCACAGTTGAAGATCTGCAAAAGAAATGAAGGGCTTAAGGTTCCATTGTGAACATGAAAAAGAACAAGTGTTCGATAGTGAGAACCCCACCAGCTAGTCAATAGAATTCAAACAAACACGATTAACACTGCAAGATATCTGGAGACCTTTGAACTTTCTTTGCACAATTAACAGAAAATGAAAAGGAGTATGGTGTCTTCCAACAAGATGGTGCCACAGCTCACACATTCAACCAGACTATGCCCCATATCAGCAGTGTTTCCTAAAAACAGGCTTGTCAGCAAAAAACTGTGGTCTCCACGGTCATCCGATTAAACATGCTGCAATTTTTATTTATGGGGAGCTCTGAAAAACAAAGATTATGCAAACACCCCTAGGACGATAGACCAATCTAAAGAGATAAATAACATCTTGCCTCTAGAATTATAACATGTCAACCAGAACATTCTCATAAGAGCAGAGCGATGCCTGGATGCCAGTGGAGGGCACTTTCAACACTTGTTATAACCATATGTATATTTATCACGTATTTGCATAAAAAGTTGCTTCGTTGAGAAATTAACATTCTGTAATGTAATGAATGCAGTGAGGCTTACCAGTTTTATGTGGGACACCCTGTATTTACTATGTTCTTGCTTCCTTCATGTAATAATCTGTAATATTACAAGTTCCTATTTATAGTAAGTAAACATACAGGAAATGGCATAGTAGGAGGTAAAGGAACGTAGAAATGCTTGTACTTAATTTTATTTCTTCTCAAATTCTTTCCTGATTTATTGTACAAAATGCTATCAAATAACAATTTGATAAAGCTTTATCACACAAAAGGATGTGTATAAGGCACTAACTATGTGTGGGTAATTTATTATCACATATTGTATAAAGCAAAACAGCATGTAGGTTATAACAAAGGTTGTCAGTAACATTGCTTTAAAAAAACAAAACCTGTAAATATAAATAATACATATAATTATTTTTCTCTCATTTAAATATGGACTAGAATAAACTTCACCATCTTTTTTTAATACTGAAAAACAAGTAACATAAATACTAAAGACACATGTTAGGAATTGACAATCTGCCATTTTGTTTATTTTATACCTCAACATTGATTGAATTATAAACAATAACAGTTAAAACCCTAAATTATAAGAAAACGCACAATTCTTTTTCAGCTTGGGAAGAAATGTGATGAAAACAAATGTTATGTTAGCAAAAGGATGTACTATAAAGGAAATTAACAAATTTTACTTAAAAACAGAGTGTTCTTCAAACAACACCAAGATCAGACAATATACTATGAACCTAGAGAGCAAAATTAAATAAATATGAACAATATTAAAATAAAAGCAATATTTTGTTTTGTTACCTTTGGCTCATTTTTTGCTGGAATATTTTCTTGTACATATCCCTTAATAAAGCTGCACATTTGGACAGTTGAAATAAATTCTACTCAGTTATAGCTGACAACACATTTGAAACAAATATCAATGGTAATCTCATAACCTTCCAACTTAATGATTTGACTTTGTTTTAGTTTGAACGTAGATGTTTATCAACTTGGATGTTCAGTCACAGTACAATCTTGATTCAAAGTTTTACAACATGATTATAAACGCCATCAGGCTTTCAGCAATTAAATTGAAAAACACAATTAAACAATGAGACTCATAGCCTAACAGCTCAAAAGCATGCCAGAGTCTGCCAACCTGACTGCTGCCCTAATGCCCACTTACTGAAGATAGAGGTGGGTGATTATCCCACCGATACAGGGAGGAGATATGGTCAGTATCACGGCACCCCCAGCCAGAAAGTTGGCTTTCTAGACCAGGGTTTGCTACATAGCGTAGCTCCTCAATTTTCTCACACACTGAGTGGGCACTGGTCCTACACCCAGACTTAATATCTGCACTGCCCAGGGTGGGATCAATTCTCGGCACAGACCGTGGCAGGGAAACAAATCACAACACTGTAGGCATAAGGCACAATTCAGAAACAGTATTAAGAAAAGTATTTACAAAGTACAATATTGTTTGCTGTATCTTTTTAAAAAGAACTGTACAAGTAATATTTGTTTGTTATTGTTGTTTTTACCTTAGTAGGCTGCCTTTTTGTTCTCATTAGACATGAATGTTAATTTACTAAAGAATTTGGCAACAAAATAAAGTTTTGAATAACTTCAATGAACACATGTCTTATTGCCATAAACATCAATTTAATTCCTTACTGTTTAACACATCTTTAAATTTTGTATAAACTTATTTGTATGCTTTGTGCTTCTATAGGGTTATTAAAACACAGTAAAACCTGTCTTCAGCGGAACCGAATGGGGCTCGAAAATTTCTATTAAAGACAGATTCCAATTTAATGAAGGGGTTTTTCCATTTCATCTGACACAAAACCACATAGGAAAACAATCAATCTTTCCTTGGAAAATTTTCCTCTTGAACATTTCTCACCTTTATACACAATGGCTTATTCAGTAACGCATAGAAGAATAATTCCATCTCATCGCCATTTGCTATGCATTCAGGTCTGCATCCTTCAATTATTGAAGGTAATATAGCGATCGAATCAGCAATGGTTTCAATGTTAACATCATTTGATTCACCACAAAGTTTGTTAAAATATTTCTGATGTCTTTTGCAGAAACTCTCATTAGATGTTTGAGTTCAGTCTTGCCCAGTCTTTCAGCTATCTTTTTAGCATATTCCTGTAACACACCCGCCGATATGCAGTGATTTTTTTGCCTTAATACTACGAACCACGGCTATCGAGAAGATATTGACTTCACTCACACTGTTTTCTCACAGGACATGTTTCAAGAACTTTTGCTCTTATCATCAGCTGGAACTCGACTGGTGCAAATTGTAGTGGTTTCCTCAATCTCGTATCGTCGATACCACTACAATTTGCACCAGTTGAGTTCCAGCTGATGATAAGAGCAAAAGCTCCTCTTGAAACAGTGAGTGAGTGTGTGGTGTTTTAGGGCCCGTCGACAACAAGGTCATTTGGGCCCGCCTCTTGAAACATGTCCTGTGAAAAAACTGTGTGAGTAAAGCAGTGTGTCAATATCTTCTTGATTCACTTTTGTGCTAAGTTGTACTTCACTGTCTCTACGCTTCTTTCAATTTTATAATCTGGAGTATTCCTCACAGATATATGCATGACGAGCTGAGAATTGCTTCTTCATTCAAGAGAAAATAAATTGTCTTATTTTCAGCCATAAAATAATAAAAGCAAAAATGTGCCAGTCAACAGTTTCCTTATTCTGATTTACAGTCCAATACTTCAAAAGTAAAGATCTTTTATCTTTTCACCCTGCTTTAAATTGAATTACATTATTGATTTTGCATAATTTGAAGAATTACTGCATTAAAAACCTAAACTCCTGCTTTTTAAAGCTATAGTACTATCACAAAGTGCAGCTAAAAGATTTCATTGAATAAAGAGTAATTGTGACGAAACCTTTCTAACAGTTCAAATGCTTAGAAAAGTCATCTTCCAAATCCTAATATAATCTGGTGCTCCAAACACTGCATACAACTCAACTTATGACACTGTTTCATGGTATTTGCTGCTCTCTTCAGTTCTGGTGAAGTAAAAAGAAAGATATTTTAAATTTGGTAGGAAGCTAATTTTATTAAACGTGTTCACTCAAGGTCGGCTGGATCAATATCGGTTGCACTTATTACAGCACAGGAACCATCCATTTCCTTCCACTTCTGGACATACACCACAGGATCAAACAGCTCCACAGCCTGAAAAAGTTAAAGAAGGTACATTAAAAATAAACTTAAATGTTGCTTTCTGTTGTTGCTTCATATTTTAACAGTCAACACGTACACATAAAATTCAAAAAAAAAGATCAAAACAAAAATATTCATGTGCCAAAACCCCAGGCTGTCCAGATTAAAAAAATTGGAAACACAGGACCCATACCAAACTAACATTCTAAAATCTATTAATGAGTATTTTACCTCAAAATGTTTTTATTTATGTAAAATAACTTGTTACAATAGGCCATAATAAAAATATATGCACTTGATGAAATAAATAGTTTAATTTTATAGATTTTCCTATTTGTACAATAGCTTTTAATGTTTCTACATTAATACACCGCCCATGCGGTAACTGGGTTAAAAAATTCTCCCAATGCAGGCCATGCATGTTGTACAAGGTGACTAAAATGGATACCCAATGCTTGGGGATATAGATGAGCCACCCTGACTCCAGGGATATAAATAGGAGTCCTGGTCCTCCAGGTTGGGGGTTGGGTGCTAGGGTAACAACATAGCCCAGAAAGAAATTGAGATGAATGGAGGCAAAAACTGAGGGAGGCTGTAGTAACAAACAGTACTCATGTAGCCTATATTTTAAATATTTCCAAATTTAATTGTTTCTGTCTTTAATACAGACTTTTAGAAAAATTTAAAAAATATTGAATTCTTCTTTAAAGTATAATCTCTTGTTACACTTAAATACAGTGCCTTATTTTTCACTGGTGGCTGCATGCGCACAATGCTTCTCACCATTCCTGGTGCCCACCTTTCTCTGTGTCAGTGCATGTTTGGCCGTTGCTAGTGCAGATTCTTGTTGTGTTCTTTTTGATCAAATTGTGACTAGTTCTGTTATAATGCCAAGAAGTGTGTATACTTAAGCACACCACATATTCATGCATAATTCTACATGTGAAGAGTCTTGTAGAGAAGTGACACTGCTATTTGTAGACCAATTTCCTGGTATTCTTGCGCCTCATAGAAAGACAGTTTGTAAACCTGTTAGATTCAGAGAAACTGGTTCTTTTCTTGATAGGAAACCCAAAAAAGCTTTTCATGTGCTTATGGAGGAAAAACTTGATGAGATACGACAAAAGTTTGAATGTAGCCCAAGAACATTTCTGAGTAGATTATCACAGGAAAAGTGTGTTTCATAATTCTCGGCTTGGAAAGCCACTAAACTTTTGAAATTAGAACCATAGATAACCGCAGTTCAGAAACTGCAACCACATGATACTGTGAGTAGAGTAAATTTCTGCAACTGGGTGGCAGGTAAAGTTAATGATGACTCTATGGAAATAAAGTTGATTTTTTTCAGAGACGAAGCAATTTTCATTACACAGCTGTGTATTGTCACAAAACAACAGATATTGGAGTGCAGAAAAATCCAATATTGTGCATGAAATGCCATTGTATGTGAAGAAAATTGGTGTTTGGTGTGCTGTGATTGCCAAATGAATTACAGGACCTACATTTATTGAGCAAACAGTTAATAGACAGAGGTACAGGGATGCAATAATCAAACCAGTTGGAAAGAGATTGAAAATGGAGGCGAACGCCTTTGAAACTAGTCTCTGATTAATATAAACAAGTGACGAGTATTAATAAACCAACTAAAAATAGTTTCTGACATTCCTGGAATATTTGTGTGTCATTCAGCACACGAAGGCATATTTTCAACTATACTCTGCTATAGCACATACAGCTGATCTATCATTGCAATTCATTAGGGAAATTTTTGAAGATAGGAAGGATCATCACTATGGCCACCACAATCCCCAAACCTTACGGTATGCAACTTTTATTGATGGGGTAACTTAAAAAATAAAGCGTATCAGAACAACCTGCATACACTGGAAGAACTAAAAGACAATATCAGAAGAGAAATTAGTGCAATTTCAGAAGATGAATTAATACTGTCAACAGAAACTTTTTCGAAGGTGCGAGACATGTGTGACAGTACAAGGATATAATTTCCATCACCTTCTATGACAAAGATACGTGATCATTGTAATTATAATTTGCATGATAAACCTAAGCGCTACTGTTATAGCATAATCATCCGCCGGCCGGCTGGCCACCAGTGATAAATAAGGCACTGTATGTACATTACAATAGGAAAAGTGTAAAGCATAATAAAGGTATATACATAATTTTCCAAAACATTTCCTGTCATTTTAGCCAATTCTTAATATTTTATATAATGCCTGAATTTTGTACTACTTGCTCATAAGTTATTCCAAGTTAACTACATTTTATTTGGACTCTGCTCTTAAAGCCATTTGCTTACACTAATTATTTGAATACCTTAAAAATTTTGCTCCTACTGAAGTCAAGATTTTCTTATATTATATATTTGCCAATTTATTACAATCACGCATTACCCACGTCTTCTAAATATTACTGCAGATTTTTCTAATTATTCAGTCCCTGATCTTGACAAAATACCTATGTTTCCAATGATTTCTTTGCAAGCTCCTGTATGTTTAATACTGAAAACAAATCTTGTTCAGGAAATTATTACATTATTTTTCCTGAAATGAAAACATAGTGTCTAAAACCCCAAGTGACTTTAAACGTAGGATATGCTAATAATTATATCTAAGCTCACCTAAATCTCACTGATGTGGCCTAAGCTAGAGCAAAAGGTGGCACAAAATGCTAAAACACAGATGCTTATTTGTCTATGATCTACTGGCACCTGCTAACACCAATTTTGGAAGTAATGGTAGATTTTAATCCACTTGTCTATATCTACAGGTTATGAAGGGGTCTCCAGCAAGTGCTGTAAGTTTGCAGGAGTATAAAACATTTAAACCTAAGAAGTGAAAGGGTCATATGAAAATGAATAAATTTCAGAATAAACATTTCATAAATTTATGTGAATGTATGCCAAAGAAAAACTTATTCGTTCCCTTAATGTGTTCTACCTCAGTGTAATATTTGGTGCAATGGAACACCCGAATTTGAAGATGGCCCTCTTGTCTGGCACAAGATGGTTCAAAAATGGATGGAAAAGCACATGTATTGACCTAAAGCGTTCTTGTAAAAGCCCTAGATACAAATCCTATTTTTTGAGTAGAAATTCAAGCAATGGAACTTTGTGCCTATGAAAATATAAAAAAAAGCATTAAACACAAACATACCTATGACTATCAAACAGGTAGTTACCTAATATAATTTTGAGTCGAACTAATACTCAATGCTCCACTTATTGCTAGTATTTACTTAGAACGCGCTCTAGGTAAATACTAGCAATAAGTGGAGCACTGAGTATTAGTTAGACTCAAAATTATATTAATTTTGTGCTTCATTGTATCATAAACCTTACACATTGGAAGGTAGTCCCTTATTATGTTTTTCAAATGGGAAGAGTTCTGGTCTGCAGCAGATGAGAAGCATTTGCATGGTCAGCATTACCACCTTGTTACTCCCATTCTTTTTAAATTTTCCTCTTTCTCACACACTATCAGTCAGAAAAACCTTTTATCACACATAGAGCCATCAAGTCTCTTTGACATTAAACGTGAGGGAACCTAAACTGAATTTTCCCAACTTTCATAAAAATGCAATTGTTAAAATTAAAATTAGAACAACGATATTCACACTTTATGTATGCTTTAAATGTTATAATTGTATATGTATTTACTTAAGATGAGTCAGTACTATTAACACTAAAATTACTTTTTTTAATCTCTGTTAACATGTTTCAGGAACTTGTGTTCCTGTCTTCAGCAGGTGTTGTTTCCGTTGTGGTTGTTTTCTATAATGGTGGCATATGAGATAAAGAACATATGAGATGCTTAAAATACAAATGGATAAACCTGCAGTTTCACATCATTTTGGACCAACCATGACATCAAACAAAACATTACACTTATCAAATCGACCAGTCATGCAGCAGAATTGGACACAAGGAAAGAACTTCATTTTAAAATACAAATGAACAAGTATTCTCTGGAAGTACATTTCACCGCCACTTGATGCTGCCATTATAGACAACCACCACAACAGAAACAACAACACAGTTCAGTTGGACACATTCTGAAAATGGGAGCATATGTTCTCGAAACATGTTAACAGAGAATAAACAAAGTGACGTTAATGTTACTAGTACCGACTCATCTTAAGTAAATACATCTTATCATCACTGTTCCTAGCTTCTTTCATATATAAGTTATATTTATTACCTGTTTTTCTAATCCAGTGGAACTGCCAGTGGCTCATCCAGGATTTGCAAATTTATGATGTTAGGCTCCAAAATTTTGTTGCATGCTGTTTTTTGTAACAGTTGCCTTCTTGTAGTTTTTCTGTGCATCTCAAGCAGTTTTCCCAGTCTTATTGTGTTATCTTGACAATTTCTTTGTGAATAAGTCATTCAACATGAGACAGTTTAAAAATGTCATTTCTGTTTGCAAACCGTTGTTTTACTTGAGCCCACATTAACTCGGATTGTATTGGTAGTGGTAAGGGAGCAGATGCATTATCTCGTGTCCCATTTAAATTGCAAGTTGATGCAGCTGATAACACTTTTTCCTAATTTTTAAATGGAAGAACAACTGAATAATACTGATTTGAACTCTGTAGGCTAAATAAACACAGTCCATGATTACGAAGCAATCATAAACATATTATGTGACAGCCTCATGTTCTGCAGATACAGCACTTAACAGGCTAACAGGAACTGAACTAATATAATTTTAAGTCAAACTAGTACTCAATGCTCCATATATTGCTAGTGTTTACCTAGAATGTGTTTCGTTAGTATCATCCTAACATCATCAGCTAATATTGATTATTGAATTTTGATTTGTGAGCTCCTTTGTTGGTATCTTGATGAACTTAAAGTTTAGGTTCTCTTTAAAGGTGGTGTCGAAAGTGGACATTTTCTTTCATATTTCTTTATGAATGTTTTTTACCACATGGTTAATGCAGTAGGACCCTGAACATTTTTTAATAATGGATTTCTCGTTATCATGATTATCATTCCAAAAATGGTACGCTACCGCCGATTTGTCTATTCCTTTGTTCCTGATGCTTTTAAAACGCTCTATAGGCCTAATGTTGAAATTTCTTTTAGATTTTCCAATGTAAAAGTTGTCACAGCCTTTGCAGTTTATCCAGTACACACCTACTTTTTTGTCTGTGGGTTTCTCCTTTATATTATATGATTTCAAAAGGTGTTGTACACTGAATTGTTCTGTGGGGCCAAAATAATGTGTTCCTTGAAGACTTTTAGGAAAGGTTTAGGAAAAGCTCTGGGATGGTATGTAAATTTTCTACATGAAGTTTTATTACTGATCGGGGAAAGAGTAGTTATATGTTTGCATCTTTGTTGTTTTTGGAATTTATCAATTTTCTTTTAGATCAATTCAGCACTCAATTGCAGTGTGAATTATATGATTGTACCCTTTAATATATTCCATTATATAAGTTAAATTGTTGCTAATACCACGCTTGTGTTGTCTTGGGTTCTATCCATCTGATTTTATGAACGTTTCTGTGTGTGTTTCTTTCCTATATATGCCAAATTCTAGTTTTGTATGTTTTCTGATTAGTTTCAAGTCTAAGAAGCAGATTTCATTTTTTGTCTCCTTTTCTATGGAAAATTTTATTGCAAGATTTTGTAAATTACGTAGTCTTAATGCATCATCCGCCTGTTTCTCATTTACTATCACCCAGATGTCATCCATATATCCATACCAATGTTTGAAAATTAGTGGGAATGCCAATGTGATATGGGTTTCCAAAAACCTCATGAAAAGTTCTGCCAGGAATGGGTTGCGCATAGATAGTCCTGATTTTTGTTTGAAAAATCTGTTACTGAATGTAAAAAAAGGACTGTTCACTGCAGATGTTTGTTAAGTGAAGGTCTGGTCTAACTGTAGGGACTGAAGCCATATTTGCATGTACTCCATAAGTTTGTCTCTTGGTACACTTGGGAACAAAGAGATTACATTGAAAGATACAATTCGGTCGATGGGAGAAAATTCTAGGTCTTTAGTTTTTTTGATGAATTCCATATTGTATATGAATATGGATTTTTAATACTGCGGCTTTCAAATTTTGATAGCTCCTTAAATTTCTTGTTTAGCCATTTGGACAGTTTGTAGCAAGGTGGGTTTATGTTGTTAATGACTGGGCACATCTTATTTCCTGTTTTATTAATTTTGAGTAATCTGTAATCCTTACTCATAGGAGGACGTGAGCTGTTTGCTGTCCCTAAAATTTAACAAACTCTTTGGCTTATTCAAAGTAATTCTTTTAGCAGATTATGAATGTAGCTTACATTTCAGTTCTGAGTAATTGCATATATATGTACACATATGTACCAATCAATAATGACGGTCATTACAGTGCCTACATCACGATGTGTTATAATAAACTGGTATTATTTTATGCGTGATTGGAGGAATTTAGTAACAGTGATGTCAAAATTTAATAATAATAATAATAATAATAATAATAATAATAATAATAATAATAATAATAATAATAATAATAATAATAATAATAATAATAATAATAATAATAATAAACTATAGTCTGTTTATTGACACTTCGTCACTTACATTTTCATATTATCGAGGGACTAGTTTCGGAAGCCATCGCTTCCATCCTCAACCTCTCTCCAACTAGCCAACTATACCTTGTTTCTCATAAGCTTGCCCCGTATCTCTTAACGGTCACGTGACCTAATCACCTCTCATTGGCTGTTGTTGTGGTAATGACTGTCGTGCGGTAAAAATTAGTTCGTTATTTAACATGGTGATATATCTTTATATGTTGGAAGAGAATTGTCAAATTTATATTTTCATAACTGTTTGAATTAAATATATTATGCAATAGAGTTGATTTATCTGAAATGCATGTTAATTCTTAAACGAAGTAAAGAGGAGGTTCCTTTGTTCTCAAGCACGTGTTTCACATGGCACGATAGCACGTGATTTAGCAGTAGTGGTGACATTTGTTTATATGACTTTTATCACTGACCTTGTTTTGGACTGGATTAGTCATATATCGCCATTTCACGGTGTGTTGTGCTCAGTGCGAGAGATAAATTATTTTGTTGATCGTTTATTGCGCGTGTACTTATTATATGTATAATAGCAAAGTCTACCGCCAGTTTTTCGCTGAAGTATCGCAAGGATAATTCTTTAAAAACGGGCGAAAAAAGAATTGTAGTGCATTTGTTTAATGCACTCACAGAGAAGAATCCATCTTTGTCAGTGAGAGAAGTCGAACAGCTGTGCTCTGAAGTTACAGGTGTGAGTGTTAGATCCGTAGGAACATCGCGATGTGAAATAGAGAAAACAGGAAAACTTACCACTCCAGGCAAAAGCAGGAATAAACAAAAGTGCGTGCTCGGAGAAAATACATGAAAAGTGTTGTGTGTCGTCATGTGCATAGTTTTTTCTTTAGAAACGAGCTCCCTAACATAAGTAACATTTCGTCTGCTGTACATGAGGATGCAGATTTACCAAATTTCAGCAGATTGCTTATACAGCTGGGGTTTGTGAATGAAAAAAGAGGCAAGAAAAATGTGCTAAAAGACAGAGGCGTCTTCCTCTGCAATGTTAGCTGGTCTGCTCTCAAACATTTTTTGTTTAAGATAGCCTCACAAGAAATAGTCTGATGCTGTCAGACCTGGGAAATAAGGTGGCCATGGATCACATTTCTATGGCACTGAGAATTTACTGTACACATTTCTCCATTTCTTTCAAAGAAATATGGCCCATTTATTTTGGTGGCCATTACAACACATCAAACTATCACCTTCTGATCATGAAGTAGATGTTGTTTAAATCTTTCTTGTGCCTAAAATTCAAGACATTGATGACCTTTGGTCAGGACAAGACCAAACTGCGCATGTTGCATGAATTAACACTTGTTTCCAGGACATTTAATTTCCCAGTATGGAGAAGTGCTATGGCCACCTATTCTCCAGATCTGACAGCACCACACTATTTCTTGTGGGGATATCTTACACCAAAGGGTTTGAGAGATCAGCAAACAACGCAAAGCTAAGACATCAAATCTGAGAGTAGAGAGCCGCAAAGTTATGACAAACTCTGAATGCAGAGTGCAGCAATGTATTGAAAGTGGTGAACATCTAAAAGACATCATACTTAAAAAATGAGAAGTGTCCTCCAATCTTCAAGAACTATACTCTAATATTATGTAACAAAAATATAAATAGTTATTATGAGTTAAAATATTTTTTACTTTAAAACTGTTTACTTACAGTTTCTGCTGCATCCTGTACTTTGGGACACAGGCCCCCCTTTAGCAAATTTGTTTCCATTATCACACAATTATCTCCAGGTACTAAATAATATCATACGTTATGTGATCAAGTATAGTTAATAGTTACTAGAACCCCATCATAAGGAAACAACACCATGCATATTAGTGTTAGGAAAGGGCATATCCAATTAGGTTGCTTAACACTACATAGACACTACATGCACATATATGGTACCAAACAGCACTGTTGATGTTTACTCACTTGTGGTGAATGGACAGCCATGCACAAATGTAACACTTCCCATGCAACACTCTGTTACATCATCAAATGTGATTTGAGTTTTCAATACTGAAACTATACCAAAACTTCATTTCTAGCAGAAACTCAGTGTAAGGTAGACACAAGATTTTTTAATCATGAGTCTTATATTATGGCTGAGTGGTTAGACAGCCTGGATTTCACCAAGGCGGCCCGGTTTCAATCCCAGGTGACCGCAAACTGAGAATGTGTGGTGGACAATATGGCACTCCGGACAGGTTTTCTGTAGGTCTTCTGGTTTCCCCCATCAGCATTCCATCAACTGCTCCATCATCATCTTTCCTATCATCATTTCGCCCTCATATATATATCATCCACTTCCCACACCTATCACAATTCTCTATTGGATCCAAAGCTTCAGTTCCTCAGGGCTGACCTTAAAAGGGAAAGAGGAGCAAGAATCCCCTAACACCACAATAGTGGTACAACTAGGGAAGTTGAAGAAGAAGAGTCTTATATTTCTCTGAATCATATAAATTTAAAGTAGGTGATTGGCCTAATGTACCCAAGTCTGGTGTAGGGATTACCAAACTCTCATGTCCAGATCCACCTCCCTGTTTGTATATTTACAACAGAGTAGTATATTTACAATCACTGGTTTATGCTGACGACATACTACTAATTAGTAGTAATGTTCAAGATTTACAAAAAGGGGTAACAGAATGGGCATGTACTTTAGAAAAAAAGAGGAATGAAAATTAATACAAATAAAAGTACAGCAATGAAAATTGGGGAAAATGAAAATATAAATATAGAATGGAAACACGAAAAATTAGAATAAGTAGATACCATAAAATATCTAGGCATAATAATATCCACTGAAAATATAAAAGATGATGAAATAAACAACAAGAGTGAATAAGGCAAATAACGTCTCTTATCAGATCATCACAATAATCGGAAAGAATGAAAAATAAAAAAATGTGAAAAATTAAAATATATAAAACTGTATATTTACCCACTTTATTGTATGGGTCAAAACCGTGGGTAATGCTAGACTAACACAAAAGAAGAATAACATCCTCAGAAATGAAATATCTGAGGAAATTGGAAGGGAAAACAAGGAAAGACAGAGAAATAAAATTACACTGGTCGACAAAATTTAAATTTTTTCTTTCACAAGAATTAAAATAACAGATTCTAAAAGTGTTTTTCGTGCTGAATTCAAATATAATTACAGTTTATCCCCATCGGGCAGGAGTTTTGTGTGATATTCATTTGAATTTTTTGTAATATTCCAAAAAATCCGTAACTAGCTATCTAACTCAAAATTATAACTACTGATTCTGACTTATCTAGAAAGTGGTAGATAGTGATTTTCGGGTATATTTTGCATCTAGAACGTCTCTCATTTTAGTCCAAGAGTAGTCAGCCAGCATATTGGAACTCCACTTGCCTTGGTACCTCTTTTCTATTGTAGAAATTTGCTGATGAAAACGCTCACCGTGTTCATCGCTGACAGCTCCAAGGTTTTCGGGGAAGAAGTTCAAGTGAGAGTCCAAGAAGTGAATTTTTAAATTCATGTTGCATCCCATAGCTTTATAAGAATGCAGAAGATCAGCCACTATGTCACGATAGGTTTCTGCTTTATGGTTTCCAAGAAAATTGCAACACAAACTTTTGAAAGACTGCCAGGCTGCTTTCTCCAGAGGATTTAACAGTCCCTTGAAATGTTCATCAGCCATTAATGATCAGATTTGTGGTCCTATAAAAACTCCTTTCAATTTAGCATCACTGACTTTGGGGAATTTCGATTTCAAGTACAAGAATCCATCAGAAAGTTTATCCATAGCTTTGACGAAATTTTTCATAACTCCTAACTTAATATGCAATGGAGGTAAAAATATTTTTTCAGGCTTCACTAAAGGGACACATGCTACATTTTTCTGGCCAGGGATAAGAGATTCACGTTTTGGCCATGACTTTCTAACGCAGTGAGACTTCTTATCTCTGCTGTCCCACTCACACAAAAAACAGCAAAATTTGGTGAACCCAAGTTGCAAACCAAGCAATAAAGCAATGACCTTTAAATCACCACAGATATTCCATTCATATTTTCCATATTGTATTTTCTCTAAAACTAGTTTCATATTTTCATATGTCTCTTTGATATCAGCGGCATGCGCTACCAGTATTGATGGAAGTTTATTGCCAATATGTAGCAGCACAGCCTTCAAACTTACTTTAGGGGAGTCTATGAACAATCGCCACTCATCTGGCCGGTGTTGAAGCCCAAGAGTTTCCATAACTGAACAAATATTATTACAAAACACAATACCATTTTCTTCAGAGAAGTATACTTTGAAAACACTATGGCGGCTACGATATCTACTAATTCTTACATCTTTTTGGAGTAGATTCCACCCTTTGAGTCTGGAAGCTAAAACTTCCGCTTGCTGTTTAGACAGATTTAAATTGCGAATCAGGTCACTAAGGTCTTGCTGATTGGGAAAGTATGGTTCTGATGAACAGCTACTGGTTTCATATGTAAGATCATTTTTATTTTCATCTGAATCATTTGGAGTTTCAGTCAGGTCAGAACCAGAGTTATCACTTAAGGTCGTATCAGCATATACTGGTATAGGGAACTCTTCACTGTCTAAGACAGGTCTCATTGCAGATTGCAAATTCGGATACTTAACTGTATATTTTGTTTTAGATGTGATTCCTTTAATATTTGTCAAACAAAAATAACAATCAGTTAAATGATCCTTCAGTTGCCTCCAAATCATGGGAATTGCAAATGGCATATGATGTGTACCATTTTTCCACCCAGTCAGCAGTCTAACACACGAAACACAGCATGTATTTGGGCCCAGCTCTTATCAAAATCACCAACTTGACAGCCAAAGTAAAGTTTATAACACTTCTTTACAAGTGGGGTCAAGTTTCGCCTCTGAGACTTGAAGGTCAGCTCACCACAAATATAGCAGAAATTATCTGCATGATTTACACAATTTCTTGGCATGATGAAAAAATAAAGCACAGAAATACAACATGCACAACATACACAATACACTTCTAAACAGAAAGGAAGGAAATATTTCACTACTCAACAATCTCACAGTCAGCTCAATACTGAAACATCACAATGCCAAACAGGTCTGAACATGTCTAAACAACAATGAACCTGCACAGTCATGTTTTATTGTGCTTCAGCATGACATTGCAAATAATTTCAATAATACAGCTTGAGTAAAATAGCTACATATGAGGTAACAGTTCCTATGACAGGTCAAAGAAAACGATAAAATCATATTTTGAAAAGTAGCTTTTACAGAAAAACTATGCCTGATGGGAAAATTCTGACTACATATCTGAATTCAGGATGGAAAATGCCACTAGATTCACTATTCAGATCTCTTGTGAAAAAAACCTTGTCGACCAGTGTTATCAGGGAAAATTTAAAAATAGATCCATTAGTGATGAGATAGAGAAAAGAAATTTAAAATGGTATGGGCATCTAATTAGAATGGACGAACAGCAAAAGACGAAACAAGTATATGAAGCAAGATTAGAAGGAAGGAGAAGATGTGGAAGACTGAGAAAGAAATGGGAACAAGATATTGGAGAAATAGCAAGAAAGAGAGGGATGGAAATGAATGAGTTGAAGAGGAAGGCACAGGATAGGGAACAGTATAAGAAATGCCCAGTATAAGAAGGCCCAATGCTGAAAGAGAAAAGGGAAAGATGAAGAAGAACAAGAGTTTTATATGATATTGTCACTGATTGCGCTTATTTTTTGTTGGAGCTGCGATAAGCCAGTGCCAGGCGCATGTGTAGGAAAGAAAGAGACAGAGAGTGGCGCATGGGCAGGAAAGAAGGAGACAGATATTGGCACGCAGAATTAGATGCTTGCCGAGAGAGAGACAGAGATGTCTGGAAGTTCCGTCTTTCGCTGCGTCACAATTGTTATCGAACAATCGACTGCATTCTAGAATAATGACTGGAATGTACAATGAATGAACAATAAAAATCCCGCAAAGTGTTAGAGCGGAGTCAGTTGCTAGTTGTGTGTGCAGCTGTGTTATAATTGTGTGTTTCAACTGTACTCCAGCGGATTCTTTTGTTTACGAGACAACCTTGAAGACTACTGTTGTGTATGTCAAGTCTTTTTACTGCTGCAAATGTACAAAGTTACTGTTTCTGCAATAAAGAGCATTTTAAATTTCTGCAAACATGATTTTTGATTCTACCAACCCACAAAGTTACAATATGAAAAATATGGCCAAGCAATGATAATTTGTTAGTGTAGTAAAATTTTAGGAGATGAGGTAACTATAACATGTTTGCTTTCTGTTTATTGATTGTTGATGTCTTAATAGTGTTTATTGTTCATTCTTATTATATAAACACCACAGGCAGTGTATTCTGAAGAAAGGAAAGGAAATATGAGAAGAAGCCGTTCCAAACCCACTAGTGCCCTACACTACCCCAGCATTTGCTAATTATGAGGCCTATCATATATTTTATTAAAAACAAATTAAATGAATTACCACCTCAGTCAGGAAGAATGGGTCTGACGAGACTTGAACTACAGATTTTCCATTCCAGAGATCCCATTCAACGACCTTGGCTATCATATCAGTCAATAATGGACACACACCATCATATTATTAAAAGAATATCAAAATTTATTGTTAAGTAAATGCTGCTTACATAACCAATTTTCTACTCCATTTTACAAAATTTATCACATTTTACAAAACCAAACTATAACAGCCTATATCCAAGTTGCAACCTCAGATATGAGAATTCTTTAAATAAATAAAGTAACATTTCTTTTAACTCTCAGATCAAATAACAGAGATTCCATAACCAAATAACATAAGTTTCTATGTATATGTTAGAAAGGTAATTTCTATTAAAAGGGTAAAAGTCAATTACAGCTAGGAGAACATGGAAGAGACATTCTTTATGAATTCTCAACTTCTGCCCTTTTAAGCTTATGAAGAACTCTGGAGGATTAAAAATATCATAACGAGAGAGCTGTAAAACTCTTGTATAGATAGCCTTCAAAATCGTGAAAAGCTAAAATTAAATTAAAATAACTGGTTTGTAGGCTGATTTTACTTAGCTACAGGTTAAGACTAATTTGTCATACATTTTATTTTACATCAAAAACATTAATAGAAATGTGTTGCACTACTTAGATAGAATTATTTAAGGAACATTAACCAAAAAGGAACATCATCTTCCAAACTATGGAAAACTAGATATGTACAGATAAAATCCTGTTGTAAAGTTTTTCAGAGTTGCAATAAATGGTGATAAATGGAAAAGAAAGAAATAAAAATGGGAAAATTTTCTTTTTAACATAACTTTCTGATGTTCAACACAGTAAAGTAAAAGATGCACACCTTATGAAGCTATCAAAAGTAAACAAATGTTACTGATGTTTCTTTTACTAAATGTTACTTTTACTGAAAGTAAGGTGAGCCAAATGCTGGTGATATTTTCATTGTTTCGTACTAGAATTCTCAAGGTTGTTAACATTTATATAATAACATTCCAGAAGCTTTGTACCTAACTTTATTATTTAATAAACTGTATATTTCTACCTTCTTTCTTTGAAAACAATTTTTTTGCATCATTAACATTCTGTAAATGGCAACAAATTGTCAAACTTTGTGATTTCTAAGTGAAAAACCATGTTGCATATTTTGGTGTACAAATTCTTTTAACACATTCTTCTGCTAAATTTAATAATCTTTTGCAAATTTCTGAGTCACAAATTTTCTATAATAATGAATTAAATAAGGGGGATTAAATTATCTTGAGCTTTTTGTCATTTCATCTTTAATGATTAAAATGGTAACTCACTGGAAAATAAAAGTCTGTAACTTGCTTAGTTAAATACTGACAATACTGTAACAGACAGATTTGTTAAGAAAGTAGGTGGTATTTCTTAGCAGGATTAAAGAAAGATTTGAATGACTTTGCATCCTTTTCCTTTAATGCTGAGATGATTCAAAATTTTGACTATAAAGTGTACATCCCAACAGGCTGACATGCATTTAGTTAGAAATGAAGTAAAAGTAATTGTTTCATGTAACATATGAACATTTTGTTATTAAAATTTATACAAAACCTCATGTTCTTTTGTAGAATAGTAATTTATGCTACAGAATCAGATGTAATTCAGCAGTGCAATGCCTTCTAAACAAGTTACAGCTTAAACTTTGCTTAACATTTTACAAAAAGTATTAAAAAGGCACAGTAGTGAACATTAAAAAAAAACAATCACTTAATTTTTTCCATGAAAAGCTGCTTGCATTATGATAGTACTACAGTAAAACCTCATTAACCTGGACCAGTTTTGGAAAAAAAATTAGCGTAGTAAATGAAGACTTGTTTTAGAGACAGTAAATTGTTACTCTCAGTAGGTACAATTACTCAAATTCTGTTGCCAGCGAGTGAATTTATTGCACTCATCCCACCTGTTTGAGACCAGGTTGGAAGAGAAAATTTGATGAAGTCATGGTTGTGACCTGGTGTGTGTGACTTGCCATAAAACAAAACTAAGAAGAAAACCTAAGTGGGGAAGAAGATTTTATTGACTTTTTAAAAATATAGATAGCTGTTCTGATGTTGATGAAGAATACATTGACAATGACGGAGGTTATAAACTGCTTACAGAAGAAGCCATTATTGCAGTGTTACTGATAATGAAAATGAAGAGTATTCAGATCCAGAGAGTGTTGATGAACCAGCTGTGGTTATGACCCATGCACAAACAGTAGAAAATAGAGAAATTGATGCTTTATTTCGAGAGTCAAACCAAAACATTGCCAAATGAAGTTCTAATGTTAAAGCAGATGTGAGATCACGCTGCCTGTAAGCGATACACTAAACTGAGACAACAGAAGCTCACTGCCTTTTTTACTACCGACTAGTTGGTAGTTAGCGAGTTCGAATCTCGGGTCTGAGGTTGGCAATTTTAAGTCGGCCCTATCCACGCCTTCACCTCAATCACATGTGAAGTGTCCCCTATGCACAACGTGGTTAAAGTCCACGGTATAAACTGTAGGTCCTCTCACTTCACTGTCATCTTCACCATCACCCTCTCATTGGAGGTAATGGGCCCAACTCTGGGTGCCTCCACCTGAGAAATGGGTCTGGTCATCACGTGGTGGGGCGAGGTCATCCCGAAGGCCAAGGCTGTCATGTGGGGAGTGTTGGTAACCAACCAACCAACCAGTTTGTAGTTATATTGTATGAAGTGCAAATACTAATATCTAAACTCCATTAAAAATATTTTGAAGTTGTGCACATTTTTTTTTTCTTTTTTTCCCTCGCCATTCTCTGGATAACCCTGATTTTCGTTAAATGTGACTGGATGTGGTTCTAGTTGATCTGGATAAACGAGGTTCTACTATAGTACTAAATTGTGGATATTTTAGAAAATAATCCTTAAAATAACACAACTGATCAGTTATCCAGTTATGCAATTATTTATAAATATGTCTATAAAAGGTAGTATTTCATTTTGTAGTTTGTTACCCCACTTTATAAGTAAGAGATTACTCAAGATAATAACTCCTGCAAAGATTAGGTTATTACCTATGCATATGAAAGCAGATTCAACTGTATATGCACACATACTGAACTTTTATATCAATTATCAAAATAATTTTGTTAAGTTTTAATTCCATACATCCTAATTATATTATACTCTGTCAGTCTTAAAAACATAAACATAAAAATATCACATTGGTGCAACAGACAACTAAGATTGTTATAGGACATTCACAGTACACTTACATTTGAGGTATTAAGGTGCATCTCTCATTCATAATTTTTCATTCTTTTTTTTTATTTAATTAATTAAAAATTAAACCACTTAGTTACATCTCTGTTAGTTTCATAAACAAATGAATCAAGCAAAGCAGCAAACTGAACTTTTATATCAATTATCAAAATAATTTTGTTAAGTTTTAATTCCATACATCCTAATTATATTATACTCTGTGTCAGTCTTAAAAACATAAACATAAAAATATCACATTGGTGCAACAGACAACTAAGATTGTTATAGGACATTCACAGTACACTTACATTTGAGGTATTAAGGTGCATCTCTCATTCATAATTTTTCATTCTTTTTTTATTTAATTAATTAAAAATTAAACCACTTAGTTACATCTCTGTTAGTTTCATAAACAAATGAATCAAGCAAAGCAGCAAACAAAACAAAACAAAAAATAAAATGAATTTTTTTTAGTTATTACTGAGTCAATTGTTTACTCTACATCACTACTTGTGACGAGTAAAAAATTTACTCACTAAATTTAGTGTAAAGCATGTCACAAAGGCCAAGAAACACAAAATTGTAAATAAAGTACGATACAATATTTTTAGTATTACTCGGAACAAATAGCACTGCATTTCTTTATTTTTCAGTCAATGGTGAAACTAGTGTAAACATGATAAAAACACCACAAATCTATGTGTATCGCTAGATGTCCTAAATAATAGATGCATGCACTATGAATGCAAGCGGGTTACTCTGGGATCACATGACAGAAAAAAAAAGCCATTACAATCTTCTTACTCATTAACACTTCCAAAACAATAACAATATTTTAAATATCAATGGTGCATTAGTTTAATGTATGGTGTACAGAGAAGGTAAAATATTTTTATCATATGGGGTACAGTAAAATGCTTAACCAAAGCAGTGGAAGACAAAGGGAGGATAAAAGAATTAACAAATAAAAAAAAGTTGCTCAATATTGAACAACATTGCTGTAACAAGTGGTAATGTTCTTTTGCCCCAATACTGAATTTCTGTGCATGAGTATTTATGTGCAGTTAACCCCATATTCCAAGAAATATGGTACTGTTACCAGAAGAGTTAACTGTTTGAACTCATTTAATGAAAAGGTGTTAACATTGGATTAAATACTAACAGAATCTCAAAGCCACTAGCAACAGAGTTGCAGCAGTAAAGGGGCTGACTATAAAGGTAACAAATACTACATATTTATATTCAAATATTAATGGAAATCTTAAGTTTCCAATTTATCAATAATGCAAAAGTTTAAATTGTTTGCCTTTCATTTTGTAAAACAAAGCTGTGAATCAATACCACAGATATAAAGCTTATCAAACAGTGATGTGCTATACTTGTTTGCACATGCTGCATGTATCAAGTCGAGAAAAGAATTACAAACTTAATGAAATAGTCCTTGTAAATTCTGTACTACATATTTTAACACTCTATACAGTAGTAGCTTTTTATCATATGCATTTGTAATACAGTAAAACCTATTTAACCTGGACATCTGGATAACCTGGGCCAGTTTTGAAAAACAAAATGACGTTTAGCATAGTAGATGAAGCCTTGTTTTACACACAATAAACTACTATTCTCAGTAGATACATTACTCAAATTCTCTTGCTAGTGGGCAAATTCATTGTACTCACCCCACCTGAATGGGACCAGGTTGGAAGAGAAAGTTTGATAAAATCATGGAAAAGTTGTGATCTGGGGTGTATGACTTGCCAGAAAACAAGATTGAAGAAGAAGAAAATATAAGTGTGGAAGAAGATTTTATAGACATTTTTAAAAACATGGATGGCTCTTCTGATGTTGATGAAGACATTGACAATTGGTTGCAAATCGACAATGACCAAAGTTATAAACCAATTACAGAGGAAGAATTATTGCATCGTGTAGTGCTACTTCAAATTCAGACTGTTGAAAAACCAGCTATGCTCCAGGCACAAGCAGTGACAAACATAGGAAAATTGATGTTTTATTCGAAAGTCAAGCCGAAACATTGCCAAATAAACTCTAATGTTAAAGAGGATGTGAGATGGTGCTGCTTGTAAATGATATACTAAACTGAGACAGCAGAAGCTCACTGCCTTTTTTTAACTACCGACTAGTTTGTAGCTTTATTGTGCACAGTGTAAATACACAGGCTATTACAGTACATACAGTGCATATGTTTTTAGGTGAAACTGTGCTGATAGCAATTTATAAATTACATTAAAAATAATTCATGATGTTGTGCATGTTTTTTTATTCTTTTTCCGTCATTCTCTGGATAAACCAGATTTCTGTTAACTCGGATCGGCCAAGGTTCCAGCTGATCCTTGTAAATGAGGTTTTACTATACTTTCTTGTTCAGCTTAAAATTCTGCACAGAATTTCACATACAATTGTTCTTAAAGACACAAAAAGCCCCCTTTGTCATTAACTTGCAAAAAGGTCCCTGCTTCCTTACATTTTACAAACAAGATTGCAAGCATACTTTGTAGGATACATAGATGAACACTGAGGTTTTATCCATGAATTCATAAAACCACTTGCTATGTTGCAGTAAGTAGAATGGAATTAATACAATAAACATAAAATCAAGCACTTAAAACAATCCAACGACTCAGTGGAGCAAAATCAAATTGATGATTATACCGAATAAATTTTCAGTTCAGTCAGAACAGTCAGTTTTTTTGGTCTTTTACTACTTTGGTGTAGTATTGCATGCCTTAAAACATGCAGATTAATATACCTTTTTTGCAATACCATATAATTGGATTATGTCCCAACCTTTGGGCCGCACCTCAGACAGAGGAAGCAGTGCTATGTCGAGTAATTCTTCCCGGGAGTATGTTCTTGAAGCTGAAATTCATTTCAATTTCATTTTAATTTACAGCTCAAGTACATCTGCATATATATCTAACTTAACTACTTAAAAAGCTAATGAGTTACATTCAGGGATGGGTCTTCGATACTTGCATGGTATAGACATAGAAACTTCAGAAAATTTGCTGGGTATTTTTGCGATATCGGTGGTGATTCTGCAATTTTTATTTTATTTTAAAATCACAAGATATTACTGTCACAAGTACAACATTATATAGAACATATAGCTAATCAGAGAAAATTGTTAACCAATTAGAAGACGACAAATGTACGACACTCTCTCCTCGAAAGTGTTCAGTCTACTGCTGGCAGTTACAACAGGCACAAGCACTGGATGAACTTTCTGTTCTCATATCCCACATACTCATAAAAAATCAATCAGTTCACAAACTATTTTATTTTACGTATCACCTATGGCAAAATCTCAACGATTTGTCACTCCCATCTCTAGTGCACTAGATTACTGGAAAACAAATTCAAAAATTCCAGAAAAAAAATTAGCCACATAATATTTGTGTATTCCACCTGTAACAGTTTTCTCTGAAGGACTATTTAGCACAACAGGACTCACATGTGACAGAAAAAGAAGTTGACTTGACCCTGAAAGAGTGAAAATGCCAGCATTTTTGAACAAAAACTTATAAAAGTGCACTATTTAAAAAGTGCATTTTGCATTTAAACGCTGAATGTAGTGTTTAAAAATAACTATACTGATAGTTTTAAAATCTGTCTCATTAAATATGGGCACCTATTTAAGTTTATTGGGATTATACATTTCTATTCTGTATTGGAACGAGAAGTAGTAATGACAGATTGAGTATCAAAGTACCAGATATTGTGGAAAATATCAAGTATCGGTATTGATATCGCGAAAAACTGGTATCGACCCATCCCTAGTAACATTTGTACAACTTTCCTATCCAATACTACTGTTTATATCAAAGGGAAAAAAGGTAGCAGAGGGAAATATCTACTGTGATACATTTGCACTACTTTCTCTACTAATGACAAATTCACTAATATTCGTAACATATTCCATTATTCATATAAATGTAATTCTTCTATCCTTGCTAAGTAAAGCTTTACCTAGGAATTGTTTCAAATTAAACAAGAAAATTTCAACTCATAGAAACAACATTTGAAAGAGAGTGGGAAAAAAATAAGAACTGCAAACTTCAAGTTTGTTCATTAGTTGACACTTAGATAAGATATAAAGTTTCAAATGGAAAAATTAAATTTGGAAACCTGAGGAAAGCTACTCACACACAAAACTGCATCTAACTGGTCTTAATCGTAGACCACATAAAACATTTTATTAATATTTATTAATTTATAGACGAGTCGTATTTATTACACATCTGCTTCACTTACGTACCTATTTTGAGGACATGTTTCGCAAATCATCGTTTGCATCTTCGGCTCTTATGCAACTAAAGCTTGATCCAGTGGTGTGGGTAATTCTGGAGTTGCTGCTGCCATCTGTTGATTTAGTGATGAACTTCAATGTCTCTACTGGCGGGATTTCAAAGTTCATTAGTTGGTTCTTATGTTCTTCTATGTATATTCTCTCCCATATGACGAGTTTACTATGTTTCTGTATGTATTTTAGTAATTCGGTGCTATCTTCAATTTCATGATTTTCAGACCAGAAATAAGCTGCTATTGCAGACTTATCAATATTTTTGTATCTTAAGTGCTTGCACTGTTCTAGTGCCTATGTTTCTTTTTGTCCTCCCTAAGTAAATTTTTTCACAGTCTTTACGCTTAATCTTGTAAATGCCTGACTTTTCCTCAGTATTATTACTGTTAAGTAGGTTTTTAATGTTGTGATTGTTTTTTGGTGCCAATGTTATATTGTATTTCTTGAATATTTTTTGGAACTTTTTTGTGGCCCAGGGGTGGTAAGTAAATTTAGCAAATCTAGTTTCTTGTTTTATTGGTGTGAGAGCTGTGATCTGTTTTAATCTCCTTTGAAGTTTGAATGATTTTAGTTTTTTATCTACAAGGTTTTTTCCATATCCATTTTTAATTGCCATTTTTAAGATTTGATGGTATTCTTTTTGATATTCTTCCTGGCTGAGGGGTAGATTTACTAATCTGTGTGTGAGACTGTTGATGGTGGCATGTTTGTGTGGAATTGGGTTGAAACTATTTGCTTTGATGTAATTATCTGTGTGTGTTGCTTTTCTATGCATACCAAATTCTAGTTTTTCATTGCTTTTTGTGATTTTAAGGTCCAAAAAAGGTAGAGTACAGTCCTCTTCAGTTTCTACTGTGAATTGTATGCTGGGTCCTTGCAGGTTGAATAGTTTCAAAGCATCATCTATTATCATCTCGATATATTTTATTAATAGTTGGCAGTTCTTGAACAGTAACCTTAAATACATTAATTGAACACTGATTGTGTATTATTTTCTTTAAAGTGAGGTGATGTAAACATAACTGATGTTCAGTTACCATAATATAACATCAGTGATCATTGGCCTGCCATGGAGAAGTTGAGTAGGAGTATAGGAGTTGCTCCGCCTTTGTTCTCTACAAGGGTAGTCATAAAGTTTTAATTATCACCTTGAAAAAAATGAAACTGTGACCATGAAACTGGATGATGGTAGCTCAATGGGTTAGAGCGACTGGACGGAAACCAGGAGATCTGTGGTTCAAATCCTGGCCACGGCATTGAATTTTTCATGTTGACTCTATCAAAAACCTTAGCCTATATACGGCTAGTGTGAAGAAATGATTAATTTCCATCAATTAACTAAAATAATAAAGAGTTAAAAGATGAAGCATGGGATTCAAGTACTTATGATAGTAAGTCACCACAAACGGTGTATCTCGAATGCAAGAGTTCCTAGTGGTCTACCGGGGAAATATATGAGTCAAATGGAGAATTTAATGTCATGATGGCAAGTTGGCCATGGTAGCTCAATGGGTTAGAGCGACTGGATGGAAACCAGGAGATCTGTGGTTCAAATCCTGTCCATGGCATTGAATTTTTCATTTTGACTATCAGAAACACCTGTGAGGTGTTTTTTTTTTTTTTTTTTTTTTTTCCCCTCTTGGACACTTACAGAGATCATCATTTCTCCTTCTGCTGTTATAGTATCATTAACATTATATTTTTAGAAATAATACTTATGTTCAAGTCTTTATGATGCAGCAGGTTTTCCTTAGATTTCTGTAGAACTGAAACGTAAAATGTGTACTTATGCTTTTACTACTAATAAGTTACGACCTTATGTGACCAGACATTCAGTACCATTCAAGTCACAAAATGTCTGAATCACTAGCGGATAACTTCCATTTATATTTTATTTACCACTGACTAAATATAACCTACATGTTTTGGAAACATGCGACTTCCAAGGAGTTCTTAAGGAAGTTCACTACCACAGAGTACATAATAGTGCTGATTTTCCTGCCTCTGAAATAACTTATAAAATACTCTGAATTTGTAAAAAACTGAAGCTACTGATCAATCCAAGTATTATGAATGAACTACCATACTTAGTAACACACTTCACTTATTTGTTTGGTAAAATTGTTTAATAAATTAAAGATTTAACCCTTTCTCCACAAAAATTTGCTTACTTTGTTTGATTTACATGTTAATAAATAGACCCCTAAATAAAGAGGAATTTAATAAAGAATATAAACACATTATTAACACTGATTTAATCAATGCTTTTAATATAGATTTTATATAGAAATGGATAGATAAATTTAAATATCAAAAAATGTAAATTATATTTCTATTCTTAAAAATGTAAAAGCTGACTATAATTTTAAAAAATTTACTTACCCTTGGACAGTAAAAAAATTTCACTTTTTTTTTTTAAAGTTGGTATAATATTGGCACCTCAAAATAAATACAGCATAAAAAAGACATTTCAGATAATAACATTTTTTTAGCATTTATCAAGTTAAATGTTTAGAGTATGATCAGATTTACATAGGTAGGACCAAGCATAATTTAGGAACCACAAGACTGAAGGAACATTTCAGAAATATTAAATATAAAATAGATTGATAAGTCAGCTGTGGCAGATCATTTTTGGTTATTTAAACATGAAATAAATCAAGAAGTTAAATATTAAAACAATTGCATGGGCCGAGTGATTTAATGGTCTGGAAAAAAAACATTTATTTTGTGAATGGACCAATAAGAGTTAATGATTTGGGAGAAAATATTTATTTTGCAAAAGAAAGATAGCATGAAGAATTTTGAAATTCTGTCAATGGATGTCATCAATAAGTTTGTGTTGGCCCCAATAGATGGCAGTAAAATAGTTAACTATCCGTCAACTTCTGGAAGTAATCCAAAAGGCTGACCAGTCTGCTGGCTGAGGATATAATGAAAACATCACAAAAGCGGTCCTGGAGGATTTTGACAAGTTTACCAAACAGATAACTGAAATATGTTACCATGTGTTTTAGTTCATTCATAATACTGTGAATTTGCAAACTGAAATGTTGTATCTGGATTATTTATTCAATAAACTCTCCACATTTTTAAATGAAGTAAAAAGTATAACAGTTTTTTGAAAAAGTGAAAAAATTCCTAACTCAAGAGTTGTTTTTATTCAGTAGAAGAATATCTCAAAACATAAGTTTCTCTTATACATCTTATGTAATACACTGCAACTCTTGTAAATTATTTAAGATATGCTGTATATGCTGTATTGAGTACTATTTCAATCTATTATATTGTATGATTATTTATATTGAACTTAGTTTGTTGTTAATCTGTTTGTACTGTGTAAATCAAGCATATTTACCAGGTTTACAGGCTGTGGTCCAATGGTTTGAAAACTCTCAATATTTTGTCAAGTGCAGTCCTTGGTAAGATGACAAGAATTTTCAAACTCACTAGATCACAACCTAAAAGTCTGGGAAATATTTTTTATCCACAAGAGGGCAGCCGTTAAAGCCTCAGCTTTTTTGTAGAGTAGTCGTATTTCCATAAAGTTCTTGCATTTAAAATAGCTAAGCTTAGAAGCGAGTCCCATCCAGCTTAAAGGAAGTGGTATGATGTGTGATGGTGCGCTACTCTAAGGGGATTGGAAAAGCTGTCATCCAAATCATCGTTTGCTTCGCTCGTGTAAGAAACAATGATGTAGCGTGATAGTTTCTTGTATAAAGACTAAAATTGAGTCATTACTTTTAAAACTTGTAACTTCACTCATGTCCGTTTAAAAAATCAGGAACTTTTTTGAGACTGTTGCAGTCTCATCCTCAGCTGATTAGCAGCTCATCACAGTTGGTTGTTGTCTGGATCTCTTGTAATTGGCTCCCTCTCTCAGAAGATTCTTTACATAAGTTCAGTAGACCACTCACTGATGGCACATCAAAAATTAGAATATGTGGAATGTTATTAACATTAAAAATGTTTTCTCATTATGTAACTTAAAGTTTTGTTGACAATGGTTTTAGTAGTTTGATCTCCTCTCCGATGTGGTTATCATTCCAGAAATGAAAAGCAACTGCCGATTTTTCTGTTTGTTTATATTTTATGTTGCTATATAATCTAGTTTTTAAAACTCTCTTTGTCAAACCAATATAAAATTTGTCACAGTCTTCACAATCTATTCTATATATGCCTGACTTTTGTTCTGGCGGGAGCGTGTTTTTTAAGGGATTATTTAACAATTTGAGTGAGAATCTGTTTTGTGGTGCTAGTTTGATGCCATAATCTTTAAATATTCGTTCAAACTTCGGAAATTCCCAAGGGTGGAAAGTGAATTTTTTGTATTTCCAGTTTTTATTTATGTTTTGAAGAGTAGTGATCTGTTTTAAATTCTTTTGCTTGTAGACCCGACTGATCATTTTTTTGGTTTAGTTTGGATTGAAACCATTTTTTGTGCTTTATTTAACATATATGTAAATTCCTCATTATACTGTTTTTGATTTAAAGTATGCTGTTCAGTCTATGGATAAAACTTTTAAGAGCTGCTAATTTATGTGACAGAGGATTGAAACTGTTGCATTTTATGTACTTATTAGGTTTTCTGTAGATTCCAACTTTTACACTGTCATTTTGTCTTCTGATCATTAAATCTAAGAAAGATTGTTTTCCTCAACTTCCTCAACGGTGAATTGTATAAGATTATCATATTGCTTTGCAATGTTAGCATTTCTGAGGGAGAAATGATGGGTCAGCCCACCACTACTCAAAAGGATTTCGAGAATAGAACTCAGTAATTTATATATATATATATATATATATATATATATATATAAATAAATAAAAGCTTTGACATATTTCATATTTGTTAAAACTTGTATAAAATAGTTTGTGTGAAGAATCTAAAAAAAATGTATAATACTTAAACATAGTATTGGTAGCCCACTTCGTTAGCATAGATGGTAGTGTGTCTGCCTCACATTCAAGAGGTCCCGAGTTCAAATCTCGGTCAGTATGAGTTACCTGGACTTTTCCCTTATCATGAAAGATGTCGGGTAACTCTAAGTTCCTTTGACCCTGGACTCATTTGAGCATCATTTCACCCATTACATTCATCGTCCAATATGACACGCCCGCACCCACACACACACACCCTCACCCCCACCCCCCAGCCACCCACCTCCACCCCCACCCCCACACACACACACGTTCACGAGTTGAAATTTAGGGACTGCTCTGGTCTTCCTAAAAATGTTGATCACTAAATCAACAGATGGCAGCAGCAACTCCAGAATTACCCACACCACTGGATCAAGCTTTAGTCGCATAAGAGCCGACGATGCCAACGATGGTTTGCGAAACATGTCCTCAAAATAGGTACGTAAGTGAAGCCGATGTGTAATAAATACGACTCATCTATAATTTAATAATTATTTCGCTTCACTGTGGTGCTCCAATACAGTTAAATCTTGATATATTAAGGGAACAATTTTTTGTCGTTGTTTACAGGGATGTACACTTTTTCAACTATTAGGATTAGGATTAGTACTACCTGAGCCATCCCACTCGATCTTTCAACTGTACTGAAAATACATTTAACATGGTTAAAGGTATGCTCATGGCTATAGCTACCTCTTTTTCAACATACGATGGAACTCAAAATAATCTTGCACACTTTAGGAGCTAATTTATCTTATTGTGAATGAGTCAAAAGAGAAAGTCTATTACCAAAAGCTGAAAAATTCATAATTTTCTAGGAAAAAAGGTTATTCTAAAAATTTAGCACCACCTTGTTGTATCGCTGTTGATTAAAAATTCTCAATTTATAGAAAATTCAATATATGACAAGCTTTTCCTTTGGTATATTTCAATATAGTGAAAAGTTTTTCTGTAAATTAAACTTAAAAAGTAATAATTTGTTGCTTCTTTAACTGGCAACTTCACATCTGCTTTTATTTTCCTCCAATATTGAAGTAGATTGTATGTCATATTTACTTAATTGTATGTAATTGTGTCTTGTCAAAGCCCCAAGTTAAGACCACAGTAGTTAAAGAAAGCATGACCCCTCCTAAAAAAAAAAAAAAAAAAAAAAAAACTTCATCAAGTTGTACACTGAAAAATGTTAAATTTAAACAGGATTGTACCAAGTACAGATACATTTGTTGTGGGTCCGATACAGAGTTGTAATTGAGGGCAACAACAACCTGACGAAATCATCATCATGGAAGTGTTAAATTTGTTTGATGAAAATTCGCATTGAAACAGTCATAATACTGCTCGAAGTGGAGATATCACTCTGGACCATACTTAGAATCTTTACACAACATTTATTGCTCATGTCACATCCAGCAAATACAATGTTTTCATCCATGTGTTGGGTTTTCCAAGTGGCTGCTTTGTCAGTCTGCAAAGCCAATTTTTGTGGCAAATGTCATCACAAACTGACTGAAGCAAATTATGGACATATGGAACACTTCCTCTTATTTCAGATTTACTTCCTGGAGGTAAGTTCATATATATTAAATTAGTCCCAATGTTTTGACATACTTGTACAGTAAAACGTGCTTTTAACGGACCACTGGTTAAGCGGAAATCTATCTTAAATGGAAATAATACATGGTCCCATGAATTTAGGGGCGAAAAACATGCTAAATTCCTTTATTATAGGGAAACTATTTTAACGCTGACAACGTATTTTAACAGAACATTTCCATTATTTGAAGCAAAAGGTTAGAAACAGTGATTTATTCAACATTTGAAAGCAATGAGTTGGTAATTCAAACACAAACATCACTCAAAATGACCAAATTACTGACTCATCACTTTCAGAACATTTCCAGTTTCAGGATGCAGAGATTAGAAAATTTTCAGGCAGCCGTGAAAATGTGCATTGTCTGCTCAAGTACAAGAAGTTTCAGTTGAAATATAAAATTACTGCTGATACCTAAGCTATCTAGGAGAGGGGTGTATAAATACTGAGAAACCTGTTAGTCATCCTTCAATGCATAACAGTACACCTCTAAAGTTAAACAACGGTGGTAGTTTATTTCCTATATTTACCATGGCTTTGAAAACAAGAATTGTACTAGATCTTAACACGAGGCTGAAAGTAATTTCTGCTAGTGAAAGAGAAAAATTCAGTGTAAAGCAGATCATGGTGTTCAACATATGAAAAAATCAAATTTACAGGATTCTAAAGAAGAAAATGGAAATTTTGAAGCAGTGGGCAAATTGTACAAATGGGAAAATAGAGAACTTAAGAAAACTGAAAACCAACACATCAATGAAACAATGTGCAGTATTATTAAATTATAGATGAGTCGTATTTATTACACATGCTTCACTTGCATACCTATATTGAGCAAATGTTTCGCGAACTATTGTTCGTATCATCGGCTCTAATGAGTCCCGGCCATGGCATTGAATTTTTCATGTTGACTCTATCCATCAGAAACTTTAGCCTATATATGGCTAGTGTGAAGAAATGATTAATTTCCATCAATTAACTAAAATAATAAGAGTTAAATGATGAAGCCTGGGACTCAAGTACTTACAATAGTAAGTCACCACAAACGGTTTATCTCGGATGCGAGAGCCCCTAGTGGTCTACCAGGGAAATATACAAGTCAAATGGAGAATTTAATGTCAGGACAGCACGTTGACCATGGTAGCTCAATGGGTTAGAGAGACTGGATGGAAACAAGGAGATCTGTGGTTCAAATCCCGGCCATGGCATTGCATTTTTCATGTTGACTCTATCCATCAGAATTGTACACTTCCCAGTTGGTCAAAACTATAAACAATTGGCACATAAATTTTGTTTAAGCATATTGCAGTGAAGTGTCAACTCACATAATAAATAATGCTTTCCTAAAGGTTTAGTAATTGTATCATTGTTATATGTGGTACTAATAAATGTACCAGTTAAATGTGATACTAATAACATACCGTAACGTGGCCATCACCGTCAAACACATCATAGAAGAATGCAAGAAACACCAACAGCAATGAATAGAAGCCAATGTTCCCAGTAAAATCACAGAAGCACTTGGAAACCATATATATTGTAAAACAATTTTGTACTTTTTCTTTTCCAACACTTCCAAGAAAGGAATTGTAATTTTGTACTTTTGAAACATTACGGAACTCTGTAAACACATTTGATATTAATGCTAATATTATGTAACTTCAATGTTAAGATGTTGCGATACGAAAAGTTAAAGCGACAAAAAATAAACCAAATTAAAAAAAAAAAGAAATAACAACATACCACATTATATTAATAACATATTAATAACATAGGTTTTTTTATGGGTGCTTTAAAACTGCTGTGGTTCTCAGCATTCGTACAAAAAGTAACCAATGCATAACAGCCCAAAGTGCACCTGAGCCTGCCAACCCAACTACTGGCCTCATACCCACATATGCAAGGCAGAGGTAGCAATCATCCCACCGATATGGGGAGGAGATGTGGTCAGCATCTCGGTACCCCCAGCTGGAAAGTTGGCTTTCCAGACAAGGGTTTGCTAACTAGCATAGTTCCTCAATTTCCTCAAGATGCTGAGTGGGCACCGGTTCTATACCTGGGTCTTAAAATCTGCACCCTCCAGAGGTGGGTTTGAACCCAGGCATATTCCATGGCAGGAAACCAAAGCACAACACTATTCCATTCTATATTGGGCATGAAAGAATGCTTAATTTTGCTCAGAGATCTCATTTTCAGGCCTGAAGTTATTTTACATGCTGTAAATCTATGACATAGAACCACTAACTTTACTTCTCTTACAAAGGAAGCCATGCTAAGGACCTTTATACCCAAAAAAATCCATTGCGCTCTGCTGGTTGAATCCGTAACCTTGGGAACCAGAGGCTAGCATGTTAGCACTAGATCATGGACAACTGTAAGAGGTGTTTCATAAAGTGTCATAACTTAAGACCGGAGTGTGTACATTTTTCCATTGGTATACTGCACATTGACTGAACTGTTATCACTTACACATGTAAACAACAGCAGGTAGGTACAGCCTGGCCATGAGAACCTCCTTATTGCAGCAAAACTTACAACCATCATAAACTATGCATTCTGGAATTGCACTTACCCGCTTATCATATAGCTATTTATTAATTATAATATCATCACAGACTGCATTACACTGGGTTATAATCTACATTCGTAAATTATTAAACGTGAAATTTCGACACCTATCACAGAAGTAGTCTTTAAACAGTGAAAACCTTCTTTCGACATCATATGATGTCAGAGCTGAAAATGTAAGGAATTCCACTCTGTCGTCTGGCATGTTTTCCTTCTTACTAATTTTCAAACTTTCACACATAGCTTGATAATTGAAGCTTATGTGTAAACAAATACGAGTCATCTATAATATAATTATTTTTACAACTTGTTGTAAATGCATAAATTTCACAGTGGAAGCACCACCTTAACCAGCAGCACAACCCTTTCATATCGACTGCATCATTGCTATACCACAACAAACTACTCGATCAGCTACATGTTCGGGAACAAATATGCTCGCTCTTGTCATAACCTTTGCAATTATTATTTTCATTTCATGCTTTATCACACAAATATCACTGCAGTATGACACTATATCGCAATATAACTAAAACATACCTTTTACACTATATGTGTACACAAACCTTAAAGCAGTTTAACTGTTTAATATCACCACCAATTCCACACGAGTCCTTACCATGACTTAAGACTCTCAAATAGAACAAGCCAGATGTTCAGGACATTAAACACATTAAGTAAAATCCTTTTAACTGAATTCGATACATACAAGTTACTTAATGGCCATCATCAGTAGAGGCAGTAGAGACAGGCTACTCAGTCAACAAGTTATGTCACTTACATAATCTCTCACAGACAACAGATCCGCCACAGAGAACCAGCTCATTTCAAGAAACCACGGATCCAATCAGTCGGATAACTGTTGACGACGGGGACAAAACATTCTCCAAAACATGTCCAAGTAAGGATAATTTAAGTGATGTTTGTTTTTTAATTACCGACTCATTACTTTCAAATGTTAAATACATCACTGTTTTTAACCTTTTGCTTCAAATAAGTTATATCATGTTATGTGTAATAAATACGACTCATCTACAAATTAATAAGTTATGTCATGTTGTCACATACTCTTAGTCTTCAGTCTGCAGAATTATTTCACTTACACCCTGCTATCTCAATATGTTTGTCCCCAATTTGTGAGTTTGTTGATATTAATCCTGCATGTTTCCTTTTTTTTTTTTTTATGAGAGTTGTATTTTCATAAAGTTTATGCTTAATATCTGTACAAACTAGAGATGTTATAAGACTGCAAGGTAAGTGGGAAAATACAGTCACTAAGTCCTTATAAAGTTTAAGATTCTTAATATAGTGCCTTCACCTTACTTCATACACTAGAAGTCAAACATAGCCCAAATGGCTATGTGATCTGCTATGACTATCTTTCAAGAAAGTAAATGTACACTTTCTGCGGGTCAGTATCACTCAGGCATTCCGTGACTAGGTGGTATGAAAACTAAATCGGTCATGCTCGTAGATGTATAGTGTCGTGGTTGCCATTTTAACCTGTTACTCACTTCGAAGATTTCTAAGGCTATATTAACCCAGTATAACAAAAGATTGAGTATTTATTACAAAGTAAGTAATAATTCTCTTGCAGCTGAGCTATTAACTACATGGCATTGGAAAATGTGCAAGAAAATGGAAAACACGTGGAATTATGATTTTAACAGAACCAATATATAAGGCAAGCTATCTTAACTGCTCTCATAGCTCAGGGGCAAAACATGGGCTGAGATAAGCGAGACAATGCTTCAAGGTTCGAATCCTAACACATCAGCATAATTTTTAACTACAAATTTCTTAGTTTGTTGGACGCAGTAACAAACTAATTTACAACTGTTCTCTTGTAGCTAAGCTGTTACTAAATGGCAATGCAGAATACCAAAGAAATTGGAAAACACGTGGAATGGCGATTTTAATATAACTAACAGATATATATTGTATATAGCTAGTGCTATCACATTTGTTGGCGTAGCTCAGTGGTAAAACGCACGCTGTGTCAAGTAAACTGATGATTTGCAGTTCAAGCCCTCAACATGTGATACTTTTTTTTTCTGCCTTGTATTTCTTGTGCATGTGTAAAATATTGCTGGAAGTAATGCACTGCATTTGTATCTTTCATTAAGACTTCATCACAGTGAAATAGCATGCCACGTCCACGAGGTTGTGTGGAGCTGACTGCAGTTCAAAAGGGTGAAATTATAGGCCATGCTTCTCATGGTGAGAACGCTTCACAAATTACCAGAGAACTGAGTTGCAACCGAAGAACAGTGAAGCAGTGGCTGGACAGGTATCATGAGGGAGAAGCTGAATGGGCCAAATCACGCAGGCGTTCAGGTAGGCCTCGTACAACAACGCTTGCTCAAGATGAAGCCCTGGTAGCAGATGGGAGGAACCAGCCTTTAAGACACAGGTCCATCTTTCTAGATAAAGCAGTTGAGTAAGGTTGCTCATATGAAACCATATGCCAACGATTAAAGGATGCCGGTATTGTATCACATCGTCCTGCCACTAAGCTCTTTCTTACAGAGGCACACAAAGCAAGACGATTACAATGGGCACAGTGCAATTGTGACCTTCCTCAAGCTTATTGGGATCTGGTAATCTGGAGTGACGAGAAGGTATTTCGATCTGACCAGCAAGGGACCCTGTGTCTGTATAGACCACGAGGAACTAGATATGAACCTCAAGACATCGTTCGAGCAGCATATTCGGGAAGAATTTCAGCACAGTTCTGGGCCTACATGGCAGCATCAGTTCCAGGGGAGTTAATTCAAGTGCCAGAGAGAATGACGAGTGCAGTCTATGTAGACATTCTCGAAAACACTTTGCTACCATTCCTTCATACTAGGTTTCCAGAACAAGAAGAGTATATATTTATGCACAACAGTGGTGTGCGTACTGTAAGTATCACCCAGGATTGGCTAACGAGGCATCCAGAAATAATCTGCATGGACTGGCCACCAAAGTCTCCCGATTTAAACCCCATTTAACATATATGGGCCTTCATGGTGAAAGAATGGGAAGAACGTCGACCAGACAGGGTTCAAGAATATTTGGTTGCTCACGTGCTGGAGCTATGGCAACATTATCAGCAGAATCCAAACCGGTGTTCTGTATTGGTTGCAAACATGCACAAAAGATTAAATGATGTAATCACAGCTGGGGGCGATTACACCAGGTTCTAAATCACAAGATTTCATTTCTTTTTTTTTTCATTCTTTGTTTCCACAAATCAATGTTTATTCTAGCAAAAAATACGTTTTATATAAATCTCAAATGTTTCATAAGTCAAGTCATTTGTTAATGTATGACATTGGCTTCATGAAGAAATGACAGCTTTTTACTTTGTTTCCTAATCAACATTATCTTTGGATATCATCTTCTTTTTGTAATTCCTAATAATGGCTATTTATAACTACAGTTACACAGAGTAACTTTTCAGTTTTATGTCATACTCAACTGGATTATACAGCTAAATTGCAGCTCTAAGTTTGTTTTTCTCACGATGACAATTATTCAATTTCTTGTTATTTATATATTAGCTTATTGTTAGAACAAATGGATGGTATACAGCGTTTAGGAGTTGGCTCCATTAAAATTATCAACCTTCTACCATTCTTTTCAAAAACATGTTATTAACTTAGTCGCAAGAGAGAAAGTATAATTTCATTCGTTACGGTGTCTTACAAAGTAAAAACATTGGAATAAAAATTATGACTACATACTAGATTTCGAACCATGAATCCTCGGCTCAGTGACAGCATGTATTTTGCCACTGAGCTACGATAACATGTGTTTGCAGTAGGTATTATATACAACAAGATGTTGGCTCTATTAAGCCGCCATTCTTCCTGGCATTCGTCTTCTTGCTAATTCTCCAATGCCATTAGTAACAGCTTACCCCAAGAGAACAGTTGTACATTGGTTCGTTACTTAATCTAGCAATATAAAACCCTGGAATAAAAAACTTATCCACAGGATGGTACTCGAACTATGAACCCTCGTAATATTTACCACAGTGCATGCTCTCTGTCATTGAGCTACGTGAGCACTTAAGGAAGCTCGCTTTATATACAATATAGATATTGGTTCTCTTAAAATCATAATTCCACGTGTTTTCCGTTTTATTGCACATTTTCCAATGCCATGTAGTTAATAGCTCAGCTGCAAGAGAATTATTACTTACTTTGTGATATGTACTCAATCTTTTGTTATACTGGGTTAATATAGCCTTAGAAATCTTCAAAGTGAGTAACAGGTTAAAATGGCGACCATGACACTATACATCTACAAGCATGGCCGATTTAGTTTTCATACCACCTAGTCACGGAATGCCTGAGTGATACTGACCCACGGAAAGTGTACATTTACTTTCTTGAAAGATAGTCAACTACCAATGCTAATATTTCAATTTGTCCTTTATTTATTGTAGTGCTTAATGTCTAATCTTACAGTATATGGTACGATAGGCAGTGAATACATAAGATGAAAAAATAATGGGGGAAGAAATTGTAGGAAGTAAACATTAGTAACTTTTGGCACTTGCCATTAGGACTGAAGAGAACCTGGAAAAAATTTCAGTCAGTGAAAATGGTTCTGATGGAATTTGCTGCCAACAACTTATTCACTAGCCTTAACAATCTCTACTACTAGATACAGTATAATCTGGGCTTGTGGGCTGTGATCTAATGGGCTCCTTCTTCTTCCCAGATGATATGTCTGCAACTGCAGGGACATCTTTAAAGGCAGTAGGGAGGCCGCAGTACTCTATAGCTGTTGAAAGCTCCATCAAGAGTACTTTGATGTTATTACTGCCACTGAAGATGTCTGCCGCAGTCGCAGGCGAAAAGTCCAGGAAGAAGGGGTCCAGTAGACCATAGCCCACAAACCTGGATTATACTGTATCTAGTATTGACAATGGCTGTGAAAGCCTTAGAACTTTGATGAATCTCTGCTATCTCTGTCATTATGACAAGAATGACAAGAAAAAGCTGCACGAAACTCCAATGGTAACTTACAATCACTGAATTTTTACAGATTCACAGAGTAACACACATCTCTTTACATAACACTATCTTTTCTTTATTGTCTCTGTTGCATGAACCAACTTGCGCTGCTTATAGTTCCTCGATATACACAGGACATTTTGCTAATACTCCCCTTAACACTTCTATACTTGCCGACTGATATTTACGGGTCAAGTCACAACTAGCAACTGCTCCTCTGCACTGCAGACCATCACTACTGAGCTGACCGTATTGCACTCGTTGCAGATTGACTCGCAACTATTCTGTTTTCACAACTGCTTGAGGCTAGGCTTTGCACTTTCTTTTATACCCTGCAGGTCACTGCAAGAAAGCTCCAGAAATTTAATCTTCTAGAGTTGCAGAAATTTAACAGTCTGGAAACATACAGCACGCAATACAACAAAGGCTGTCACTTTTGGCTTCATGACATCAGTTAATGGCTATCTTGAATTTTGTTTGTTTCTCTTGCCAGCAATCATGCTCCTTTTGTAGCAACATTTACAGTTTTTAAATATTTCAGATTTATGCTCCTCATTTACTATATAATAAAATTTCTTTAAAAAAAATTACATTTTTTACAAATTGGATTAAAAGATATATTTTTTTTTTCAATTACAACTACTGGCTTTTGCAAAACCATGTAAATGAGCTTATTGGCCTAATACTCTTGCTTTATACTATAGCTGTATTGGAAGTTTTGGAAACACCACTATTTCAAGAAAGCTGATTCCTCACTCTGTTAACATTGGCTTTGATAATTTAGAGATTTTCATTATCTGTGACAATTTCTCTCCAAGAATGATGAGAGAAAGCAAAGAAATATTTAAGGAAAGGAGCAATCGAACCATGACATGGACAAACCACTCAACATGATATGGAAGACCCTATTAATACGACGACTTCCTACTGGAGAAGAAGGAACCAACAGAATTGTAGGTGGGCAGGGACAAAGGCAAGCCACAGTATAAAAGCAGTGACCATTTGGAACATTTGCATTTGCCTGTTGAAGAAGCCTAACATAGTTTACGGCAAAATATTGACAAGATTTTAATAGTATTTCAAGAGCTGTAAAATGTTAAATATTTAAACCAAGAAAATTATGTTGGTAAACTTATTTATAAAACTGGCCTAAAATGTTACTTATGTATATTTTGTTAAATAGTATAAGCGTCTCTATGAACATGCATACAACATATATACAAAAATTTTACATAAAACACTTTAAGAAATTTTGGGAAAATGTGACAAACATCTGAAAAAGCAACAAGTTCCATTTCTTTGGTTTATTAAAATCATATAACTTTCATTTTTACTCTGATAGCAGAACTATTTAGACAAACACTTCCTAAAAAAAATCATACAAAATTAACGTTAAAAAGTATTTTGGCTCATTTTCACTATTTGGGCATTATACAAACTTCCTTGAAATATTACGTTGCAAATGAAAATAGCTTATTTAAACAAGGAAGAGCAGTAGTTAGGAGAACAGAAGGCATGAAAAATGCATCACAAAATCTAGAGAGTATGATGAGCTAAATTGAGCTGTGTTTGGTTGATCAGTACGCGCGCTAAAGGAATTCCCATTTCTGGACCATTGCTTCAGACTCAAGCTTTAGAGACAGCAAGAAAATTACACAAAGACAATTTCAGAGCTTCCAACGGATGCCTCGAGAGTTTCAAACACTGCCATGATATTATTTGAATGCTGTGTGAGGTGAAGCAAATGATGCTGATATGCAGACAGTTGCAGATTGGAAAGGGAAAACTGAAAACAGAGAAACTAAGCAATAAACTACAATTATTGTATATAAGTTGAAAATATACTACATATTACATATCAGCCTATTATTATTATTTACACTTCATTCTGTTTTTTTTTTTTTTTTTTTTTTTTTTTTTTTACCTAAAGGCAAAATCCAAGCAACTGCAGTCAAATGTTTGGATTCAAAAATAAAAGATGAAATCCCATCAGTTAACAGATCCGGAATATACCAAATAAGTTATAAAAATTGTGAAAAATGCTACATAGGTCAAACTAAAAGAAATCTACAAACCAAAGAGCACTTTAGAAACATCAGATTGAAACAAGAAGAAATGTCAGCAGTAGCATTTCATTTTGGAACGAAAATCATGACACAACCAAATCCAAAATTATTAAAAGGAGTGATAAACCAAAATAAACTAACAACATGGGAGAACATATTCATATGGAAAAATAAGGACCGCATAATGAATTTTGAAATCTCACCAGTAGATAATTTGACAAAGAAGTTCATAGTTCCATCACCAAAGAGAGAGCAGACAACAACAGATGCTAGTTGGAGAGAAGTTGAAAATGGAGGCAATGGCCTTTGAAACTAGTCCCTCAATAATATAAAAAAGTAAGTGACGAGTGTCAATAAACCGACTACAAATAGTTTTTACAATTAATTTTGACGTCACTGTTACTAAATTCCTCCAAACATACATAACTGCAAATCTGATTGAAGAAACATGCCTACCACATTCAAATTGTTCAGGAACTTGAAAAGGAATACATTGTTACTAAAATTAGGCAAGTGAGTCAACCTTGTATATACTTTTCTCCACTTACAAGTTTTTTATGAAGACTAGTTTCTGGGGACTTCTCCCTTATCGTCAGTTCTGTGGTTGACTGATGATGCATCCGGTGTCTGCATCTGGCTTGGTGTCGTGCTGCCATCTAATGTCCTGGTAAGTTTGATGACGTCATCTACCGCGGGAATTTCAAAATTCATCAAGAGGTCCTGTTTTTTCGAAATAAATATGTTTTCCCAAATCTGTAGTTCCAGAGGTTTCTTTGCCTGTTTGATCAGTTCTATTTCTTGTTTTATGTTGTGATTCTCAGACCAAAAGTGATGTGCTACGGCCGACTTGTCCATTTGTTTGAATTTAATATTTCTGAAGTGTTCTTTCATTCTTGTTCCTAGATTCCTTTTGGTCTTACCAATGTATATTTTGCCACAATCCTGGCAACTCATTTGGTAAATTCCTGATAATTGAGTTTTCGGTGTGCTATTTTTTAGAGGGTGGTTTAGTAAGTTGCGGATGTTGTGTTTGTTTTGAGGGGCTAATTTTATGTTGAAGCTCTTAAATATCTTTTCAAATTTTTTTAAGTATTTTGGCTGAAATGTAAATTTTCCATATCTGGTGTTTGGGTTTTCTAGTTTCTTTAACATGGTAATGTCCCTTAAGTTTTTGTTTCTTTTGTGTCTGCAGATCAGTTTTTTGATGAAATTTGTTATAGTTGTTCAGTTCGGCAACCTGGTGTATGTGAGCGTACTCCTGTTCATATTCTGTTTTTGTTAGCGGAATGTTGATTAATCTGTGAACTTAACTATGGAATACTGCATATTGATGTTGTACTGGGTTGAATGGGTTGCATTTAATGTAATTGTCAACATGTGTTGCTTTTCGGTATATTCCAAATTGTAATCCTGTTGGTGTTCTAATGATTTTCAAATCTAGAAAAGGTAGCCATTCATCCTGCTCTAATTCAATGGTGAAAACTATGGATTTTTCTTGTAGGTTTAGCAACTTTATAGCATCCTCGGTTAGTCTTCTAGGGACTATAGCAAACACATCGTCGACATATCTATGCCAACATTTGAAAATATGTGGAAAGGCTTTAGTAATGTGTGTTTCCAAATTACTCATGAACAGATTAGCTAGTAATGGTGAAAGAGGGTTACCCATGGCCAAGCCTGCTGTTTGTTGGAAGATCTTGCTGGAGAACGTGAAGCTGTTTTGTTAAATACATAGGGTGGTTAATTTGATGTATTCCTCTATTTTATCATCCGCAACGTTGCTTTTGGATAACCAGCCTTTCATCAATTTTGGAATTTTTTCTACTGGTATGCTCATGAATAGAGATTTGATATCAAAGGACACCATCACCTCTTCAGTTTTTATAATTGTGTTTTCAATTTTCTTTACTAAATCAAATGAATTCTTTATGCTTAGAGATTCAAACTTTTCAAATGTCAAATTCTTCCACCAACCATTTTGCCAGTTTGTAAGTCGCACACAACATAAAACAAGAAATAGAACTGATCAAACAGGCAAAGAAACCTCTGGAACTACAGATTTGGGAAAACATATTTATTACGAAAAAACAGGAGCTCTTGATGAATTTTGAAATTTCTGCGGTAGATGACGTCATCAAACTTACCAGGACATTAGATGGCAGCACGACACCAAGCCAGATGCAGACACCGGATGCATCATCAGTCAACCACAGAACTGACGATAGGGGAGAAGTCCCCAGAAACTAGTCTTCATAAAAAACTTGTAAGTGGAGAAAAGTATATACAAGGTTGACTCACTTGGCTAATTTTAGTAACAATGGCGCTCCACTTTCCGAAATACTTCTTTTTATTCTATATAAGGAAAACATTGTCGCCAGACAGGGTATGAGCTGACTTACTGAATGCTGTTAGAAAGGAACAACTTTAATGCAGCATGTTCTGTTCAATGAGGCAATATTCCAGGCCTCTGGATAGGTGAACAGACATTACTGCCGTATTTTGGCAGATGAACACCAGATGTGTTACTTTAAATGGGAAAGGAACTCGCAAAAGTAAATGTGTGGATGGGAATCACAAAATCAAAAGTTTATGGACACTACATGTTTGCTGAGCTAACAATAACTGATACCACATACTTTGGAATTACTTAAAATTAAGCAAACTGTTTCAGCATGCAGAAATACCATTCAAATATATATTTCTATCTACTTCATGTTAATCAAGACAGACATTTACAAAAATTGTTTAATTACACATTTCATTCTAGATACTAGAGTAGCAGCAAAAGTTGAATTTGACAGGTGTTTAAAAGAGGTTACCTACATGCTGGTTTTGAAACACCATACTCTCTCCATGATGTTATGAGAAACAAATAACACAATAGGTAGAGTAATACTGAAAAATTCAATGCCATAACCAGGATTTGAACCACAGATTTCCTGTCTCCATTTGGTTGCTCTTAACCACTAAGCTACCATGGCCAACATGCCAGCATGACATTAAATTCTGTAAAGGACTCGTATTTTTCCTGATATTAGAGAGTTTAATGTCATGCTGGCATGTTGGCCATGGTAGCTCAATGGTTAAGAGCAACGGGTCAGAGACCAGGAGATCCATTGTTCAAATCCTGGCTATGGCATTGAATTTTTCAGTTTGACTCTACCTATCCAAATCTTAACCTACACATGGTTAGTGAGGAAGAACAATTAATTTCCATCAAACAACACAATGCTTTAAAAAAGTTGCAGGTTTTGAATACTTCAAACTAATATTGATAGATATCTTAGAAACAGTTCATGCCACGAAAAAAGTTATCAGAAATAAATTGTTTGTTTTAAAAAGAATTACATTTCTGGTGTACCAAATGTTTATTTCTCTTACAGTTTACCTGTTTTCCAATTTAGACAAAATTCCTTACAAATGAAATGTACTTTTAAGGCTATTCCCCAAAAATTTAATATACATAATGTAAATATCTTCATTATATGATTGTTTAATCAAACTCATGAGAGAACTTTTGAGAAAATCAAAGATATCAAGAGCCTTTTCATGTAAATGATAATTTGGGATGGGAGGGGATTTTCTCAGAAATCGTTGTTATATTTTTTAAATATAAAACCATAACCCTTGGTATAACAGCCCAAAGTAGCATGAGCCTGCCAACCTGACTGCCAGGCTCATGTCCACATATGCAAGGTAGAGGTGGGCGATCATCCAACTGATACAGGTAGGACATGTGGTCAGCAAATTTATACCTCCTGCCAGAAAATTGACTTTCTAGACCAGGGTTCACTACCTAGCATAGCTTCTCAATTTCCTCATGATGCTGAGTGTGTATCAGTCCTATAACCGGGACTTAAAATCTGCACCTCCCAGGGTTGGATTCGATCCCGGGCACAGGGAATCAAAGCACAATGCTCTAGCCTAAAATGCCACAGTACTATGTCACTATGCTATATTTTTTACAAATACTGAACTGACTTATGAATGTTCTGTTTTTGACATGCTCTTTTATCACCTGTGTGAACCCATGCAAGCATGCACACATCTTTCTGTTAACATGCCTTTGTTTGCTTCAGGCATCTCAAAACATGCATTTCTGGCACGGTCTCAATACTATATAATTTTTGGATACTTCCTCTATCTACTAGATATATTGCAGAAGAAGTAAAAATGCAGGTATAATTAATGCTTAGAGATATTAGAAACCAAGAGGATATACGTATAATTGTTATTATTTTACTGTACATATGCTTTAAAATGTTACTTGGAGCTGTAAACAATGATGCCAAAGGGTGGAAACAGGGAAAATGCTGAAATATCCATACAAAGTGCATATTTTTTGTACACATGCTCTCAGAACAACAATGCCTTATCATAGATAATGCTTTGATAAATCAATTAACAGTTGATAAAGGAAAGGCTGTATCAAAATTTAACTGTACTGGAAGACCACAGTGAAGTGAAATAATTATTAAATTATAGATGAGTCGTATTTATTAAACTTCAGCTTCACTTACGTACCTATGCTGTATGTTTCCACTTAAGGTTTAAGTTCATCATGTTTGTTATAGGTAACGAATAGCAAGCAGCATTGGACATATTGTAATAGCAAGCAAATTCAAATCAATCCTATAGCCCATATACTAAGATTGTTTTCTTATTTCACGCAGAAAAGAGTAGTCAGATTTCATGAACCTAATTCGGAAGGTGCACTGAACAATTTTAATCTCACCTAAATTATAATCTTCCCCCTAGGGAAATGAGATGCAAATGGCATTTACCAACAATAATTTCCTTCTATGTAAATCGGAAAAATTAACTTTCCGTTAGGTGTGCGCCTTGGCAGAATACTGTTGGTGGTGCAGTGCTAGGAGGTCCGTGCTATATTAATGTGGTATTATGCATGTATTTCTTTTTGTTTTCATTTTTTTCTTTTTTTCTCCACTGCTTTTGGCTTTACTTAGGTTAAATATACATGACTTTTATTAGTATAATCATTACTAAATACAGCAGCTAAAATATAATACGAATAGAGTGTACATTATAATTTGTATTACAATATACTTAAAGAAAATAACATTTTTTAAAAATACATTTTGTCACTGGAAATGTTCAGTTACTCAGGGTCATCAATTATTTCTTCTCTGTTTTCCCCAACTAAGCAGTTATTGCAAATCATTTTGGCAGTTTTTTTCAAACAGAGAGGAGCATTGCAGTTCCCACATACCACCAGTAGGTATCATCCTCACAAAGTAGACAAATGTACTTCTTCAAAATCCTTGGGATTCTGGCAAAGAAATATTCCACAAATTAATAACAAAGAAAAAAATGTCATCAACATGTAACGAGAGCTGTATAAAACCTAAACGCTGATTGGTCATTTTTGCAGATAAAGTTATCCTCACAGCAAACATTCGAGCACGATGTAACGTTAGATGTCCTAATCAGGCAATTGCTAGGGTGCATTTGTTTGTAAACTACAACATTTAAATAAAGTTAGGGACCTCCCAGGCCTCACTAACCAACAAAAGGTTAAAGTTGGGGGGGGGGGGGGGAGCAGAAATATATAACAAGAAAATGTGAAATGCTTGTATTCTATGTAATAGAAAATGTTCTTCTCTACAAGCACCACAACCCTGAGAAAACAGTAAAGTTTCATCACTCAAACATAGCTAAATTTCAATGCTCATCAAGCACATTAATTATTAATCAGCCCCGACATGAATTAAATATCACTGATCTTAAAATGTGAGTTGCACTATATCTGAATTCAAGTTTTCAGGCCAATAGCCTCATCACTAGTTGCGTGTTGACGGTTGATTCTTGGTTGGGTTTGGGTCAAGTTTGTATTCAGTGCCTTGTGTCCTCTGGACTCTAGACACCTTTATAGAAAACATTTTAGACCCACATATACCGGACTCTTCATTTAAAACCTAACGGGCACAGGCATTTTGTAACTGAGTGAGCCACAGCTGACTTTGCTCCCACATAAACTCTGCACGTAAAGCATGTACAACACTCTTACTTTATTGAAGATGGAAATGTTGTCCAACTGCAGTAAACAAGCATTATATTGGCAGAACACATTCTGATTCATGTTTCCGATTTCATTTCCAATATTTTGTTTTAATTCTTCCTATGTATGAGGAACTGTCTTGTAAACTTAGTTTCAGGTTACCCCACAAGTAAAAGTCACAAACTGTTAGATTGGGGTAGTGAACACCAACACTAATCACCCTACCTTCAAACACTTCCCTAATTTTATTCATAGACACCTCTGCTACATGGGCAGTAGCAGAATCTTGTCGGAACACCCTTTTGATTTCTCTTCTCCTGTCAGTTAATGATAAAATGGGGTCAAAATGTCATTTCAGTACCTCTCTGCATTTACAGTCTGCTCATAGAATATTGGACTGATTATGTGTCTAACACTAACAGCACACTGAACTCCAACTTTCCAATCATGATGAGGGATGATGGATTTCTTGAATGCAATGTGAATTTTCAGAGGTCCAGTACCATCTTTCAGAGTGTTGACACGTCCACTGAGGTGGAACCATGCCTCATTGGAAAAGGACAGAAGCTGTCGATCAATTAAACAGGCATTCAATGATGAAAGAAATCATTCACAATAATACATTCATAATAATGTATCGCCTTATTTTAACGCATGAATACTTGTACACTTATAGGGTTTTAGTTTTAATAATTTAGATGCTCTATGCGCAGAAGACTGAAATTCCCTCCTGTTGTGCTAATTTGGGTGGCTATGGTTGGTGAAGCCATGGCATGGCTGAGCAGTTAGACCACTTGACTCTCATCAAGGCAACCCAAGTTCGATCTGATCCCAGATGAATACGTGACATTTGTGGTGAACAACACAGTGCAGGGATGGGTTTTCTCCAGGATCCCTGGTTTCCCCCACCATCATTCCACCAATTGCTCCATTATCATCTTTATTTTCATTCATTTTGCCCTCATTCTGTCATCTACTTCTCTCACTCTCACAGCAGGAATTAGGCTGATCACCCATCCAGGGTTCTCTATTTGATGCAGAATTTCTGTTCCTCATCCCAACGCCTAAAGCCATAAGGGATAGAGGAAAAAGAATTCCCTAACACCATGATAGTAATAAAACTAGGGAAGTTGAAGAAGATTTGGTTGGTGAATGTTCAAAACATGCACCTATGTCATCTAAGTTTTCCTCTTTTAACACTATATGTTTACACTTTTAGTTTCTTGTTTGCACAGAACCAGTGGTTTCGAATTTCTTCACAATCTCGCAAATTGTAAATCTGAAAGGAGGCAATTCACCAGGGAAATTTGGAGTATACTCAGTGCGAACAGGGCTTGGTGATTCCCATTTATAACTTTTATACACGACAATGCGTTGTCCTAGAGTCAAGGCCAGTATAATACTGCCAAATAGAGTGCACACCGCTAGCTCCCGCGCACAATGGCAGCCAGTAATGGGAGAATAAAGCAAGGTTGCAGGAGAGGTAAAATGCTGTGTGTTCCGTTAGGTTTTAAATGAAGAACTCTGTATTATATTACCCTCATATTTTTTAAGTTCCTATTTGCTGTTTCTAAGAAGAGCTTAGGATAACCAAAGTTGAATTGTGACTTTTTGGATGACTTTAATATGGGCAGCTTCCATGAGTTTAACCGCTTCGCCGATGGCCATTTAAACCCTGCACGGCCGGGAACGGATACCCAATAAACAAAACAACACATTTAAATTGTTAAATGCTGCAAAAATGTTTCATAAATAAATATTCGTATCTTCCGTATTTATTAAGTTATTTCAGGGAAACAAAAACTGGTTTAAAGCCCATTAAAAGCAGTATACATCTGCGGTATCACTAAAATAGAGACTATATTAACAAAGCGTTGAAATTTCATTAATTTGTATCGCTGTAAAGAAAGCCATTCTTTGCGTCAAAAGAAAACTCCGTCAGCATCTCTCTAATTGCACAACGGAAGTTTATGTTAGCTGACGTAACTTCTTTCTTCACTCAGATCATGTAATTTACACTGCGTCAGAGTTCCAAGCAATTTCTTTAGCTAAAACACAGTTGAAATAGTTTCCTCAGTGCTAATCATGGCTTCAACTAGTAATGTAGCAAATCAATTAGCTAGTGTAGGACGAGTGCGGGCTTCTGATATTACATCAGAAAATGTGGAAGACTTTTTGCTGTTAGACAGTGATTTGGACATTGATGGCGAGTTTTCAGATTTTGAGGGGGTGTTGAGGATATAAGTAGCAGTGAGGAGGAAAATGACTCATTTCCGACAGGTGTTCGTGAAGAATCAACATTATGGAGGTGTCAAAATAACACTAACACAAATAGACATACGTTCACGAGCACAACCTCTGGTGTACAACTGCATACTCAGCTAACTTCTGACAGCCAACCAATTGACATTTTCACAAAATTTTTTACTACTGACTTACTGTCTCTCATTGTTTCAGAAACAAATGTATATGCGAGTAGGGTGAAGGAAGACCTGATTGCTAAAGGCAATTTAGGACCTAAGAGTAGATTGCAGAAGTGGACAGAAGTAACAATGAATGAGATTTACAGACTACTTTGTCTAATTATGTTCATGGGTGTTATTCGTAAACCTACGCTAGATATGTACTGGTCTACAGATGACATGCTAGCTACCCCATTTTTGGGGAAATGCATGTCAAATAACAGGTTTACTTCCATTTTGTGCTTCCTTCATTTCACCTGCACAGAAAATGTGAATGATAAACTATCCAAAATCAGACCAGTTTTTGATTACATTATTTCAAAATTCAAAGAAAATTATGTGCCTAGTGAAAAGATCACTGTTGATGAAAGCCTGATGCTTTGGAAGGGCTGTTTAGGTTGGAAACAATACATCAAAACAAAGAGGGCCAGATTTGGCATAAAGAGTTTTGATGTATGTGAAAGTAAAACAGGATATCTTTACAATAGCTGCATATACACTGGCCAAGGGACTGATAACACCGGAGACAAAGATTTGGAGTTATCTGGTTCCATAGTAATGCACCTGATGGAATCTCTACTTGATCAGGGTAGGACTGTATATTTAGATAATTGGTACAGTTCCCCATAATTATTCATGGTCTTACACAAAAGAAAAACAAATGCAATTGGAACAGTACACTCAAATCGTATTGGTTTGCCAAAAGATGTGAATACGAAGGCTCTAAGAAGAGCTGCATCAGCTCCCACCCTTGACCTTTGTTGCTTGGCAAGACAGGAGGGTTGTTACAGCATTATCCAATTGCAGCTCTAAGATTTTGATGATTGACACTGGAAAAATTGATGCTCGTAACAAAATGTCAATTTTCAAACCCGATATTATCCAGGAATATAATATGCATATGGGTGGAGTGGATCTAGTAGATCAGGTATTACACGCATATCCCTCTTTGCGAAAAACAATCAAATGGTATAAAAGAGTATTTTTACACCAGCTGGATATAACCATATACATTTGTTTAGTAATTTGGAGAGCTCTAAACCCACGGAAGACAATGACGTACCTGGACTTTTGCATATCAATAGCTCGCAGCCTAATTGAGCAGTATAAAATTCAGAGACCTCTCCATACTGGGGGTAAAAATATCCACCACCCCAGCACCCCTCAGACTTGAAGGAAAACATTTTCCTAAAAGGGTACCACCCACAGCAAAAAAGTCGCGTCTCCTTAGAAAATGTTTGGTGTGCCGCAAGAAAGGTGTCCGAAAGGAAACTAATACGATTTGCCGTGAATGTGGAGATGTGCCCTTGTGTGTTTATCCCTGTTTTGAGGTGTACCATTCAAGAAAAAGCTTTTAAAGGTAAGCTTTTACTTCTTATAGAATTTATTTAAATTTACTGTAAAACATAAAGGTTTAAAAGAATTATCATTAAATATGCATTAAATGCATGTATGCACAGGACGTCTATACACGTCCATATCGGTATGGGGCCTTTTAACTTGGACATCATATGACGTTGATATCGGTGAAAGGGTTAAGTAAATGTTTATCAAACATCCAATGCACTATGTTTCACAAGAAAAAATTCCATTTATTAAAACCCACCAACAAATGTACTGAACAGACATCTGGAAAAAATTTGCTAAAAAAATATGAGTGTTCCTTTAAAATTAAAACATCCCAGAAGTTGATGTCAATATATTTCTAGTTCACAGAAAAACCCCTATAGGGACAAAAAGTACCAAATAGGAACTCCACCCAAGACCAACCAACAATTGTCAGTCAATATACAGCTGATGATAGGGATAAACTTTGAAGCACATACTGAGAAATGACGGTAAGTGAAGCTAGATAGTAAGTGTCAACGTGTGATTCAAACATATTATAATTTATTCAATTGGATCACTATATTTATTCCTTTCAATTAATTTAGAGAATGTCATTTATTCCCACAACAAAACTATCAATTGTGACTGTGTGTTTTATGCATACATTTGTCAGAAATATTTTCCTTCTTTAATTTGGGAGGAGATCAAGTTTAATGAAATATCCAGTGTTATTGATTCCTTAATGAATTCATGTTCCATACCATTTCTACCAAAACAAATATTACATGCATACTGCTCTTAACATTACATCAAGTGGAAGGCATATACAAATAAAGTTGGCAATGGAATGTTAAATTTGGCTGAAGGAAACATCATTTTAAAGCCTTTTAAACGTATATGAGAGGGGATGTTTTTAGGCTCTAAGTATATAAAGCAAGGTGAACAGCACTATACAGTAGTGAAGCATGCAATAAAGCGCTGAAGTGCCACTTCCCCAAGAATTTCAGGAGAAAAAGAAACCACAAAATGCATGCCAAACAATATTTTATTTGCTCAGGATATATTTTCAAAATTTGTGCTGCAGACAATCTGACAGTACAAAAGTGAATCAAGAAGATATTGACACATTGCTTCACTCACACTGATGATTGCTTCACTCCACCACCGGACATCTTTGACAAGTACATCACACCATCTATTGACAATACGGAGAAAGAGGAAACCACTACAACTTACACTAATCGAGTATCAGCTGATGATAGGAGCAAGAGCTCTTGAAACATGTCAACAGTGTGAGTGAAGCAATGTGTCAATATCTTCTCGATTCACTTTTGTACTAATTTGTGCTTCACTGTCCCTACGCTTCTTTCAAGTTTATACTTTGAATCTGACAGTTGCTTAGATTCGAGTGACCAGTTGCGTGAGCTCATTCAATACTGTATTTATGCATTCATAACCTTGAATATCATGCTTCCTAGGTTTCTGGAAGCAATCGCGACTATTTGATAGTTAGAAAGCACTGACAGATTTTCTCGCATGAAGTCTCTGTAGCGCATGAAGAAACGTTCATTTTTTTTTTATGTGGCCCTTTTAATTACAGCTGTAAGTAGGCACTTTTAAACAAAACTGTAAATACATTTCAATAGCATTAGCAATAGTACTTTACATATATTGGTATTTAGTGATGACAAATAGGAAATTCTTGCGAAGTTTTAAGTTATTGACAAAAGTGTGTGATTTGCATAAGTTCTCCATGTTAAACTAACAATTCATGCAGCATGGGACAGCTCTTGGAAAAATTGGAACATCTGAGTGGAGAGGAAAAGCAGGAATATGTCTGCTTGTAGTGTAGACAGTATTGCAATGCAAGAAGGGCCTATGTGTGACTTTATAGTAGAAAGAGTACTGGAGAGTAACTTTAGTTCCATGAGTTATAAGGCAGAATTAAATATAATTGAAAATGTCAAGATAAAAGAACTTCTTAATAATGATATTGGCATGCAAAGCACTGTGTTAAAACTAGTGCTGCATGATTTAATCGATTATCTGAAATGATTAATAGATTCTTTATTTTAGTTTAAAGATTAAAAAATTTTAATTGATTAATCGAGTCAATTAAAATTAATCGATCACAATAAGCATTAATCAAAATTCTTTTAGCCAAATTTGGCCCTCTTTGTTTTGATGTATTGCTTCCAACCTAAACAGACTTTCCAGCACATCAAGCTTTCCCTAGACACCTACTGTTCTTTGAACTTTGAGATAATATAACTCCTGATAGCTAAAAGAAATCACTCTGAACCCAGAGAGAGCCTAAATAACATTTCTGTTGTGAAATATTCTAAGAAGTACATAACTACATACAGATGCTGACAGAGAGGTTTCTTTTCTTACAGCTTGTGTGTGACAACATTTCTTATACAACTGAGTGTTTATCGCTTGCTAGCATAAACTGAACTATACAACCTTGAACCGAACACTTTGATTAAGCAGCTATGGAAACAATAGCTGATCCCTCTTCTCAGGGCTGGGGGTGGTGTAACTGTGCTGTTAACTGCAGTAAGCCAATAACGTTTCTGAGTTCGTGACGTGAGTGAAAGTTTTGTGTTAAAAATGTTACAATAAAGAAAAACGTTATAAAAAACAACAACTATACAACCTTGAACCGAACACTTTGATTAAGCAGCTATGGAAACAATAGCTGATCCCTCTTCTCAGGGCTGGGGGTGGTGTAACTGTGCTGTTAACTGCAGTAAGCCAATAACGTTTCTGAGTTCGTGACAGTGAGTGAAAGTTTTGTGTTAAAAATGTTACAATAAGGAAAAACGTTATAAAAAACAACTGCATGTCAGTCTCACAAATCTTAGTAGATACTGATATAATACGTTACTAAATAATTACTAACAAAATATTGTAGATCTAATTCAATACATATATAAAGCATGTGTACTTGATGCAAACACAAATTTTGAATCTAAATATTTAAAAGTTTCATAAATAATTAAATGTATACAGAGTATTAAAATACTTTATATTATCCTTACCAGTGGCGGCTCATGTTGTCTATACCTAGGGGGGGCTGCACTGATTATTGAAATTTTACCTTACCGTAATTATTTGAAGATGAACTGCATACAGCGATCTTTCTTTGTAGCAAATTTATTAACCACTCTCTCATTGAATTTCGGAATGTTTTCTATCATTTCTTTTTCTATAGACAACATAGCAAGCGCAGTTAATCTATCTTCTCCAATAGTGTTCCTAAGGAATGTTTTAATTCTTTTCAGTGTGAAGAAACAGCGCTCAGATTCACTTGTTAAGAGGCAGAGTAATAGTTATTTTCAAAAGTTTTAACACTTCAGCAAAATTGGAAGAAAGATTATTAGCTCTAAGATATTGAAGCAATTTTACAGTACCACCAATATTTCTGAATTCTTCTTTTGAATAGATGACTGAAAGTTCTGTATGTAGTTTGTCCTTATCAAACACTGGGAACATTTTTATGCATTCACTGAACGCATTCTCCGGAAATATTGAAATAAATTACTCAAATTGTGAATCTTGTAGCAGGGAAGACACAGAAAGACTTGAAGCGGAGATTCAATTGTGACATTATAACATCACATACTTCCTTGGCTGCTGCTCTGGTCTGTATGTTTGAAACAATTTTTCTTTTGTGTTTCTTTTCTGCTACCAAATCACATGACTCCACCGTGTTTCTTACTTTTATAATTTCAGCAGCGAAAGTAGATATGTACACTGGAACTTTGGCAGCATTATGTGGTGATTCTATAGTTGATTGTACAGTATTTCTACATGAGGCATAACTAAATGGAAAAAATTAAGCCAGAAACCAAACTCATTGTTTTCAAGATACCCTAATAAAGCACTTGCCTCATTTATTGTTGCACTATGTGAGGTCTCTGATTCTAACAAAATTTGAAAACATTCTTTCAATGCCTCCTTTTCGTAAACAACATTTACAGTCCTGGATTTGTAGTTCCACCTAATTGATCCACCACTGGGGATTCTCTTCTTAACACATGAATCTAACACTGATGATCTGTGTGGAGAGCGGGAAAAGAAGGCGGGTACAGCATAAAGATTTGAAGAAAAAAAAAATCCTAGCTTTTGTATTTTGCCTGGCAGCTCTCTCCACTATCACATTTAGTTGATGAGCTAAGCAATGCACAAAGTAAGCATTGGGGTACACATTTCTACCTTTAGCTTGCACTCCATTGATAGCCCTACTCATTAGTGCTGCAACATCAAAACTTGGGCCTATAAGCTTCTTCTTATTTTCTTTTAATATATTGCCAAGCTCAGAAATTACAACTTCTGAAGTTGCATCAGAATTTTGTCCATTCGGAATAAAAAATCCCCAGAATCGCTCAACAGGACTACCTAAGGCATTACAATACCTTAAGACTATTACAAGCTGCCCGCCTCTGAAGCATAGATGGTAGCATGTCTGCCTCACGTTCAAGAGATCCCAAGTTCGAATCTCGGTCAGGGTGAGTTACCTGGATAAGGTTTTTTCCGGGGTTTTCCCTTATACTTCAAGACGAATGTTGGGTAACTCTAAGCTCTATGGACCCTGGGCTCAATTGAGCATAATTTCACCCATTCCATTCATCGTCCGATATGACTTAACGTTGGAGGACATATATTACAAAAAACTATTACAAGCTGAAACATATCAACAATATCTGTAGCTTCGTCGGCCATAACAGATACATAGTCTACTGCATCAATTTCTTCTAAGATATTTTCTTTACAAACTTCAAGAATGCACTGAAGTAACTCATTTTGTATTATCTTAAAAATGAGTCACCATTAAGATGGACCTTAAATAAGGAATTAATTTCTCCTGTATATTTAATCAACCCCCTGAACACCCCTTGATTTTGTGACCCTTCATGCTCTTCATGCCCTCTTAGGGGTAGCTCATGATAACCACAAAATTTCACACAGTTGATTATCTTTATAAGAGTGTCCCTATTTTTCTTTAACTTGATTGTTGTGACGATCTATTGATTCCTTATAGGTTTGGCTTAAACATGTTTGTACATTTACTGACCCAAGTGTAGCAAAATTAAGCATGTTATTAACATGGTTTTTGGACGTTTCATGTTTATCACATTTTTCATATAGTCTCTTCAAGTCTGAAACTCCCTTTTGAACCCATGCAATGTTGGCTGCGTCGTCTTTAATTCCAAATAAAAGGCAAGGAAAACAGAACAGGGAATTGTTAACTTCACAGTCACATATCCACTCATATTTTGTGTAAATTTCGGGACTGAAACACCTGCGATATTGCTTTTGGCAGCTTGTTGCACTTTGAATAATGTTTAACACAGGAGTCGGTTTTCCTCATACTTTAATGTCACATTTCTCTTGCAGTGTTAAAGCACCAAAACGAAGCGACTATAAATACTTGACTGAATTACTCATTGTTACAATCACACCATTGATAGCAGTATAAAAAATCACATTTAATTATTCTTTACTGTCAGGAACAAAAATATATTTGAATCACTGTGAAAATGTTAAAAAACCATCGACTTCACAAAAATCCACACAAAATTGAACTTACACTACTCTTGGGACTGCAAGCAATGCAGTCCATTGAGTTCGCTAAGCTATGGAGCGCGCAGTAGGTGAAAACGTGAAGCGGAGGCTAGTGGAGGGAGAAATGGAAGCAATATGCACATTAGTGAGTTGTCCTGGAAGCCCAAGGGGGAGAAGCGGCTTCACATATGAACTTGCCGCACAGTCTATGAACTTGTTGTAGTGACTTATATATATGGCTGTAATCTATTCAATTTATGCAATTAAGGCAACAACAATAAAATTACAATTTTCTCTGATGCTGCAGCCCCCCTTTATCGGCCGCCACTGATCCTTACACCTAATAACAGATAATATCTCAATTAATCGATTAAAGTAACATGGTTATTCGATTAAAAATTTTGATCGATCTACAGCACTAGTTAAAACATTTATGCACCACTTTAATGGATGGTTATGTGGGAGTCATAGATTGCAAAAAAATTTTGTTGGCCATGCTTGCTATTTTAGATGGCTGAGCATATATAAAATTCATTTTCTCTCTTATTTCAATGAAAATTATTACTTGAAGCTTTCCTCGCTTTGAAAGTCACACCTCGCCACTGGCACTATATAATAAATTAGGATCTTAAGGCAGGAAAATCACATAGCACTAATGAACAGGTTAGTTAATGTGGTAATACATGCTTTATGCAGCAAAGCAAAATCACATAAACCATTAAAGCAAAACCACCATGCTGAAAATACTATTAAAATACTGTGACATACTTTCAGCATGAATAATAGAAGCTGCTGATTCTTTGGCCTGCTGCTGGGTGGACTGATTAGTGTGTGCAAAAAATGCTCTCCTGTTTCGTGCACTGACTGCACCCGTTCCATCTGATTCCTCTGCTGCATTAAAAGCTTCCTTGGGGGAATCAGGAAACAATGGCTGTCGTACCACTGTTAGCTGAACGTTTGAGGCGTCTGTGGTAGTGACAGAAGGTATTATAGCTACAGGTTCAGAAGTAGAAGTAATAGTAGTAGCAGTAGTAGAAGTTGTGGTAGTGCTAGAAGCAGTAACTTTGTAAGTTTCCTCACTTTCGCTCGTGGCGTTGCTATCCTCGCTATTCACTTGGCTCCTTGAAGAGAGTTTAGGTGGTGCCTGTGCCCCCTGAATTTCGAAATTAACCATGGCAGACGAACTGAGGGGAGAAACTGTCTCAGGAACCACTGATGCTGATATGCTCATTTTCCCTCTATAGCTGCAAAAATATAAAAAAAAAATTATACAATATGGGCTTAGTAACGATCTAACACCAATGTCATATAGTTTCTTTAGATTTGTTTTGCATTTACTAGTTTACACGTGTTTAGTTTTATTATCTAATTTATTACAATTTTATAATAACTTTTATCTTTCAATGTTCACCCAATCTGACCCTCTTAATCCCCATTACTGTACAAGATGGAAATGAAAGAAGCATAATTTAAACCAGTGTTACTCGTCAGCATTCTGAAAAATTATATTAATAAATGTATTGCCACATTAATAAAATCATTTGCTATCAGAGTGAACTAAGTCATTTCACAGATGAGTAAACATACAAGTAATATTAAACATGAAACAACTGGTACCTATAAAAAGATGTACACTGCTATATTATTTCAAACTAAAAGCATGCAATTGAAGAACTATTTGTAGAAGGTTTTTAACACTGTCACTTACATTTTTATATTATTGAGGGACTAGTTTCAGAAGCCGTTGCATCCATTATCAATCTCGTGGGTCTAAATATCATCTGTTGTCTGCTCTCTTCTCTCTGGTGGTGGAACTATGAACTTCTTTGACAAATTATCTACTGGTGGTATTTCTAAGTTCATTGGTTTTTTTAAGTAATTTACGTCCTCCAACGTTTAGTCATATCGGATGATGAATTAGGTGAAATGGTACTCAAATGAGTCCGGGGTCCATGGAGCATAGAGCTACCCAACATTCATCTTTCAGGATAAGGGAAAACCCTGGAAAAAACCTTATCCAGGTAACTCACCCTGACCAAGATTCGAACTCGGGACCTCTTGAACATGAGGTAGACACGCTACCATCTACACTACCGAGGCAGGCATTACTCATTACTCGACCCTTACTTTTCCATATGAATATATTCTCCCATGTTGTCAGTTAGTTTTGGTTTATCACTCCTTTTAGTAATTTTGGATTTGGGTCAATGCCATGGTTTTTGTTCCAAAAATGAAATGCTACAGTTCAGAGCAGATAACAATAGATGATAGTTGGACCTTCGAAGTTCACATGGACACAACAGCTTCCGAAACTAGTCCTTCAATAATATAGAGAGGTAAGTGACAAACTATTAAAAACCAACTACAAATAGTTTTTCAATTAATTTTGATGTCACTGTAACTAAATTCCTACAATCACGGATAAAAACATGTAATTTTGTTAACATAAGATGTTTAAAAACAGACAAATGCTTTACTAACAACTTTTATTATAATGGTGTGTAGTATCAATTTAAAAGATGAAGAATATTTCTAATTTAAACCAAGAAGTAAAGATCATAACATGAAGAATAAAATTAATACATATACAGTAAAACCTTGTTAACCCGGACCTCTTTAATCTGGACCAGTTTCGGAACAAAAAATGTTTAGCATAGTAATGAAGATTTCTTTTACAGACCATAAATTGTTATTCTATAATGTAGGCAGGTACATTACTCGAATTCTCTTGCCAGCAGGCGAATTCATTGTACTCACCCCACTCTCTTCGGACTAGGTTGGAAGAGAAACGTTGATAAAGTAATGGAAAAAGTTGCGGCCTGGTGTGTGTGACTTGCCACAAAACAAGATTGAAGCAGAAGAAAAAATAAATATGGAAGAAGTTTTTATTGACATTTTAAAAATATTGATGGCTGTTCCCATGTTGATAAAGACATTGACAATTAGTTGCAAATCGACAATGAGGGAGGCTATAAATCAATTACAGAGGTTGACATTATTGCATCATGCAATATTACTGAAAATGAAAATGAAGAGTTCAGATTCAGACAGTGTTGATGAACCAGCTGTGGTTATGACCCCGCACAAGCAGTAGCAAACATAGAGAAAATTAATGCTTTATTTCGAGAGTCAAGCAGAAACATTGCTAAATGAAGTACTAATGTTAAAGTGGATCAACATCACGCTGTTCGTAAGCAATGCATTAAACTGAAACAGCAGAAGCTCACTGCACTTTTTACTACCAACTAGTCTGTAGTTAGAGTCAACATGAAAAATGCAATGCCACGGCCAGGATTTAAACCACGAATCTCCTGCTAGTGTGAAGAAATTATTAATTTCCATCAATTAACTAAAATAGTCTGTTCAAGTATTAACTTTTCTTTCTGGGTGATAAAATGGCATATTAGATCCAAATTGTATGATTTAAGACATTCTATATAAAAATTATTCAAAGGAGTGTGAACTGATCAACCTCTCGAACTCTCTGTAGTTACAAGCTGGAAAAATCAAAAGTGGAAGAATTCCAGTAAATTTACATCATAACTTCTTCAGACTGAGCAATGAAGAAGAAGAAAGCCTTCAGAATAAGTGTGTAATTTTACGTCCTCCAACGTTAAGTCATATCAGACGATGAATGGAATGGGTGAAATGATGCTCAAATGAGCCCAGGGTTCATAGAGCTTAGAGTTACCCAACATTCGTCTTTCAGGATAAGGGAAAACCCCACATAAAACCTTATCCAGGTAACTCACCCTGACTGAGATTCGAATTTGGGACCTCTTGAACGTGAGGAAGATACTCTACCTCCATGCTACCGAGGCGGGCGCCTTCAGAATAGGTTATCGAGTTTATTAGATGTAGAATACAACCAAAGAAAGGGGGGGGGGGAGAAGTATAGAGCACTCCAGATAACAATCAACTTGTAATGAGCGCTTGGCAATTTGTACCAAGAAGAAGGGTTCAACCGAGGTTTGATAGGACATGCTATAAAAGAACAGAAGGAAATGCTGTTAGCACTAGCCAAAGGGAAGAAATCCAAAAATCCAGAAGACTTGGAACAATACACCAAGAAACAGAAACGCTATAAACACACAATCAAGGCCACAATAAAAAATCAACTACATGGAAAAGAAGTGCAACAAATGGCAGAAGCATCAGAGAAGGAACCTTTCCTGACTTTAGAAAGGAAATTGAAAGACTTTGTATCTTAAGTGCCTGAAGTGTTCTTTCTTTCTAGTGCCTATGTTTCTTTTTGTCCTCCCTATGTTAATTTTTTCACAGTCTTTACACTTAATCTTGTAAATGCCTGACTTTTCTTCTGGTTTTATCTTATAAGTATTGTTACTGTTAAGTAGATTTTTAATGTTGTAACTGTTTTTTGGTGCCAATGTTATATTGTATTTCTTGAATATTTTTTGAAACTTTTTTGTGGCCCAGGGGTGGTAAGTAAATTTAGCAAATCTAGTTTCTTGTTTTATTGATGTGAGAACTGTGATCTGTTTTAATCTCTTTTGAAGTTTGAATGATTTTAGTTTATTATCTACAAGGGTTTTTCCATATCCATTTTTAATTGCAGTTTTTAAGATTTGATGGTATTCTTTTTGATAATCTTGCTGGCTGAGGGGTAGATTTATTAATCTGTGTGTGAGACTGTTGATGGTGGCATGTTTGTGTGGAATTGGGTTGAAACTATTTGCTTTGATGTAATTATCTGTGTGTGTTGCTTTTCTATGAATCCAAATTCTAGTTTTTCATTGCTTTTTGTGATTTTAAGGTCCAAAAAAGGTAGAGTACAGTGCTATTCAGTTTCTACTGTGAATTGTATGCTGGGTTCTTGAAGGTTGAGTAGTTTCAAAGCATCATCTATTTATATGTGTTTGGAGGAATTTAGTAACAGTGATGTCATAATTAATCTCAGAAACTATTTGGAGTTGGTTTATTAATACTCATCACTTACTTGTTTATATTTATGAGAGACTAGTTTCAAAGGCATTCAATCTCTTTCCAACTGGCATCTTTTGTTGTCTGCTCTCTCTCTGGTGATGGAACCATGAACATCTTTGTCAAATTATCTACTGGTGGGATTTCAAAGTTCATTACGCGATCCTTATTTTTCCATATGAATATGTTCTCCCATGTTGTCAATTTATTTTGATTTATCACTCCTTTTAATAATTTTGGATTTGGATCAATGTCATGGTTTTCATTCCAAAAGTGAAATGCTACTGCTGACTGATCTTGTTTCAATCTGATGTTTCTAAAGTGCTCTTTGACTCTGGTTTTTAGATTTCTTTTAGTTTGACCTATGCAGCATTTTTCACAATTCTTACAACTTATCTGGTATATTCTGGATCTGTAAACTGATGGGATTTCATCTTTTGTTTTTGAATTAAGCAATTTTAAAATTGAGTGTCTATTAGTAGGTGTCAAGGCGATATTTTGTTCCTTGAAGATCTTTTTAAATTTATTAAATGTTTTTGGCTGATATGTAAATGAACTGAATATGCTGTTGCTTTCTTTTTCTTTTGTAAATGTGGTTGCTTCCTTAATGGTTTTCTTTAGTTTAGCTTTTCTAATTTTCTTCAGCACGAAACTTTTGTTGTATCCATTTTCTTCTGCTATGTGTAGTATTGTTTTGTGTACCTTGAAATCTTCTTTTTCCGTGGGTATGTTGACTAGTCTGTGTGTAAGGCTGTTTATTATTGCATGTTTATGTGTAATTGGGTTGTGGCTATTATTTTTTATGTAATTTTCTGAAGGTGCTGGTTTCCTGTAAATTCCAAATTTTATTTTTGTGTCATTCCTGATATTTAGATCCAAGAAAGAGAGTTGTCCATTGGTTTCCTTTTCAATAGTGAATTTTATAGTCCTTTCTTGCAGATTGAGTAATTTTAATGCATCTTCTAAATGTTTATTCGGTACAATTGCAAAGATGTCGTCAACATATCTATACCAAACTTTGAAGATCAATGGGAAGGACTTTTTGATTTGTGTTTCAAATGCACTCATAAATAAGTTAGCCAAAAAAGGTGAAAGTGGATTGCCCATTGATAACCCTGATTTCTGCTTGTAGTTTTTCCATTAAAGCTGAAGAAGTTTTGTTCAATGCATATTTTTGTTAGAGAAATGTATTCTTCTGCTTCTATTGCTTCCATTTCTATTGTAGTTAGCCACTTTTTTAATACAGTCTGTAATTTTTCTGTTGGTATGCTTGGAAATAAAGATGTGACATCAAATGAAACCAGTCTGTCATTTTTGTCCAAATTTATATCTTTGATTTTTCCTACTAAATCTAAAGAGTTTTTTAAATTTGCACTTTCGAATTTTGGGAAACTAATAAATTTATTTAGCAACCATTTGGCCAAATTATATGTGGGGGCATTTATACTACTAGTGATAGGTCTCATGCCTTTCCCTGTTTTATTAATTTTTAGCAGCCCATATTCTCTTGGTAATGTTGGGTTATCTACTTTAATTTTGTGAAATTCTTTTTTGTTGATTATTTTGCTTTCTTTTAGAGTTTTATTTGTGGTTTCAATGGAGTACTTTAAAGGGTTAGTTTCTACTTTTTGGTAATTATTGTCTTCCAACAAATCTTCCATCCTCTTCGTGTAATCTTCTTTTTCCAAAATTGCTAGTTTATTTCCCTTGTCTGCTTTAGTATAAATAACTGGTTTCTTTTTAAGGATCTTTTATAATTTGACTACTAAAATAAATTTTCTTTTCATTTTTAATCTGTTCTACTATTTTGGAGCATTTGTTTTTTACTGTGTTTCTATTTTCTTCGTTTAGTGTTTGTGTAGCAATTTGGATGTCAGCAATATACTCTTCAACAACAGCAGACAACAACAGATGCCAGTTGGAAAGAGATTGAAAATGGAGGCGAATGCCTTTGAAACTAGTCTCTCATAAATATAAACAAGTAAGTGACGAGTATTAATAAACCAACTCCAAATAGTTTCTGACATCTATTTGCTTGTAGTGCACTATTGCAAAGATGTTGTCTATGTATCTGTACCATGTTTTAAAAATATGAGGGAAGGCTTTACTTCACTTATCTTATAAGAAATGATGAAAGTTTTCTTTATAATTGATTAGGATAATGATTTTGTGAAACACTTTTTTACATCGTTAGCCAAAGCCTCAAACAGCCTTGTTGTTAAGGTCACTTTCACTAGAGATTACCATGTTTTAGTCAGTACTACCAAAATCTGAAAATGAAACAAATTTTAAAACAGAATTTACTGCCGGTATTTCAAAATTCATTACGCAATGTTTATTTTTTAAAATAAATATCTTTTTCTAAACCATTAAATCTATCGGACCATTTAATTGTTTTAATAATTTAACTTCTGGATTTATTTCATGGTTAAATGACCAAAAATGATCTGCTACGGCCGATTTATCTCTGTTTGTACTTAATGTTACAAAAATGTTCTTTTGTTCTGGTTTCCAAATTATGTTTTGTCTTTCCAACGTAAACTTTATCACAATCGAAACAATTAAATTGATAAATACCAGATTTTTTATTATTATAAATTTTATCATTTTTTAGAGAAATGCAGCAAATATTTGATACTATATTTATTTTGAGGTACTAAAGTTATACCACATATTTTTAAAAATTTTTGAAAATGTTTATTAACCCAAGGATGGTAAGTATATTTTTTAAAATTATAAACGTCTTTTAATTTTTTAAGGGTAGAAATATCATTAACAGTTTTTTGATATTTATATTTTTCTATTTTTTTATGTATAAAGTCTTTAATAAAACCATTAATTAAAGCAGTATTAATAATATGTTTATATTCTTTACTAAATTCCTCTTTATTCAGCGGTATATTTATTAATCCATAAATAAACTATTGAAAACTGCAAATTTATGTGAAAAAGGGTTAAAACTTTTATTTATGTAATTATCGATAGGAGTAGACTTCCTATAAATACCAAAGTTTAATTTACTATTAATTTTTATCCATTAATTTCAGTCTCTGTGAATTTTATTGCTATATCTTGCAAATTTAGTAATTTTAAAGTTTGGTGAATTTTTTCAACAAACTTCTGGCTTAGCAATGGGTAATCCTCTTTCACCTTTTCTTGCTGATCTTTTCATGAGCTTTTTCGAAATGCAAGTCACTAAAACATTCTATTTAATTTTTAAATTTTAGTATAGATATGTTGATATTTTTGCTATTGTTCCTGATAAACATATAAATGCTTTAAAAAACGATGCTTACCAAGGATGGTAGGTAATTTTTTTAAAATTATAATCGTCTTTTATTTTTTTTAAGGGTAGAAATATCATTAACAGTTTGGAAAAATAAGAGTCAGACTGAAAAATTCAATGCCATAGCCGGGATTTGAACCACGGATCTTCTGGTTGCCGTCCAGCCGCTCTAACCCTTGAGCTACTATGGCCAACGTGCCGACATGACATTAAATTCTCCAACTGACTCATGTTTCTCCCGGTTGATATTTAAATTTTTCAATCTTCTTTTGTATAAAATTTTTATTAAAACCATTAAGTAAATATCAAAAAACTGCTAATGATATTTCAACCCTTAAAAAATAAAAGACAATTATAGTTTTAAAAGATTTACTTGCCATCCTTGGTTTAATAAACAATTTTAAAAAGTTTTTAAAGAGTTTGGTATAACTTTGTTTCCTCAAAACAAATATAGTATTAAAAATTTACTACATTTCTCTAAAAAAGATGAAATTCCTAATAATAAAAAATCTGGTATTTATCAATTTGATTGCTTAGATTGTGATCGAATTTACATTGGTAAGACGAAACGTAATTTGGAAATCAGAACGAAAGAACATTTTCGTTACATTAAGTATAAACAAACTGATAAATCAGCCGTAGCAAATCATTTTTGGTCATTTAACCATAATATAAATCTTGAAGTTAAATTATTAAAACAATTAAATGTCCTGATAGATTTAATGGTTTGAAATACCAGCAGTTGATTCTGTTCTTAAGTTTGTTTCGTTTTCAGATTTTGGTAATACTGAAGAAACATAAGAACATAGTAATACTGAAAAAACATAAGAACACAGTAATACTGGAAAAACGTAAAAACATAGTAACTTCCTTAACAACGGATTTATTTTCTCCTGTGGTGTTCTTTGAATGAAGATGTAGACAAGAGTTCGTGAAATCGATATCAATTAGAAAGAAGAATATGAATTAGAAAGAAGAATTAACACCATTTTTTTAGGTTAAGTGAAGCTTTTGTTACAAATTGTTATATTTGTATAATATTCATTGCTTCACTGTAGCTAGCTTCATTTGCTACGTAATTCTAACACAACATACAGGCAAATAGACATATAGACAAATAATACATATCTTCTGATGTACAACTAACTTCTGACATACAACCGACATTTTCACAATTTTATATTTTTATTGTTGACTTAGTGTATGTCATTGTTACGGAAACAAACGACAATGCGAGCAGGATGAGGGAAGCCCTGACCTCTAAAAGCAATTTAGGGCCTAAGAGGAGAATTCAGGAGTGGACAGTGCACATGTTATTTTTAAGCCTACATTAGAAGTGTACTGGTCTACAGATGGCATGTTATTTACTCCATTGTTTGGGAAATGATGAATCAAATATGGGTGGGGTGAATCAGTTATTACAAGCTATCTGTATTTACAAATACTCGTTAAATGTTAAAAAAAGTATTTTATACCAGCTGGATGTAACCATACACAATTGTTTAGTGATTTGCAGAGCTGTAAATTCATGCAAGACAATGACCTACCTGGACTAGGCTTTCAATAGCTCGTAACCTAATTGAGTACTACTATATTTAGAGGCCTGTTCATATTGGGGGTAAGAAATCCACCATTACAGCACCCCTCATACTTGAGAGCAAACACTTTACTAAAAGGATACCACCCACAATCAAAAAAGTCGTGACCATTTTGAATTTGTCTAGTGTGTCACGAAAAAGAAGTTTGCAAGGAAACCAATATTATTTGCCGTGAATCTAAAGATGTGCCCTTGCGTGTTTATCCAGGTTCTGAGGTATACCATTCAAAAAGAAACCTTTAAGGATAAGTTTTCATCCCTTATAGAACTAATTTAAATTTATTGTAAAATAGGAAGATTAAAATATAATTGGCATTAAATAAGAATTAAATGCATGTATGCGCAGGACGTCTATACATGTCCATATCAGTTTGGGGCATTTTAACTTGAACGTCATATGACGTCCATATCGGTGAAAGGGTTAATGATATTTCTGCCCTAAAAAAAAGGACATTATAATTTTAAAAAATTTACTTAACTTGGATTAATAAATATTTTCAAAAATATTCTAAAGAGTTTGGTATAACTTGAGTTTCTCAAAATAAATATAGTATTAAAAATTTACTGCATTTCTCTAAAAATGATAAAATTCCTAATAATAAAAAATCTGGTATTTATCAATTTAATTGTTTCAATTGTGATAAAGTTTATATTGAAAAGACAAAACGTAATTTGGAAACCAAAACGAAAGAACATTTTTGCAACATTAGATACGAACAGACTAATAAATCGGCTGTAGCAGAACATTTTCGGTCATTTAAATATTACATAAATCAAGAAGTTAAATTATTAAAGCAATTAAACGGTCCGATAGATTTAATGGTTTGGAAATATATTTATTTTAAAAAATAAGCATTGCATAATGAATTTTGAAATACCGGCAGTCAATTCTGTTTTAAAATTTGTTTCATTTTTTTATTTTGGTAGTACTGATAAAAACATGGTAATCTCTAGTGAAAGTGACCTTGACAACAAGGCTGTTTGAGGCTTTGGCTGATGATGTGAAAAAGTGTTTAACAAAATCGTGATCCTAATCAATTAATAAGAAAACTTTCATCATTTCTTATAAGATAAGTGAAGTTTTACGTTAAAAATTATTATATTTGTATATAAATGATAATGGATATGAAATGGAGGAACAGGAAATTCAGAGAATGTTATTAACCTACCCAGCATTTTCCTGGCGACCTGGGAAAACCCCTGAACCCATGGGTAGGTCGGTCATGGGAATCGAACCTGAACCTCCCAAATGTGGGCCACAGATGAAACCACCTGAGCTATTCCACTTGGTGCACTGTACATAAACATGCCACATCTGCATCACAACTGTGTCACCATCAGAAAACTATTCTACACAGAGGCATTATGCTGCCACTACTCCCACTATCAGATGCCTCCTAACAGTTTTAGAGCACACTATCACCCAGAGAGAGGGTGACAAAGCAATCTTAGCATCATGAGCAGGGAAGAAGGTTTACATAGCACAAGCATTTGCACCATCTGCCTGTATGTTCCTTAACCAGCATGTTTACAACCAAACCTGAACGATGTCAATGGAATGAAACGAGCAAGAGAAGGAAAGGAACTGTGGACTGAAGAAGCCACCACACCATTTGCTTAATGATAAAGGTAAACCAAACAAACAACCAAATCAGAGTGGACTGTCGATCAGAATTGCACCTGTGACCTTCTGAATGCAAGCCACAGATGTTATCACTTAAGCCATCCCACTCAGTACTTATACAGATACTCATGGAGTAAACAGCCCAGGAGTATAAGTCAAAATACATGCTCCTGCTGAATTTGGTGTATTATGTTTATTCGCAATAACCAAGAATGGAAAACCAGATCAACAAAGCTAAAATATGTTTATTATAATGTGAACATTCAAATTTAGAGGAAGCTTTCCCAAGTCTGGGGAATGAAAAACTTGGTCAAGTTTTAACCTTCTTGTTCTCATTATTGGGGATTGTATGTTAAGATTTATGTGCATGTTAAACTCTTTAGCGCAGAAATTATTCATGGCAAATATGACATGAAACAATTGCTAGAGCTCTCTTTAATCAAAAGTTGGAAAAATTAAACAAGAAGCAATTCCAACAAATGTCATCCTGATTCCTTTAGATTTGTGTGCATTTGTTCTTCTAGCAAAAGCATCACTTATAGCTTGAATATATGCAACTCAAAACTGGTTACTAGTACTGTCTCAAATAACAATTGCAAATATTCTACAAGAAACTGCAGAAACTAGTAAAAACTCTCAAGGAACAACAAATAATTTTTACATATGTTACAAGAGCGAGTCAATTAAAACTGGAAGTTATCTTTTTTCCTATGCACAATAAAGGCGCACTGTGGAAACAATTTTGCACGATGCCACTGGATCAGCTATGTTTGGTGGACAAAGCACACAGTTACTTGCACATGCATCTGTACACAGGCAGAAGTCCAGCATGGAAGCTTACAGAATGTTGCAGGAGACATATAGTGATGATGTTCTTACAAGTACACAGCTTTTCAATGGTTCAAGGAATTTAAGGAGGGCTATGTTTCAATAAAGCAAGGTGGGTCAGGTGCCCCGCTGGCATCAATGTTCGTGAAAACCAACAAATAACTAACAGACTTGCAAAATGTTACCGATTTCCCATGCTTTTTCACTTCTGCATAATCACTTAAACATCAGATGTATTTGTGCAAGGTGGGTGCCAAGATTATTGACTCCTAAACAAAAGTTGATGCAAATGGAAGTGTGTATGGAACTGCAGAGTCTGGTTGAGATGCATGGGGATGAATACCTAAATGCAATCATTACAGATCTTTCCCTGTCTGAAAAAGGAGATAAGGGCGAAGCGTTTTACTACTTCAGAGGCCATCGTGAAGAAGGTTGAGGTGGTTATAAAGGTGCTAACAGATGGCTTCCAGCACGTGTTCCAGGACTGGCAGAAGCACTGCAAAGTGCAACTCAACGGAGAGTACTTTAAAAAAGACCACACCAATCTGGACCAAGACTAATGTATTTTATGTGTAAGAAAAACCATTCTCAGTCTTTATTGACTCGCCTTGTATTAATAAAAGAATGGTACCACTAGGGGAATCACACCAGACTACTTCCATCCTTATTAAATTTTAGATGAGTCGTATTTTTTACACATCTGCTTCACTTTCGTACCTATTTTGAGGACATGTTTCGCAAATCATCATTTGCATCTATGGCTCTTATGCGACTGAAGCTAGATCCAGCGGTGTGGGTAATTCTGGGGTTGTTGCTGCCATCTGTTGATTTAGTGATGAACTTAAATGTGGGATTCTCTTCTAGCGGGATTTCAAAGTTCATTAGTTGGTTTTTATGTTTTTCTATGTATATCCTCTCCCATATGACGAGTTCACTATGTTTTTGTACGTATTTTAGTAATTCTGTGCTATCTTCAATTTCATGATTTTCAGACCAGAAATGAGCTGCTATTGCGGACTTATCAATATTTTTGTATCTTAAGTGCCTGAAGTGATATCAACAGATGGCAGCAACAACCCCAGAATTACCCACACCGCTGGATCTAGCTTCAGTCGCATAAGAGCCGTAAATGCAAATGATGATTTGCGAAACATGTCCTCAAAATAGGTACGAAAGTGAAGCAGATGTGTAAAAAATACGACTCATCTAAAATTTAATAATTTTTCGCTTCACTGTGGTGTTCCAATACAGTTAAATCTCGATACTTCCATCCTAATTCAAACTTCTGAGAGGGAAAAGAAAGAGCAATAGTGAAACATGTTGACTGGGTCAGTGAAGGTACGCAAGCCAATGAAGACCCTTAGGTGTCAAATGTCTCACTATAGCTGTCTGTTTCTCTTCTTTCCCAGAGCTTTACATCAGGATTGAAGTAGCTTGACATCATTATAGTAATGGATTTGCATTTAATAATTATTTACACCATTGAATTTTGACTTTTGTCTAACCTGCATAATGCTGGCTGAATTGTTAGCAAATGAAAAAATATATTAGAAGTTACAAGCAGGTCCAATTTATAAAATGGGTCTTTCCACTTTACTGTCATATGGCATCAATATATGCATCAATATATATATATATATATATATATATATATATATATATATATCTGTTCTCATTCCTGAGGTATCTTGAAATGTATGCTGTTTTGCTTTCTATTCTTGGTTAATTGTAAATCAGCCTTTATTCACATCAAAGTGAAATACCAAAGCCACTATTATGTACAATGGCATTACCTCACAAACAATATACACATTCAAATCTGCATAATTAAGCTGTATTTACAAGCTCAACACTACACCTAACAAACATCTACAACAAACAATGTTGTAAAGAGTGACAAAACAAATTCATCCATTTAATACACATGTATGCTTTTGTACTGTCTATGCAGATAGACATGAACAGTGTAAACATGATGTACAGTGACATGACGCAGTTGGTCAGTCGGTCAGCGAGTAGCAAGCAAATGTGCAAACATAAGTCTCTCCAAATGTCTAGCACCGCAACAACACGATGATTCTCCATGTGATGACTCACTAACTGGTTTATTTACTTCAGTTTCAAAAGGCATCAGACTGATAATTTGTTCATGCTGTTAGTGAACAAGGATTTATACCAAATGCCTATGTTACTGAGCAGGATGGCTCAGGTGGTTTTGTCTGTCTTCCGCATTTGGAAGGCCCGGGTTCGATTCCCGTGGCTGACCTACCTGACCCATGGGTTTTTTCAGGAGTTTTCCTGGCTGCTGGACGAATGCTGGGTAGGTTAATTACATCCCCTGAATTTCCTGTGCCTCCATTTCATCTCTATTATCATTTCATATCATCTCTCATCTGGTAGTCTCTGGCGGGTGTCTTAGCGCTGTCGTGACTTCTTGTGTCAGCTGCCCTCTCTCTCCTCTCGACTCATCCTTCCTCCCGGAGATGCCCCACTTGGTGCTTAGGTACAGTAAACCACAGGTTTTGGTGCCGAATCCTCTCCGTAGTAAGTATGTATCTATTTATTTCCAAACTATTTATACAAAAAGTTTTTACAATTTTATTTACTTACACAGGACTTGGATTGCTATTTTATCCCTTAGTCCGCCATACATTTCAACACCATGGTTATTTATGTATGGTGGACCTTAACTTAATTCATATTACTTTTTATTTTTATTTCTCGATATTTTTCCCTTGCTCTTCTAATAAATTCCCCTGACATATTTGTATTTTCACAAAATTACCATAATTTTGTACCTTCTTTGTTAGCACTTTTATCACTACTTTTTCACTTGTCTATTTCTTCTATTACACAATTATGCTCCTCAGCTCTTATTTTAGATCCTGTCCTGGCATTAAAGTCCTCAACTAAAACTATTTTATATCGGAATGATTATTAAATATTATCTCTATGACCTGATTTAATTTACAGAATTTTAATTATAAAATTCAGATAATATTCCAGAGTAGCACCACCAAAGATTTGCCTTATATTGGGCCCTTCCTTTCAAAACAGAACCTGTCCAACTTAGCCCTGCTGCATGTCATTCTGATTTCTTCTTCATCCCCAATAGCATCCTCCACTTGCATTATACTGCCACTCAGAGTTGACACTACACTGATGTCACCCTTGCGCCAAACATCCAGTCTGGCCATTGCACCCAAAGCCAACCTCCTTGATTCATCGCTCAACTGTTTCGATAGCATAACACGTTTCTCTGGCGATTCCCTCAGCTGATTTCCATGTTCATTTCCCCTTCTTTTGACGTCATATCTTGCATTGTCATCCATTCTTGTCCCACTCGTCTTCTCTCTTACGTCACCTCACGTGTTTCAGTCATTTGCATCTCTCCTCTCTCCAGTTCTAACATTCATTATCTCTCTCATTTCCTGCATACGTGATTCCTGTGTCAAATTATGCTGACCCATATCCTGCTGGATACCGTCAATATACAAAGAAAGTCCTCTAACAAATGCCTTCCTTCCTTGTTCTTTCGCTAGCTTTATCTCACATATTAAAACTTTTCTAAATTCCCTTTCTTTTTTGCCGTCGTCATGTTCAATAAAAATTTTTGTTCCTTCTAACTTGGGTGCATTATTTAAAATTTTCCATTTAAAGTTAACTGTTGCAAATTTCACAATTATAGGCCTTGAATTTGCTCCTCTTCCCACTCTAAATGAGTCAATTATTTCCCATCCTGCTAGTTTGATCTTCAGTTTATTCTTCACAAGATCCTCGACCTGTTGCCAACACCTTTTGTCTCTCTCCTTCTCACATCCAAAAATTATGTTCCTCCTCGTGTTCTCTTCTATTTTTTCTAAATAAGCCAATCTTTGATTTATTTCTGATATCTTTTCTCCAACTCTTCTTTTGAAGATTCTCATTTCTTTTTTTATTTCTTCTGCGTTTGCAACCAGTCACCCTCCATAGCAATGCTAATCCTAATTGCCTATGTTCATTTTAAATCTGGACTAAAATGGGTGATTACCACAATGATGTGCATTGCAAAAATTATGAAAAATGCTGACTGGAAAACTAATCTCAATCTCCCATCCAATAGTGTCCTTGTGATTGATAGTGCACCCTTCCATAATGCACAGCTGAATCCTGCTCCAACTTCAAATTCAATCCGAGAACACATGATATTCTGGTTAACAAAAAAGCAAATTCCCTACATTGGCATGCTAAAACCTCAACTGTAATCCTTAATCAAGGAGTATAAACCAACCCATTGCAATTATGGAATTATTGTTTGTTAACTGAACATGGGTATAGTGTGCCCGCCTCGGTAGCATAGATGCTAGCATGTCTGCCTCACGTTCAAGAGGTCCCGAGTTCGAATCTCGGTCAGGGTGAGTTACCTAGATACGGTTTTTTCCGGGTTTTTCCCTTATCCTGAAAGACGAATATCGGGTAACTCTAAGCTCCATGGACCCTGGACTCATTTGAGCATCATTTCACCCAATTCATTCACCGTCCGTTGGGGCGGACGTAAATTTAAAAAAAAAAAGGCATAGTGTATTATGTTTACCACCTTACCCCCAAAATTAAATCCGATACAGCTGATAGGGCAAATGTGAAGAACTGGGTTGCAAGAAAAACGTTACATTTAAGATGAATGATGTCATTTGTATGAGGCACCTCCTCTCTCCCCCCCCCCCACTCCTTGTACTGTGCATCTGGTTGCTCTCTTCTATTTGCTTGGACAGTAATTCACTTTCCCAGGCATTAAACTTCCCTAGGACTCTGTTTGCAAGTTAACAATAATTAATCTCAATCTTCTTCAATGGCTCTTCCGCCTTCAAATGCTTGCTTAGGGCCCTAATATTAGAGACGAATAAGCATGAATAAGCATTATCCTCATCTCCAAAACACAACTTTCAATCAAAATAAGCTGATACAAAATAATATGAAATCGCATACTGAATGTAATAGACTGAACCTTATCTACAGCTTAATTATGCAAGTTAATACTAAAACTATGTATTGATTTTGTTCAGAATTGTTTGCCTTAAAATGAGATAAGTAACCTACAAATATTGCATACACATATTTGGTTACAATTGTACTCTGAAAATCTGAGAGTTCTTTAAAACTTATTATATGTTATGTACTCACGCAGCGTCATATTCAGCTGCTTTCTGAAGAGTTAAATGCTCATCCAACAACCACTTGGCCATCTGAAACAAACAAATGCCTATTGTAAGTATGACTAGCTTCATGCTATATTACTACTTAATAGACTAACATATGAGGTCAATTCAACAAGTACTGTGTTTCAAAGTATGTTGTTGCTAAGGAAATTTGTGTTATCATGGTGTACTGTCATTTGTTACATGTTTGTAAAAACAAATTTGATGCAGACTCATAGATTAGTTTGGATTTTAGACAGTTCAGTAAGTTGTTCAACGTATTTTTGCTAAAATGGAAAAAGTGCAGAATCATTCATTGATTTGCTTTTTACTTTCAGATGGGCAATCTTGTGAGGAGATAAAGGTGAAATTGGATGCTGTTTATGGCCTTCTATGACAACAGTTAAGATTCCAATGTATAAGGACTATGATACAATGAAGCACAAAATTAATATAATTTTGAGTCGATTTTTGACACTACCTTTGAAGAGAACCCAAACTTCAAGTTCATCAAGATACCGGCAGAGATGCCCTGTCACCTACAAGAAGTTCACCAAACCAACATCTATTAGTCGACAACAGCTGATGATGGGAAGATCATAACGAAACGCATACTAGGTAAATACTAGCAATAAGTGGAGCATTGAGTACTAATTCAACTCAAAATTATATTAACAGTTAAGATATTGGTATAGTGAATTTAAACATGCTTGAACATCTGTTTTTGACGAGGAGCACCCAAGGATGCCTTGCAGATGTGGCTACTGAGGAAGTCATTGAAAAATTCCACAACTGAACTGTCATTGATCTGTCAAATGAAAGTTCATGAAATGGCAGAGGCCATAGGTGTATCGGCGGGAACAGCAATTTCTATTTTGCAGGATAAGTTGGAGATCAGAAAGCTGTGAGCCTGATGGGTGCCACCGAGGTGATACTCACCCGGCTGAGAATTGGGCACACACGAGCAACTCATGGCCATCTGCTAAGAGGGGAACCGGCCCCTGTGTGTGCTCCATGTGCAGTACGCCTCACTGTGCGGCATGTTTTGCTCGATTGCCCGCAGTACGCCCGTGTTCGCCAATCTTTGGGCTTGGGGACCAACTTGCACGGTATTTTAGGTGACGACCCAGTGGCCGTGGATAAGGCACTGCGGTTTGTTTTTAAAATCGGTTTTAATAAACAAGTCTAACTTGCATTTTATATGTATTAATTTTAGAGATTTTAAATTATTAGTCTTTAGATGGTTTTTTATGTCCTTTTAACAGTTGAGTGTTTTTATTATATTTTACCTTTTAGCTAATTTTTTTTTTTTATATAGCTTTTAGGTTTTAGTGTTGACTTCGGGCCCAAATGACCTTGATGTCGACGGGCCCTAAAACACCACACACTCACTCACTCACTCACTCACTCACTGATGGGTGCCATATTTGCTCACAGTGGTCAACAAGCAGGTGCAGCTTTCAACTTCAAAGCTGTTTAAGCAAAATCCGAAGGAACTTTTCCATCAAGTTGTTACTGTCAATGAGACTTGGACTCATCATTATACTCCAGAAACCAAGCAACAATCAAAACAATAGATTGCTTCCACAGAATATGCTCCAAAGAAGGAAAAGGCGTTACCATCAGCCAGAAAAGTGTTGGCGACGATTTTTTGAGATGCAAAGGGCAAAGGGTGTCATACTCATTGACTTCTTGGAAAAAGGAAAAACCATTACTGAAGCATACTACAAAAAAAAAAAAAAAAAAAAAAAAAAAAAAAAAAAACTGCATACTATACCCCAACACCTAATTTCTTAATCCGGGATAAATACTCAGACTTTTATTCATTTATTAAAACATCAAAAACATACAAAAACATACACAATTAACAGATTATAATTAAAAAAAAAATACAAACATTTTAAAATATACATTAATCAAACAAAAATCCACACCACATTTCTAAAAATAAACATACATAAAATAAATTAAATTTCAAAAATATAATTAAAAATTTAATTTTTACTAATCCATCCCTTTCAAAATATTATAAATTTAATTTAAAATTTTTTACAACAATTTTCAAACATACTTAAAAATATTTTAAACAAAAATATATTATTACTGGTTTCCAGTAACACATAACTAGTAATCCAGTTATTAACTTAACTATATTTTAAAATTCCCCATAGTAATATTTTGCCCCTGGTAGCCGGCGGCCACCATTGGTACTTGGATCCAGCACTACTATTTAGCCAAACAAAATATCCTAACCATACAAAACAATCAATTACAGATTGATTAATTACCAACCATAAATTTTAAAAATGAACAATTATTAATTTACCAACTTTCAAAAATTTATAAAATATTCTTACAATTCGTTATAATTTAAAAAAAAAAAAAAATATTAACAGAATTATATAACATTTCAAAATTATTACCAACAATCATGAATATATAGATTTATAACTTAATATATATACAACTTTACTTTAACTTCCTAAAATATTATTATAAAATTGATATCACTATTAAAATTTAAAACCATGAAAAATTATAATACACAAAATTAATTTCCACTTCCAATCAAAACATAAATTTTAATACAAAACGTTTAAAAAAATGCAAATTTAAAAATATAATTTATTATTAATCAAATATTAAACTTATTTAAAATTTAAATTTTTATTATTTAATTTAATAACACAAATATTATAACTTTATCACTTTTTATATATAAAACAGTTTTAATATTAAAATCAGATAGTAATATATCGAGATTCAACTGTATTGGAACACCACAGTGAAGCGAAAAAAAAACGTGTAAAAAACGCGACTCATCTAAAATTTAATAATCAGATAGTAATATTTAAAATATTGTCGCAAACCCGATCGCGATAAGACGGCTTGGCACACAATAGACGGATAGGTTTCACGGAGATAACGAGCTTGCATAAACAATTTAACAAGTGCCGGCAAGCAAGATAACTGAGGTAAAGGACTTGCCGCTCAAATAGGGTTTCAGTGTTGGAATGTTCTAGAGGTATCTCGATTAACGGAGAATGATTATTTTTCTTGTCTGCTCCAGAAGGCTCTCGATTCATGAATTTGTGTATAAAAAGAAGCCATGGCTAGTGATTAGGGTCAGTTGTGAAACTGTTGTAAAATGAGACAGCCAGTTGTGTTGTTGTAACGAGAGCTAAGGATGTAATCTGCTGTCACTGTTATTGTCATCGACCTTGGTAGACTGATGGTGTACGTAAATAACGCTGCTGTAACCTATAAGAGTATTTCTACGAAAATAAAGGAGATTTTTAATTTCTGCAACTCGGCCTTTTAATTCTACGAACCCTCAAAGTTACAATATTTACACTTGTCAATTTGTATTTAAAATTTTCAAACAAAAATATACACCTTTATAACTTCAAATTACAGGTTTTTCCAAAATAATAGTCATAAAGTTATTTCACAAATAATAATTAAATTAAAAAAAATGATATCAACATCATGCAACTTCTCATTCAAAACAGATTGAAACTATTATCTAAACAAATAAATATAGAAAATAAAATTTTTAAATTTTCCCTACATTTTACCACTTCAATCACTATCACTCTCAATTTGATTAATAAAGGATATTTTAATAAAATTTTCCCTACATTATAACACTTTATTCACTATCACTATCAAATTTATTAAGAAAGAATATTTTAATAAACTTTTCTCTACATTATAGCACTTTATTCACTTTCACTAATAATTTTATCAATATATTTATTAAAAGAAAAAAAACACATTATTAAATTTCCAACCTACAGTTTATTACTCACTTTCACTATCACTTCCAATTTGAAGCATATTACATTGATAAGATGGACCATAACGCTGTCGCTATGATGCTGCCATATTCGATCCACCATATTGAAGCCTCCATGTTGACACCGCCATTTACTCCTCTCCGCTGTTGTTGATATATTCGTAGCCATCTCCTCCATGGTCACATGCCATGGGACATCAACTATTTCTGATTTGCCGTCCTCTGGAAGCTCCATCTTTGTAGATAAATTATGCGGCTCCCCTGGTAATCTCTTGCACCTAATTCTCCTACTTTCAGCCCAATTTTATCATCCTATTAATGTAATATAATATTGTCTTCAATTGATATTTATTTCTTCATCGTTTTCATTTCCTCCTTCTTGAATATCCTCTTCTATAACATCTGGATTCATATTACGATTAATTATATCATCGCCCATATTTCGCAATCTTTCAGATCTTCTTACGAAAATTTCCTCTTGTACCGGAACAATTACTCTTTGTGGAATTTTAATTTCAATTGCTAGTTTACTAATTGCACTGGCCATTGATTGTAGTTGGCAAAATAAATCTTTATCTCGAATAATATCATAAATCCTATAACCCTGTAATGATCTTCTTCCTCAATTAAATGCGCATATTTAGAGCATTCAAAAAACACATGTTCTGGTGTGTCTTGTGTATTACATATATCACATGCATCGGTGGGTGATTTATTAATTTTGTTCCAATATGTGCCATAAGGGCCATGTCCCGTCAAAAACTGAATTACTCCTTTCGTATAGTTGAAATTTTTATATTTATATTGTAATCTTTCTCTAATAATTCCAAAAATAGAATATGTTCTCCTTCCTTCTTTCAAAGTATCCCATTCCTCTTGCCACATTTCTAATATTTTATTCTTCACGTCCTGTGTTTTCTGATAATGACCATCCATTATTTCAAATACTTTACTCTGATTTCCTTTTTTTATCCAAAAACATGCTCCTCGATAATGCAGAGTATAATCTATAGGCCAAATACCTATAATTACTAATAGTGCCATAGTTTGTGTTGTATTAACGGCTCCAGTAAACCTTAACAATATTTTCTCTGAGAACTTCTTAATATTATTTGAAGCAAAAGGTTAGAAACAGTGATGTATTTAACATTTGAAAGTAATGAGCCAGTAATTCAAACACAAACATCACTTAAATTATCCTTACTTGGACATGTTTCAGAGAACAAACATGTTTCGGAGATCATCAACTGCTCAGACTGCAATAAGTTCTACATACGAAAAACCAAAAGAAGTTTATATATTAGATTACAGGAACATATGAGATGTGTGAAATACAAATAGAAAAATCAACAATAGCCCACCATTTCTGGTCTACCAATCATGAAATTGTAACAAATATAAAACTATTAAAGCCAGCCAGTAATGCAGCCGAACTCGATGTTTGGGAAAAGTTGCTGATTATTAAAAACGAACAGTATACTTTAAATTTCGAATTGCCGCCTGAAAACTCTCTTTGGAAGTTCATCTCACAGACAACAGATGCCACCACAGACAACCAGCTCACTTCAGGAATCCACGGATCCAACCAGTTGGATAACTGCTGACGATGCGGACAAACCACTCTCCGAAACATGTCCAAGTAAGGATAATTTAAGTGATGTTTGTGTTTGAATTACCGACTCATTACTTTCAAACTTCTTAATAGATTGCGTATTACGATGATTTAGTTCTATGCGCCCAAATCGCTGCTGCATAGGTTATTATTGAACCAAAGATACTCATATGATACGTGGTTATTGTATTTAATGGGATTTTGAGGTCAAATTGAGCTAACCTAGCAAGTTTTAACATTATTTTTTCTGCCTTTACTCTAGCATAATCTGTATGACATTTAAAACTTAATTTCTCATCCAGAAATATTCCTAAATATGTCATTTCTTTGAAGCATTTTATGGGTTCATTGTTGAATTTTATGATTGGATTTCATAACCCGATTTAGCTGATGAGATTTTCATTTTTGATTTTCTACAAATTAAAAAGTTCCCTTAATAAGTTATTTCCTTTTTCTTCACATATTTTTCTTGAATCAGCTTCCACCAAGAATGCAATATCATCTGCAGACGCCACTACCTTAAGGCAGATATTATTGCTCTTAATTTGTTCCAATAATGTTTCCAAAATAATATCCCAGAATGTCAGTCCGAGGATTGAACCCTGGGGGCATCCCTTGGTAATGCTTTTTGTAACAGTCTTATGTACGCCAACAGGTTGTACTTTTCTACTTTTACAATAATCCTCTAAGATATTGTACAATGTTCTTGGATAATTAATTTGTCTGAGTCTGGTGAAATAGTATGGCCACCATACGTTATCAAAAGCTGCAGAGATATCCACACATATTGGCATAACACATTTTTGTTTTGATATGAGGGTAGTACTAATAACAGAATTTATGGCGTCTTCCGTAGATTTGCCTTTCCTGAAACCGTACTGGTCCTCATTAAGCCATATTAGTGTGCGATATTCCATTATATGTTTATTTATAAGTGCCTCAAAAAGTTTTCCAATCATATTTAGAAGACATATGGGTCTATAGGATTTGCAATCCATAGGGTCTTTATCCACACTTTTCTTCAATATGGTTAATTTAGGTTGTTTCCAATTAGTGGGGAATTTCCCTTGCCAAAAACAGTTATTAAATAAATTCCAAAGGATAGGAGTTAACGATTCAGCTGTGTATATTATTATTTAATTTTTAATATTATCCGGCCCTGCTGCTTTCTTCTTTTTCAAATCCTTAATTATTTGTTGAATTTCTGTTTTATCAAAGGGATAAATAATATTATTGTTCAAATACGGTTCTTCCAAATTCCGTCTTATTTCAATATTCTCCTCATTGTCGATCTCCTGACTATTATCAGGTACCAATTTTTGTAGTAACTCCTCCATGGTTTCTGTCCAATTTTGTGTTAATGTTCCATCATCTCTTCTTATAGTATTCAATATTTCCAGTTTTCTAATTTTTTCCATTATTATTTTATAAGGCGCTCCCCATATATTATGTAACGTACAGGTTTCTACAAAATTTTTCCAGGATCTACTTCTAGTTGCAAATAATTCTTTTTTAAATTTTTCTTTAGCTTTCCTATATATTTCTAAATTTCTCTCTCTTTCTTGTATAAGTATGGTCTTTTGATATATTCTTTTACATTTACGAGCTTTCCTTCGTAAGCTGTAATTCATCAGTCCAAACATCATCTCTAAATGTTTTAACTCTCCTTTTAGGTATTGTTTTTAACATGGCCGATTGTATAATTTTTTCTAAATTGCTAACTTCTATATTTGCTTCAAATCTGCTGCGTCCCAAATGCTTACTTTGGAGTATTTGATTGAATTTGTCCCAGTTTGCTGCTTTGAAATTAAAGCTTGGTGTAGCATATCTTTCATTATATTTTAATGATTTAGAGACATAACTAAACAAATTAGTCTATGATCGCTAGATGTGTAATCCTACCCGCCTTTCCAATTTAAAATTTTTGGTGTAATTCTGATATTTCCTAGGGTTATATCAATATTTGATGCCGCTCCTGCGCGGTTTTCAAAAGTTGGCAGATTGTTGGCCTTATTAAAAATATGTAGCTTGAACTCTGAGATCATTTCTTCCAATTTCTCTCCTCTTTCATCCTTAAAGCCACTACACCACCATTCTGATTTGGTATTTGCATATAAAGTATTAATAACTTCATAATTCCAGTAATTTGTATGAATTTGTTTAATAAGTTCTATATATATTATATAGAATAAAAAGAAGTATTTCAGAAAGTGGAGTGGCATTGTTACTAAAATTAGGCAAGTGAGTCAACCTTGTATATACTTTTCTCCACTTACAAGTTTTTTATGAAGACTAGTTTCTGGGGACTTCTCCCCTATCGTCAGTTCTGTGGTTGACTGATGATGCATCCGGTGTCTGCATCTGGCTTGGTGTCGTGCTGCCATCCTGGTAAGTTTGATGATGTCATCTACCGCGGGAATTTCAAAATTCAAATTGAATTGAATTTTGAAATTCCTGCGGTAGATGACGTCATCAAACTTACCAGGACATTAGATGGCAGCACGACACCAAGCCAGATGCAGACACCGGATGCATCATCAGTCAACCACAGAACTGATGATAGGGGAGAAGTCCCCAGAAACTAGTCTTCATAAAAAACTTGTAAGTGGAGAAAAGTATATACAAGGTGGACTCACTTGCCTAATTTTAGTAAGTTCTATATATTCATCTATTTCTTGACTATATTGGCAATAATGATTGGACAAAATAAAATTACCTCTTTCCGTACAGACTTGGATACAGTTATTATGTGCATCATTAAATTTTGTAATTTTGGTTATTTGTAAGTTCAGGTTAAGAACTACTAAAGGCTGCCGCCTCGGTAGCGTAGATGGTAACATGACTACCTCACATTCAAGAGGTCCCGAGTTCGAATCTCGGTTAGGGTGAGTTACCTGGATAAGGTTTTTTCCAGGGTTTTCCCTTATCCTGATAGACGAATGTCGGTTAACTCTAAGCTCCATGGACCCTGGACTCATTGCTTGGTTTTGATAGTATACAGTTCTTGTCCACATAAAATGTCCAGATCTAATTCTGCTATAACTTTTCTAATCTCCATCATCACTAATTTCGAGCGGTGTGCATTTATTTGACCAATTTTGATCATTTGGGTCCTCTGTATCTGAAAATTGTGGGGAAACGTTGCCATCTTGTCTCACTAGGGTAATATACCCACTATTTGCAAAAAAGTGCTCTTTGGAACAATTTTCTGGATTAATTGCAGTCACTTCTCTTATTTATAACCCCTACTAGTCCTGGCAGGTTTCATTTTCTTATTTACTTTTTTTAAAAGAGCTTGCCTTAACAGTTTGTGCTTTATTTTTATCCTGTTTAGAAGGTTCTTTTATAACTGTTAGTATAGGATTATGTCCATCGTTATGTGTATTATATGTCTTGAAATCCTTACCAGAGTTTTGGTTGGTTTTCTTATTGGTAGGTATCTTTTGATGATGCTATTTTATGTATAAAAATGTCTTCAGATTTATAATTACCTTCAGCCACAAAAATAGGAGAAATGGTTGACTTTTGGGTGACTATTTTTGGATAGTCTAACGAATCATGCCTAATGACTGCATAGCGATGTGGCCATTTTTGCATACTATCGAAAGCTAGTCTACCATAATGCAGTACAAAGTGCTTGTAGACTTCTAATTCTAAGCTTTCATTTCTTCTATTATATGCCTTTTCAACAAGTCCCAGTAGTTCTTGTGGGTCAGTTGGTATATTTAAGATTTTCAATTCCATGCGGTCTACTGCATCTGGTGCGGGAAAAACTATTTTATAATCAGTTTGATGTAATTTCCTAATTATATGTCTCAAAGCGGCCATTAAAGTATTTCTTTCTTCCAAGCGGCTCAGCTGGAGAGTTTGGCCAAGGTTATTGTACAGCGCGGCAACATTACTGCTGACTTGTGGATTTATTTCCGCTTGGCCTGGAGTAACGACCTGGCTTGCACAGCTGTCCGCGTGTCCTATATTATTTATTTCACCATTTACCAATATTTCTTTATCTTCTTTAGCTTGCTCAAAATTTATCATTCTATGTTTCCATAGAATTGATAAGAAGTGTTTCTTCCCCATATCTCGCGTATCTTCCTCATCACTTGTACAGGTAACTGGAGATTTTATTATATCCTCATAATTTACTTTAATTTTGGTCTTTTTATTATTATTTCTAACAATAACACTAGTTTCTTCTTCCGGTTGTTTATTTTTTATTATCACATTAGGTTCAACATATAGATGGCCGAAATATTTACTTTGACTTAATTTTAATTTATGATTTATAACACAGATTAAGTTATGTCTTATGCGACTGCGGGTATTCTGTTTCAATCTTTTTTGGTTATGACAGCCTGAACATATTACAGATTTATTCATAATTTATTCGGGAAACTGTTCTTTCCCAGAAAAGTCTATAGATCGGACAATTTTGTTTTCTCCCACATTTTTATTTCTTTTGGTGCATGGAATGCAGATTGATGCTTGCTCTTTCCTTTGACAATCTTTTCTGATAAGAGTATTTTACCTGCAATGACCACACCGAGAATTCTCTTCTTTGCAGTATTTTGTAACATTTTAGACAGCAGGCTACAGAAATATAGTATTTTACTATAAAGGACTGAAAGCCTAAATATACTCTTCCTGTTTCTTTTATGATATTTCTGATTTGTGGAGTTACCTCTGCAACATGATGTACATGTGCTCTATCTCTGGATCCTGCCTTGAATTTTAATATGAATCTATTATCAAATTCTTCCTTGGTTATTTTACCCTTGAGATTTTGCACAAAAATATTATCCTTGAGCTCCTCTTCTTTAGTAGCACTCCTTCTGGGGGGTTCGATCACTAGATCTTTTCTTGTAGATTTTTTGATTTTATAATTTTTTGTATATCTTCTGTGGATTCTGTCTCTACTATAAGATTTTTGCCCACAGTTCTCATTTTTCTTATTTTAATCTTTTCTTGTGCTGGTTTTAAATTATTTACCACTACTTTTGAATTTCCTTAGGGTCCTTGTTGGTTTTTGATATAAACACGGTGTGTTTAGATGTTGGGTTGGGTTTGGTAGTATTTAAATTAAATTAATTGGGAGTCGATTAATAACACAAAACAACACTCACTTTTAAATTTTCCCGGAACCGGTTTCTGAGGACTTCCCTCTATCTTTTTTGTGTTATTAATCGACTCCCAATTAATTTAATTTATACAACAACACTGTTTTCAACACTTCCATGGAAGGATTGGTAGTATTTATTTGAATAGATTGGTTTCCTCCAAAAACTGGTATGGTTGGCTTTTGTACCATTTGTGCATAGGACAAAGTTGGTGCAGAGTTTATTTTTGAACATAACTCTTTAGCTACGCTAGCTTCCACCTTGGCTTTTTCAAATTCAACTTTGAGATTGGTATAAGCCTTACCTATTCTATCTAAATAACCAAAAAATTCTTTTTTAATTTCCACTTTCATTTTCTCTTTACCAATATAATTATGCAGATCTAGCATGGCCTGATCAAATTAATCATAGCACTCTTCCTTATTAAAATTTGACTCCATTATACTTTGTTTTAAACCTTCCTCCGGGGATCGAGATATTGTTTTTGTTGGTACAAATGGACTGCCTTCTCCCATATTGATACGAGGGGAAAAAAAACCTTGGGTTGTTAAATTAAGCCAATATCTATTATATTCTATTTCTATAAATTTAAATAACACACCTAAGAATAAAGTTTGTAATATTTACACTGCATATGCTAAAATGCCGTGTATATTTAGCAGATCAATTTGTATGATGTTAACGTATGCACTGGAGGGCAATGCCTTCGGCTCTCTGCCAGTACCTCTCTAATACACACGCCAACCTGCTGTTTTACCACTGTGAGTGTTATTTAAATTATCTATCTAGGGCAATTTAAAAATTACTTACAGTTTTGTATATTTATCTCCAAACTTCTCACAACACTTCTTATGCATAAAACAGCACTCTTAGAAACACTAGGTGTAGAAAAATTCTCACTAAAAAAAATGCAACGCGTTTAAAAAGCACGGAGCATTTTAATATACGAGGGCTATCCAGAAAGTAGATTACGTTTTCGTCTGCTTCCGCTAGGGGCGGGGCTAGCGCGGCCATCTTGGGGTCAGAGCGTTGCGCAGCTCAGTCGGCAACTAGCCGTGCTAGTGAGAGGTTCGTGCTGTGCTCCGTTCAGATACTGTGACGGTTTGAAATGTCTGCGTTAATTGAAAATCCCGCGAGCTGCGAGGTGCGTGCAGTAATAAGGTTTCTGACTGCAAAAAACTGTAAACCGATTGAAATCTATTGGCAGCTTTGTGAAGTGTATGGGGACAACATTATCACTGAAGGTGGAGTGCGTCAGTGGGTCATCAGATTTAAAAATGGCCAAACCAATGTTCACAACGAAGATCGAAGTGGGAGACCCAGCATAGTGACTGCCGAACTTGTCGAAAAAGTCGATGCTTAAGTCCGTGAAAATCGAAGGTTCACAATAACGGAACTTTCTTTGAGTTTTCCACAAATTTCGCGAAGTTTGTTGCACGAAATCATCAGCGAAAAGCTTGGTTACCACAAGTTTTGTGCAAGATGGATTCCAAAAATCTTGACAGAGGACCACAAAAATCAGCGAATGGCTGCAGCGTTGAACTTTTTGGACGTTTACCATAAGGATGGTGACTCTTTACTCGATCGCATCGTTACTGGTGACGAAACATGGGTGACACACGTGAACTGTGAAACGAAATTGCAATCAATGCAGTGGGGGCACACAAGTTCTCCCCAAAAACCCAAGAAATGCATGCAAACAATGTCGGCAAGGAAGATGATGGCGACTGTTTTTTGGGACAGAAAAGGTGTGATTTTGGTGGACTTCCTGGAAAGAGGCACTACAATAAACTCTCAAAGGTATTGCCAAACTCTCCAAAAACTCAGAAGAGCCATTCAAAACAAGCGCAGAGGAATGTTGAGCTCTAAGATCTTGTTGATTCACGACAACGCCCGGCCCCACACGGCAAATGTCACTCGTGAAGTTTTTGAATCTTTTAAGTGGGAGTTGTTTCCTCATCCGCCATACAGTCCCGACCTGGCACCGAGCGACTTCCACCTATTCCCAGCAATGAAGAAGTGGCTAGCTATGCAGCGTTTTGATGACGACACACAGCTGCAAGAAGAGGTAACGAAGTGGTTGAAGGCGCAGGCGGCCGAATTTTTCGACGAAGGAATTTCCAAGCTCGTACATCGCTACGATAAATGCCTTAATTTGAATGGTGACTATGTCGAAAAGTAGTATTTGAGTGTGGCTTTCATCTGTATATAATAAAATTTGTTTCCTATACTTTGTTTACTTTTTATTCCAAAACGTAATCTACTTTCTGGATAGCCCTCGTACCTGTGCCCCGCCCGGTAACCAGAATGAAGTCAAGCATACTACAGTGAGTTATTGGCCCAATTCGACAAGAAGTTGAAGGAGACATGGCTCCATACAGCAAAGAAGAAAGTTCAGTTTCTGATAATGCCCCAGCACATTCAACCACAGTTGCCACTGCCAAACAGCATGAATTGCGTTATGAATTGCTGTCACATGCCCCGTATTCTCCTGTTTCCAAACATGAAGAAATAGCTTGTAGGAACAAAATTTAGTTCAAATGAGGAAGTAATCATGGAGACAAAAGCATATTTTGCAGAGTCTGACAATTCTTACTTTTTGGAGGGGTTAAAAAAATGGCAGGAGGCTGAGAGAAATGTATATCCCTAAAAGGGGACTATATTGAGAAATATATAATTTGTATCTTCATTCTTAACACAGGTACTTACTGAACCAACTTCATATATGGTGTGCAGTCCAAGAATGCAACCTATTCACATAACTACTTAATTATTGCTTTAGCTTGTAAGAAGAGTACATGTTCATGTAACTGGTCAAGTTGCTCTTTGCAACTTTGTGAAAGTATGAAGAAAATGGGTTTCCATAAGGATGTTTGGGAACCCTCTGCATTTTAGTTATATATGAGGAGCATCCAGAAAGTAAGTTTCCCTATTTTTTAAAACAATAACATAGTTACATGAAAAACTTTATTGACAACAGGTACAGCAACATTTGAGCTTTTTTCGACATAGTCACATAAAGAATTCAGACATTTGTCTTATCGTGAGATCAACTTTTGTATTCCTGTATCCTAGAAGTCTGCCGCCTGTGAATGGAGCCAGCGTGTGACAGTTGTCTTTAACTCTTCATCGTTGCCAACATGTTGGCCGGAGGACAGGGTTTCCTGAGGTGCAAAAAAAAGAAGGAAATTGTTGGGAGCAAGATCACAACTGTATGGTGGCCGTTCAAACAGCTCCTGGCCGAATTCTGCAAATGCATTGACTGCTGTTGGATTCTGGGATAAAGTGCAAAATTCACGTCTCACTGCCCAAGATGGCCCTGTTGAGGAACTTGATTCCATCATCATGATACTGCTGCAGAAATGTCAGCACTGCTCCTGAGCATTTTGTTTTCTGCTTGAATTTCAGGTTTCTCGGCATCCACTTGGCACATAATTTCTTGAAGAGCAGGTACTTAGTGACAATTTCCTGCTACAACGATCAGGATATCTGCAGAAAATGACTACTGAGCTCCGTCAGTTCTCCATGATGCGCTGCCATCCCAGCTCAACCAGGTTATCATTGATGAGGGATGGTCGCCCATTGTGCTCTTCATCAAGAACACTTCGAAAACCTTCAGAAAAGTCTATATCAGTGATGTACCAACTATTTGCTCATGATGTTCGGTCCATACGTCTAACAGACCTGACAATGAATTTTGATAGGCACTATGTTTTGTGTGTTAAGGAACTTCATCACTGACTGAACTTCGCAGATGGCGGGAGAACGAATAACAGACGCCATTTCGGAGGACCACTGCAGCATTACTGACACTAGGCGAGACCTGTTTAGGCAGCATATTGTCACTGTGTGGCATTGTTGTGCTGTTGCCACAAGCCGGAGCCAGGCATGTGGGCAAGAAAGAAAGAGACAGAGAGGCTCCAGTCTTCCACCCATTGTTGTTGCCGCGAAAGCTCTCGGAAGGTCTGTGGCTTTCTAGAAACAATGGCTGGGGAGGTATGAATACCCCGCAAGGTGTTAGAGCGGCGGTTGTTTGTTGGTTATTGCGACAGTCGACGATTGAAGTGTACAGCAGTGATTTCTTCCATTTGTTTTCATGCAGCAAAACACTGAGTCAGTCTTGAAGAGAGCTGATTGTAATTTCACGTCTTTTTACTGCAGCAAAAGTTGTTCTAAATTTCTGCAAAACAGATTTCCGAATCTATGTAACCCACGCAGTTACATTGGTGTCAGAGCAGGATCACGATGATGAAAGCCGCATTTGCGAAGATCTTAGAACAGCTGAAAGAAATGAAGACAGCGAATGACGCCCTCGCTACGAAGACGGAAACGGCAAATAACCTGGCCGCCAAGATGGAAGAAATGAAGGCCGAATTAACCACGGAAATGAAATCATCGAACGACAGCCTGGCCACAGAAATGAAAGTGGCGAATGACAGCCTGGGCACAGAAATGAAGGCCGCGAAAGAAGCCCACGCCACCAAATTCGAAGAGCAGTTGGCCGACGTACGGTATGACGTCATGGAGCTGGACAAGCGGATGGGTCAAGTGGACGAGCGCGTGGAAGACCTGGCGAACCGCGTTAACAACTTAGACGCAAACGCTGACAGCAACACCAAGTCCCTGAACGCCACGGTGGAGGACATCGTCGGCAGAAGACTGAAAGATCTGAAGGCCAATGCGCCGGGACGCGACACATATTCTGCGCGCGTCAAACCACCGAAGTACGACGGCCCGTCAACTTTTGAAGTCTTCCGTCGCCAATTAGGCACAGTGGCCAAGCACAAGTGGTCGCCAGATGAAGAGGCCGCACAGCTAATAGCCAGCCTCCTGGGATGCGCCGCAGAAGTGCTGAACGAGGTTCAGACAGCGGCGGGGCCCAAGGACATCTCGGAGGCCCTGGAAAACCGATTCGAAGCCACCGGTTGGCCGCAGCCTACCGCAGCCAACTGAAATCTAGGACGCAGCAGCCAGGGGAGACGTTGCAGGAGTTCACCTTGGCAGTCGAACAGCTGGCCAGCAAAGCCTTGGTCGACCTCCCACCCGGATTCGTATCACGAGAAGCCACCTACTCCCTCGTCGACGGGGTACGAGACGCCGAGAAACATCAGCGCCTAATGCTCGGCAACTATAAGACCATCCACGAGGCACTAACAGCCGCATTGAGGATGGAAGCGGCCAAAGTGACGGCTACCCCACCTCGAAGACAAGGAGTATCCGCTACGATGGAGACCGAAGACCAGTCCAGGGCCACCGACGAAGACCAAGTGGCGTGTGTTGGAGTATGGCCAGCCGGGACACCTGGAGAGACTGCCGACATCATGAAGAGCATCCGGAAAAACGAGTAAGGGCCGGCGTGGCGAAGGGCACGTCGGCGCCGTCGCCATCATCCCCTAGAGTGACACTGTGCGCCGTCAGCGGACGTACAGATGATAGCCTCATTGCGGTCGGCTGGGTGAAAGGGAGGCCATACCGCGTCCTTGTAGAAACCGTGACCGTCATCAGACCTGACGTAGCCTGCGGTTTGCCGTCGAGAAAACCGAGCCAACCGTACCAGCTAGTGACGGCATCGGGCTACAGGGAGGCCCAGCTGCAGTTGACCTTGGGGCGGAGTGCCCTACGTCTGTGGGTGTTCTTCGCGAAGCTGGCTGAGGTGATATTGGGACTGGATGCCCTCCGGAGTCACGAGTCGACGTCGTCAGGAAGGTTCTGCGGCTCAATGGACAAGATGTGATGCTCCGGCACCCACAACAACCCAGACTTACCGACACAAACGGTGTATCTCGAATGCGAGGGCCTCTAGTGGTGCACTGGGGAAATACACGAATCAAATGGAGAATTTAATGTCATGACGGCAAGTTGGCCATGGTAGCTCAATGGGTTAGAGCGATTGGACAGTAACCAGGAGAACCATGGTTCAAATCCTGAATGAATTTTTCATGTTGACTATCTCTCAAAAACCTTAGCCTATATACAGCTAGTGTGAAAAAATGATTAATTTCCATCAATTAAACTATCTGTAGTTGCTTTTAACACTTCTTTTCTTAGATTTATTTAGACTAGTCTCAGAATATGTCGTCCATTTTCACCTTGAAGGTGCAACTATCGTCTGTTGTCTGCTCTCTTCTCTCTAGTGGTGGAAATATAAATTTCTTAATCAAATTATCATGGTGGATTTCAAATTTCTTTATTCTGTCCTTATTTTCCCATATTAAAATGTTCTCCCACGTTGTAAATTTGTTTTGGGATGTCACCTCTTTTAATAATTTTATATCTGAATCAATGTCACGGTTTTTGTTCCAAAAATAAATTGCTACTGTTCATTTATCTTCTTGTTTCAGTTTGCTGTTTCTAAAATGTTCTTTGACTCTGGTTTTTAGGTTTCTTTTAGTTTGACCTATGTAGCATTTTTCACAATCCTTACAACTTGATATATTCCGGATCTATTAATTGGAGAGATTTCATCTTTCATTTTTGAATTTAACAATTTTAATACTGAGTATCTATTTGTAGTTGCCAAAATGATATTTTGTTCATTAAAGATCTTGATATATATATATATATATATATATATATATATGTGACAGGTGTATTCACTGAATATACTGTTGCTTTCTTTTTCTTTAGTAAACGTGGTTGCTTCCTTAATGGTTTCCTTAGTTTAGCTTTTTAAGTTTTCTAATACCAGACTTTTGTTGTATCCACTTTATTTTTCTATATGGAGTATAGCTTTTTGTTCCTTGTAGAATTCTGCTTTATCCATGGAACACAAAAGTGAACTGTGCAGTGCATTCCTGAGAGACACATGACTCCAGCACATAGTGCAAGAATAAAAGAAATAGACAGGTACTTGGTGGAAATTAATCGTTCTTCCACACTAGGTGTGGGTAGGCTAAGGTTTGGATAGGTAGAACCAGACTGAAAAATTCAATGCTATAACCGTGATTGGAACCATGGATCTCCTGGTCTCCATCCAGTTGCTCTTAACCATTGAGCTACCCTGGCCAACATGCCAGCATGACATTAAATTCTCCAAATAACTTGTATATTTTCCCGTAAACCACTAAGGGTTCTCATATGCAAGAGACATGCACATTTTGTGGCAACTTACTATGCTGTAGGTACTTAAGTCCCAGGCTTGATAGTTAAAGCACTATTAGGTTAAACTCATAGAAATTAATTGTTCTTCCATACTCCGATTTAGTTGGAGACTTTTGTCATACTGGCATGTTGGCGATGGTAGCTCAATGGTTAAGAGCAACTGGATGGAGACTGGGAGATCCATGGTTCAATTCCTGGCAATGGCTCTACCTAATAGACACACAGATAAGTTCCGATCCTATCATGAATACCAATTCCCAAAGTACATTCAGTCTGTAATCTTTACTTATGATTTATTAAGTACTAATAGTATACTAATAGTATACTAATACTAGACCCTGGCCTCTTTGCAAACAGGGTAGCCCTTCAATACAATTACATACTTTAAATGTATTTGTGTCTTTTGTTGAACTGAATTTATTTATACAACTTACTATTTACAATATTTCCCTGGTTTAATCGGGTGAATTCTATATTGAGCATGAAAGACTACTTAATTTTGCCCAGAGGCCTCTTTGTAAGGTTTAAGGTTTATTTACCTGCTATAATCAACATGGGACTACCAGCTTTAATTCCCCTCTGAAGGAAGCCATGTCTAGGATTTTCATGCCCCAAACAAACCCACTGCCCTCTGCAGGTATCATTAACTCAATGATAAAATTAATTTGTTGTTTTAATATTCACTCCCATTCAGTTATTTGTATGTAAACAAGTTTGAGTAAAATAAGCAAAAATTGAGGCTAGTTAAGAATGAAGCACACACACAAGGATCTAAATTACTCATGTATATATTAATCACAAAGCTTCAGATATTTTTTAATCTTAATTTAAAACAAAATATATTTTAATGATTATAAATACTTTATTTTTAAAAGGTTTAAATTGCAGAACTGATAAATGAAACTCTAAGCAAATATTAACTTAATGGAGAATAAAGCTTTATCCTTATCCTCGTCTTTGTAATGTAGGTGGTAGCATGGCTGCCTCACATTCAAGAGGTCCTGAGTTATTTCAAAATTCATTACCAGCAGTTGATTCTGTTTTTTGGTTTGTTTCATGTTCAGATTTTGGTAATACTAAAGAAACATAACATAGTAACCGGAATCCTTGACAATAGAGTTTATTGATGGACTGAAGATACAAGCAATCTGTTTGTGAAATCAATCTCCATTACAAAGAATTAACACCATTTTCTTAAGATAAGTGAAGTTTTTTGTTACAAATATTTATATTTGTGTAATATTTATTGCTTCACTGTAGCTAACTTCATTTTCTACGTTATCTGGATGTTTACTTGTCCATGTGGGCTGCCTGGATAATGGATTGCATTTAAAAAGGAACTGTGTAAATGATTAATAAATAAGGCAATCTACTCTATTAATGAATTTATCAATAACGGATGATAGTTTTGTAAATGTAATTTTATTTTGTAAATGTATATTGACAATATATTTGTCTTTCTAATGTACCTAATGTATTGACAATGTATAATGGATTTTTGTAATCTCTAGAGACAATAAATTTGAAATTGAAAATTTGAATGTTTTTCTCGGGCTTTCTCTTATCCTGAAAGATGAATGTCTGATAACTCTAAGTTTATGGAACCTGAACTCATTTGAACAACATTTCATTCATCATCCGATATGACAATGTTGGAGGTTTTCCCTTATCCTGAAAGATGAACGTCAGGAAATTTTAAGCTCTACTGGCTCATTGGAGCATTAGTTTACACATTTTATTCATCATCCGATATACACTGAAGTACGTTAATTGAAAAAACCAAAATCACTCCTTTAGTAAATAATTTTAATATTGATGTATACATAAAAAGATTGAGACATTTCATATAAAGATGATGTTAAACAAATTTCTATGAAAAAAAAAGTTACATATTTAAACAATCTGATATGTTGCATTTACTTGACTTTTTCAATCACTCTTATACATATCATTCTTACAAGAGTAAGCCATTTATTTATTACTCTATTTCTTGTTTATCCAATAAAGTTTCAATTCAAATTTATAAATTTACCTTACAAAGTAGTAAGATGGTTAGATTATTAAACAGCATGTCGCTATGTGATGGTTTTGAAATTCCATCCCCAATACATGACCATGAAAAAAAAATGGACTCCTATTTAAGTTAATTAAGTTAATTGATGGAAATTAATCATTTCTTCACACTAGCCATATATAGGCTAAGGTTTTGATAAATAGTCAACATGAAAAATTCATCTTGGCCATGGCATTGAATTTTTCATGTTGACTCTATCTAATGGACTCCTGTTTGACAAACGTGTTTGAAGAATCTCTCATGCACACATACAAAAAATTTTAATTGGTTGTGCTTTTATGAGATCTACATTTTTGGTGTAATTTATTACAGTGTCCAGCAAATCCAAAAATAAAAATAATAAAAGGAAGTATTCAAACTCGACTAGCATCATATTACTGGAACGTCAGATAGAGACTGGATTAATGCTTTAAGATCCAGAGATTTAGCGAATATTTGTTTTAGTAAAACTTTGCACGCAAGCAAACACACATGAATCTTTTTCTAAAAATGCATTTTCTGGATTCATTCATGAGCTTTTTGTGTGAAATCTCTGTATTGAATTTATGGGTGAAAGCAACACTTCCACTATTTACTACTGATAAGTTGAAGAGAAAGGAAAAATTTAGTTCTCCTTGGGAAAATAATTAACAAAAATTTTTAAAAGAAAATGGCATATCAGTTGTTCAAAATACAACATAAACATTGTTAGGAATTTTTCAAAAACATTCCTAAAACAAGCTTTAATCTAGAATTAATTAATTTGTTTCATATTAAGACTAAATTATATTAGAAAAACTACACATAATTTGAAAATACAATGAAAGACACAACAAATCAATATATCAACTGTGGCAGATCATATACTCTCATCCAAATTATAAACTACACTTGTTAACTAACTCCACTTATCTCTATATATCAAAATCGTTGAAAACCTCCGGGATCGGTTTCATGATGTTTTCATCACAGCCTCAGCCAGTAGACTGATTAGCTTTTCTGTTACTTCAGGTAGTTTGATTTACAGGTTAATAAATATATCCCTAAATAAAGAGGAATTTAGTACACAATATAAACACATTATTAACACTAATTATTAGTTTTAATAAAGATTTTATACACAAATGGTCAGAAAAATTTAAATGTAAAAAGATAGCGATTTAGATAATAAAAAAATCTGGCATTTATCAAGTTAACTGATTAGAGTGAGATCAGAATTACATTGGTAGGACCAAACATAATTTGGAAACTAGAGTGAAGGAGCACTCAAAAATAATAAATATAAAAGATTGATAAGTCAACAGTAACTGATCACTTTTGGCCATTAAACCATGAAGTAAATCCAGAAGTTAAATAACTAAAACAATTGAATGGACCAATAGATTTAATGATGTCGGAGAAAAATATTTATTAAGAAAAATAAAAATCTAGTGATGAATATTGAAATACATCCAATTGATGCAGTCAGTAAGTTTATTTTGCCCCAGTGGATGGCAACATGATAGTGAGAATCTGTTAACTATTGGAAGTAATGGAAAAGCTAATCAGTCTACTGGCTGAGGCCATGATCAAAACATTACGAAACCAGTCCCAGAGGTTTTTGACAATTTTAATACAGATAAGTGAAGTTAGTGACCAAGTGTTGTACTTTATTTATAGTAGCAATTAAATGGATTTATAAATTTAATAACTTGGAACAAAATATACCTCACACAGAATAGGGATAAAATAATGAATTTTACCGAATGATTCCATCAACCACTTTGTTTTACTTTAAGAAGACGGCAATTACTATAGCACACAATCTATCACCTAGTGGCATAAGTATGTTATATGAACTAGCATACACATGTACGTACACATGCACACACACACACACTTAAATTTCAACATACTTTATTTGACAGTACATTATTGTGACTTTGTGGGTTCGTGAAATTTAAAGTCCTGGCACCACTCAAAAATGTTCTTTATTTCCACCGAATTACAGTTGAACACTTGCCGATTACACAGAATTACATAATGCACACAATTACAATTCACCAGTTTGTCCTTTGCAGTTCCACTGCACGCTCACAGTTACGTACACTCTTCCGATGCACGTACACAGTCTTCTTGTCCGTTCACTAGCACGGCGCTGCTACGCTGCTCGGCAAAGCACTAACTGAATTCACTCACTGCAGCCCTTTTTATAGGAATATCGCCGTTTTCTCAAAGTCTCACGTTTCAGTGAATCACCGCGAAGGTTCCAGACGGCAGGAGAAGGGGCAAGAGGCAGCCAGCGACAAGTGACACTTCCCTAATCATCCACTCAGTTAGTGACTGAGATAGATGAGTGGGTGTGGCCCGGATGCCTCTGGTCCCTTCTCAACTGTCGTTGGTCTGGCCTTCCGATAATTGGGTGCCACTGCTCCCTCCTCAAAGCTGGTCGTCCCGAACAGCACCATCGTAGCGGGCTAGACGATCCAAGTGTACCACCAACATCTTTCCTTGGAGCACCTTCTGGATGCGGTAGACCACGTCATTTATCCTCTTCACCACTCGGTACGGCCCTTGCCATGGCTGCTGAAGTTTCGGGCAGCGTCCCTTGGTCTGCGTAGGACGGTACAACCAGACCATGTCACCTTGCTTGAACCCTTGGCTGTTGGCATGCCTGTCATATCTAGTCATCATGCGGTCGCTCACCTTCTGGATGTTCTGGCGAGCCATCTCATGCATGTCGTGGAGGTGGTCCACCAGGTTCTCCACATACTCGGTCACCGGCTGCTTCGCCACCGGAGGGTTTCCAAAAGCCAGGTCACAAGGCAGGCGTAACTCTCGGCCAAACATTAAGCTGGCTGGCGTCATTCCAGTTATGTCGTGTGTAGACGAGCGGTAGGCCAGCAAGAACAGTGGCACCTTGACATCCCAGTCGCGCTGATGGCTGGCCACGACCTTCCTCAGGTGTTCCTCCAAGGTCTTGATGTACCTTTCGACCATGCCATCCGACTGGGGATGTAGAGGCCTTGTGCGGGTCTTGTTCACCCCAAGCCTTGTAGTGCCTCCTTCATTAGGTTGGACTCAAAATTGGTACCCAGGTCACTGTGTAGCTCTAACGGCATCCCAAATCGACCGAACACTACCTCCACGAGGCAGTCTGTGATTGTCTTTGCCTCTTGGTTTGGGATGGCATGCACCTCCGGCCACTTGGTGAAGTAGTCCACGACCACCATTAGGTACTTGTTGCCTTGGTTGGAAACTGGGAACGGTCCAGCAATGTCAACGGCGATCCGTTCGAATGGCGCTCCGACGTTGTACTGCTGCATGCGATCCCGGCTCCCAGTCTGGGGGCTGCGACTCGCCGCGCACACGTGACACTGACGGCACCATCTCTCAGCATCTGCTCGGAGTCTCAGCCAGTACTAGCGCTGCCGGAGTTTGTCAATCGTTCGGTTCGCTCCCCGGTGTCCTGCTGAAGTACCGGCGTGCACTTCTTCCAAGACTTCCGGGACCTTACTCCGGGGAAGTACCAACTGTTCTCTCTGCGTCTTCCTATCGGGTGATCCCCATACCCGGAACAGCACGCCCTCTCTAGTCTTCAACGAGTCCCATTGGGCCCAGTACGACTTCTGGTGGCGCTCCTCGGTGCGATGTCCTCCCAGGTTGGTCTCGTCCCTGCCTCCACTTCCCTCAAAAGTGGCCCCAAGTCTGCGTCCGCCAGCTGCTCCCTCCTCAGGCCTGCGCCATCCCAGCCATCCGCAGGCACTGCCGTGACTACTCGAACTGCTGCAGCACGCTCCTTCTCCTCCACTCTTGTGCACCGGCCGCACTCTTCTGGACAGGGTCTTCGGGACATAGCATCTGCGTTACCGTGGCTCTTCCCTCTGTGATGTTCTGAGGTGAAGTCGTACTCCTGCAGCCTCTGAACCCAACGTGCTGTCTGGCCTTCCAGGTTCTTAAAGCTCAATAGCCAGGTTAGGGCGGAATGGTCAGTCCTCAGGCGGAATGTGGCCGACCATACAGGTACTTGTGGAAGTGCTCCAAGACCTTTACTACCGCCAGTAACTCTCGTCGGGTGACACAGTAGTTCTTCTCTGCCTTGGATAGCGTCTTGCTGTAGTAGGCTATCACCCGCTCATGGCCGTCCTGAAGCTGCGATAGGACACCTCCAATGCAATGGTCGCTGGCATCAGTGTCCACAATGAAGGCTGTGGAAATCCCAAAATTGGAGCACTGCACAGGGTCCTCTCCAGGTGCTGGAAAGCGTCTTTGGTATCCTCCGTCCACGCATAAGGCCGGTGTTCCTCTGTCAGGCGGGTGAGGGGTTTGGCGATGTTGGAGAACCCCTTTATGAAGCGGCGGTAATAACTGCACAGCCCCAGGAAACTGCGCAACTCTTTCTTATCCTTTGGGCGAGGCCAATCTCTCACAGCCCGTGTCTTCTCCGGGTCTGTGGCCACTCCGGTTGCTGAGACTATGTGGCCTAAGTAGTTCACTTCCTTGCGGAAGAGCTGGCACTTCTTCGCGTTCAGCTTCAAGTTGGTTGCCTGCGGTCTCTGTAGCACCTTACTCAGATTCTCGAGGTGATCTTCAAAAGTCTTCCCAACGATGATGATGTCATCCAGGTATAGCAGGCAGGAATTGTAAGTCAGCCCTCTCATCACTGACTCCATGAGGTGTTGGAAGGTAGCTGGTGCATTGCAGAGGCCAAAGGGCATAACCGTGAACTGCCAGAGCCCTTGGCCTGTCGAGAATGCGGTCTTCTCCTTGTCTCTTGGGTCTAGAGCTACCTGCCAGTAGCCCGACTTCAGGTTCAGGGTCGAGAACCACTGTGCACCAGCTAGCGTGTCCAGGGTGTCGTCAATCCAGGGTAAGGGGAAACAGTCCTTCCGGGTGACAGCGTTCAACTTTCTGTAGTCTACGCAGAAGCGCAGCTCACCGTTCTTCTTTGTCACCAAGACTACAGGGGAACACCAAGGGCTGTCAGACTCTTCAATCACCCCCCTGGATCTCATGTCCTCCAGCATGTCTCGTACCACCCCTTGCTTCGACAACGGAACGCGTCTATGTGGTTGCCGAATAGGCCGGGCATCCTCGGTGTCGATGCGGTGAAGCACTTTGTCCGTGCAGCCGTAGTCACTGTCGCCATGGCTGAAGATGCTCTGGTATCGCCTCAGCAGTTGTCGAACTTTCTCCAGCTGTTCTGCGGTCAGGTGGTCGGCCGCCCTCTCCAGTAGGCCTTCTAGCCGGGGCCCCAGGTGTTGCGTCGGCACCGGCTCCTGTGTCTTGTCGATTGCTGTTACGCTCACCACAGGCTCGCACGTACCCAACTCCGTCCCGGCCTGGACGTCGTGATCGGTGTCCGTTGGATTTAGCAGTCTCACTGGCACCTCCTCTCGGCACGGCAGCAATGCCCTGGCAACACACAGTCCGTGTACAGGCACTTCTGGTCCAGCATCATGTTCCTGGTTCTCTGGCCTTCCAGTCGCGCCGTCACCACCCCCTCGCTCCTTGCGGGGACAACCACGTCTTCGTTCAAGACGACCCTGCAGATTCCAAGGCGCTCTTCGGGTTGACGGAGTATAACCTCTTCTCCGTTGAGCCGCAGGACCTTCCTGCTGACGTCGACCGTCGCCTCGTGGCTCCTGAGGGCATCCAGTCCCTGAATCACCTCCTCAGCCACCTTCGCGACTAACACCCAAAGACGTACGGTACTCCGTCCCAAGGTCAACTTCAATAGGGCCCCCTTCTCCACAGGCAAGGTGTCGCCCGATGCCGTGACAAGCTGGTATGGTCGGCTCGGCTTCCTTGTCGGCAAACCCTTCGCCACGTCGGGTCTGATGATAGTCACGGCTGCCCCAGTGTCTACCAGCACACGGCACGGCTTCCCTCTCACCCAACCGTCCGCGATGAGGCTGTCATGCATACGCTGGCTGACGGCGCGCAGTGTCACTCGAGGAGATGGTGTAGACGGCGCCGACGTGCTCCTCGCCACGCCGGGCCTTACTCGTTCTTCCGGCTGCCCTTCCTGGTGTCGACAATCTCTCTCTAGGTGTCCCGGCAGTCCACATCCCCAACACAGGCCACTAGGTCTTCGCCGGCGTCCCTCGGCTGGTCTTGTGTCTCCGGTGTAGCGGACACTCCTCGTTCTCGCTGTTACTTTGGCCGCCTCCATCCTTAATGCTGCCGTCAGCGCCTCGTGGATGGTTTTATAATCGCAGAGCATTAGGCGCTGATGAATCTCCGTGTCTCGTACCCCGTCCACGAATGTGTAGGCAGCTTCCCGGGATACGAACTCTGGTGGGAGGTCGACTAGGGCCTTGCTAACCAGTTGTTCAACTGCCACGGCGAACTCCTGCAGCGTCTCCCCTGGCTGCTGTGACCTTGCCTTTAGCTGGCTGCGGTACGCTGCGGCTAAGCGGTGGTTCCCAAAACGATTCTCCAGGGCCTCCCAGATGTCCTTGGGCGCCGCCGTTGTCTGTACCGCGTTCAGGACTTCTGCGGCCCGTTCCTGGAGGCTGGCTATTAACTGTGTGGCCTCCTCATCCGGTGACCATCTGTTGTGCTTGGCCACTGTGTCGAACTGGCTGCGGAAGACCTCAAATGTTGACGTGCCGTCATACTTCGGAGGTTTGACGCGCACCCATGTTGTGTCGCGACCCGGTGCGTCGGACTTCAAATCCTTCAACATCCTGCCGACGACGTCCTCCACCATGGCGTTCAGGGACTGGACGCTGCTGTCGGCCTTCCCTTCCAGGTCGTTAACGCGGCTCGCCAGGTCCTCGATGCGCTCGTCCACTTGGCCCATCCGCTTGCCCAGCTCCGTCACCTCATCCCTCACGCCGGCCAACTGTTCTTCAAATTTGGCGGCGAGAGCCTCGTTCGCCACCTTCATTCCCGTGGTGAGTTCGGCCATCTTTGCGGTCATTGTCGTGGCCAAGTTGTTTGCCATTTCCGTCTTCGCTGTTAATTCGGCCTTCATTTCTTCCAGCTTCTCGGTGATGTCGTTGGTCGTCTTCATTTGTTTCAGTTCCGCGGCCAGGTTGTTATTTGTAGTCTCCAGCTTCGCGGCCAGGCTGTTATTTGCCGCTTCCGACTTCGCTGTTAATTCGTTCATCTTCTCCAAAAGCTTTTCCAATGCCGATTCCATGGACGTTATGTTCGGTGATGTTGTCATCCCACTTCTGACACCAGTGTGACTTTGTGGGTTCGCGAAATTAAAAGTACGATGGCACCACTCAAAAATGTTCTTTATTTCCACCGAATTACAGTTGAACACTTGCCGATTACACAGAATTATGTAATGCACACAATTACAATTCACCAGTTCGTCTGTTGCAGTTCCACTGCACACTCACAGTTACGTACACTCTTCCGATGCACGTACACAGTCTTCTCTTCCGTTCACCGGCACAGCGCTGCTACGCTGATCGCCAAGCACTGACTCAATTCACTCACTGCAGCCCTTTTTATAGGAATATCGCCGTTTTCTCGAAGTCTCTCGTTTCAGTGAATCACCGCAAAGGTTCCAGACGGCAGGGGAAGGGGGAAGAAGCGGCCAGCGACAAGTGACACTTCCCTGATCATCCACTCAGTGACTGAGATAGATGAGTGGGTGTGGCCCGGATGCCTCTGGTCCCTTCTCAGCTGACGTTGGTCTGGCTTTCCGATAATTTGGTGACATTATGTTGATTTATATACTAGCTTTATCTCAAAACTAAACAAACAGAAAAGACTATGAAAAGATTATTATGCAACTTAAAGACTCAAAATTTATTAAAATTTGTAATACTCTATTATAAAAGTTACAAATAAACAGCTTTAAGTGCAATATTTATAGTAACATGCACTGGCTAACTTACCGTAACAAGTTCCATATCTGAGCCAATTATTTTGATGGACCGATTTCCTAGGGTTACAGTATGTTTATATTCTCTCAAATGTGCATCATTTGTTGACAAACTATGTGAAAGATTTCTGCGTATCCCTGCAAAACCAAGGATTAGGACATATTGTTTAGATAATTCAGTGGCTTTTTAGAGTTATCAGTAATTTTTAGAGAAATAAATAAAAAGAAAGCTCTCATTGATGATTACACACCATTCTCTATTCATCTGAAACTCGGGTAATCTGTGGTACCCGGTGAATCAATTGTACCTACATTTGTGAATTGGTGGAACCTTCTAAGAGGAACATGCGTCTAACAAGGAACACCTTTAACGTTGAATGCTTGGAAGTGCATGAAAACATGCTTAGAATAACAATCAATCATAGACAAAACAGTGGTCTGTGTCATTCTATGTAAAACTTTGCATTTTTATCTCCAGTAATGTTTAAATAGAGAGAAACAAAGTGATAAGATATCAATACCAAGGAGAGAAATTATACATACTTCATGACATCAGGGTGTAATTATAGTTTCAGCCAACAGTGCTAAAAACCTCTGCTTAAAGTACTTATAATAGCGCTAAACATACATATACTAAACACCTGATAATGATTATATTAGTCTTCAAAAAGCAGATGCAGGATTTCGATGAAGTGAAAGAGCAATGTTCACACCTCACTAAAGCTACATTATCACATCTTTCATGTTAGCCACAATAATTACATTGTAAATGATGATATAGGTAGGTCAATGTCATAACCTGCACTTTACCAAGCATATTGCAACACAGGCTTATACTTTGGTAGAGCAAATGATAGTAAATCACAGAGTAAAGTTTGATGATTGAATATCAATCATGTATCTTCGCATGCAATTCGGCACATTGCAATCTTACAAAATCAGCTACCATTCTGATATAGAGCCTATACCAGTGGTTTAGTTGGACCGGAATGGGCCGGAATGCCGTTTCGGAAATATTTTTCCACTTTAGAATGACATAATATTTTTGCATTCAGTAAGAAAATTGTTTATAATCTACACATAGCGCTGAAACGTCATGGGGGTACTCTAGGGCACTAATATCGAACCTTGCAGTTTTATGTTCATAAAATACAGTCGCTTTTACACTCCTGGGTGGCTTTCTGGTTCTCTAAGGTTGGCCACACTGCTATTGGATTTGGAGAGCAGGAAGTGAGCACATAAACTTTCTTCCACTTGTTATGTTTGTGTGTATCCAAGTTTTATTTTGTTTTGCACAGTGTGTTGCTGTGAAGTGGATATTATGGAATCTCTGCAGTTAATGAACATCAGTAGCCCTGTAGTACCTTTCAAGTTTTCCAGTGGCTGTGAAAGTGAATTGTGACCATGAATCCTTTCATGAAAGTGTTGAAAACAGTGTTGTTGTATAAATTAAATTTATTGGGAGTCGATTAATGACACTAAACAACACTTACTTTTAATATATCGAGATTCAACTGTATTGGAACACCACAGTGAAGCGAAAAGTTATTAAATTTTAGATGAGTCGCATTTTTTAACACATCTGCTTCACTTTCGTACCTATTTTGAGGACATGTTTCGCAAATCTTCGCTTGCATCTACGGCTCTTGTGCGACTGACGCTAGATCCAGCGGTGTGGGTAATTCTGGGGTTGTTGCTGCCATCTGTTGATTTAGTGATGAACTAAATCAACAGATGGCAGCAACAACCCCAGAATTACCCACACCGCTGGATCTAGCGTCAGTCGCACAAGAGCCGTAGATGCAAGCGAAGATTTGCGAAACATGTCCTCAAAATAGGTACGAAAGTGAAGCAGATGTGTTAAAAAATGCGACTCATCTAAAATTTAATAACTTACTTTTAAATTTTCCCAGAACTAGTTTCAGAGGCCTTCCCTCTATCCTCAGCCGGACATCGACTGGTTCTCCTTGGTGTAGCTGGCAATATTTTGTCATCAGTCTCCTCTGGTGGCAGTTCGAGGAATTTGCTGAACAAATCTTTCTGGGGATGTCGAAATTGAATACTTTGATCCTATTTTTTGAAATAAAGATTTGTTCCCATGTGGACAGTTCTTCTTTTCCTGTTGTATGTTTTAGTAATTTTGGTTCTGGATTTATGTTGTGGTTTTTTTCCCACAGATGACATATTTGCCATAGTGCCAAAAAAACACATCAGTGATGCACTAAAACTTTTAAATATTCAAGAAAAAAGCATCAAGTTCACTATAGAAGTTGAAAAAGACGAGTATTTACCATTTTTAGATCTAAAAATAATCAGAAATAAAAATAATCAGAAATAAAAATAGAATAAACTTTGGCATTTACAGAAAACCAACACAGACAGACAACTACATAAAAGCTAATGGCTACAATCCAAGATCCCACAAACAGGCAATCTTTAATAGTTTAGCACACAGACTGGTCAACATCCCTCTCACAACAGAAGAATACAAAATAGAATATAACAAAATTATTGAAATAGCACAGAAAAATGACTTTTCCAAATCACTAGTAGACAAAAAAGTGAACTTAGCAAAAAAGAAGAAACTACTAAAGGAAACCACAACCCTCTCAGCTACAGAAACTAAAATGATCTTCAAAAAATTCACTAACCATCCATGGGCCTTTGATAAATTAAAAAAAGTCTTCAAAAAACAAAACATTCAACTAGCACCAGTGAACCATTACTCCTTAAAAAACCTAATTTGCTCAATCAAAGATGCCATTCCATCTAACAAAAAATCTGGGATATATCAAATTGAATGCTGTGACTGTAGTCAAATTTATATTGGAAAAACCAAAAGAAATTTAGAAACAAGAGCAAAGGAACACTTTAGGAACATAAAATACAAACAATTAGAAAAATCAGCAGTTGCCACGCATTTTTGGGAAAAAAACCACAACATAAATCCAGAACCAAAATTACTAAAACATACAACAGGAAAAGAAGAACTGTCCACATGGGAACAAATCTTTATTTCAAAAAATAGGAACAAAGTATTCAATTTCGACATCCCCCAGAAAGATTTGTTCAGCAAGTTCCTCAAACTGCCACCAGAGGAGACTGATGACAAAATATTGCCAGCTACACCAAGGAGAACCAGTCGATGTCCGGCTGAGGATAGAGGGAAGGCCTCTGAAACTAGTTCCGGGAAAATTTAAAAGTAAGTGTTGTTTAGTGTCATTAATCGACTCCCAATAAATTTAATTGTGACCATGAGTTTACTTAAGTGACTGGGTTCAAAAAAACATGCTGGAGATGAAGATAAAGAATCAAAGAATACTAAGAAGATGTGTGATGGCTCAAGTAAAAACGAAGTTCAATGGAATTCCGAGAACATTTAGTTTTATTAAAGATGTGAATATAATGATAGAGCCTGGGTTAAAGCTTGCTGAAACATGTGATGCAGATTCAAGAGAGAATCTAGATTATGGTTCTACACCTTCTACCATCGACGCTACAGAAAACAAGATTTTCCAGACTGTTGGAACGAGTCTCAACTCCATTATTTTCTGTCGGAGAACAAGTGGTTATTTGCAGAAAATAAAAATTTAGGCTGAAATGTATGTAAAGAGGGAAGTAAACTAGGATTAGGAGTTTCCAAAGGGTCAGTACTTAAGCTAATGCAAGTATGGGTGGAATGCAAGGTTCATCCCAACGAAAATAATATTAATCAACAAAAACAAGCCTTTGGAAAAAATATTTGAGCACAAAATTTCAGAATCTCACAAAAAAACTATGCTACTAAAATCAGAATCTAATAAAAAGATATTTGAAAGTCGCTTGGACACTATGAATGTCAAACACCTTGAAACCACCGTTCGAGTATTTCCAACAGCATACTCAATTGCGAACAGAAATAGACCCTTCGTAGATCTACAGGCTTATGTTGAATTTCATACAAATTTTAGTTGTGCCAATATTATTGAACACATTACACAGGAAATGAAAAGTAAAATCTATAACGGAAAATCAGTATTATGATTGACAAATCAACAACAGTTAGTGTAAAATCTGTTTTAGTATTTCGTTTGAGATGTGCTTTTTCAGATGATTCTGAAGTTGTTTCCTGTTTCTGCGACTTGACAGAACTTGAATCAACTACAGCAGATGTCATTACTACCGGGATATTGAATAATCTTTCTTCATATGGGATGCAGGAAAACTTTCTGGCAGAACATTTAGTGGGTCTAGCATGTAGTGGGGCTTCTGTAACACTGGTCGACAAGGTTTTTTTCACAAGAGATCTGAATAGTGAATCTAGTGGCATTTTCCATCCTGAATTCAGATACATAGTCAGAATTTTCCCATCAGGCATAGTTTTTCTGTAAAAGCTACTTTTCAACATATGATTTTAGCATTTTCTTTGACCTGTCATAGGAACCGTTACCTCATATGTAGCTATTTTATTCAAGCTGTATTATTGAAATTATTTGCAATGTCATGCTGAAGCGCAATAAAATATGACTGCAGGTTCATTGTTGTTGTTTAGACATGTTCAGACCTATTAAATTTTAGATGAGTCGCGTTTTTTACACATCTGCTTCACTTTCGTACCTATTTTGAGGACATGTTTCGCAAATCTTCGCTTGCATCTACGGCTCTTGTGCGAGTCGCACAAGAGCCGTAGATGCAAGCGAAGATTTGCGAAACATGTCCTCAAAATAGGTACGAAAGTGAAGCAGATGTGTAAAAAACGCGACTCATCTAAAATTTAATAATTTTTCGCTTCACTGTGGTGTTCCAATACAGTTGAATCTCGATATGTTCAGACCTGTTTGGCATTGTGATGTGTCAGTATTGAGCTGACTGTGAGATTGTTGTGTAGTGAAATATTTCCTTCCTTTCTGTTTAGAAGTGTATTGTGTATGTTGTGCATGTTGTATTTCTGTGCTTTATTTTTTCATCATGCCAAGAAATTGTGTAAATCATGCAGATAATTTCTGCTATATTTGTGGTGAGCTGACCTTCAAGTCTCAGAGGCGAAATTTGATCCCACTTGTAAAGAAGTGTTATAAACTTTACTTTGGCTGTCAAGTTGGTGATTTTGATAAGAGCTGGGCCCCAAATACATGCCGTGTTTCGTGTGTTAGACCGCTGACTGGGTGGAAAAATGGTACACATCATATGCCATTTGCAATTCCCATGATTTGCAGGCAACCGAAGGATCATTTAACTGACTGTTATTTTTGTTTGACAAATATTAAAGGAATCACATCTAAAACAAAATATACAGTTAAGTATCCGAATTTGCAATCTGCAATGAGACCTGTCTTAGACAGTGAAGAGTTCCCTGTACCAGTATATGCAAATACGACCTTAAGTGATAACTCTGGTTCTGACCTGACAAACTCCAAATGATTCAGATGAAAATAAAAATGATCTTACATATGAAACCAGTAGCTGTTCATCAGAACCATACTCTCCCAATCAGAAAGACCTTAGTGACCTGATTCGCGATTTAAATCTGTCTAAACAGCAAGCGGAAGTTTTAGCTTCCAGACTCAAAGGGTGGAATCTACTCCAAAAACGTGTAAGAATTAGTAGATATCGTAGCCGCCATAGTGTTTTCAAAGTATACTTCTCTGAAGAAAATGGTATTGTGTTTTGTAATAATATTTGTTCAGTTATGGAAACTCTTGGGCTTCAACACCGGCCAGATGAGTGGCAATTGTTCATAGACTCCTCTAAAGTAAGTTTGAAGGCTGTGCTGCTACATATTGGCAATAAACTTCCATCAATACCGGTAGCGCATGCTGCTGATATGAAAGAGACATATGAAAATATGAAACTAGTTTTAGAGAAAATACAATATGGAAAATATGAATGGAATATTTGTGGTGATTTAAAGGTCATTGCTTTATTGCTTGGTTTGCAACTTGGGTTCACCAAATTTTGCTGTTTTTTGTGCGAGTGGGTCAGCAGAGATAAGAAGTCTCACTACGTTAGAAAGTCATGGCCAAAACGTGAATCTCTTATCCCTGGCCAGAAAAATGTGGCATGTGTCCCTTTAGTGAAGCCTGAAAAAATATTTTTACCTCCATTGCATATTAAGTTAGGAGTTATGAAAAATTTCGTCAAAGCTATGGATAAACTTTGATTGATTCTTGTACTTGAAATCGAAATTCCCCAAAGTCAGTGATGCTAAATTGAAAGAAGGAGTTTTTATAGGACCACAAATCCGATCATTAATGGCTGATGAACATTTCGAGGGACTTTAACACTGGAGAAAGCAGCCTGGCAGTCTTTCAAAAGTTTGTGTTGCAATTTTCTTGGAAACCATAAAGCAGAAAACTATCGTGACATAGTGGCTGATCTTCTGCATTCTTATAAAGCTATACGATGCAACGTGTCTTTAAAAATTCACTTCTTGGACTCTCACTTGGACTTCTTCCCCGAAAGCCTTGGAGCTGTCAGCGATGAACACGGTGAGCGTTTTCATCAGCAAATTTCTACAATAGAGAAGAGGTACCAAGGCAAGTGGAGTTCCAAAATGCTGGCTGACTACTGTTGGACTAAAATGAGAGAGTTGTTCCAGATGCAAAATATACCCGAAAATCACTATCTACCACTTTCTAGGTAAGTCAGAATCAGTAGTTATAATTTTGAGTTAGATAGCTAGTTACGGATTTTTTGGAATATTATAAAAAATTCAAATGAATATCACACAAAACTCCTGCTCGATGGGGAAAAACTGTAATTATATTTGAATTCAGCATGAAAAATACTTTTAGAATCTGTTATTTTAATTCTTGTGAAAGAAAAAAAGTTAAATTTTGTCGACCAGTGTAATGTTAGGTAGAAGAAATGGTGTTGGAGCAGAGTTTTTAAAATTATTTCCAGATATAGTAATCTGGCACTGTTTTAACTATCACTTGGATTTGATCGTTTCTGATACAAGAAATGAAGTTACAGGTGTTAACCATTTCCATTCTTTCTTTAACAAATTGTATTCTTTATACAGCATGTCTCCCAAAAATCAAAGGGAACTCAAGATTAACATTTGTCATAAATCGAGATTCAACTGTATTGGAACACCACAGTGAAGCGAAAAATTATTAAATTTTAGATGAGTCGCATTTTTTAACACATCTGCTTCACATTCGAAAGTGAAGCAGATGTGTTAAAAAATGCGACTCATCTAAAATTTAATAATTTGTCATAAAAACTATTTGTAGTTGGTTTATTGACACTCGTCTTACTTTTTTAAAAAGTGACGAGTGTCAATAAACCAACTACAAATAGTTTTTATGATTAATTTTGACGTCACTATTACTAAATTCCTCCAAACACACATAATTAACATTTGTGCTGCTCCACTAGAAGAAAGAGTTAAGAAGGAAAAATATTGGAAAATATTTTCAATAAGATGGATAGCATCAAGCCAGAGAACTGTAAGAGCTGTCTAGGGAAACTACAGTGCACTAGTCAAACATTTTAGTGAGGCCAAAAATGACCACCAGAAAGAAAGGGCATAATTTCAAGGTCTAGAAAATATATTAACACGTGTAGAATTTTTAGAAAATATTGCAATTATGTATGATGCTCTTGTAGAGTTATCTGATTTGTCATTACAGTTGCAGAAAAAAAAGGCAAGTCTGACAGAGGCTCAAAATGCAATCAAACGCACTATAAAAGTATTAATTTTTAGATGAGTCGTATTTATTACACATCTGCTTCACTTTCGTACCTATTTTGAGGACATGCTTCGCAAATCATCGTTTGCATCTACGGCTCTTATGCGACTCCACTTATGCTCTTATGCACTATAAAAGTGTTTGATATATGTGTAACTCAGCTTCTGGAGAATACTACAGAATACTTCTTAAAGCAGCAGAAAACAAAAATTTTAGAAACATAGGATTACACAATTCTAGAAAAATTGTAAAAATTGACAGAAAGCAGTTTTTCAGAAGTCTTGTAAATAATTTAAATTACAGGCATATAGAAAATGTGTCCACATTATCTCATCTTGATTCCAGCACTAGTCAGCAGAGACATGATAGAGTGACAAAAGTTATCAGTGATTCAAAGGTGCTATACAAAAATAATTGGCCCTCCACTTCTACTTTGGATATCTGCTATGGTGACGAGAGTGTTGCAGCCTTTGTGACTTTCGCCACATGTGAGACAAGAGGAGGTACATTAATGCTTTTAGAAATTATGCAGGACCAAGGAAATTCCATTGGAGCTGATAAAAGACTGTACAGACCATTACCATCTTTACAGCAGAAACTGAAAGAGCTTTCAGTACCATGAATGAGATCCACATCAAAAGAGAAACAGGCTGCTGGTTACAAGATCAAATGGACTTATTTTCATAAGCAGCGTTGGATCTGCTGTGCATATATTTAATTCACAACCATATATCAAGTTATGGCTACGAAAGCGGAGACATTCAGCTGATGAAACAGCTTGTCAGAAACACAAGGCTGCAGATATTTACATCCAGTACGAGTCCATTTGGAAATTGCTGAGTTAATAATGTGAGTTCCTGTAAATATTTTGTTCCAACTAAATCACTGGCCTATACTGCTTATAGAGCTTATGACAGAAGGACACAGGTGCAGAGTTTTGCATGGAAATGACACAGACCATCTTGTTTTAATAGTTGTTTGTTATTCTAAGCATGTTTTCATGCACTTTTGAATGCTTGGGGTCAAACATGTTCCTTGTAAGATCTATCCTAGACTCTTCCTTTACAGTTTATTTAATATTAACATACATCATGATTCAATATCTTACGTTCATGTAAAAGTAAATTAACAAACGGAAATTAAGGGTTGCAGTTTGAAGCTCTCTGAATAGCACTTGGCCATTTTCTTAATGCTGCTCTGGTTTCTAAATGGGGAAGGAGTGGTACAAACGGAACTGGATAAAATGACATAGACATAAAACTAGGGATTAAAATTTCCTTCAAAGTGTGATACAAGAACTTACAGTAAAGAAGGAATCAGATATGGACTGATTGTACCAACACCATAACAAATGAATGGAGGAGAGCAGCATAATAGCTCCGTCACACAGTAACCCGCTTCGCCATACATGGTTTTCTCTCCAAAGTTTGTAAAGCAAAAAGCATCCATCAACCAGATGTGAATTATGTTTATGCACCTTGTGAAAAGGTGTGCGACAGGTAACTTGCACATTGGTGTCCCAGAAGAATTAACTCAATAACAATTTATAAGAAAATTATCATCATTTCTTTTAAGATAAGTGAAGTTATAAGTTACAAATTGTTATATTTTTATATATCAATAACAATGTAACCAATGACTTAACTACTTTACACATTGTGTGAAATTCTTTACATCATTATTAAAACTTCCTTCCAGATTCTGTTTTAGCATCACATTACCAACAAACAAGTACAGTATGCACATGTTTTCTTGAGCACTGGATTTACGGTGTGGTACAGGCAGAGGGGAAGAAACGAGAGCTAATGCTCTTTCTGCAGTGTGGTCAACCTTGAAAAACAGAGTTCAGCAAAATAGCGTGTAAGATAAGCGAAGATATCACAAGTAACATTGCATCCTCTGAAAACACTCCTTAGTTTTACCCATGCCAGCTGAATTGCATTCAGATCACAGTTATATGGAGGTAGACGAATAATGTGTCCACTTTCAAGAGCCATAACATCCCCAAATGTTCATACAAATATAAATCATTTTCAAGTAAATGCTGATGTACATTACCACTACACTCGTAACAAGGATAAACTGGCAATTCAAGCGCACCAAACGAGCCTTTATGAAGGAAGCTTTAACTACAAAGGGTAAATGTTATACATTAAACTTCCAAATTCATTTAAACAAGCTGCACTTTAAGCATAAGGTTAAGACATTTCTGCATGCACACTGTTTTTATATGGTTAATAAATTTTTAGAAGTATAACCATGTCAATGAGCACTGGGAGAATAGTACATTCACAAACCTGTAATATTTATATTAAGACATTTCTTGCAGTAAATTAGTCTATGCAAATACCACATGTAATGATAGAAAAGCTGCTTAATGTGTATATTGTATGTAATCAATTTGACTTTATGTATATACTGTATTTATACATTTTAACGTGTCTCATAACATGTATATGTTGCCAAGGACGAACTAAAATCCTAATTCTAATTCTAACATACGATTGTTGTAAACTAGTTAGCTAATTAACCTCGAAATTGATCAAAACGAAATATGGCAGACATGATAAAGCTTAGCGTATTAGCCACTAGATGTCAGTGTATAGAGCATTTGAAATTTCAAAGTTGTCATCTATGTTTACAAAGTTAAACGAAACTTAGCGAATGAGGACTTGGAACCCGATCGCTCTTCTTATCGTGTGCATACTGTACTCTGAGCAGTTTTTTCTAAAATGATTGGATTTCTGGGAATAGTGTCGTCACAAAATGACATTCCATGCTCCTGCTGCTACCTGTTGCTCACAGTTTATAAAGAGATCTTGGTAAGTGCAAAAGCAAGCATTTTGAAAATATGGCTAAAATAATAGCAGAAATGCGAGAGCCCCTAGTGGTCTACCGGGGAATATACGAGTCGAATGGAGAATTTAATTTTATGACGGCAAGTTGGCCATGGTAGCTCAATGAGTTAGAGCAACTGGCTGGAAACCAGGAGATCTGTGGTTCAAATCCCAGCCATGGCATTGAATTTTTCATGTCAACTCTAACTATCCAAAACCTTAGCCTATATACGGCTGGTAGCTCAATGGGTTAGAGCGACTGGATGGAAACCAGGAGATCTGTGGTTCAAATCCCAGCCATGGCATTGAATTTTTCATGTCAACTCTATCTATCCGAAACCTTATCCTATATATGGCTAGTGTGATGAAATGATTAGTTTCCATTAGTTAACTAAAATCTGCACAAGATATTTGGTAATTAATCTAAAAGAGGCACACGCTCTACTTATACAGAATAAAGATGCATGGTTAGTTATTTAAGTTTGCAGATTTACATTAATGTGTATCTCCAAGGGCAGATTCTACATAATGTTTGCACATGTACTGTGCATGAAAATTTTAAGTTTTTTCAATCTCATTGCAGATGAAACCAGTACCTTTTAAAATTAAATTTCATGAATTTATATTTCAAATGGTTTGTGACCAAAATAAACAGCAATGAACACAGAAAAAAAATTTCCACTTCTGAATAAAACAGAGCCAACCATGCCAACTCACTATACAAGTGGAATTAATGGACAATGTAGAATAGCAGAGTTCAGATTGAAGAAAGAGAAGGATCTGTTATTGACTGCATTACAGAATTGGGCAACAAGTTGGCATACTTTCTTAACTATGTTTATGTTAAAAGACAGCAAACTACAAACAAGTATTCTGAGCATTTAGTGATCCTGTAGTACAAACACAGTGCTTATCCTGTAACACAATACACAACTTAACCCGATAGTGCAATGTGCTTATGTGTTATCTCTAACATTAAGTCATATCAGAAAGTGAATGAAATTATATTCAAATGAGCCAGGGTCGATTGAGTTTAGACTTCCCAGACATTAATCTTTCAGGATAAGGGAAAACCTCCAACGTTAAGTCATATCGAATGATGAATGAAATGATGCTCAAATGAGCCCAGGGTACATAGAATTTAAACTTACCAGACATTTATCTTTCAGGAAAAGGGAAAATCCCGTAAGAGATAGCCTCAGCCTAAATTAGATTCGAACTCCGGGTCCTCTTGAACATTAAGGAGACAATGTAAGACTTGAAGCATTCGCACCAAGCGTTATTGATAATGATAAGGCTTCACAGGTGATCAGCTGTTTCAAATTTATAAAAGTCAAGCTTTCATCCACTGTGCACTCCATGGTCAAAAGCTAGACTTTTATAAATATGATGCGGCTGATCACCGTGAAGCCTTAATCATTAAAGAGACTAGTTGAAGTTGTGTATTTATGTGAAAGAGAAGGTGACTTAAGTTAGCATTGTGCTAACAATTTTGGTGAAAATAAATAAGTTTGAAGTGAACCTGTATTTTTAAAACAATATGAAGAATTAATCGAAATCACATAAGCTATTTTTGAGCAAATCAGAATTTTCTATAACCGATAGCTTGGAATAGGGATTATTTTGAAAATCTTCGTTTACATCCCCAGAGGATGCTGAACTTATTATTCAGTTTTGTATATAACTGACCTATCGTTTTCAGCAATGCAACACACACCTGCAATGCAAAGGTATCTTAAATTTGTATTTCCAGTAAATTCTATTCAGATGAAATACAATGCTTTTTATACTTATTATAAACATATAGTAAAGAAGTAAAAAGAAAATAAGAGGCATAGCCTACTTACCACTAGCAAACCTATTACTCTCGTCTGATGCGCTGCTGTTCAGGCTACTGCTCGAACCTCCTCCTTCTTTGTCTGGTTGCTCCAGACGAATAGGAGATGCATTTCTTCTTATGGTCTCCTCCATCAATTGTTTTGCATGGCTGGAAAATGTATCTTCCATTATTTTGTTGCATTTATACAACAGAGTTCTTTAATTCATTTCAAAATATCCCCATTATAATTAACAGAGAATAAGAATTTGTAAAACAGATTCTTTTTACTACATAAAATGTAATTATCTGTCACAAACTTTACTTATCTTTTAAGAAAGTTGAAATTTCTACATTTGAATTTATAAAGGAAAAGTGAAAGCTAGAGAAAACTTTATCCAGTCATCTCACCTATAATACATATTATGACCCCTGAGTAAACTCAACAGGATACACATTTTTTTTTAAATTAAGACCTGAGTGGTAATTCATGCTATTTCACATTAGTCTGAACAAGGTTGGAAAGTTACAGTATGCACACAAAGTCTGTTACCACTAAATCAAATTCAAAATTACATGAGTGACTTTGCTTCCCCCCCCCCCCCCTCCCTGAAGTTGATATGTATTAGCATGCCTGGCACAGAGGTATTAAGTGTTAGTAACATCATTTCCCACTTCTTATTTGACAGCCAGGAAAGACAATAATGTGTCTTTCAAGGACAGCAACTTTTGACATCACAAATCCGGGAAAAATCTGGCATTGCAATTGTGCCACTATAGGCTGAGATTGTCCTCTTGGAGAAGTCCCGAGATAAGATTTCCAGAAATTTTAAAGACAATTCTTCTATTACCAGGGTATATAAGAGAAAGCAAAAGCCAGTCAGGAAGTTTCAAGGTTGACAAGCAATTTGAGTGTTAAAATGAACATTCAGTCAGTGACCAGTGAGTTTAGAGTCAGTGAACAGTGAGTTTAGCGAGTGCCCAGAAGCTATGAGAAGAGCTAGTTGGTGTGTCCAACAGAAGCATAAGGGAAGAGGAGGGGGGGGGGGGAGGAATTGACTTCGAAATGGCTGATACCAAGGATTACAAAATTGAAGAACTGTATGGCTTCATAAGTATCAAATTAATGGCAAATCAATTATAAATAGACGATTACACTGTGCAGTTTGTGAAAGCAGTGTTGACAAAGAAGATATTAGCATGAGAAAAGAAAGTATTTTTAACGGACAGTGTTTGCAATGCACCAAGAAGTGGAAGTCCACCCTCCAGATAATGGTTACATCAAGGAGAGTGCAGAAGCAGCAGTATGCTGGAATCGGTCTGCTAAATGTGGTGCACTAACCTCTCCAGATAGTGACCCCAAGGACGTAACTTAAGATGAGCTTAAGAACATGGCAGCATATTTAACTGTGCAGAGATCATGGAGGAACACATATGGATGTTTTAAATTAGTAAGATGTAAAGAGAAACATTAAAATAAATAAAGGGTATATATACTTTAATAACAGCTGTGGAGAAACTTTTGTTACTAACAGGGAGGACCCACAAATTCCTTTATTGATTAATTGAAGGCATATAGGAACCGACCTGGACAAAAGCTTAATGTCTGATTCCTCACCTTCATGTGGTGCAGATGTTAGTAATCACATACCAATTTTATTATAGCAGAAAGGTGACCCTTTAAATGCTGTCATAATCTGAAGACTTAAAGGAGCTAACCTAAATAAAATTATGTGATGAACTAAAGGAAAGGGCTACTCACCAATAAGCACTGGTCAGCTTGGTGAGTTATTGACCTGGACTGATATATTTCTTCCATTTCACATATCAGCCTTTTTTACCTTTCCTATCCGGTCATCCTTGACTCAACTTTTGTTTTCTTCTACCCCAATGGCATTTAGAGTATTCAAGACCTAGGTGGTTCATTTAATTTTCTTTCCTGTTTCTGTCTTTCTCTAATTAGGATGATGTAACTGCCATTTATGGTGCCCAATTTTAAATGTCAAAACACTGGAGTACAAGAGAATGAATGGCTTCACTGGCAACTGCTTAACATTAGGTACCAACCAACCAAAGTTTAATACCTTATCACTTTGAACTGAACATAGGTGTATACAAACTTTGTGTGCACCTGTAAAATCAGACAGTTCAATGCCACTGCTGGGATTTGAATCATTGACCTTCTCTGGTTGCTCTAACCAAACAAGTTACCATGGCAACATTCAAGCATGATATTAAATTCAGCTGACTCATTTTTCCTGGTAAACCACAAGGATATGTCAAATTCAATTTTAAGTTGACATGCTCCAATGGCAACTTATAATATTGTAAGTACTCTCATATTCAATGTATCATAGTTTAACCACATATTAGATATCAGAAAATATTCCGCTGCCGCCACCACCACTGCCACAATTTATTTCAACTCATACAAAACGAATATTTGAAACTGTTCTAAAAATTAGGGCAAATTCCTAAATCAGACTAAGGAATGAGGGAGTAATGTTGAATTTAGGATTGTCTTGAATTAAAAGAAATATGATAGATAAAATGATGGTTAAGAAAATCTTATCAATAAAGTTACTTACTTAATACTTTCTTCACTTGGGCCTGTTATCTGGACTAGACGCTCTTTTGCTCCAGGACTCACTAAATAAAAGGTAAGATATTTTATCAGCAATTTATTCAAAACATTTTTTCAGAATAGCAAATTAGTAGGAAAGTGCAATGAGATTTAGCAGCTAACACAGTACCTGAAAGAAAATCAGCATAAAGGTGTAAGAAATCATGCAGTATCTGAAATACAGGCAAATGCATGCCTCTGAAAAATGCTTATGTCTCTATGAAGCAGTTTTGACTGCAGAAAATTGCTCATTAGAAACGAGTAAGATATGGTAGCTGCTATTTGTGTGTTACGGCAATAAAGATCACTGAAGTAGGTGTGCCATCATAGCACATTTTTATTATTTACAGATGGTGGTGTTAGTTTTCACACTGTAATTAATGCAACAGTCAAGCATGTCAGTCGTCAGTGCACGTGCATTACCTCGCTGAAATGAAATGATGGTCTCGCTCAGCTCCTCTATCATGTGAACTCTTCTTCCTTTGATGCCCATCACTACATCAATGTTAAAAATGTATATATTACTGGAACATATGGTAAAACTACAGAAATTTATTTAGTAAATGCCTTGTCCAAAATATGGACAAAGCAATACAATACTAAGGAACATAAAACTGAAATTAGTCTCAGCAGTTAAACTGAAGTTACAACACCATTCTAACCACATTTCCTTAACAGGTTTTTAAATTGTTAAATGTAATATTACATAAACAATAATGGGTGTATTTACAGTAGATAGTATGGTAATTCTTTTGCTTGCTTAACTTGGTTTTTACTTCCTTACTGAAGGAGGTAGGCATATCACATCAAATGTCAGGCCACCTTTGTAGTGTGGGGTAATGTGTCTTCCTCACATTTAAGAGCTCTCGATACTTGGATAAAGTTTCTTTCCATGGTTTTCCCTTATCCTGAAAGATGAATGTTGGGTAACTCTACGCTTTATGGACCCTGGGCTCATTTGAGCACAATTTCATCCATTTCATTCATTGATCAATATGACTTATGTTAGATTTAAAAAAGAAAAGAAAAGAACATCATATGCGTTACTGCACTAGAGGCACATTGAATCACTCATGTTGCAGAAGTAGCTGAGCAGTATGCTACTACAGACCATTTGGAATATACAAGGTATATCTAAAAAGTATCCGACCTATGACCGGCAAAAATAGATTATTTACAAGATGGGATTGGGACCTTCCCTTTCAAGGCAGTCTCCTTGCACCTTCACATACTTAGCCCACCCGTTCCTTCTACTTCTGAAAACAATTCTGGAAAGCTTTTTTTGGGATGGCATTTAATTCCACCATTGCATTCATTGTTATCTCTTCTCTGCTCTCAAAATGGGATCCTTTCAATGGAGTCTTCAGTTTTGGAAACAACCAGAAGATGCAACGAGCCATGTCCAGAGAGTAGGCAGGTGATGAACGACTGGGAGTTCATGTTTTGTCAAAAAAGTCTGGATCAGTTGCGATGAAAGTGCTGGAGCATTGTCATGATACAAATGCCAGGCTTTCACCCTCCAGAGGACTGGTCTTTTCCACCTAACTGCATCACAGAGATGGCAGAGATCTTTTTGATAGTACTCCTGTCACTGTTGTTCCTTCTGGTGTGTATTTCATAATGCACAACTCCACAGATATCAAAGAGCACTGCTACTATCACCTTGATTTTGCTTCACACATGCTTTCCTGTCTTGGAGACTCTTGCCTCCATTGCGACGACTGTGCTTTCGTTTCCAGGTCGTACCTGTAAACCCAAGCCTCATCTCCAGTTATCAAGTGTTCAAAAACTCAGATTCAGTGAAGCAAATGTCCAGCAGGTCTCGTGCAACCTCAAGACCATATTGTTTTTGTTAAGCCAACAGAAGCTTGGGCACAGATTTTACAGCCACTCTGCACATGTTCAAATCATCATACAAAATTACAAATGCGGAATCTTTACTAATCCCAACGTCTTTGCAATCTTTCATACAGTCAAAAGTCTATCTCCCAGTACCAGATCTCTCACTTTCTCAACAATCACAGCATTTCGAGTGGTTTGTGGCTTCCCAGGATGCTCATCACTCTCCACCAAAGTGTGGCCATTATTGAATTGGTAATTTGTGTTACCTCCGTAGCATCATCTCCAAATGTCCGTAGAATTTTACAAATTGTTTCTTTTTGAGAATCACCTAGTTTTTGGCAAAATTTGATGCAGTATATTTACTCAATTTGCTCGGTCCTCTTGCAAGAAAACTAAATCAGATGAACAATTCTTACAGCACCTCACTTGGCAACCTGCAGCCAGCGACTGACACATGTGAACGTGGTGAGAAAATTCAAGCATGTGCATTAAGGTTCCTTTTGCCACTGTGAACAGTGGCACCCCATACCATCACTACTTTGCATGGCAACAATTAAGGTAAGATACTTTCTAGATAGTCTCGTAATTTCTTTTTTTTTTTTTTAAAGTACTGTTTAACACTTGTTCTTACTATATATAGCACCAAAGACAGTGGACATTGATGGTACACTTATGCAACAAAATATTTGAGATTAAATATTTGGTAAGAGAACTTTGGAAAGGAAGGATTCCAAGCCTAAGTTTAAGGTAATTCCTTGGCATTTGCCAATTATGAAAACTGAGGAAAACGTGGAAAAAACTTGTCTGGGAGGATGGTACTTTAGGTACTTTTAACAGTGGACCTTCTTTAGAAGATTAGAATCAGAAAATGAAAATGTCATTGCTATAGCCAGGTTTTGAAACATGGTCTACAGATGGCTGCTCTAATGCCCAGCTATGATAGCAACATGCATATAGTAGAAGATGCATCATTTAAATCCTGGCTATGGCATTCAATTTTTTAGTTCAGATTCTAAACTTACCAACAAATGGGTTAAGTCTGTTAGAACACTCACCCATCGTTGATTGCTCTTATAAATAGAAAATGGACCTACTGTCAAGAGTCCATGTCTGAACAACTTTGGCCATCTGTGTCGGTTGGTACAGAATGAAATGCTATGCTATTTCATCCATATGAGGCAAGTAGAATATAAATAAATATAATTACTATATAATAAAGCTGCAACTGATTACTATGAAAGATGTTCTTGAATTATATTTATGTATTAGTAACAGTTGCTTCAAGTACCTGCTAGAGAAAGTGAAAATGTTCATGAATTATAAGTTGACTGTAAACTCTGTAACAAACGAAAAGTGTTACACAAAAATAATTATTTGTAACAGAAACTTCATTTATCTTTAAGTGACTTGACTTATCTTTAATTTTATGTGAAGTTTCTGTTACAAATAATTATATTTGTGTAGTGTTTGTTGCATCACTATAACTGGCTTCATTTGTTTCGTAAATGAAAAGTGTATTTGTACATAAAGGCTTTCTGACCAATTAATAATAGTGATGGGCTAGAGTAAAAAGTTTTGAAAACAGTAAGATATTAGGAAATTAAGTCTTAAAATAACTCACTTAAAAGTATTTCTTATTCGCATAATATGTATTATTGACAATAAGATCCTGCATTGACAAACTTCATTAATCATTCTCAGATATTTTTTAAATTTAATAAAAAGCTTTTAAAAGATCCTAAAACATCCTTATGAAAATCTAAGATCATGAGTAATTGACACACCTTTCCCGGAGTCTGAATTACGGATCACCACTTCATCCTTGCAATAGTTCTTCCCTGGAATTTTTGTTGGTTTAGCAAACTTTCCAGAATTCTTGATTACCTCTCCTGGACTTAGCATTGGGGGCTGTGGTGCTGTTGGTGATGGAGTTTGCACCAACAGAGGCTGCATCAATGTTGGAGTGTCTGGTGGAGGTGGTACTACCTGGTTTGTAAAAGAAGCAAACAAAATGCATTTGCTTATATTATACATATAACTTCTTCTTGTAGTTTTAGGTTTTGGATAAATAACTGATACTAACATTAATTTTTAATAACATTTAGTTTTCTTACTAAAGTCAAAGAAATCGAACAAAAATTAAAACTTACTTAACAGAAAACTTACAAATATCAACCCTTTAGAACTATTTGATACTGAACACTATCTACACTTAGCTGTAGAAGCTACAAAATCTCAAACCTCTTCAAGTATCCTAAAACAAATGGCACCTGAAATAATACATTTAAGATATCCTGCCAATGAATGGCTGTATGTTTACAATTACAGTTCCAGCTTATCAAATAATGGTGGTACTGCCGGTGCAATATGCCCTCTCTTCTCTTTGTACAAAAGATTAAGTTTAAATTCTATAAATGTTGATGGAGAAATCTCAGCAATATTTCAGAACTTACAAAATCTTAGTTATTGTATAAATATATTTGAAAAAGTTGTATTATCTGACTCTAAAGCAGCTAAAATATCCATAACATCTGATATAACACCTGCAAAGCTAAATATTGTGGAATGCTGTAAAATCACAAAACAGTTAATTTAAATAACAGATTAATACTGGGTTAATAATGGATACTAGCACATTGAGGCATACATAGTAATGAAACAGCTGACTTTCTAGCCAAAAAGGGCAGTAAACTTAGGTCAAATTCATTTGAGCCCCAAAGTTATCACCGCAAAGTGAGATTTGTGGTGGACAACACGGCGCTGGGGCAGGTTTTCTCCGGGACCTCCGGTTTCCCCCGCTGTCTCATTCCACCGGTGCTCCATCTTCATCTCATGTATCATCAGTGTCACCGCCTGCGGTGCCGTATGTAGTAAAAGCGGGCATTAAACACTACACATTTCATTTCTATCAAAGGAGTAATTGCATCAACACATAATAAAAAAATTAAATATATTACAAACAAAAGGAAAACTATGGAAAAAATTATGTAACAGCACGACTAGAATCAATACACTACCAAGAAAATCCTCTGTAGAAACTTTTAGACCTCTTACAGGCCATGACTGTCTCAATAAACATTTATTCTGAATTGGTATAGTGAGATCTCTGTGTCCTTTCTGTACTTAAAGAATGTATGGATGCTGCCCAACCTTTAGTCAACGTACCAACATAACATCAAAATACTGGAATGCAAGAGAGCAAATGGCTTCGCTGCCAAATGCTTAACATTAGATACCAACCACATTTATAATGGGCTACCATGAAGACATGTTTATTCCTGTTGTCATTGTTACTGCTGCTAGGGGATGTATTGTTTACCAAACTCTGAAAATAAAACAAAGTTAAAGACAGAATCGATTGATGGTATTTCAAAATTCATTATACAATTTCAGTTTTTTAAGATCACCTTATGGCATTGTTGTGCTGCTGCAACAGACCTGAGCTGGGCGCTTGCCAAGAGAGAGACTCCGGAACATTCTGCCCACTGCTGCAGCCGCAAAAGTTCTCGAAGGTCTGCAGCTTTCTAGAAACAATGGCTGGGGAGGTATAAATATTGGCAAGGTGTTAGAAGCGGCAGTTGTTTGTTGGTTATTCTGACAGTCGACGGTTGAAGTGTACCGCAATGTTTTCTTTCATTTGTTTTCGTGCAGCAAAACACTGAGTCAGCCTTGAAGAGAGCTGATTGTCAATTTCACGTCTTTTTACTGCAGCAAAAGTTGTTCTAAATTTCTGCAAAACAGATTTCCGAATCTACGTAACCCACACAGTTACATTGGTGTCAGCGGGATCACGATGATGAAAGACGCATTGGCGAAGATCCTAGAAGAACTGAAACAAATGAAGACAGCAAATGACATCCTCCTTACGAAGACGGAAACGGCAAATAACAACCTGGCCGACAAGATGGAAGAAATGAAGACAGCAAACGACAACCTCGCTGTGACGATGACTGAAACGATGGCTGCGAACGATACCCTTGCTGCCAAATTTGAAGAGCAGTTGACAGGCGTGAGGGATGACGTCACGGAGCTTGGCATGCGGATAGGTCAAGTGGACGAGCGCATCGAAGACCTGGTGAACCGCGTTAACAACTTAGAGGGAAAGGCCGACAGCAACACCAACTGCCTGAATGCCATGGTGGAGGGCATCGTGGACAGAAGACTGAAAGATCTGAAGGCTCACGCGCCGGGACGCGACACATCATCTGCTCGCGACAAACCAACGAACTACGACAGCACGTCAACTTTTCATGTCTTCCGCCGCCTATTCGACACAGTGGCCAAGTACAAGTGGTCGCTAGAGGAAGAGGCAGCACAGCTAATAGCCAGCCTCCTGGGATGGCCCGCATTGGTGCTGAATGCGATCCAGACAGCAGCGGCGCACAAGGACATCTGGGAGGCCCTGGAAAACCAGTTCGGAAACCACCGCTTGGCCGCAGCCAACTGAAATCTAGGAAGCAGCAACCAAGGGAGACGTTGCAGGAGTTCGCCCTGGCAGTTGAAAAGCTGGCCAGCAAAGACTTGGTCGGCCTCCCACCCGGATTGGTATGCCAAGAAGCCGCCTACTCCTTCATATACAGGGTACAAGACGCCGAGCTCTTTAGTTTTAATCTCTAACTTTATGTTATCCCACTTCCTCTATTCTTGTTTGAATCTCATTGCCAAATCATTACTTCTTGTAACTTCTCCCTTCTGCTTTGCAGTTGCCATGTCAGTTCCATTTTCCACATTTTTGCAGGAACAATTCTACCGCAGATCTGTTTTCCTCCGTTGCCAGTTTAGTACTCCCACTTCTTCTGGACGGTACTTGCGCACATCAATATTCCTAATACAAGCTTCATTGAGAAACAGTCTTGCAGCTGGTCCAATCTTAACTTCTTGTAGTTTCATGCAGTAGTCTACATTTTAAATATCTATGTGTATGAGTTTGTGTGTAGTGTTAGCATTTTCCAGAATGCAGGATTTAATGAACCTTTCCACTAGTTTTTGGGTAAGATCTTCAACTGCAAAATGCAGGAAGAGGAACATGCACTTTGGTGTTTGGAATTCTCTTAAGAAGTGTTCAAATGCAGAAGCGATTGTCAAGAACAGTAATTTAGGCAGTAGAAGATAGTCTTGAAGAATTTCAGTCACCTGCACTGCACAAGTATCAGCCATTATTACGCATTAGTTCAACAGACTGACTATAAATTTCACATACTTTTAAACCAAAATGAGATCAGCAGTTCCTCTTAACCCTATGTTGGTTGCACCTTAATTTTGAAATGGTCGGTCGCGCGGTATTTAGTAGGCACCAACAACTTTTTAACTACTTTTGAGATTTGTCTGAATATATATCATTATTTTTAAAAAGGTGCATTTAATTATTTTTTATTTTCATGTTTAATTCTAATCATGCTTATGGTAGATTAACAGAAACGACAGCGTAGTATTATTAACCATAAAGGCAGCAGATGTTAAAATATAGTATGAAAGAATAAAACAACTTATTACATCAAAATAGAGCATATAAACAAGTTTTCCTTATTACAAAACATGATATTTATTTTCTCTTTTTCCTCTCTGTTTTCATATTTTACACTATCCTGTTTTTCCAAACTTGCAAAGCACTCATAACATATCATTCTACCATGTTCAAAACAAATATACTTTTTGCATTTCCTATAGGTTATGTAAACTTGTTCATGTAACTATGGGTTCGCAATGATTTCCCCACTTTGTATTTCCATCCCTTCCTAACTAAAATAAGGCACCTAAAATAATAGGTTCACCTTCTGTGTACATTCCTTTGTGTCAGAATTTTCTTCTCTTTTCTCAGGTTGAAAAATCATCTGCATCTATATCAAGTCTACTTCACATTGTTCATCTCGTTGCCTTACATCAATATTGCTGTTTTGTAGTAAATGGACAGTTAATTGTAAGTCATTTGGGTTGCTCTTACCATCTTGTGTGTTCCAGACATTGTAGGAAGAATGAACAGGTTCGGTCGCATGGCATGGTATGGCTGAAATTCGCAGCAGGTGTAACACCTGTTATAATGGCTTATCAAAAGACCAGCAATATATTGTTGGCTAAGGAGGTAATGAGAGGAGTGGCATTTCAAAGTCAAAAATATAAAAACAATTCAGGAACAACAGACGTCTGGTGCTTTCTGGATGCATCACGACCGATAGAGGGTTAAGGCACTAGCAATAAATTGCTAAATTGACAAAGTGCAGATTACCCCATGCCAATAATGTGACTATGCTACCATTGTCTTTACAATCGGGTATACTCTAGACCTGCATGCAGACCACATGACCTGCCATGACATATCACATGACATTTGTAATACAAGGTTATATGAGACTTGGTAGACCACTTAAATACCATGTTTCCTGACACATGCAATTCAATGGAAGAAACTACATTACAAGCATGAAATTTATGCTATTTTGGACCAATAATGAGAGCGCCCATCAGGGTTCATTAACCGCTTTGCCGATGGCCATTTAAACCCTGCACGGCCGGGAACGGATACCCTATAAACAGAACAAGACATTTAAATTGTTAAATGCTGCAAAACTGCTTCATAAATAAATATTCGTATCTTCCGTATTTATTAAGTTATTTCAGGGAAACAAAAACTGGTTTAAAGCCCATTAAAAGCTGTATACATCTGCGGTATCATTAAAATAGAGACTATATTAATAAAGTGTTGAAATTTCATTAATTTGTATCACTGTAAAGAAAGCCATTCTTTGCGTCAAACGCGCCTAATTCTGAGTACTTTTGTTTTACAAACTATATGTGTATATCAGCTGAATAAAGGAAGTGTTGGGTTCAAGGTTTATAGGTTTCAGTTTATGCTAACACATAAACACTGTTTATATTGCGTTTTACACGCTGGAAAGAAAACTCCATCAGCATCTCTCTAATTGCACAACGGAAGTTTATGTTAGCTGACGTAACTTTTTTCTTCGCTCAGTTCATATAGTAATTTAGACTGCGTCAGAGTTCCAAGCAATTTCTTTAGCTAAAACACAGTTGAAATAGTTTCCTCAGTGCTAATCATGGCTTCAGCTAGTAATGTAGCAAATCAATTAGCTAGTGTAGGACGAGTGCGGGCTTCTGATATTACATCAGAAAATGTGGAAGACTTTTTGCTGTTAGACAGTGATTTGGACACTGATGGCGAGTTTTCAGATTTTGAGGGGGTGTTGAGGATATAGGTAGCAGTGAGGAGGAAAATGACTCATTTCCGACAGGTGTTCGTGAAGAATCAACATTATGGATGTGTCAAAATAACTAACACAAATAGACACGTTTACGAGCACATCCTCTGGTGTACAACCGCATACTCAGCTAACTTCTGACAGCCAACCAATTGACATTTTCACAAAATTTTTTACTACTGGCTTACTGTCTCTCATTGTTTCCGAAACAAATGTATATGCGAGTAGGGTGAAGGAAGACCTGATTGCTAAAGGCAATTTAGGACCTAAGTGTAGATTGCAGAAGTGGACAGAAGTAACAATGAATGAGATTTACAGACTACTTGGTCTAATTATGTTCATGGGTGTTATTCGTAAACCTACGCTAGACATGTACTGGTCTACAGATGACATGCTAGCTACCCCATTTTTTGGGAAATGCATGTCAAATAACAGGTTTACTTCCATTTTGCGCTTCCTTCATTTCACCTGCACAGAAAATGTGGATGATAAACTATCCAAAATCAGACCAGTTTTTGATTACATTATTTCAAAATTCAAAGAAAATTATGTGCCTAGTGAAAAGATCACTGTTGATGAAAGCCTGATGCTTTGGAAGGGCCGTTTAGGTAGGAAACAATACATCAAAACAAAGAGGGCCAGATTTGGCATAAAGAGTTTTGATGTATGTGAAAGTAAAACAGGATATCTTTACAATAGCTGCATATACACTGGCCAAGGGACTGATAACACCGGAGACAAAGATTTGGGGTTATCTGGTTCCATAGTAATGCACCTGATGGAATCTCTACTTGATCAGGGTAGGACTGTATATTTAGATAATTGGTACAGTTCCCCTAAATTATTCATGGTCTTACACAAAAGAAAAACAAATGCAATTGGAACAGTATGCTCAAATCGTATTGGTTTGCCAAAAGATGTGAATACGAAGGCTCTAAGAAGAGGAGAAATGCAGGTGCATCAGCTCCCACCCTTGAACTATGTTGCTTGGCAAGACAGGAGGGTTGTTACAGCATTATCCAATTGCAGCTCTAAGATTTTGATGATTGACACTGGAAAAATTGATGCTCGTAACAAAATGTCAATTTTCAAGCCCGATATTATCCAGGAATATAATATGCATAAGGGTGGAGTGGATCTAGTAGATCAGGTATTACACGCATATCCCTCTTTGCGAAAAACAATCAAATGGTGTAAAAAGTATTTTTACACCAGCTGGATATAACCATATACAATTGTTTAGTAATTTGGAGACCTCTAAACCCACGGAAGACAATGACGTACCTGGACTTTCGCATATCAATAGCTCGCAGCCTAATTGAGCAGTATAAAATCCAGAGACCTCTCCATACTGGGGGTAAAAAATCCACCACCCCAGCACCCCTCAGACTTGAAGGAAAACATTTTCCTAAAAGGGTACCACCCACAGCAAAAAAGTCGCGCCCCTTCAGAAAATGTTTGGTGTGTCGCAAGAAAGGTGTCCGAAAGGAAACTAGTACGATTTGCCGTGAATGTGGAGATGTGCCCTTGTGTGTTTATCCCTGTTTTGAGGTGTACCATTCAAGAAAAAACTTTTAAAGGTAAGCTTCTACTTATAGAATTTATTTAAATTTACTGTAAAACATAAGGTTTAAAAGAATTATCATTAAATATGCATTAAATGCAAGTATGCACAGGACGTCTATACACGTCCATATCAGTTTGGGGCCTTTTAACTTGGACGTCATATGATGTCCATATCGGTGAAAGGGTTAAGGCTTTAACATGAGCCCTTAAAATAAACTCAACATAAGGTATTATAATCTTATACACTGGTATGTATATAGCTAGAATACACCAAGAAAACGTTTTAACACATCATTGCCTTCATAATGCTAAACAAGTAACAAAAGTACACATTATTATACATTTTATCTTCTTTAAATGTGTTGTGAAAGTATATATACATAACCTTGTAGCATGTAAAAACTGAAGCTAATAACAGTGAAGCAATGTTTGTTACAAACTTCACTTATAATTTCTTGAAAAGATATGTGAGGTTAATAACAAATTATTGTATAATACGTAACCTATATTTTGGATTCTTGTTTAACATTACTTCAGTTAAATTTAATAATGAGTTTGGTTGAGTTGCAAACATGGACTATTTATGAATAAATTGTAACAGTAATAGACTGCAGCCAGTTGGATACTTAATGGCAATTGACTACAATTGGTCACAGCAGACTCATATGAGCTATGTGAAGCAGTTCACAATGTAGGAGTCAAATAAATGATTACTTTTGAAGAATCGGATCAATCTGCATACTTCATTTCACTCTTTTGTTTGTGTCACTGATGAAAACATTTCCCTGCATCCTCCCTGTATATGAGAGTCGTTTGATAAGGTTTTGCAATGGAATAGAAAAAATTACTACCACTGGTACCCTTTTTATTTTTCAATACAGTCACCTTGTAGATTAATGCACTTGGTCCAGCTATGTTCCAATGCCTTGATCCCATCTTGAAAATAAGATTCCTCCAAGCCTGCAAAATAGTTGTTAAGTTTGGCTATCAATTCTTCATTTGAAGTGAATCTTTGTCCATCAAGGAAAACTTTCAGCTTTGGAAAGAGATGAAAGTCTGATGGAGCCATATCAGGCAAATAAGGCAGGTGTGGCAATAATTCATATCTTAATTCATGTAATTTTGCCATGACAATGGCACACATATGTGAGCGCACACTGTCTTGATGAAAGATGACTTTCTTCCTTGCTAAGCCTTTTCTCGCATATATTTTGTTGTAGTTCTTCCAGGAGGTTAGCACAGTCTCTCCTGTAACAGTTTCCCCACTGGGGAGATAATCTACAAACAGAATCTCCTTCACATCCCAGAAAACTGATGCCAACAGAATTGTCTTTGATTTCTTTGGCGGCGGAGAATCAGCATGCTTCCACTGTACTGACAGTTTTCACTCTGGCGTATAGTACTGGACCCCAGTTTCATCTGTGGTCACAAACTGGTGCAAAAAATCTTGTTTGTTTCTCCTAAAATGGGTCAAGCATTGTTCCGATACTTCTATTCTCATGCTTTTTTGATCCAGCTTTAAAAGTCACAGCATGCATCTTGCAGATCATCTATTTTATATCTAATTCTTCAGTCAAAATGCAACATACCCTTTCAGATGACATCTGGAAAGCTTCAGCAATTTCATGCTCTTTCAATCGGAGGTCCTCAATTAACATAATGTGCACTTTTGCAATGATTTTTGGGGTAGTGACACATTTTGGCAGACCACTGCTCAGATTATCATCTAAGTTTTTCCGACCAAATTTAAATTTATTTGTCCACTTGGCAACAGTTGAATATGAAGAAGCAGAGTTCCCTAGTGAATTCAGAAAATCAGCATGAATATCTTTTGCTTTCTTACCTTTATTTACGAAATACTTAATCATTGCTCAAATCTCGATTTTTTCCATCTTTGCAAATCACTACACTGGAACAACAGAGCCGTGCTACCACTACAGCTGTCTTTCAAGAACACTGAAATGATACGTGCTTACAGCCAACAGTGTAATGAATATCATGTGAACAACTTGTGGCGCTAGGGCTGACCTCTCCTGGGGATTTCGAGAACTTATCAAACCGCTCTCATATTTTCTGTATTTTAATTTCTCTGTATTTTCCCCAATTTTCACAAAAATGGTCAGCCTGTTTAGATATGTGAGCAAATTTGCACATGCATTTCATGTTTCATTCATTTCACATGATGTATTTGGTTGAAGATCATTTAACTTACACATAACAATACAAGTGTCCATGAAATATGCACAAATGTGTACTGAATAAAATAGAACATTGATGCCCGATTTAACCAACAGATGTTAAGACTTAACACTGGTTTAACAATAGTTATAACAAAAACTGCATTTCACCAACAAGTGTTAGTTAACACTCATGCTAAATCTCTTGTTAAACTAACAAGTCAAATTTCTGATGTTAAGTCCTTAACAATTGTAAATAGTCAAGATGACGGGTGTGAACACAGCTGTTGTTGTCGATCTGCTATATTTAAGACCGTGTAAATGGCATTCGTAATAGATTACGGTCTATGAGGAGAAATTATTTTGAGGAGCTATCAGAAGAATATTTTCTACTGCGGAAGTACATGAGAGGTTAGAACACGCATCAAAAGGAATATGCAGATCTCGCATTTGCTTCAAGTATAGACAGAGAATGGATATTCATGTGAATAGAAGTAACACAAGAGCTCATCAAAACAGTGTAATAAACCTAGGAAACACTTTTTTTAATAAACTGCCTATAGCCAATAAAACTACTTGCAATTTTTCAGCATTTAAAAAGTCAGTTTTGGCATACTTACTAGACCACTGTTTTTATTCTGTTAGTAAATTTATGGAAAGTTTATAATATTGTTACATTTATGAATTGTGTATATTATAAAATTCTTGAGATATCTTTATAAATCATTATTTTGTACTAACACTGACTTGTGCTTATTGGAGTGACTTGTTAATTTACAAATATAGTTAATTGCACTGTAAATTCACAATTTGACGTGTCTTATATCATAGTACTCATGTACAATGTATGATTTACAAGATGAATAAATTACCTATCTATCTAATACACTGTCTACCACCCGTCTTGAAATGTTCAAGTCACTCGTCACTTGTCCTTCGCTCCTCATTTTAAATTTACCTGACTTAGAACATGCATCAAAAGGAAAATGCCGATCTCACCTTTGCTTCAAGTATTAATAACTTTGCGATTTTATAATTCACTGAATTATGTGGATAATACATTGTCCACCTCCCATCTTGAAACGTTCAAGTCACTCGTCACTTGTACTTCTTTGCATGTTTTAAATTTACGTAATACTGAAGATGTTTCGTGTTTCTAGCAATGACACATGTATTTGAATTAAATTTGTTTCCAATTTTTTCCCTCATGACATCTTTCTCTTTTACATTCACCATATCCATCCTCCTATTTTCCACGATATCCTTATACTTTGTCACCAATTCAATTAACAATTCTTTCTCCATTGATGAGAAATTTGTTTACGATTTTGTTTATCCGCCATTCTTTTTAGTTGTGTGCAGACGAAAATGAAAAAAAAGTGCATTGCAGTACATTCAGAAAATAATACGACTCTTCCACAGCCTTCTACAGCTGTAATATTTACAAGTTTCTTGGCATAAACACACGTGTTTGTTAACATTTTGAGAAAACAGGTAGGTGAAATGCAAAAAACTTAACAGCTTTGTTAGCGCTGTTACAACTGTTACGTTACATTTGTTAACGTCCATTTTAACATCTGTTGGTGAAATGGGGCATAAGACTAAACAATATGTGGAAATAATCTGAAGTGCAATAACATTTCAAATTGAATAACTTAACCAGCATTCAAAACAATAATATATTCAGTCTTATACAATGCAAGTATTGATCTCTTGTATTACATAGTATGCTATGTGATTAAGTGAATGCTTTCATTGAATAACATTGATACAATCATAGACATAAGCATTCATAGGGCTGCAAATGGAAACAATATCTTATTTTGAACATCTCCCTTTTTAAAAATGCAAACTTTTGTCATACACAAGAACTGGCAGTTTAGATCATTACATTTACAATATTCTACAAAAAAATTCAAAAATGTTTCTTCCCAAGGGTTGCATTTTATGTGAGACATAAGTATTCATAGGGTGATGGTGAACAAAGAATAAATGGTTAGTTCGTAGTCCACAACATGTCTGTCATCTATAGCTGCAATGCTGCAAGCTAGTCATGTTGTAAGCCCACCTCGGTAGCGTAGATGATAGTGTGTGTGCCTTGCATTCAAGAGGTCCCGAGTTTGAATCTTGGTCAGGTTGAGTTACCTGGATAAAGCTTTTTCCAGGGCATTCCCTTATCCTTAAAGACAAATGTTGGTTAACTCTAAGCTCTAAGGACACTGGGCTCATTTGAGCATCATATCATCCATTTCATTCATCGTCCGATATGACTTGACGTTGGAGGACATAAATTAAAAAAAAAGTCATGTAATAAATGACTGGTTAACCGCAGAAGGTCAAAATAAGTTTCAAAGGAAAGGAAATGTCTTCAGACCTAAGAAAGGTTATTGTTTCATTACATCTATGGATAAACTGAAATTGCTGACACCATACGAAGAAGGTTCAACAGCGTAGAATGTCATTAAACATTTTTAAGAAACAAAGCTAGATCATAAAAATGATGAAGGTAAACTCATAAATTGCCTATTCTCAAATTGCTGCATATATAGAACAGTATGGAAAGCATGTAATACCCAAAAACAAGACAACTCTTTAATTGTACTGAATTCTATTCTAGGCTTCTCAGAAAGAAGCCACATATCAGCAAGAAAAATCAAAAGAGCAGGTTAGTGTTTGTAAAGGAATATATTCGAAAAGATAATGCTTTCTAGGAGAGTTTTATTTTTCAATGAAAGTGAAAGTAGCACATTTCATAATGACTGAATGCAGGTGTGAATAAGGCCAAATATAGCATTGTACTATATGCGCACATTTTCTTGAGCGCTGGATTTATGGTGTGGTGCGGGCAGAGGGGAGGAAGAGTGAGCTAACAAGCTCTTGTTTCTGCAGTGTGGTCAACCTAGAAAAACACAATTCAGCCAAATTGCGGTAAGATAAGCGAAGATATGTGCCAAAGGTGTGAGATGTGTGGACAAACAATAAATTAAATTCCATCCAATATGCTATAAGCTTATATATTTACTATGTTATGAAACACATAAAAGTAGAAAACAAATATTATGACAACTTTAAACACTCACTCACTCACTCACTCAAAATTTTACTCTATTGGAACACCACAGTGAAGCGAAACAAATTATAGATGAGTCATATTTTTACACATCAGCTTTACTTACGTACCTATATTGAGGAAAGTTCATGAAACATGTCCTCAATATAGGTATGTAAGTGAAGCTGATGTGTAAAAAATATGACTCATCTATAATTTAATATACTCACTCACATGCTTTGTGATTCTTCAATTTCCAAGTTAACTGCATCACTTTCATCGCTAGTATCCTCTGATGTGTTAATACTATTACATCATCTTTTCTCCAATATTGCATTTCCAGCTCTTGGACCTTCTTGCAGTATCCTTCCCAATCCGTCGCTTCTATAGCAAGTTTCCGCATATTTGTGACTCTCAATTAACATTGCATCCTCTGGAAACATTCATCTTTGCCCATGTCAACACAATTGCATTCAGATCAGTTATACGGAGGCAGTTGAATAATTAGTGTGTCCCCTTTTGAGAGCCAAACATCTACAACATATGTCTTGCTCTTAGATTTGTTGTAAACTGGTTAGCTAATAATTAACCTCAAAATTGCTCAAAATGAAATGACTCATGTGTGAAAGCTTAGCATATTAGCCACTATATGTCAGTGTATATTGAAAATTTCATGTTTCAAAGCTGTCATCTGTGTTTACCGAAATAGGTGAAACCTACCGATTGAGGACTTGGGGCCCGAACGCTCAAGAAATCATGAGCATATATATATTCAAAATGTACAAGCCACAGTTATACATGGAGCTGGTGATGTTATGGTCGAAATTGATGATGTAGGGGAACTAAAGTCTGGGAGAATTAACCTGGCACTTCATAGCCACGTGACTCAGGCAACTCATAAGGAGCAAGTAAGGAGGCTCGCCTCATCGCATCCGACTGTATAACAAATACATCACATGAGCAGAGGTGTGCCATCACCCATGTTGTAATATGGTTGTTCCCGGCCTATGCCTTCGATGTATTTTGCTGCTCGCAACAGTATACTGTTATAAATGCAGAGTGCAAGACTGTGATCTTTGAACAAATTACAACAGGTATATAGAGGGATTCTAGTTTTATTATTTTATATAGTTTATATAGCGAAAAGGGAGAAGATAGCTTAGGAGTGGAACCATTGGCAATGGACAGCGAGTGAAAAAGATGGCAATGCTGTGACAGAGCAACCAGCAGGCAGCTAAAATGTCAAGTGCCAGGTTGGTTCTCCCAGACTTTAGCATTCACTGAGGGAAATATGGACTGATATGGGAGGGTACCTTGACATATATTTGTAGAAGAGTGCACAGAGGTTGCATTTAAGTGACCACTTCCAGCAGGACAATAATCCTAAAGATACTGCACCAATTGTTTATTTGTCGTTAAATAGTATTCCACATACGAGGGAAGTTCAGCAAGTACTTGGTTTCAAAATACATGGTGTTGCTAATGCAAGTTTGTGTTATCATTATGTACTGTCATTAGTTACATATTGTCAAAACAAATATGGTGCTGATTCATAGCTTTGGATTTTACAGACATTTCAATAAGCTGTTCAATGTGTTTTTGCTAAAATGAAAAAAGTGCAGTATCGTTCAGTGATTCACCTTTTAAAAGATGGGAAAACTTGCAAGGAGATAAAAGTAAAATTGGATGCTGTTTATGAAGACCTTTCGCCTTCTATGACAATAGTTAAGATATTGGTATGACAAATTTAAACGTGGTCAAATCGGTTTTTGACGAGGAGCGCCCAGAATGGCCTGCAGATGTGGTTACCGAGGAAGTCATTAAAAAGTCCACGATATGATTCTCGCTGACCGTCGAATGAAAGTTTACAAAGTGGCAGAGGCCATAGGTGTATCAACGGGAACTGCAATTCATATTTTGCACAATAAGTTGGAGAAGATAAAGCTGTCAGCTCAATAGGCGCCATGTTTGCTCACAATGGGCAATAAGTGGGTGTGGCTTTCAACTTTGAAGCTGTTTAAGTGAAATCCAAAGGGCATTTTGCATAAATTTGTCACTGCCGATGAGACCTGGATGCATCATTATACTCCAGAAACCAAGCAACAATCAAAACAATGGGTTGCTTCAGGAGAATCTGCTCCAAAGAAGGAAAAGTCAGTCCCATTGGCCGGAAAAGTGATGGCCATGATTTTTCAGGGCGCAAAGGGTGTCATACCATTGACTTCTTGGAAAAAGGAAAAACGATTACTGGAGCATACTACAGTGACAATCAGACAAGAAGTTGAAGGAGACTCGGCCCCATATGGTGAAGAAGAAAGTTAGGTTTCACCATGATAATGTCCCAGCACATCATCCAGAGTTCTGCTGCCAAACTGCATGAATTGCATTATGAATTGCTGCCACATCCCCCATATTCACCTGTTCCCAAACATGAAGAAATGGCTCGCAGGAACAACATTTAGATCAAATTAGGTCATCATGCAGAGAGGCATATTTTGCCGAGATTGACAATTCTTCTGTTTTTGGAAGGTTAAGAAATGGCAGGAGCGTTGGGAGAAGGTAAATTTCTAAAAGGGGACCATATTGAGAAATAAATAATTTATTATTAAATTTTAGATGAGTCGCATTTTTTACACATTTGCTTCACTTTCGTACCTATTTTGAGGACATGTCTGAATTCATTGCAGACATAGAATTAGCAGTAGAAGGCTTGGAAACCATGGACAAAAATATAATTAGAAAAAAATCAGCTCCTATATTGGAAAACTTAATAAATAAAAAGCCAATAAAACATTTGAAACAAATTCAGATAATTAAATCTTTAAGGAAAAAGGATGTAATCTTCTCAAGGGCTGATAAAGGGAACAAAATAGTAATCTTAGATACAGCTACATACAAAGAAAAAATGTTAGAGTTACTACAACAAAAAGAATTCCAGGAAATAGATTCTAATCCACTCAACCGATGCATAAAAGATGTACAAAAAACCATCATTAATAGTAAAATTTTAACAACTACAGAACAAAAAACTATCAAACCAGACAACCCTACCCTTGCAAGAATATATGGTTTGCCTAAAATACACAAACCCAACATACCCATGAGACCCATTGTAAATAATATAAACACTCCTACTTACCTTCTGGCAAAATGGCTAACCAAAAAATTTCAGTCCTTTCCACAATTCCATACTCTGAGTATAAAAAACTCTTTAGACCTGGTAGAAAAAATTCAAAATCTTAAACTAAAACCTCATGACACTTTAGTATCCTTTGATGTCCGCTCCCTCTTCCCTAGCATTCCACTAGACAAACTTCTGATTCAACTGAAAAAATGGCTAAATTCTATAAACCTGGATGCCAATGCAATAGAAGAATATGTGGCAATGACTGAATTATGTATACATCAAAATTATTTTGTCTTCGATGGAAAATATTACAAACACATTTCAGGACTAGCTATGGGAAGCCCGCTATCACCATTTTTGGCCAATCTATACATGAGCTTTTTCGAAACACATATTACTAAAGCCTTCCCTCATATGTTTAAAACATGGTACAGATACGTAGACGACATCTTTGCAATAGTGCCCTACAAACTAATAGATGATGCTTTGAAACTACTCAACCTGCAAGAACCCAGCATACAATTCACAGAAGAAACTGAAGAGGACTGTACTCTACCTTTTTTAGACCTTAAAATCAAAAAAGGCAATGAAAAACTAGAATTTGGCATTCATAGAAAAGCAACACACACAGATAATTACATCAAAGCAAATAGTTTCAACCCAATTCCACACAAACATGCAACCATCAACAGTCTGACACACAGATTAGTAAATCTACCTCTCAGCCAGCAAGAATATCAAAACGAATACCATCAAATCTTAAAAACTGCAATTAAAAATGGATATGGAAAAAACCTTGTAGATAAAAAACTAAAATTATTCAAACTTCAAAAGAAATTAAAACAGATCACAGCTCTCACACCAATAAAACAAGAAACTAGATTTGCTAAATTTACTTACCACCCCTGGGCCACAAAAAATTTCCAAAAAATATTCAAGAAATACAATATAACATTGGCACCAAAAAACAATTACAACATTAAAAACCTACTTCATAGTAATAATACTGATAAGATAAAACCAGAGGAAAAGTCAGGCATTTACAAAATTAAGTGTAAAGACTGTGAAAAAATTTACATAGGAAGGACAAAAAGGAACATAGGCACTAACTAGAAAGAAAGAACACTTCAGGCACTTAAGATACAAAAATATTGATAAGTCCGCAATAGCAGCTCATTTCTGGTCTGAAAATCATGAAATTGAAGATAGCACAGAATTACTAAAATACGTACAAAAACATAGTGAACTCGTCATATGGGAGAGGATATACATAGAAAAACATAAAAACCAACTAATGAACTTTGAAATCCCGCTAGAAGAGAATCCCACATTTCAGTTCATCACTAAATCAACAGATGGCAGCAACAACCCCAGAATTACCCACACCGCTGGATCTAGTGTCAGTCGCACAAGAGCAGTAGATGCAAACGAAGATTTGCGAAACATGTCCTCAAAATAGGTACGAAAGTGAAGCAGATGTGTAAAAAATGCGACTCATCTAAAATTTAATAATTTTTCGCTTCACTGTGGTGTTCCAATACAGTTGAATCTCGATATAAATAATTTATGTTTGAAAAAACTAGCATCTTCATTCCTAACATAGATCCTTATTGAACCACCCTTGTAAACCTGCATGATCTCCAGATGGGGCATTAGTACCTATGGAGAAAGTTGGAAAATACAACATATCCAGCAAATTTCAAATAAAACTGCTGCTTAAGATAGAATGTCATATTGTTGGTGCAGACATCATTAGAGAACTTGTCCTTTCAATCCCAAACAGCTAAGAGAGGTAATTCATAGAAAAGGTTGATATACAAAATACTACGAAGAAATGCCTGTTACTTTTTGTTTACATGTGAACATATAAAACAACTTTGTTACACTCTCCTTGAAAAGCAAACAGTGCACAAAAAAAATCTTGTTAATATTAAATAAAGTACATTTAATTCCATTATTTTATATGCTAATGAGGTGTGCGTTCATATTGTGAATCTTGTTCCAAGTTTTGCGATTGGCAAATATTCAAAATAAAATATTTTGGTTTGCATTTGTAACTGTATAAATATTTATGTCAGTGACTGTATGTTGCTTCTGATCGTCAATGGAGGTACAGCAACTGTAAAATACTTCATGCAAAAGGCATTAGTACAGAAAGGGAGACAAAAAGTGACAAATTAGAAGAGAAACACCAAAGGACAATGCTGGTTAGTTGGCTGGCTCCTGAGTTCTGCAGATTTTATGAGGTCAAGTTCTCTACACCCTTCTGCTGTTTAGGGAAAGGAACAGAAATCAAACTTAGAACAGGAAAATAATTAAAGTCAAATGTGAGCCTATACAATCAACATTGAGAACTACTCTACACCTCTAACTGCAAGCTGGACAAAATAAAACTAGAATTAGTTGAAAAAACTATTTGTAGTTGCCTTTTCTGATGTCACTTACATTTTTATATCACTGAGGGACTAGTTTCGGAAGCCTTGCTTCCATTTTCAGCTTCTATCCTGAAACAATGGCTTTCCCAAACTAGTCCCTCAATAAAATAAAAATGTACATGATGTGTCAAAAAAGCAGACAGTAAATAGTTTTTTTCAATTAATTTTGACGTCACTCTTACTGAATTCCTCTAATCATGCATAAAATTAGAATTCCTTGAAACATAAGCGAGGGCTTTTGTTTCAGTTTCATTTCTGCTGCTGCCAATGCCATTTAGTTTAAGAATTACAAATGGTAGTAATATTGGGTTACAATACTTAATGGTTTAGCTACATTCAAAGAAACCATATTTTTTGTGCACCAAGTTTAATGGGATGTGTCCGACAAGAGAGTGAATTCATTTGTTGAAAATGTGGTGAGGAAATACAGAGAGATGGGGAGGAAAATATGTTGTTGTTGTTGTTGTTGTTGTTTTCAGATGCTAGGCTTTGGCAATGAAGCCATTAGCTCTCTTGCTCTCCAATATTTCTGTGTAGTGGGTCTGGCAGGCAGGGCTTCACAGGTTAAAAGATGTTCTTCAGTCATTTCCTCTTCTTTGTTGCACAGAGAACAATTTGGACTTGTATAAATTCCTATTCTGTGTAAGTGTTTGGCCAAATAATCATGTTCTGTAAGTAATCTAAAATTTGCTACTGCATCTTTACGTGGGATTTCTGGAATAATTTCTGGATTTTTAATTAAAATGTTCCAATTTTTATCTTTGGCTTTGTTAGATATTGATTGGTTTTGTTTGCTTTTATATTTGCTTTTGATTAATCTTTTTATGGAAGTAAAGGGTAAGTTTTTACTTTTGTTCTGAATTCTTTTCTGTAGTTTTTGAAGTTGTTCGATCATTTTGTGACATTCTTTAATTTGGATTGACCTCATTTTATATGAACTTACTGCACATAATGCTGCTTTAGAATCAGAAAGTATGACAGCATTTTTGAATTTATCTATTCTGTATAGAAGGTGTTGGAGTGAAATATGAATAGCCGTTACTTCTGCATCAAAATTTGTTGTGTGGTATCCTGCTGGTTGATAGAATGAGAACAGTGCACACTAAATTCCTGCTCCTGAGTTGTTGTCCAAGTTAGATCCATCCGTGTAGATATGTAACCATTCTTCAGGTGGGTATCTATTGTTCACATTTCTAATGCTAGTGCTTTTAGTACAGGTTTGGAAGTTTCAGATTTTGTAACTATTTTTTCTAAAACTAATTGAATATTAATTGGGTCAGTGGGTTTTCTTTGATTAAAATGTTTTCTTTAGAATTAGGAAAATTCAGATCTGTTTTTAATTCCATAACTTTGTGTAGGAAACTTGTTTGTGTTTTTATCTTGATTGGTTGTAGTAATCTTTTCTCCCATTTTGTTGTTTTTAACCGCAATATTTTTTCATGTTGTATTAGTGCCTGCTCCTCTAAAGTTAGATGTATTGGATAGTTCCGAGTTAAGGCTTGCATTGCTGTGATTGGAGTTGATTTTGGTGCACTGGTTATTAGTCGCAGGGCCTGATTTTGGCATACTTCTAGGTGATTTATGTTAGAACTGTTTGCATAATTATTACCTCTGCAGTATAAAGAAGTATTGGCTTGATGAAGGTTTCGTATGGTGATTAAGTCCTGTGATTCCTTTCCAACTGAACCTTGCTTCTCGGAAAACCAAAATGACTACAAAATGTACTTACGTCAACATTTGTTTTTAATTTGTAGTATGCTAAAATGTCATCCCCTCCTTGCCAGTTGGTCGCTCGAAGTTCTATTATTTCCAAGAGGCATGTTCTGCTCAGATTATCCAATCTATCATCTCGGCTGCCATTGCGAAAATTGATGAAGGCTCTGTCTAATTGATCTAAAATAAAACAAATCAATTTCATTACAAAATAATGAAGTAATTAAAAGTCTAGCAATACAGATTCAGTCATCACTACAATTCTTTCTTAATTACCTTTGTATATAGTTTCCAAATGTTGACCATAAGTCTTAAGATGTTTACAAAGATAAACAATATTCAACAGGAGGGTAGCATCCCAACTTCCTTCTTTCAGAACATCTGACACGTGCTCCACCAGAGCCATTATTTCTTCAACTGCAAATAATATCCAACATGTTTTAATGTAACAGGACAAAAATTACATAAAAACATGGCATGTGGCAAAGACTAAAAGTTTGCTAAGACATTGCTTGCAACACCATGAGCCACTGTGTATAGGCAATGATTTAGAGAGTTGAATCAGACTTGAAAAGTCCAATGACAACCAAGATTCAATATGACACTTCAAGCTCCTACCACTTGAGTTACCGTTAGATGGTTTAATGCATTAGTTCAATATTGTAGCTTAAGCAGTAAAGGCACTGGCTTAATGGAACTAAAACTCCGTGGTTTGAGTTTCAGATGTGCTCACTGGAATTTTCAAACCTGAATCAACATTACAAATTACGATGGTGATTCAAATATAAACATTAATTTTTTAAAAGCTATATTGATTATAGAACACACCAGAAGCCATAACCAATCAAGGAGTTGAAAGCAAGTACATCCGAATTCTAAAGCAAATCAACATAAAAAGCCTCGCCAAAGTAAAAACAGAGGTGGAAGGTCACCCATTCCGACTAGAGAGAGGTGTACAGCAGAGTGACCCAACTCTCCCAAAATTTTCACAAGCAACCTAAAAGACATATGTCGCAAAGTAGAATGGAATAAGGAAGCAGGAGTAAACATCACTGATGATTATTAATTTTTAGATGAGTCGTATTTATTACACATCTGCTTCACTTTCGTACCTATTTTGAGGACATGTTTCGCAAATCATCGTTTGCATCTACGGCTCTTATGCGACTAAAGCTTGATCCAGCGGTGTGGGTAATTCTGGGGTTGCTGCTGCCATCTGTTGATTTAGTGATGAACTGAAATGTGGGATTCTCTTCTGGCGGGATTTCAAAGTTCATTAGTTGGTTTTTATGTTTTTCTATGTATATTCTCTCCCATATGACGAGTTCACTATGTTTTTGTACGTATTTTAGTAATTCTGTGCTATCTTCAATTTCATGATTTTCAGACCAGAAATGAGCTGCTATTGCGGACTTATCAATATTTTTGTATCTTAAGTGCCTGAAGTGTTCTTTCTTTCTAGTGCCTATGTTTCTTTTTGTCCTCCCTATGTAAATTTTTTCACAGTCTTTACACTTAATCTTGTAAATGCCTGACTTTTCCTCTGGTTTTATCTTATCAGTATTATTACTGTGAAGTAGGTTTTTAATGTTGTAATTGTTTTTTGGTGCCAATGTTATATTGTATTTCTTGAATATTTTTTGGAAATTTTTTGTGGCCCAGGGGTGGTAAGTAAATTTAGCAAATCTAATTTCTTGTTTTATTGGTGTGAGAGCTGTGATCTGTTTTAATCTCTTTTGAAGTTTGAATGATTTTAGTTTTTTATCTACAAGGTTTTTTCCATATCCATTTTTAATCGCAGTTTTTAAGATTTGATGGTATTCGTTTTGATATTCTTGCTGGCTGAGAGGTAGATTTACTAATCTGTGTGTGAGACTGTTGATGGTTGCATGTTTGTGTGGAATTGGGTTGAAACTATTTGCTTTGATGTAATTATCTGTGTGTGTTGCTTTTCTATGGATGCCAAATTCTAGTTTTTCATTGCTTTTTTTGATTTTAAGGTCTAAAAAAGGTAGAGTACAGTCCTCTTCAGTTTCCACTGTGGATTGTATGCTGGGTTCTTGCAGGTTGAGTAGTTTCAAAGCATCATCTATTTGTTTGTAGGGCACTATTGCAAAGATGTCGTCTACGTATCTGTACCATGTTTTAAACATATGAGGGAAGGCTTTAGTTATATGTGTTTCGAAAAAGCTCATGATGATTATTAATTTTTAGATGAGTCGTATTTATTACACATCTGCTTCACTTTCACTGATGATGATTTGTGTATAAGGGCGCTCAATTACTCAGTCATCACTGCCTTTACAAAAACTAATTCATGGCAATAGTCAGAGATAAATTACTCAAAATTAAAAAAGAAAAAATCAAAACAAAATGACAATAAAATAAATTCAAATGGGGAAAACCCAATAAAAAGTTATAATTGGCAATAAAATACCAAAATGCATAAAAAATACTGTTTTCAATATTAACTTGTCATGACAAAAACTACCTGCCCAGTGTTGGTCAAATCAATTTGTTCCTTTTCTTAGGGGCTGGGCTAGCATTTTCAGCAGGTTTATCCGGCCTTTTCCTCACTGTCATTTTGGCAGTGTGGACAGGATTTTCCTGCTCCATATCCTCAATGGAGGAGGACTGCTTTCCTACTGAGAACTTCGATTTGAGTATCTTGAAACGATCGGAAACTACGATCAGCAAAGTTGAAAGCCACCGATCTGACTCCTCTCCAGATGATTCCTCAGAAGATGTTCTCAGAGGAGATGGTCGTGGACTTTTACACTCGTTTTGCTTGGTACTAGCCTTCTAATTCTCCCTGAAGAAGTCAGTTCTTTCAGGTGAGGTCTTGAACTTTCCGGGCGATGTATTATAATATTACTGGTTCACGTATTCTTGAGGTAGATGCTTTCTGCGGTGACTTGGCTGGAACGTTCTTCATAGGACTGGACTTGGTAGGTGTGCTCATTGTTGTTCGTGCTGGTGCCTGTTGCTTTGGCAGTGATCTGGGTGTAATTGTTCTTTCGGATATTACTGCCTCATTTATGTCACTAGTTTGTGTTGCAATTTCACATCTAGGCACCGGCATAGCTGCAACTGCACTATAAGTACCGGTTCTAGGGGCAGAAGGCTGATGAATATGCAAGAGTTTCTGGGCTCCCAAGAAGGACACCTCTCTTACCTGGATCTCTTGGATCGCATTTTCCTCCATAAAACGTGGGCATTCTCTGGAGTTCGATGAATGATTACCACTGCAGTTAACACATGTTGCAGGTGAAGTACATGCATCATCATGCTTGACTTCCCCACAGTCAATGCAGGTAGCAACTCTATTACAAGAATCACTCATGTGGCCAAAGCGCTGGCATTTATAACACCTCAATGGATTGGGTATATAATGCCTTACTTCAATAGCTTCATACCCTGTCTTAATCCTTTGCAGGAGATCTACCCGATCGAAGGTAAGAAACAGGGTACGAGTGGGCACCAGTCCACGTCGTTCTTTGCGGTGTGCTTGATATACATTTGTCACACCTTGTTCCACCAAGTTTTCCTGAATCTCCTCATTGGACAAACCAATGTGCTGGTGTTTGCAACACCACGTGAGGAGTCCAGAGTTCTATGCATTTCAACACGCACCAGAGAGTTCGCAAGCATATTGGCTTTAAAAATTCTTGCAACCTGCGTCAGTGAAACTGCTTCAACCAGGAGTATGTCATTGCGAGATCGAGTACATGAATTTACAGGACCAGCAATATTATCTAAACACTTCTGAACAATAAACGAATTCACAGTAGTAAATGTTTGACCTTCCTCAGTTCTAAAAATAACCAAATAGTGAAGACCACAAGACTTAGCTATTACCTTTCCACTTTTCTTAACATTTTTGTTGTTTTTATCAGTTCCCTTAGCGACAATATCCTCCACCATTTCAAACATCTCCGATGGCATACTCACATCCTGGGTGCCACCCGGCTTAGGTGTGTCTGACCTGGACTTTAGTCACCTCAGGGTCTCACCTCCCAAAGTATAGAGGGACCCAATCGCCTTCAGGAGTGTAACAGCCCACCATGCAATGGCCCCTCCCCAGGAATGATCTTTATCAGTGTATATGAACACAGTCCTACATGATAACCAGGAGCTGGCAGTTACACATTACTCAGTCACCCCTGCGCATCCGCCAACCCATGATAGGTTATCCGTCAGACGAGTGTTCAGGGAGGTTAGGGTCAAACACGGATGTGGACCTTATTTGGGTGTTTGGCATTAGCTCTCTCACCACTCAGAGGCACTCAATCGAGAGATTTGGCTCGAGATCCTGGGACCGCCAATCCTGTACCTACCGCAGTAGGCCTCGGGGGGAATAAACATCAATGGAGTATGACTAACTAACCTGAGATTCGCCCACAATGTGGGTTGTTCTCTACATCACCACAGGTATTACAAAGAATGGTGCAGCAACTCTGTTTACACAGCAGAAAAGCAGACCTCACGATGAACATGTGCAAAACCCCAGTAATGACAAACGACATGTCCTTAACCTACACATCAATGTTTATCTAGGACAACTGGTGTCTTTCAAAGACAACACAACAATAGAAAGGGTAGAGTCAGTCTGAAAAATTCAATGCCATAGCCAGAATTTGAACCATAGATCTTCTGGTCTCTGTGCAGCCGCACTTAACCATTGAGTTACTATGGCCAACATGTCACCATGACATTAATTTCTCCAAATTACTTGTGTTTTTCCCGGTAAAAACTAGGAGTTCTCATAAACACATGAGACAACTACCTCAATGGCAACTTACTATGCTGTAAGTACTTTAAGGCCTGGGCTTTACAGTTCGGACCACTATTACTTCTTTCACACTTGCCATGTGTAGAACGCATTATCACAGGGTAGAGTCTGACTGAAAAATTTAATGCCATAATCAGGATTTGAACCATGGATGGTACTGAATTTTTCAGTCTGGCTCTACCCTTTCATAGTGTGTCCTACACACAACTAGTGTGAAAGAACAATTTCCATTGATTGTACCTATGTAATAGTGGTCTGAGCTATAAAGCCCAGACCTTAAAGTATTTACAGTAGTAAGTTGCTATTAAGGTAGCTGTCTCATGTGTTTATGAGAACTTCTAGTGGTTTACTGGGAAAAACACGAGTCAGTTGGAGAATTTAATATCATGTTGGCACGTTGGCCATAGTAGCTCAATGGTTAAGAGCAGCTGGATGGAGAAGATCCCTGGTTCAAATCCCGGCTATGGCACGGAATTTTTCAGCCTGATTCTACCTTTTCATAGTGCATCCTACACACAGCTAGTGTGAAAGAACAATTAATTTCCACAACAAAAGAAATCAAGAGAAGAATCTTGCAGGCATGGAAAGTATTCTGGTCCCTAAAATTCATCCTTCTGGACTGTTCCCTAAACAGATGTCTCAGAATAGAAGCCCTCAAATCCTGTATATATCCAGCCCTAACATATGGTTACCAAACCTGGGCCCTCACAAGCAAACATAGGAAATCAATATAGGTATAAGAGGAACATGCTATGGAAAATCTTGAACATATTCCTCAAAGACAAAGTTTTAAATGAGTCCCTTCTTATAAGGTCAGCATCAAATGACATTACTAATGAAGTTGACAGGATTAGACGGACCTGGGGCAGTCATCTGGCCAGACTTCACAATGAAAGATGGATACACCACACACTACAATGTGGGACCCATACATTGGCAGAAGACACAGAGGTAGGCCAAGGCACAGGTAGGTCCACTTCAAAGCAATAGCAGGCAGCCATTGGTCCACCATTACCAAACCCAGGAGTTCGTGGCGAAACCAAGGAACCCAGGCAGGAACCATCCAAGTACAGTGAAAATTGTTGTAGTGCAGTGAATGTGTACAATAGACAAATGATGATTCACAGGATCACATTTTTAAACAATCACACTAATGCAGCAAATAACACTATGGAGCATAGCTCACTGCATGAAGAACACTTAATGAGCTCCCTCTAAAAGGAGCCCTTGCCCTTAATGGTACATCTCAGGTTTATTCATACATTAATTAAAATATATACACGTGTGACTTCATCAGCATTTCCCACATGGTCTCCTCCACACTCTACACATTTTTGCCACCGTTTTAGAAGTTTGAACATTCCTTCTTCAAAAGAGTTTGCAGGCATGTCATAAATCAATTCCACATATTCTCCTCAACAATTTCATTGTTTTGGAATTGTTTCCCTCCAAGCGATTCTTTCATGAAAGCAAACAAACAACAGTCTGAAAGGGACAAGTCTGGACTACAGGGAGAATGCTTAAGATTTCCCAGTGCATGTCTGCCACTGTTTCCATTGGCAAATTCGTGGTGTGAGGCTTAGCATTGAAATGACATCTCTGATGGGCATATGATGTCTTTTGTTTATGTAGGCAACTATTACAGATCTTACCAGAAGTTTTCTGGCTGAGTGGCATTGTTAGACCTTAAATGGGTAGACTTCATCCCTTTGTCACCACCCTTTACTTGCCATTTTGCATTCCTGAGTATAATGATTAGGGCCCAGAAGTTTAGCTCCCCCACCCCCCAAAAAAAATCAGTACAATAGGTTAGTAGTGACAGGGTTATAAGCTACCAGCATATTGCACATCCTAATACAGCCAAGGTCACAGGCAACGTAATCTATCAAATGTAGTCACAAGACAGACATAGTGTCATAGAATATATTGTAAAATAAATTATATAAAACAACATATCGAGATTTAACTGTTAGGATAAATACTGTGTAATAAATACGACTCATCTAAAAATTAATGAATATACAAAATAAATTTATCTTTTCCAGATATATGAATATAAACAAAAGAATCATTAATATTTACAATGAGCATAGTAAATGAAAAGCAATACTACATTATGTCTGTGCATATGCTTTGTTACAGTGAACAACAATATACCTTTTGAAGGTTTCAAATAGAAACAATCTTCTGTTATCCTCCAGATATGCTCTGTATTGGGGAAAGCTTCTCTCGACATGCATGATGTGACTGGGGTAATTTTAAACCAAAAGAAGGTGCTACTGTTTCCTTGTTGTGCATTTCAATTTTCTCTAGAACATTGCAGTTCATCCGAATTTTACACAGAATGGAATATCCTACATTTTTCTGGAGAATGCATTTTAGTTTCTGCAGCACCTGTAAAAGTATTCCAACTCTGCTTGGCATAGACAAAGTGCGCGACTTTCAACCAACAGCACGAGTTGATGACTAACTCAGTTGGTAATCTATACCTCAAACATAACTAACTTCCCAAATTTTTGGCTAAACTTCCAGGCCCTACTAATGATGAACCCATGTCGCAGCACATGCAAAGATGCACCTCAAAAAATGTGTCACTTCTTTCTGGAATTGATTCAGGCAACCTGGACTGTTTATGCTGCTTGGTAATAACCTTGGAACCCATCAAGCACTAATTTTTCTAAAGCCAACATGTTTCCTAATAAGGGTATGACCACTCACAATGCTGAAACCCACTTCTGATGCCATTTGCTGAATAGTGGAGTGCCAATCACCTTCAATAAGTTCTAGAATGGCTCAATGTCATTTGTGAGACTTGCCTTGGGCATCAAGCCTGATTTCCATTTTCCACAAATTCTCCAGTCCTTATAATTGCTTGGCCCAAATAAATACTAAATTCTGAAACAATGTAGTGTCCCCAAACTGTGCCCTTAAACGAGTTTAAATTTCCAAAGGTTTAATCCCTTTCATTGGGTAAAACCTTTATAATAATGCTTTGCACAACAGACGAAGGAACCTTCTGTTCAATCATGACTGTACTGATGCCAGAACCTAGCAGAGCAGCTAGCCAAACTATTACATTCTTCATTCATTATTATTCACTGGTCTTCAGCCCTCCATTTACCATCATTCCCAGAACTGCCTGCTCCATGATTCGCAACAATTACCATTTATATTTGAATCACCCTCGTAAAGCTCAAAGACACCTATTGTGCAAGTACAATCTTAAAATGTAACAGTTGTATTTTAATGCAACATAATCTCTGTAATCAAGCATTACTTCAAAAACTGTTATAAAAACAACCAAATGATCATGTTAGTTTCACTGTTATTTTGTGCAGTTACAAAATAACAGTTACTTGATGGTTTACCAACAACTAGATAAAGAACAAAAACTACATTACGAGTATTTAAGAAGACAATTTTATAATTTCTGGTTAATATACTTGCTTTTATTATGCTTTTTTTTATCAGATTTGGCACTGAAAGTGCTAAATAAGTCCTCCAATTTGATTTACAGAGAATTAAAAAGAAATTATTTTAAAATAAACTTTTTGAACTACTTAGCTGACCATCCAGACTTTACCAGTATTTAGTCGTGCAGGACCATCCACAGGAGAGGGTCGACTTTGCTGAGAGATCTTCAATGGTCTTGGCTTTTCAATTCTTTTGGCTGCCTTTGCCATTCTCACAGTAGTCTGTGCCATTGTTGTCTAAAATTAAACAAATAGATGTATATAGTAATTGTTAGAAAATTGGTTTATAAGCTTTCATGAACAATATCCCTCTGGCCCTCAAAAGCAGATTTTCATATGAAATGAGAAGGGACTCAAAATATGATAGTTCCAAACCACATTGTCAGGAATACATCTAAAAGACAAAAAAATTAATAAAAAATAATTAAAGAGTTACCAATTTTGAGTATTACAACCTGCATCTTACCAAATGCAATACAAATGAAAGAGAAAACACACAATATAAAAACTTAAATTTAAAATCCAGGATATTAATTTTACTTCTATCACAACTAAGGTTGTCTTGCAGTCACAAACATATGGTATCACCTTCAAATATGTGAATCACTAATTACTTTAGAAACTATTCTTTTCTTGAAAAATAAATGACATGAACTGCATTCTGATTCCAGACACATACACATGTACTTGCATTCACTTATGAGTTGATTCAGCTCCTAAGTTCTGTATAATTATAAAACCTAATTTGGGCAGTGAATGTTAAGAAAGGTAAAAAATAAATGATGAAAACAATGACATATCTGATTCTCTTATGTTTAAACTGTCAGACAAAACAATACCACCACAGGTGGTAAGATGGTTAAGCCATGGCCTTTTAAACATAACATCTGCAGTTAGCAGGACTATCTCCCCAACAGATTTTTCCAGATTTTCTTCAATCCTCATAATTGGTAAATGCCAAGATGGTAACTCAGGCCTATAATATTTCCTTCCTAAATTTATTTTTCTGATCATTATTTCATTTCAGCATCAACAGTGTCCACTACCTGTGGTGCCTATATAGTAAGAATGGTGTTCAACACTACCACTAACAGTGACATTGGAAGCTAAGTTCATTAAGGCACAGCTTTATGAATGGAAGATCATGGTTCAAATCCTGTCAACCTCTGCATTCTAGGAATAACATGATAGTCCCTGGTTTCCAAGGTTGTGAGCTCAAACCCGGCACAGGGCTTTTTCAGGTCTAAAAATCTGTAGCATGGCTTCCTATGAAAGGGAAGTGAAGCCAACAAATCCTGTGTTATAGATGTATGACACGAAATAAACCTCAACCTGTTAAGGTCTTCAGAAAACATCTACACAAAGCTACCAGATAATTTCATGAACCGTCTCAGCTAAAATATAGTCCACAATAAAGAAAATAGAGTAAGACTACACACTTGTGGAATGTCCAAATGAGATGAACTGATTGCCCTACATATCCGGTTTAAATTAACATTCCTGCTACACAAATATTTATACAACCGGGAAACGAGTGGGAACAAATGCTGACACTGAAACCAAAATATTGCAACTTGTTCAAGGAACAGATGTTGAAAAGCAGTGAAAGCATTTATTGCAAGGTAGGGGTTGTATAATATAGTTAGGCTGACGTGTGGGGCTCGATTGAACAAAAGAAGTCCTCCCCGCCTTATTTATCAAATTTAATACACGTTCTTTCACACTGGCCGTGTGTAGGCTAAAGTATACTTCAGTTATTTTAATCTGGTATTCTCTGACACTATGCATTTTAAATTTCAAAGTGCCCGATTTTGACAGATGGTATAACATGGTCTAACTTCTAAAATACTACGACTATTGGAGCCCGTTATTCAACATAACCTACCATCAAATTGCGTATTTAGTTCAGCGGTTAGCAAATTTACTCCTGGTATGCTATGAGATTAATATGTTAAAAAGCAAAATAATGACACACTACACCACACTGTTTTTAGTTGTAATCACTTTTACTTTCATTTATTATTCATCTTAACACTTTCCACCCATCATACCCGACCATTACTGACAATTACAACCACAGACCACCAACCTCTTCTAAATAAACTAGCAACACGTCTGAACACGTCTATTTGACTGTAACACATCGACATGGTTAACTACCTAAATGATAACTAGTAAGCATTTGTGTTTAATTTGTTCCAAACACATTTAATTGTGTATATATTAATTCAATTTAAAAAGCAAAACAATTTTATTTTATGCAGCATGCGTTTTATAAAACGCAATATTGCCTGCAATAATAAAGTATTGCCTACAGTATTGCCAACGGTAAAGCAGTGACAAGGAGCAACAAGCAGTGAGCAGTGCTAAAGAAGTTCAAATTCTCGTCTACAGGTGTCAGGTACAGTAAGTTTGTAGCACAAATTAATAGCTCAATGGGTAATCTGTGGGTAAGAGCGACTGGACCAGTGGACTGGACGGAAACCAAGAGATCCGTAGTTCAAATCCCGGCCATGGCACTGAATTTTTCATTGTGACTATCAAAAACCTTAGCCTGTATACGGCTAGTGTGAATAAATGATTAATTTCTATCTATTAACTCAAATAATAAGAGTTAAATGTTGAAGCCTGGAACTCAAGTACTTAGACAACGTAATACATTTTCTATAATATATAGGTTATTTTTACTTTCTCTACCACGTACATAGAAGGCAGAGAAGGTCTTGTATTCCATTGACATCTTCGATTCAGCGATTTTAGTATAAATACAAGATTTGAAGTCCCCTAAATCCCAAAGGAAAGAAAATACAACGGAAAATAGTATTTCTCAAGATACTTCTTGTTTGAATTTTTCAATACTTATTAATCTGTGACGTATATTCCTGCGACTCATGTTTTTATCAAATAGAAATACGATGCAGTTTAGGATGAATGTTTTACAATAACTCACTTCGTTATCGCGAATTCCCAAATAAGTCCTTTCTTTGCCGATTATCAATTATATAAACTACTATACGTTCTAATTATAACTCAGTTCTATCTGCGAATTTGGTAGGCGGCAAAATCTTAATATTTTCGACTCTACATCTCCTTTGGACGTGTTCAAGCAATATTTATAATTCCATACTTCTTCATCTATCCTGAACCTGATTGGTTCCACTAAAAACATTGCATTTTGGCTTAAACACAATCTTGTATGCTATTGGTTGAAACTTATCTATGTTATAACTTATAAGAAGTCCAATAGAGTAAGGTTTTGTTTTTTTTTTTTCTGTTTCGTTGCATATGTTTTCCCTCCTTCCGTCACTGTGAATTAACTTACAATGAGACAAAGCGTTCGCACTCTTATTATAAAATAATTTGCAGCGAGGCAATGTCGTAAAACTCACTGCGATATCAAATTTCATTTTCTCAGATCCTGGGTAATATAGTTCTGTTCACACACAGAAAACCTAAAACTAAAATATTACCTTCTTTAGTTCTCTTATTTATATTGTCAAATTAAAGCTTCGTTAGTTGATATTAAATTTGAACATAGGTTTTGTTTATATATAATTAACATTACTTACTAATAATTGCAACCTAATCGTGCAATTTCCTTTCGGGAATATTCTTTCAAATTATCTCATTGTCCGTTAAATTTATATTGTTACCTCTGGCAAAAGTAATTCACCTTGCCTGGCCACATCACAAGTTTTACACGCTCTTAACATTGGAGGACGTAATTAAAAAAATAATAATCCTGGACCAAATTTTGTAACTTGTACATAGTTATTTGCAGCGTATCATCTCTGTCTTGTGTTAACATGTCATCTGCAAACAGTAGCATATTTAGTGCATTACTTTTTATTCTTAATTGTATTTAGATAATATTTTTATAAAATACTTTCTGTTGATGGACTATTATGGTAATTATCAAAGGATATTTAACAATGGTTAAAGACAAAGTTGTAGTTTATCTCCCTGTTATTTAACACTTATACTGACGATACTGTTATAAAGAAAATTAAAAGATACAATTTATATATTCTTTATTACTTATTAGTTTCAAATACACTTCTCTCAAATGTAAAGTGGTTAATCATTTTTTTTTTTTCACGTGGTCATACAGGAATCATGAAATTTCAATGCCATCATATAGTGACAGGTTCTTCTAAAATCTATACGCTACCTACTGTTTCGTACAACGAAAAGTAGTTATAGCTTTCCTATGAAGAAGGTCTTGTAACTGTACTATAAGATAAACGCTGGTGATTCGGATTATTTTTCATAATCTGCTCCCTAGGGGACGGTAGTGCATTGTTGTGTTGGAACGACCTTTGTGGACGAAGAGGTAAACTACCTGAGACAGTTAAGTGTGCTTTTCAGTCTAAGTGAGAAATCGAACTTCTTTTCCGGAAAGGAGGTCTTTTTTAATATACGTCCGCCCCAACGTTAAGTTATATCGGACGGTGAATGAATTGGGCGAAATGATGCTCAATGACTCCAGGGTCCATGGAGCTTAGAGTTACCCAACATTTGTCTTGAAGGATAAGGGAAAACCCCGTAAAAACCTTATCTAGGTAACTCACCCTGACCGAGATTCGAACTCGGGACCTCTTGAACGTGAGGCAGACATGCTACCATCTACGCTACCGAGAGGAGGTATGTAATTGCTCCTTTTGTCATTTTGTTACTTTTTTAAGTTCGTTTAAGATAGATGTATAACGAATGTGTACTAAAATTGCTTCAGAAACTCTTACAATAAGACAATACAGACTTTCTCACATCTCTAACCCTCCTGGTTACTTAATCAGTGCTGCCAACGGGCAAAAGTAAATACCGCCTCAACAGCGGGCGAAGCAAAATAGCATAAGGCGCAGGATTTAATGTGTCCTTTTTTTTTTTTTTTTTTCATTTTACGTCCCCCAAAGTTCAGTCATATCGAACGATGAATGAAATGGGTGAAATGATGCTGAAATGAGCCCAGAAAAATGGAGAATGGTACCACGAAATCTGTGTGGGCGCTGTGGGAAGGAAACAATTCACATTTGGAAAATGTTTGTGAGATGCATAAAGATATGAGTATACAAGTGTAGAAATGTATTGTTCTCATGATTACATTATGTACTGAAATTGAATGTTCCACCGCTTTTCCTTCCATTCCGATTCTTCCGCTATACTATTTATATATCGGTATGCACCATATTAATATAAATGGAGATTAAAAAGAAACTCAGTAGACTGATTTGAAAGAGTGACACTAGTTTTGATTAACAATGACCACCAACCGTGTGCGAACCCAGCAGGAAGATCTTCACGTCCTTTGTCATCGTCTATCTGGGGTAAATGTTCAGTACCGTTCCCCCATCAGTTTGTGGTTAAATTTCGCGTTCATCGAGAAGACCACACACATTTTATTTTGGTGTTAGGTGATTTAGTATTTTCTCACAATGCTTTCTGGCCTCAGTCGTTGAGAAATCAGGATGGGATGAAGTCTGTTGAAAAGGAAAAATTTTGTTCTTTCCGATGGGTATCTAAATGTATCAAGGGCTACAATTTAGTATGAGGTTCCAATAGCCATACTCGTTTGCATCTTTATGGCCCAGTTTGCGGTATACCTATACGATACATAATACCCGCATTTCCAGTTGTATCATTGAGGCTTAGTTATACATATTCTATAACTACGCTTTTTTCACTTTACGTCCTCCATTGTTAAGTCATCGGACGATGAATGAAATGGTGTTCAAAAGAGCCCAGGACCCACAGAGTTTAGAGTTACCAGACATTCATCTTTCAAGATAAGGGAAAACCTCCAACGTTAAGTCATGTCGGACAATGAATGAAATGATGTTCAAATGAGCACAGGGTACATAGAGCTTAAGAGGAATTATCTATTGCCAGCACCGAGTTAAGGGGTATATGCTTTCTTGCTTACAAAATCACAATATCCCGTTTGATGAAAATATCACAAAAACAAAATTGTATGGTTTAATCCTAGCCATTTAGCCGATTCAGAAGAACTTTTTGATCGACCAGACTATAACAAGGCTTCCACCGTAACAGCCGGATCTGAATCCTATAGAATTAATATGGACAGATGCCAAACAATGGGTTGCTTGCAGAAATGTAACCTTTAAAATGAAAGACGAAATGTTGTACCACCAATGATTTGAGCAAGTTGGAGAAATGAAATGGGAAAAGTTATGTCATCATGTGGATGAAATAAAACAGAAATATAGCAAAAAGATGCAGTAACGTAAGGAAACAATGAAAGAATTAAAGTTGAAGACAATGATGGAAAGCAGTGACGAGAATGATAGTGAGACACAACAAATATACTTATGTTTGGCGTAGAAGAATTAAAATATGATTAAAGGTAAAATTGTTTAACTCAGTGTTGTTTTCTGTTAGTGAAAAAACCTTTCTGGAACTATAGTATTTAATTACTTGGAGACTGTACGAGTTTCCTGAATAGCTTACACATGAAATAAACAATGCAGTGATACTTGAGAGGGTGAAGTCATCGCAATATCACTGCCACTGACGGCCAGAGAAAACAGGTAAACCTAGGGCCCACAGTGACATAGTGGAGGGGGGACGCGGATGTATGCCATCCCTCCACTATTTTTCAGAGGGGGACGCAGTCTCCTTACTAATTTATTTATACCTTTCTTAATTTAACATTCAAAATACTGCAAAAATACAATATATATTCAAATAAAGTTTATGACTATCAACGGACCTCCAGTACAAATGTGGAACCCAGAGAATTACATAAAAGAATAGATAAAAAGCCGTACGCATGCTGAGGACAACCAAAGCAGGAAGGCGAATCTACAAGTGCAGAATTCTGATCGGTTCTAATTTTTCTTGATCAGATGTTCCAATAGACCTCACTTGTCATTCCAACACTGTCGTCACTGCTACCGTTGGTTTACGCTCCTTCCGGATTCCTTTTTCCGGCAGACTGGGCAAAGAGAAAGAGAACGTACCCCCTCCGGTGCGGTTTGTACTGCTCATCCATCTTGGCGACACTTAGAGATAGATGGTGCTGACATCCTGATGACGTAACGCGCCCAAACTTACAATTGCAGTATTTCTGCAGGAAAAAAAGGTTACTCAACAGTTTTATTTCACAAGTCTCTAGTAAACATCATAGCTTATATGAATTCCCACTATTTTGGTTTTTAATTGTTTAAAATCTGATTTGGATACGTTTATTTATGTAAACTATAATAATCAAATTGCCGAAAACGACAGTGACGTGGCCATAAGTACTGCCAGCTTTTCAATGCATACAGTGTTTTAACATATCTTGTTTCTCGTTTCTGTTATGCGTTACGCGAAATTAGTCGCTTGTTATGCTCTTTCACTTTCTAATAACCTTAATATTACAGTGTTACTTTAGTAGGCTAATTTCATTATTAAAGTACAACTTTTCAAGCAAGTTTTGGATAAATAATATGAAATAATAAATAATATAAGTAATATGAGATTTACATAGGTGAGAACATAGTGTAAGATTTTAAAATGGAAAAATGAAGGTACTCCATACAATTATTTATAGGTAGGTTACAAATGAATCATTTTGTTCTTTTCCGACTGGATACGTATTTACAAAAGCCAGTCTTTTTCCGTTTTAGTTTTAAATTCTTCTACCGGTTATTTCATAATCATTAGGCAATTCCAATTAGACTGTTTAAATACGCGTGAGATCGGAGTTTTTTTAGGTTAAGACAAATGTTACTTACTCTAATCAAGTTTAGAATTTCATTTTTATAACCTTAATTTATGTAACCTGTACTTTAGGGATCAAATTCTGACACACCGGCCGCATTGATAACATCCTGGGAACTGCCAGTATCATTAATAAACCAAATATTTATTTAAAGGAATTTTTACTTTGCAATGTACGCTGGTCGCTATGTGATGAGTGTGAAATACCGTTCTCTTTGTACCTATAACCAAGGGATAACAAATATATATAATGTATTCCTATTTCAGGAAAAAAAAAAAAAAGATTAAATAATGGGATATTTAGACAAATAACAAGGAATATTTCGGAAATGTTTCCTATACAAAATATATATTTGAAATAAATATATATATATATATATGTGTAGTAACATTCTTTATATCTCTTAGGTCGATACCAAAATTATGGCTCAGTTAAATAAATTAATACTTATAATAAAATCAAATATTAATATTTTGTTTATTCGTTAATGGCAACACATTGTGAGCACAGTTTGCATCGAGATAAACATTGGAGGATTTCCCTTACTATGTACTCTGTACTCGTTTGAACATAATTTCATTCATCGTCCAATATGACTTAACGTTGGAGGTTTTTCCTTATCCTGAAAAATGAATGTCTGGCAACTCCAAGCTCTGTGTATCCAGGACTCATTTGAACATCATTTCATTCATCGTCCGATATGACTTAACGTTGGAGGTTTTTCCTTATCCTGAAAAATGAATGTCTGGCAACTCCAAGCTCTGTGTATCCAGGACTCATTTGAACATCATTTCATTCATCGTCCGATATGACTTAACGTTGGAGGTTTTACCCTTTCCTAAAAGATGAATGTCTGGTAACTCTAAGCTCTATGTACAATGTACTCATTTGACGAGAAAATAAATATGTAAGGTCCTAAAAGCTGAGTTCTACAAGAAGTTTCGCAGAGACGGAGATCATTCCAGACGTTAGCATTTACAGATATTATGCTAAACATTTTGCTAAACTAAGTGCTATACAGGAATGGAAAAATCACTAAGGCTTCTCAAAAAGAAAAAAAAATACAATTACTAGCATAAAAACGGCAAAACGCTTATAATGTGATAATTGCTACCTAATAATAAGCTTTTTGAAAATTTTAGCCTGATGTACCTACAATGAAATGTGCAAACGTGAAATGAAAGGCTATCTGGACTAGCAAGAATTACAGATATGTTTGAATAACAGTTGTAGAGAGTGAAGTGTTAAACGTTGAGTAGCCAAGAAGCCACAGAATGGTTTTGTGGAAAAATGTGGGATCTGTATAAGAGAGGCGATTTTTCAACCTCTCTGCGGGATGTCGTACTCACCTCTTGGCTAAACAGTCACACAATACGACCAAAGTTCTCTGTTTGCAAACTTGAGGTGACCTTTCTTTTGTCGTCTACACCTTCCCCTCAAATTAAATGTAACCGTAATTCCTATTTCCTGAAAACTTCATCTGCTTAACTTCGAAATGCACCACGATATTGCAACCTTGCCAAAAATTAATTTATTTCACAGGAAGCACTCGTTTTGTGTGTTGTCGAATCGAAAAAACAGTTTTAATAAAATAAAAGTGTGTGTGAACAGTAATAATAATAATAATAATAATAATAATAATAATAATAATAATAATAATAATAATAATAATAATAATAATAATAATAATAATAATAATAATAATAATAATAATAATAATAATAATAATAATAATAATAATAATAATAATAATAATAATAATAATAATAATAATAATAATAATAATAATAATAATAATAATAATAATAATAATAATAAATGATAAATAATAATAAATAATAATAATAATAATAATAATAATAATAATAATAATAATAATAATAATAATAATAATAATAATAATAATAATAATAATAATAATAATAATAATAATAATAATAATAATAATAATAATAATAATAATAATAATAATAATAATAATAATAATAATAATAATAATAATAATAATAATAATAATAATAATAATAATAATAATAATAATAATAATAATAATAATAATAATAATAATAATAATAATAATAATAATAATAATAATAATAATAATAATAATAATAATAATAATAATAATAATAATAATAATAATAATAATAATAATTAATAATAATAATAATAATAATAATAGTAATAAACAAACCTTTAAAAGCCGTTATGTATCGTGCAAACTTTTACACAAGTCCAACATGAGGCAGTTGGACGCTATGAAACAATAGGATATATTAGATCAACACACAAAATTACGTAGAAAGCTAGCTACAGCGAAGCAATGAATATTATACAAAGATAACAATTTCTAGCAAAAACTTCACTTAATTTAATAATATGTGTTAATTCTTCTTTCTTTATTCAGGGGTAAGAGGAATTTAATAAAGAATATAAACATATTACTACGACTTTAATTAATGGTTTTAATAAAGATTTTATAGAAAAGAAGATTGAAAAATTTAAATATCAAAAAAATGTTAATGATATTTCTACCCCTAAAAATAAAAGACTATTATAATTTTATAAAAATTACTTACCATCCTTGGTTTAATAAACAATTTCAATTTTTTTTAAAGAGTTTGGTATATCTTCAGTTCCTCAAAACAAGTAAAGTATTAAAAATTTACTACACTTTTTTAACAAAGATGAAATTCCTCATAATAAAAAATCTGGTATTTATCAATTTGATTGTTTAGATTGTGATCGAGTTTACATTGGTAGGACGAAATGTAATTTGTAAAGAACATTTTCGTAACATTAAGTAATAAACAAACAGATAAATCGGCCGTAGCAGATCATTTTTGGTCATTTAACCATAATATAAATCCTGAAGTTAAATTATTAAAACAATTAAATGTCCCGATAGATTTAATGGTTTGGGAAAAGATATTTATTTTATAAAATAAACATCGCGTAAGGAATTTTGGAATACCAGCAGTTGGTTCTGTTCTTAAGTTTGTTTCGTTTTCAGATGTTGGTAATACTGAAAAAACGTAACAACATAGTAACTTCCTTAACGACGAATTTGTTTTCTCCTGTGTTTTTCTTTGACTGAAGTTGAGGACAAAAGTTCGTGAAATCGATTTCAATTAGAAAGAAGAATTAACGTCATTTTCTTAAGTTAAGTGGAGTTTTTGTTACAAATTGTGATATTTGTATAATACACAAAATTATTCCATTTATTCACTAATGAAAGGTGTTTTAAAATATAATATAAGGTTTAATTTACTTAAACATGTGCCTCACAGCATTGAAACGTTGTTGAAACGTAATTATAAACCAGATTTACACTAGGTGTAAGCCCAATAACTTCCCGCTAATAATTCCAGCAATTAATCCGTTTTGCGTTACGATATTCATCCACGTCTCCCCAATCAGCCCCATATCTTGTACGCCATTGGTTAATATTGTGACTTTTTGGGTTGGTAGAATCAAAAGTCTTGTTTGCAGAAATGTAAAACACTTTTTATTGCAGTAAACAGAAGGTCTGTACAACCCTTGCAGCAGCAAAAACACGTGACATTGACAAACAACAGTCTTCAAGGTCGTCTCGTTGCTCCGCTGCACGTAAACAAACCAAAGATTCAACTACGGTACAGTTCAAATGTCCACTGTGGAAATAACCATCACACAACTCACACAACTACACAACTCACTGCTTTCCACACTTTGCCGCTATTTATACTTCCCAGTCATTCTTCTAGAATGCAGTAGACCATTCGATAACTTCGAATAACTTTCGATAACGGAAAATGCGTAAAATTCCTGACTTCTCTCTGTCTCTTTCTCTCTCTCTCTCGACAAGCGTCCAGCTCTGCGCGCCACTCTTTTTCTTTCCTGTCCACGCGCACAGCTCCGGCTTTGCAGCGGCTCCAACACAACAATGCGATCCGTTCTTTTTTGTGGTAATTTACGTGCTCCAACGTTAAGTCATATTGGACGGTGAATGAATTGGGCGAAATGATGCTCAAATGAGCCCGGGTTCCATGGAGCTTAGAGTTACTTGACAGTCGTCTTTGAGGATAAGGGAAAACTCCGGAAAAAAAAACCTTATTCAGGTAACTCATCCTGACCGAGATTCGAGCTCGGGACCTCTTGAACGTAAGGCAGACATGCTACCATCTACGCTACCGAGGCGGGCATGAGATCCGTGGCAATATAACATCTGCACATGCGCACGTAATCTGCAGTGTTCTGAGTTTAGCTCTCTGCATTGTTCAACTTCTGAGATATATTGTTTTTGGACTAATCTATTACATCGTTGCCTTTGAATGACAACATTCTTACCACCAGAAATGAAAAAAAAAAAATAATTACCACATAATTTAAATTCAGTTTTGTACGTTCTTTAAAAGATTAAGCAGTCCCTGCCATCTGACCGCTAATTTCTGAGTTAGAAAAGTTAAAAGTTTTAATGCCAGTACATTGGTGGCATATGTGGAGTGATAAGATTCTAACTGCATTCTTTTGTTTTTGAAACTAAGTTATTCATGCAAACTGTACAATGAGAGGTTTTATTTCAAGCATTTCTTGACAACTAGTGCAAAAATACGTTCTGACAGCATATAGAATGTTTAAATCATTTTGTTCTTACATGTATTGTATTACATTGGGAGGGTATCATTATACATTACAATACCATTACAACATTAATAAACATAATCATAACTTCAAATAATTGATATAAAGCTTACTAGTGCGAAGTGTTGGAGGTACAATCCTGTATCGCAAAAACATTTGCTTTGTTGATGACAAGTTTCTTACAAGTGCCTGCTTCTCCAAACTCATAACACATTAGTAACACACCTTGCTTGAATATACAAATGTTACCTGAATATGCACAGGAATAACATTAGCCAACAATCAGGTAATGAGGTTTGTAACTTTGAAGCAAAATAACTTGAAACAAGTTACCAAGTTATTGGTGACCTAGAACCCTGACATTCCAAGACAACGACATTGTAAGAAAAAGTACTCAGTGTTTAAAGAAATTATAATAATTAGTTAAATAACAATATAAAATGTCAGTTATTGTAAAGTTATTTATGCTATTCCATCAACATCTTCATTTGTTTATGTTTTGTAATTTGTATGCCAAGACTTAATTTTCTCCAACTTTATTTGTTACCCATTCTGATTGTCGTAAGGTTTTTTTTTTTTTTTTTTTTTTTTTCCCTCCTGTTAAACCAAATTCAGCAGTCACGTGTCATTTTCCTTATTGTCATTTCATGTTACTATCCTTGTTTGTTATATACATAGAGTACAAAACAACACGGAAGCCTTTATTACATATTTTCGTAGTTTATTATTTTAAAACGTTTTAACTGCGTTCAAACTCTGTATAGGTACATAATGCAACTATGGTTTTCCGTCTCAATATGGTGTCGAACGCAGCTCTAGTCTTGATACGAACCACGAACCATCTACTTTACTTTCTAGTGGTTCTATAGTACCTAAGGCTTCAGAATTATCCGATTTCGTCTTTTCAGCACAAAGGAAATCTTTGAAAGCAAACTTCTAACCGAGATTCGAGCTCGTGAATGTGAAGTACCTACAAATTGAGTACCAATAGTTTACAACAAATGCATGTTTTGAGGCCCAACAAACACAAATACTCCACTTCTATAACAAGCTCTGTGTGTCTTTGTATGTGTATTTGCGGGCGTCTATCGATTAACATAAAGTAGGTAAAGGAATATTATAAAGTTTCTTAAGTCTAAACTGTTGAAGGTGGGCAGCACAGTTTGCTTTTTAAGGAACCAAATGTGTGTCTAGTTTAGTGATAGTAATTGCATTTGCTGCGGGTCAACGGTACTATAATGCTATGAAGTAACATTTATATATTTGTTTCAAATAGATTTTTTAAATTAATATATTGACAATATACTTTTATACAATTCTGTTGCTTACTTGATGCTGAAGTATGAAATTAATATATTTACATACAAGATAAAAATTTTGCAATTCTTTCAGATTCTAAAAGGTATCTACCAAGTAAATGAAACCGTTAACTGCAAGCTAAATTAACCCAAACAGGTCTAAAAACACAAATCATGCCTCGCCAACTAAAAATACTTAGAAATCCAATTAGTATTGTCACTCACCGATTGCATTATTTCGTTAGAACTGCGACAAGCCAGTGTTGATCACGCGTGGGCAGGAAAGAGACTGATAGTGCGGCAAGCCGCAGCTGGCACGTGGGCGGGCGCTGAACGCTTGCTGAGAGAGAGAAAGAGACAGATAGTTCTATCTTTCTCTCGCTGCGCCGCGAAAGGCCTTGAAACGTCGGCGGCTCTCTAGAACAATGTTTGGAGCTATAAAGGCCGCACACAAAGAAATACAATAAATATTTAGCAAAATAAGTTAGAATTTACATTTTTGTTTCTCTACCATCATTCACTAAAGTATTGTTTAAAAAACATTACCTATGTGTCGGTACAAATAAAAGTTACCAAAACAGTCATCATTAAGGATGAGGAAAACCTCCAACGTTAATTTTTATCAAGTGATGAATGAAATGATTTTGATATGAGCCCAAGGTCTATAGAGCTTATAGTTACCAGACTTTCATTTTTCAGGATAAGAGAAAACTTCCAAAATTAAATCGTATCGGACAGTGAATAAAATGATGCTCAATGAGTACAGGGTTCATAGAGCTAAGAGATAACAGACTTCGTCTTGCAGAATAAGGGATAATCTCCAACGTTAGGTCATATTGCACGGAGAATGAATTGGTGTTCAAATGAGTCCAGGGTACATAGAGTTTAGAGTTAATTGATTTCCCTCTTCCACGATAAAGGAAAGCTTCCAACGTAAAGCCATATCGACATTCACAAAAATGATGTTCTAATGAGTCCAAGGTTTATAGATCTTAGAGTTGCCAGACCTTCATCCTTCAGTATAAGGGAAAATCTCTAAGGTAAAGTTATATGGCACGATGAATTAAATGATGTTCATACGAGACCAGGGTCAATAGAGCTTCGAGTTACCAAACATTAATCTTAAAGTATATGTGCAAACATCCAATATTAAGTCATACCAGACGATGAATGAAATTATACTCAAATGAGTACAGCGTAAATAGAGCTTAGAGTTACCAGACATTCATCTTTCAGGATAAGGGAAAACCTCCAACGCGAAGTCATATCGCACGATGAATGACATGATGTTTAAAGGAGCCCTGGATACATTGAGCTTAGAGTTACCAGACATTCATCTTTCAGGATAAGGGGAAATCTACAACGCGAAGTCATCGCACGATGAATGACATGATGTTTAAAGGAGTCCTGGATACATAGAGCTTAGAGTTACCAGACATTCATCTTTCAGGATAAGGGGAAATCTACAACGCGAAGTCATATCGCACGATGAATGACATGATGTTTAAAGGAGTCCTGGATACATAGAGCTTAGAGTTACCAGACATTCATCTTTCAGGATAAGGGGAAATCTACAACGCGAAGTCATATCGCACGATGAATGACACGATGTTCATAGGAGTCCTGGATATATAGAGCTTAGAGTTACCAGACATTCATCTTTCAGGATAACAGAAAACCCCGGAATAATTCTTTTCCAGATAACTCACTCTGATGTAAATTCGAACTCAGGGCCTGTTTAACGTGGGGCAGACACTCTGCCAGTACACTATATAGGCAAGCAACAACATATACTCTGCTTTCAGATCCTTCGAAGGGCTGTAAAACAACCTCAAGAGGCCTCTGAGCAAAATTAAGCGGTCTTTTACGTCAAGTATAAGCTGGGACGCAGTTAAAGGACATCGTTAAACGTAATTAGAGGCTACAATGTACATGATTTAGGTTAACCATTGCTGTTATTGCTACTTTCAATGTTAAATTGCTTATACTTCTGTGTTATCCATTTAATTTTGTTGTTGTTTTCCCCTTTTTATGCGATTACATCGCGTTCAGGTTTTAAAATATTTGACTACCTACAAGCATTCTCTTGTTTCCATTGTATCTACAAAGAAATTTCTAATTTCACGTAACAAAATGAAGGAATGAATTCCGTATTTCCTTATGCGTAACATAGGGCCTGTGAACTCCGCAACCTTGAGGCCCGTAGGCAATGGATCGAGAATAAAAGGTTACCTGATCAAATAGATTCCGGGATGAGTGATGAGTCCATCGCTGGTAGTGTAAGTACGAGGAAGATGATGATGGAGCAATCGGTGGAATGGTGGCGGGAAAACTGGAGGTCCCGGAGAAAGCCCACCCCAGCACCATGTTATCCACCACAAATCTCCCTTTGCGGTCGGCTGGGATCGAATCCGGGCTGAGGCACAAATGGTCTAACGACTCAGCCATGGGGCGGCCAAGGTAAGGTACCCCTATGTTGAGGCGACAGGTGGTTACGGCACCCATCTATATAGACAGGTTGACAGCCCCAAGACACAGCCACGTTCGCCACCAGGAATTATCCTGGTACTCATTTCTGTTAGAGCCTGAGTGAACCCCAGGACCATAGTGCGAGCAGAAGGACTATACTAGGGAATAAATTCCAATGGCATAAATTCAAATGTCCACACACACAATAAACAGCTTGCTGGCTCGCAACTGCAACTGCAGCTCCCTGCCGAACCGACTCACGAACAACGCAAAGCAGGTACTGACAGGCTCTTGTAACAGCCAGAAGGTTTTTGCTGCGTACCCACCCCGGTTTTGAGTTTAGCCGCAGGTTGAAATTTTGGTGATGCAGGATGGGGTGTGATTATTTTGCTAAGGAAGTATTACGAGGTAGGTTTTTCTTGCTCCTCTGATTTTGCACAGGATGCAATACCCCCCCCCCCCTTCTTTTTCCCCTTAAACCCTGGTGTTCATTGGATTAAAATGGGATAAATTTTGTAGCCAAACAGTTCATTGGATGATTGTAACTGGCTCACGACAACAAAACAAAAATGTGGAATTTTGGGACCTTGGTCCCAGGGCTTTTTAGGGAACGTCCCTTTTCAGCTCAGAAGTAATTATGGTTTCGTTGGAGTTCTGGGGAAAGAGCCTGCTGTGGTGATGGGTTCTTTGCGTGCCTAGTATGGTAGGGGTGTCAAGGTTCGGGTGTTTGCTTATTTCTAAATGATTAATACATGTTTTTTTTTATATATATAATTAGTTACAATTAAAGTTAATTTTCCCATCCTTATGACTCGATAGCCCAAGAGACCTATGTGCATTTTGATTTGAATTTGTTGGTGCCTGCTTTCTCGGTTACATTTAGCGATTAATTTTTATTTGTTGGTGTCTTTTGAGTGTTTAATGTTTGCGTTATTCTAGTCGTTGTAGTAGTTGTTAGAGGTGTTGTTCAACTTCTTGTCGCTCCTCTTCTTGTTTTTCATCGTATGGTTTGATGAGCTTTAATAAGGGTGTGGCTTTATCGGTTTCTGTGTTAATGATTTCATCCTTCGTGCTGTTCGGATGAGGTTGCGTCTATATATTCTCTGATGCACTCCGTCTATATATTTAATCATATCTTTTTGTATATGCTGGTCAATGGGTTCAGTGTGAGTGGTTTGGTAGATCTGATTGTTCTTATAGTTCGGCTTTAGCTTAAAGCATGTACGGAGACATCTTTCAAATGATCGTAGTCTGTTGAAGGTATCTTCGGTGGTCAGCGGGAAGGTTACTATTAAAGCATATATTAGGATCAGTCTGACTATTGTTTTGTATAACTTCCATAGGATTGGTGGTGTTATTCCCTGTTTGTTTATTCTGGCTAGGAAGGTTAGAGTTGAGTGTACCGATCTGGCCTTTCTGATTTTGGTATTGTAGTGTTGTGTTGTGCTGAGGTTTTGTTGGATTTGGACGCCTAAGTATGTCACGGCTGGTTTGATCCTTACTTTCTCATCGCCAATTGTCACCGCTAGGTTTGCATGTTTTCCTTTGCGTCGTTTCTTGATCATTATGATTTGTGTTTTCGTAGTGTTTAAGTTGAGGGACTTCTCCTCGAGACGTCGAGGAGTCAACATCGCCTCTCCAGGGAGACCATCTAGCGACTACTACGCAGCGTCAGAGCAAGCGGATTGCCACCATCGGGAGGGACCTTAGGGAAGCTCCCGGCAATTGCGCTACTCTACGGACGTCGCAGAAAACTACAGGCCTTCTTCTGAGGGACAACACTCAGCTGCCTTCTTCACCATCTTCAAGAAGGAAAATCTACACAGGTAGCGGGGTGACTCAAGACCTGAGCCATCCAATCCTTAGTGACTAGGGTAAGGCGCATTCTGTGAAAACAGGTGTCCGGTCCTCTGAGTTGCAAGCTGTTCAGCACCCGCTGCCTAGAGGTAAGGACACCCGTAGGGTGGTTGATTGCACTGCACCTTCGGGTGCAGGGCTGTAAGTGTACCTGTTTTACACCCCCCTTTTATCATATTTCTTCTCACCTCACTCTATAATATCTCGTCATGGCAGAAACCACTGCCATTCCTTCCACCTCGACCCGTACAGGGTCTGATGAACCGGCTGCTACGGCCAGCCCAAGCACCTCCACTGGAGGATTAAGGAAGAGGAAACCTTGCAAACAACGCCACGGCGGAAAGGGCAAGGTAGTCCTTCTTGAACAACCTTCTGACCAGGGCTTCTCGCGGGAAGCTGTTTCTCGTGTAGGCAAAATTGCGGAGTCCGACTCCGACGACGAGTGCACTAGTGTGCGCAGCTTTCAATCCAGGAGTGGGAGGACATCCGTGCTCTCCTGCAACTCTGCTTACTCCTCGGCATCTGAGGGAGGCCGGGAGCTCAGCTCATCCGACCTCTCGTCGGATGGCGAGGGTGAGGAGTTCCGTGAGGTAAGGTCACGGAGAACCAAACGAGCAGCAAGACTGGCTGCAGAGGGCGTGCCCTCTGGCCAGTCTTCTCGACCCACCTCCGGTCAGAACCAGGCTGGAAGGCAAAGGCGGCACATACCGCCTATCATTGTGGACAACTTCTTGGGGGCGGTAGGCTTCCTTAAGGAGGTTATGCCGACCCTCGAGAACGAGTGTTCGGTGAAGAGGAACAAGAGCCGATTTGTCTTCCACGCAAAGAATGAGGGGGACTATACCAAAATTCTATTGCAACTCAAGCAGAGGAAAATTCCTCACTTTACCTTTGGCCTGAATAAGGCCCGTGATGTACGCCGAGTCATCAGAGGGTTACCCGCGGACACTTCCGTGGATGACATAAGGGCAGACCTCACCCGCCAGGGCATCATCCCTAGAATAGTGAAGCAGCTCACTCGACCTGCTCCAGATCGCCAGGGAACTAAAGCTCCCCTTCCCCTGTTCCTAGTAGTGGTGGAGCGGGTAAACGACCCCGAGGTTAAGTTGGATGATGTTCGCACCATCTGCTACCTCCGGGTCACTCTGGAACCAGCCAAAGGCTCTGGCGGGCCCCCACAGTGCTACAGATGTCTGGGATTTAATCATTCCAGCCTCTTCTGCCACCGTAATCCTCGCTGCTTGAGGTGCGGTGGCACCCACCTCAGAGAGGACTGCCCCCGTGCCATCACGGAAGTTCCAACCTGCGCCAACTGCAAAGGAGGGCACATAGCGTGCTATGGAGGTTGCCCTACCAGGAAGGCGGTTATTGCCTCTAGGAGACCAGCTCCAGGGCCAATAACCCAGAACACCCCTTCTGAGCCAGTAGCGGAGAGGGCAACAATTGCCTAGCTCCAATAGTGCCCCATCCTTTGCTGAGGTGGTGCGCAAACCAGCCGGTGGCTCGACGACTTTGCGGGGCAAGACACAACCCCCCAAGGATACACACACCCGCACAGCCAAACAATAAAACAACACAAAGCTCCAGCCCCACCTAGAACCACTCCCAGAAGGGAGGAGGGTCGTGAGGCAGCCAAAAGGGCGGTCTCGGATTCCGAGGCTGGGAGCGGGTCTGGTGAACCCAAGCCTGCTCGACAGATTAGGGACGAGAAAGCCAAAGGTAGGCCAGCCCCAAGACACTCCTCACCTTCGAAGTCCCAAACTTCACACACTACTCCCTCCTCACCACGGTCGGAGTTGCTGACGTGGCTGTATCAGCTGTTACAGTCCCACGGTGAGCGACTCTGTGAACTGCTGGTGCGGTATACCTCCACTACAGACCCCGCAACCCGCATGGTGACAGCCATGGAGGGGCTTGCCCTTCTGACCTCCTTTACCGACCCGGCCCAGAATGGCAGCACGAACTAGGTCTAGTACCTCGTTCAGGTTCGCGTTCTGGAACGCGGCTGGAGTGGCGGTTCAACGGGACGAGCTCCTAAATTTTGCCAGATCCAATGTTTTGGACCTCATCTTGGTGTCGGAAACCCATCTCCGCCCCCAGATTCCCTTCCATCTCTCGGGGTATCGCTGTCTCCGAACGGATCGTGCTGGTCGCCGTGGAGGTGGCACAGCGATCCTGGTGAGAAGTGTGGTCCATCGAGCTGTCCAGCTTCCACAACTCCAGACATTAGAAGCCACGGCAGCCTGCGTGAACCTTGGCGGTTCTGAAGTCCTGGTAGTATCAGCCTACCATCCTCCCCGCTCACAGTTCGTAGCCAATGACTACCAATCCATTCTTTCCTTACATCCTAATGTCATTATGGCCGGGGACTTCAATGCCAAACATCAGCGTTGGCATCATGGTCCCCGAGCGGATAGGAGAGGCAGTGACATTATCCGCATGGTAGATGCGGACCCTCACCTTCGAGTTGAGGGCCCATGGCAATCCACTCATTACCCGCGTGGTCGGGGTCGCCCATCTCACATCGACTTCGCTATCATCAAACGCTTTCCATTTCATTTCTCACTCACTTCGCTTAACGCATTACATTCAGATCACAACCCAGTACTTGCTGAGGTTAATACACGGATTGCCAATCATGACGTCTCGGTTCAAAACCGGAATGTGGACTGGGATTGCGTCAAAGTCTGCCTGAATGACTCCATTCCCCCCAACCCCAACATAACCGACATTCCCTCCCTTGAGGCTGTGGTCTCGTCCTTCACCTCAGTCGTGAAGCGAACGGTCCGCAACCTTACAGTTATCACCCCAGCCCCTCTTCATCCGGATGTTCTTCCCCTAGACATCCTATTTCTCATTCGCCGTTCATGGGCAGCAAGGCGGCTCTACCAGAGACACCGCACGCCTCATAATCGAGGGCTTCATCGGCGACAGTGCCGAGAGGTTCGTGCCCGCCTCCGTGAGCACTGAGTGCGCGCGTGGGAGGACACGATGTCTCGTATGAACCTCGAGGACGGAGACGTGTGGAGGGTCATTAAAAGACTTCGGAACCGCCAAGGGACACCAAACTCCCCACTCCAGGGTACCCAAGGCCTGTCCTACGAACCACAGGCCAAGGCTACGGTGTTCGCCGACTACCTAGAGAGGACCATGAGGCCTAGAGAAGACCCCCAGGACCCTGCCTTCTCTGACCGCGTTAGGCAGGAGGTTCGTCGATACCTTCGGCGACCCCCGGCTGAGGCGGACAGACTCCCAGTAATAAGGCCCAGTGAGCTTCAGGGCGTACTCCGGCGCCTCAAACCAAAAAAGGCAGCGGGACCTGATGGCATAACGCCACTCATGCTCCGCCACCTTCCTTTCAGGGCCGTGTTATTTCTTACCAGAGTCTTCAATATGTGTCTCTCTCTGAGTCACTTTCCACGTAGTTGGAAAGAGGCTCGGGTGATATGCATCTTGAAGCCAGGGAAAGACCCGGTTAATCCTGCCAACTACCGCTCCATCAGCCTCCTTTCTGTTCTCTCGAAGGTTTTCGAGAGACTTTTCTTAGCCCGCATGTCCCCCTTCTGGGTGACATACAAACCATCCCTCCTCACCAGTTTGGCTTTCGTCCTGGGCATTCTACGTCACAGCAGTTGCTGCGCGTGGTGGAGGCTGCAGCCCTGGGTTTCCAGGACAAGGCATTTACCTCGGCGGTTTCTCTGGACGTGGAAAAGGCTTTCTCTACGACCTGGCACGCGGGTCTTCTGTACAAATTCATCCAACTGGAGCTACCCACTCAAGTCATACACCTTCTTCACTCTTTCCTAAAACATAGATTCTTCACTGTCACAGTGGCGGGAAAAACATCTACACGAAGGTCTATCCGCGGCGGAGTCCCCGAAGGTTCTGTGTTATCCCCGACGCTGTACAGCGTCTATGTGGCTGACCTTCCCACTGAACAGCACGTCAACATAGCACAATATGCTGACGACGTGCTGCTATTCTCAACAAATAGACACCCACGCAGAACCTTCAACCCCATCCAACGTTACCTAATCCTCCTCCAGGATTGGTGCACGCTTTGGCGATTGTCCATTAATACGGAGAAAAGCCAAGCGATATTGTTCACCAAGCGCCGCTTTCCCGCCAATTTCCCCCAATTTACCTACTTCGGGCAAGGGATCAGGTGGGAGAATTCAATCAAGTACTTGGGAGTCAAGCTGGACAAGGGCCTAACTTTTCGGGAGCACATCTAGGAGCAAGCTCATCGGTCGTGTGGTGCCGTGGCATCACTATACCCTGTGCTTAGGTCTGCGATGTCTGTTCCCCTAAAGTTGCGCCTCTTTATGGCTCTGGTCCTCCCCATCATGCTCTATGCGTGCGAAGTCTGGGGTAAGGCCGCAGGCTCACATCTAGTTCTGCTCCAACGTGCACAGAATAAATGTCTTCGGATTATTTATTCTGTCTGTACAAGGTTCCCCGTGAGATTACTTCACGAGGCTTCATCCCTCCGATATGTGGAGGATGAAATTAGGCGTCGGGCGACAAAATTCTTCGAGGGTTTGCCCCAACATCAGAGCGCCCTCGTCAGATCCCTTGGGGATTATGTTCCTCGTGAGTGTCGCTTAAAGCGATACCGGTTACCCCGCATGTCTTGCGGTCACTACCGGTAACCACATGATCTCCATTCCAGCTTAAATTAAATTTCAGCTAATCCAAAATTGTTATTATGGAATATTCAAAATTATACATACCTTCTTCTTAGTTTATTAACTAACCCACCAGCGGTGCTCGCTGTCCGTAGCACCCGGTTCATCATTCCCTGAGGAGCAAAAAGCTACCTCCCTACACTAACCCCACTTAAAATACACCCGTCATTCTGCAACATCCACATCCCGCCACTACGTGGTTAAGCTCTTCCCAGAGCAGGTACACGATTTGACCACCCTTCGGGTTGTTCGAAACAGCCCGCCAGCATCGAGTTGAGTTGAGTTGAGTTGTTTAAGTTGATTCTCCATTTTTTGTCCAGTCTATGTATGTTTTTAATTGTTTTTCTAATTGATTTTTAGCAAAGTTGTATCTAGGTTCCGTGCTCCAGTACGCCGTGTCTCGGCGTATTGCACTAGTTGTATGGTGTTGAGTATCGGCTTTGGCGTGTCTGCAGTGTAAAGAATGTACAAGAGCCCAGAGATAGCGCTCCCTTGGGGTGTGCCTTCTTGCAGGTTGAAGGTGTCTGATAGGCAATCATTTATTTTTATTTTAGCTGTCCAGTCTGTTAAAAAACTTGCGATCCATCTTGTCAGCCTGGGGGGTGGGGGGGAGGAATTCAATTTTGAGAGCTTCTACAGGATGCCGTTGGTCCAGCACTGATCAAAGACATTTTGGATGTCTAGGAAGGCCGTTATTGTTGTGTATGCTTTGTTATAGGTGTCCGAAAATTTTGATGTTTTTCGCCTTAGTTGGTCCTGTATGGTGATGTCGCTACGATAGGCTGGTTGAGTGTCTGGTAGGATGTTTTGTTACTTGCAGGTTTTGTATATTCTGTAGACTATTATTTTTCCGAAGGTCATTGACAGTGTTGATGTTAGGGATATGGGTCTATAATTGCTGTGGTCTGTTTTATCCTTGCCGGGTTTTTCGATTAGTATGATGTGTGCAAATGTCCAGTTGGTGGGATGGTAGCCATATCGTAGCATTATATTATATAGTTCTGCGAGCTTCTGGGTAGTTTCAATGGGTAGCTGGTAGATATGTCTGTAAATGATGTCGTCTGGTTCAGGTACTGTACTTGGTGCTCTTTGTGTTACCATATAAATACCATGTGCTGTAAGTGGCTTCTCCGCTGGGTTTGTGAGATCTAGAGGGGGGCATGTCCAGTTGAGGAGTATATTGTGCTGGATCTCTTCATTTACTTTCTGGTAGTGCTTTATGTCAAACTGTGGGTTCTCTGGGGTTGTGAATAGATTGGCATAGTGTTCCTGGAAGATCTTTAGTTTTTCTTTGGTGTCCCATACAGTGTCGCCGTTTTGCTTAATGGGGTATGTTGCTTTAGTCCTAGGTTTTGTACTTTTAACGAGTTGCCAGAATTTTGAAGGATTGCTTTTGTTGCTCTCTGTTACGTTTTTTATTATGTTGTTCTAGTGGTCTGTGTCATGTTGCGCTATTTCTCTCCTGACTTGTTCTGTCAGACTATTGAGGATTTTTTTGTCCTCTGGATCATGGGTTCTAATGTATTGCCGGTGAGCCTTTCTTTTGTTTAATAATAATAATAATAATAATAATAATAATAATAATAATAATAATAATAATAATAATAATAATAATAATAATAATAATAATAATAATAATAATAATAATAATAATAATAATAATAATAATAATAATAATAATAATAATAATAATAATAATAATAATAATAATAATAATAATAATAATAATAATAATAATAATAATAATAATAATAATAATAATAATAATAATAATAATAATAATAATAATAATAATAATAATAATAATAATAATAATAATAATAATAATAATAATAATAATAATAATAATAATAATAATAATAATAATAATAATAATAATAATAATAATAATAATAATAATAATAATAATAATAATAATAATAATAATAATAATAATAATAATAATAATAATAATAATAATAATAATAATAATAATAATAATAATAATAATAATAATAATAATAATAATAATAATAATAATAATAATAATAATAATAATAATAATAATAATAATAATAATAATAATAATAATAATAATAATAATAATAGTAATAATAATAAAGAACAAATTGTTCTTTAAAAATCGTTATAAACGGTGCAATCTTACAAGTCGAACATGGCGGCACTTGGACGCTATGAAACAAAAGATTATGTTTTATCAACGCACAAAATTAATCCAGTTACTAATGAAACGTACTTTAAAATGTAATATAATGTTTCATTGCCTTACTTCTGTATCCTACAGCGTTGAAATGCAATCGATAGCTATAAATCAGAGCGGTATTAAGCCCAGCAACTCCCTGCTTCGTGGAAAACACAAATGTAATTAATGTTCTTATATTTTCATTTGCTGTTACGATAAAGTATGCATCCGTAAGCCCGCCTCTGCAGCGTGGTGGTAGCGTGTCTGCCTTACGCTCAAGAGATCCCGAGTTAAAATCTCGGTCAGGGTGAGTTACCCGGATAAGGTTTTTCCGGGGTTTCCCCTTATCCTGAAAGACGAATGTCGGGTAACTCTAAGCTCTAAGGACCCTGGACTCATTTGAGCATCATTTCACGCATTCTGTTCATCGCCCGATATGACTTAACGTTGGAGGACGTAAATTACATCAACAACATGCATCCGTAAGGTTTTTTTTCCTGTTAAATGAAATTCAATAGTCTTTTTTTCCCCTTGTTCCATTTATACCCCGCCTTTAACTGCTATGGTCATATCGGCGGCCGTTCTCCTTTGGAACATACCGAAGGTGTTAACTCGTTATCTTTGGTTTTTAATCATTATATCACGCACACATTTGCACTCTCATTCATACTTCCACACTCTGGGGAAGATGGGGAATTATCTTGGTCGGAGAAAAATCCCCACCCCCACCGCCGGGAATCGAACCCTGGACCCCTAGCACGGCAGGCTCAATAGTCTTGTTACTTTCTGTATCGTCATTTCATGTTGCTAGCGTTGTTTGTTTCTACATTCGAGTACCAAACAATGCGGCTGAACCTTTTATTGCATATTTTAGTGCTTTGTTGTTTTAAACGTCTTAATTACGTTGAAATTGTATATATGAGCCACTATCGTTTCCGGGTTCAATATGGTGTCCAGCGCAGCTCTTGACTTTCTAAAACCATTTACGTTCTTTTCTGTATGTTCTTTACTATGGGAGGAGTGCTACAATTTGGGTAACCACCCTACTCTCCCATAATTTGGCTTCGCGGCCAACAGAGCTCAAGATTTGCCCAAATTTGTCTTCTCAGGATAAAGGAAAACTCCGAAGGCAAACCTCAAACCTGAGACCACTTGAATGTAAAGCACCCACAAATTTAGTACAAATATTTTACTACATATACGAGGGGCACTATTTATATTTTGAGCCTAATAATTAAAAGAACGTAATTTATGATAGAAAACTGCTTTATTGTTTTTAAAAAATATTTTCCTTTATGATCAATACACTTTTGCATCCGTTTGAACCATTTGCCAAAGCATTTATTTCAGTCTTCTTAAGATACCTCCAAAAGACGAATGTCGGGTAACTCTAAGCTCTATGGACCCTGGGCTAATTTGAGCATCATTTCACCCATTCCATTCATCGTCCGATATGACTTAACGTTGGAGGACGTAAATTACACAAAAAACACCTCCAAAACAATGAATTAACATGTGCAACCTCAAAATGTTGCGTGCAAGGTTATAAGCTAATATATTGAAATGAGAGGATTGAAGACTAGACATTGCGTGGGCATATTCAATCTCCCACATCCTCCCCACCCTGGTATTTGTTTTAAAGGACGTTTTAAATTAAATATATTGACAATAGATATCCTTTTTAAAACGTTGTTGTTTACTTTATGTTGTTGAAGTATAAAATTAATATATTTAAAAGCAAGATAAACAGTTTGTAATTCTTTCAGATTCTAAAACGTTTCTGTACCAAGTAAATGAAATAGTTGACTGCAAGTTAAATTAACCCAGACCAGTCTAGAAACAAAAATCATACCATGCCAACCAGAAATACTTAGAAATCAAATTAGTATGGATACAGCTTACATAAAGTATTGCCAAAATATTTAGCAAAACAAGTTAAAATTCACATTTCTGTTTCTCTACCATCATGCACCAAAGTATCGGTGCAAAATCTCAGTAGTCCAAATCCGAAACAGGACGATGTGAAACAAACGGTTATGTTACAACTAAACCACAAAATTAAACACTACTTTTTGGATATCTAGTAATTAACTATAAAATATACTCTCATTTACCTTTAAACGCCTTGTTTATGAACTGCAGCAAGCTCTGATAACTAACGCAGCACACTAGTTGCTATGATGCTACTGGTTGGCTCCTCTCATCAGTAGAGCCAACATGAAGGTTCAAGTTACTAATACATAGCTAATTATATGGCGGAGGTGTACGATTTGGGCAAATATGCAATTTTGGCAACTCTCCTCTAATATGATCATTAAACATAACGTATGTGTTAGGTTTAATGTGTCTTGTTTAAATAGAGTTCTTTTATTTAAAAAAAAATGTTTTCATTTTATTGTTACCCAGTTACTTAGTACGTTGAGTCGTACTATCTATACTCCGTAATACCAACCTAAGTAGAATGCATAGAAGATAGTAACCATTAGATCTGCGTTGTTTTGTCTACCACATATTGTAATGTAAACAAAAATTTGACAACGAGATTTCACCGTAACACATGTTTTACCAAAACGCATTTTTACGAAAGTGTCGGTGTGTGAATGCATTCGTCTGGTTGAGAAGAAAACCCCTTTAAGCGCCAAACCTATTCATTTCAGGTCTTCCAAGGCATCCACATAAACAATTTTAAGTAAATCCTGCTATTTCAGGCTACCATTTAGGGAAATATTTACAAAAAAAACTTTTTTTTTTCAAAAATGGCTGTAATTATTTTTTTAATTGCCATATATTAACATCTTTTCATGATAAATAAAATCGATATCTTGACTTTTCTGGGTATGTCCTCAGAAGTTTTCTTCACTCTGAAGTACTTACATAACTGGTAGACATATATTATCTATCTATATAATAAAATTGAATTTGTAAATCTTCGTAACTGCAAAACTTCTAAACGGCTGGAACAATTCGGCTAATTCCTTTTTTTTTTTTTTTTTCAATATTCGTTTTAATGCAAAGAAGGTTATTATAAATAGAAAAATTGTAAAAATTACACTGAAAAACTGAAAAACGAGATTTTTATTTTTCGCAGTCAAACCGAGAAAAACGTCTGTGTGTTATGAAGGTTAAAACAAAAGAGAACCAAAATAAGACCTGAAGCTTTCCTGGCGACGAATATATTCAAGATCTTCTCGGGAAACAAGCCAGGTGAAAAGACGATTAGACATACAACGCTCCCACCATCAGGATATTTTTAAGAAATGTTATAACCACTAAATAGATATAACACAAATATCAACAAAGACAAAACACTACCAATACTCGCATCACTGAACAAAATACTCTTTGTAGTAAATTAAATGCCAGGTCAAGAGATTGCGTGAGTGTAGAAAACTATTTTAAGTCAGAGAAACGTAATTACTTAATTTGATGATCAAAGTGTACAGATCTGTGCTTCTTAAGCTGGCTGATTTCCATTTTTAAGTCCGGTTTCCAATAGGAGCTGAACTGGAATGCAGCATCGCCATTAAGCGTGCTCCTCTCGTGATTAGAGGAGAACAGAGATGTAAATGAATTAAATTTCAAAATTCAAAATGAAATTGCCGGTGAATAGAGGACATACAAATCAGTTGATTCCGCTACAAACCAAGATGATGCTGTCAACTATCCACTCAAATTTTTGAACTCACGGATTTTCCAGTATTGCCGCATCACAATCTACAATTAAAGGTCGGCTCGGTGATATAATGTTACGAAATATCAACCAACCACGTCTTTGTAACGGCTAGCGGTGGAAAAAATGACTGAACAACTTGGTCGAAGCAACCATTCTAGGGAACCACGCATTCAAATGATTCCGACTGACATACCATTTGAATTTAAACGACTGTAGTTTTCAGTGCGGCTTGCTTTCTCTATGACCATAAATAAATCCCAGGGGTTGAATGTTTGCGAGATTAATCTTGAAAACCCATGTTTCTTGCATGACAAATTGTATGTTGTCTGTTCCCGTGTTGGAAAATTATTAGATTTGTTTGTTTACGCTCAAGGTAATCGATCAAACAATATCTGTACTTCAAAAGCATTAAAATAAAAATATGTAAGATAGTATTACTAAAGTATTACAGTGTGACAATTAAGATAATGGAGTTTTGTAAGTAGTTGTTTATGAATATTACATTAAAAGTACATAGAAAAGTATATTAACGTTATGCAAATGTATTGTCGGTGTCAAGGTAATTATTTGACAGTCAATAAACAATGTAATCACTCTGAAATGCGTTTCTATTTAATTTCTTGTTTAAATTACATATTTGTGACCGTATATTATCTGTTCCGGTGACCATTAATGAAAACTAAAGATGTCATTACTAATACGTACACTTTATAAGCAACGCCATTAACCAGAACTTAACAAAAGAATATAAGTTTGTGGGACTGTCACAGTGCAATTGGCTTTTGACAGAACGACCTCTGACGGGTCAACTAGTAACTTTATAAAAACGAATATCTCGTTAAGGTACACAATGCAGTTAACCGTTCCAGAAATATTCCGCGTTATTAGTTTGACAATTTTGAAATAATTATACGTTTGTCAACTGGGAAGTCACTTGTTTTGCTCCTGGTCATGTAATTTCAGATTTATCTCCTAGCAAGTTTGAATATCCCTCAAGGTTACAGTTTTGCCCTATTATCATTGTAGCTATTTAACAATTACAGCTCGGAGTTTTGTATGTCTGCATGTTTTATTCCTTGACAGTTTAACATATGAATGTAAGTAATAAATATGTTCTACATGGAGTGGAATAAATTACGGAAGTTTTATTGTGCATATAAATGCAGATTTAAGGGGTTAGTTTGTATTTAACTCATTTGTGCATATTTATGCATATGGTTTACTTTTTAAGCAATGATTCTATCAAATATTTCAGCCCGATACTTTAAGAAAGAAGAATACCAGAAATTTCTTCTTTTACTGCACTGTCTGTGTAGGACTGAGAGGTATAGTATTTCTAAATCCATAAAAAGGTCGCCCAAAATGAGAACGTAGCTATCAACAATAAGGGCTTCCCCATATAAAAATATGCCGCTCAACAATTGAAACTAAATGCGGCAAATCTTTAAAGTTCGGTGCGGCCGTTGCATCGTTTTTTTTTTTTTTTTTGTTTTTTTTTAATTACGTCCTCCAACGTTGTCATATCGGACGATGAATGAAATGGGAGAAATGATGCTCAAATGAGTCTGAGAGCCAAGGAGCCTAGAGATACCCGACATTCGTCTTTCAGGATCAGGGAAAACTCCAGAAAAACCTTATCCAGGTAACTCACCCTGACCGATATGTATGTGTAGTGTTTAACGCCCGTTTTTACTACATACGGCACCCCAGGTGATGACACTGGTGATACATGAGATGAAGATGGAGCACCTTTGGAATGAGATGGCGGGGGAAACCGGAGATCCCGGAGAAAACCCGCCCCAGCGCCGTGTTGTCCACCACAAATCTCACTTTGCGGTCGCCTGGAATCGAACCCGGGCCGCCTTGGTGAGAGCCAAGCGGTCTAACCACTGAGCCACGGCGCGGCCCCCACCCTGACCGAGATTCGAACTTGGGACCTCTTGAACGTGAGGCAGACATGCTACCATCTACGCTACCGAGGCGGGCATCATAAAGCTTGCTATGTTAATATTGCAAAGGAAACTGTCTATCACAACGATATCTTCAAGAATTAAAAAGTGTCATTTTCACTTAACTTTTAAACTTGCACTACCGTGTGCAAATCGTAATTTCTGAAGTGTGAGCAGCAAGAAAGGGACTATTACAATGTCAAAGGAAAAGAGCAGTAAAGCTGATTTGGTTTATTGGAAATCCTACTCTTAACAACAGAGGAAACCCGCCTGTACAAGAAAGAAGTAGGGAAGAGGAATATAGGTAACGAATATAATAAATTGAAATGAAATATAAATTAAGATGGAAATAAAATCGAACGGTTAGGAAAAGAAAAGCTGAATTATAAACATCTGGGTAAAGAAAGGGTAAAAATGAACAGGAAGCGTAATACAATAGTTAAGTGGAGTCCCATTAAGGTTAATCTTGAACAAAAAAGTTTGTATACATGAAGGAAAAACCTGAAAACACAATACAATAGGATGCATTCCATGATCATTAGGGTAGTTCAAGGTGCAAAGAGTTCGTTAATGAATGGAACTTTCACTTGTGAGATCCAATGAATCTCGTAGAGAGAGATGTAAAACCTAGAAAAGAGACGTGGTTTTAATAGAAAATGTGCGTCTAATAGAAAATTGTCTAGGTCGGGAGCGAACTGAAAGTCATAGGAAAAGTCATCAGTTGCAACCATGTCGTTGTGCTGGAAGGAGGTTAGTTCGTGCGTCAATTATAACACCGTGCAAAGTTTAATGAAACTTCTAACTTATAATCTGCGGTATATCATCACAGTTTTTTATGTGTAAGAAATAATTAGATAATCATATCCAATAAGAAAAGTGCTAAGAGTGAGCTAATAGATCAGTTATAAAATGTCTTAGAAAGTCGGGTAACCCAGTTTATCTCTTGTGTGCAGAGAATTAGGAAATAGTTGATATACGCAGTTTCAAAATAAACAACGTAGGAAGGAGAAAGGGACCTAATTTGACAACAAATACACCTTCCTTCCTGGAACCTGTTTCGGATTATATCGGATTGTGTTTTCCTAAGTTTCCCGAACCAAGTATATACCAGGTCCACTACAATACTACTGTGCAAGTGTGTTAAAACATTAAGCTATATTTCTGTACTTTCAAATTATTTTAAAAATTGAATATGATTTTGGAGTTAGTGACTGTTAGTTTTATTTAACTAAAGTAAGCTCATATTATTTGTATACCATTGTTATAGGTACCTGCAAAAAAAAAAAAAAAAAAAAAAAAAAACTATAAATTACGCAACATCTACAAACAGCTGATTCTAAAAATATAACAGCATTTTAAATGACAGAAGAAAATAGTTTCTTGCCAAAAACGGTGAAAAATATTTAATTGTTTATTGCAATAAGCATGACTATGTTAAACTAGACTGAAAGAGACTAATAAATCTTAATTAATTACTGCCTGTGTTTTAAGAATTTATTATTTGATTACTTCAAGACTTATGAGAAAGGCGAAATAGTGTACTTTATTTTAAATGCCTATTATTAAGTTTTGAGCATATTTGCCCGATTTTTAGCACACAGATGCATGCTATAGTGCATATAAATCCGATGTCTAGTTATGGAAGACGTGTGACAATGCACATGCAGTTTTACCAGACTGCATGGCGACCATTACAAAACAACCCCTCCCCCCACCGCATGCTGGGTGTTGTCTGAAGGGTGGAATTCTATCCCCCACCCTATCTAACTTCCTATCCAACTCTCCCCTTTTCTTCCGGCTTCAGCAATGGCTGACAGTTGAGTATTGTCAGCTACAATGCTGATTCCATTTATGTAATTGGAAAAGAAAATACTTAAATACCTAAAACTCAAAACACAGTGGCAGTTCTATTCTACACGTATAGTTCCATAGACAGCAATAAACAGAGAGCATGAAAGAAAAGTTACACAAATGATAAAATTTCAAGGTTTTATTACAAAATAAAGCAATTATTTCTAATATAAAAATACATTTAAAGCGATTACATTATTTCGTTTCTATACACAAATGTAATCTTTCGTATAAGTACAAGTTTTATTTTTTAAACGACTCTCACACATACAAACTCACATATCTTTCTCACTGATTGTCGGGCAAGATTTTAATACAGCTAAAATAGTAACCCAGGTTTAAAAAAGTCACACACAGTAACAAATGTTGGTAAAGTAATACAAAGAAATTAAATTTACAACATATCGTTTTCATATTTATTTAAGGAGATACACCACTAAAGATGCTATTTTATAAATTGCTGGTCAACTTGGTTGAGTTTGCCTTATAGAACCACTCGACGGTTTTAAATTTTGCTGCAGATTTTCTGCAATTTTTAAGTTATTGCCTTTCAAAACTGAATTTTTTTTGTCTTATGAAAAATGTTCCACAGAATAAAAATTAAAAAATAATATATATGCTTAAAATATGCTATTACTCAAAGCTCATCAAATGTCTCATCTTATCTATTTGTAATTTAACTCCAAATGAAATAACTTTTAAAGACTTATAATAGTAAATTTCTGTTTCACGTCTCCTTTTTGCTTTGAAAATCATTACTCAAAACTCCACTACAGCATGAAAAAAATTATAAACCTTTTTAATTGTTCAGGATTTCAGAATGTGGTTGAAGGTTTGCAGAAGCATTGGATAAATGTTTCGAGAAGAAAAACTTATATAAAAAGTAAGATTTTAAAATGGAAATAATTTTCATTAATTTGTTACGTTGCAGCCTTAAGGGAAAATATCATGATATCTTTTGAAGTTGCAGCATCTGTATATTTTTGGAGGTTATGTTCATTTTCGCCAGACTTTATGGTTTGCATTTCTTTTAAGGGAGATACTCCTTGTAAAAAAGTGTGAATTATAATTTGTATATTTTTTCGAGAAAAGTGAGCTTCTCGAAATCGGAAAGATTTCAAAAAAAAAAAAAAAAAAAAAGATATTAACTACGTTTACAAGTTGTATCCACTTTCCATATAACTATGATCTTAATTAACATAAACATGGATAGAAAACAAGAATGATTATTCCGTTGTGTTTTTAAAGCAGCTCAAGGTGTGAATGTGGGCGCAATCGTTAATGCAAATGCGATTTCATTATGATTTGAGTACAACCTCCGTTTAAATGCTATCCCGCCCCCAAATTCGCATCTTTCTCTTAAGTTTCATTTCACTTGAGCCATTCGTTTACGCTACTCAAAATGGACTAACATTTCAATAAACGCTTCTTTCTGAAGTAATTTTAAATGAAAGCTTGTCACATTTTGGATTTTGTATCTTCTGCTTTGAATGTAGAAAGAGCAATCGTAGGACTTTTCTAAGTTAATCACATTTTGCTAATTAGAAATCCTTGGTGAAATATAAAATATAAGTTATAACTCTTCCACAACGGTTTTCAAGGTCCCGAGTTTGAATATCAGCCAGGGTGAGTTATCTGGATAAGGTTTCTTTCCGTGGGTTTCTCTTATATCATAAATACGAATGTGTGGTAAATCTAAGCTCTACAGATCCTGGACTCATTTGAGCATCATTTCACTCATCGTCCGATATGACTTAACGTTTGAGGTTTTCCCTTATCCTGAAAGATGAATGTCTGATAACTAAGCTATATGTACCCTGTACTCATTTGAATATAATATCATTCATCGCCCGATATGACTTAACGTTGAAGGACGTAAATAAAAAAAATTCCTTACTGCAATGAAGTGTTTTTGTACATTTCAAGAGCCATTTGTAGGCAAGGCACCTATTACTAATTGTGTAATAGTTTTCCCTACTCTGCAGTGAAATTAAATTATTCTGAGGGAATATTGGAAGCGCTACCACCTACGCTACCGAGGCGGGTTACAGGACGTTTCTCTTTTTCCCAGACTATGAACTCGTTATAGGTATGGGATATTTAGCTAGAATTTAGTATTTCCTTCAGCCACTGTGGATAGAATATAAAATACTCAATTACTCCGTAATTTGTTGTTTTTTAGAAGTATTGTCGCGTTGCAGTATTCCTAAATGTTCTTTTTGATGCTAAAACGTATTTTTAGCATCAGTTTAGTTTCAACATTACATAGAACAAAACATTTTAAATCCCCCGAGTGGTTACTTATGGCCATATGCAGTGGTGGAAATGATATGCTAAATATGACCCGCCCCCCGAACAACAGCCTTGTAATGCACGCATTATTTCTGTCTCTGTGTATTTACAACTGTTTGTGGAATGTTAGAAGGCCGCCGCAGCGTAGAGATAGGGCGAGAACTGTGTTGGGGGCAGCATGGGGATGAGCGCTGGGGGTTGAAGGCGCACTTGATGTGTTCTGGCGTGTTTCTTGAGATGATCCTTGCGCCCGAAACGTTTACCACACGTAGAGCAGGGATAAGGCCTCAGTCCAGAGTGGATCCTTTTGTGTCTCGTTAGTTCTTCATTTCTTGTGAAGCTTTTGCTGCAATGTTCGGCGTCGCAGCGATACGGTCGTTCACCTGCAACAACAAATCACCCACCAACTCAAATGCATATTCATTTGTTTTATCAAAACTTTTAATTAACAGAAATGTGAACTTAAATTAGTTGTTACTTATGTATGCTCTGTTATGGTTCTCATCGTACTATTCTATATTGGGCAAGAAAAACCACATAGTTTTGATCAGTGGTCCCGTTATCAGACTTGAGGCTGCTTTACGTGCCATGGAACCGCCGGCTTTACTTCCTTTCCGCTAAACAAAATATATCGAGTTTTTGAATTAACTAAGTAATATATATTTAATTTCATAAATTGAATATTCAAAAGTATGCAACACTACATTCACGTGACTTTCTTTACCCAGCATCGCTTATTTTATATGGACAATTATTACCAATGTAATCGAAATAAAAGTTCGCGTCACTATACAGGGAGCTATGGAAAAATCTAATTGATAGTCACACGTTTAAAGGTTATTATTGCATCTTTGAAATTTTAGACTCGTCCCACTACATTCCGAGAAACGAACGAATAGTGACAGCTCTTTCAAAAAGCGACAAGTGCTGAAAAGTTCAAACCGACCATACCGAATATATCGCAAAAGATTGAGGTTCACAGAAAAATCTAAAATAAACTGTGTATTTTAAAGAAATCCGGTTTAATATCTGCTATACAATATATCTCCACATTTCATTTATCACTATCTTGAATATAATTATTTTAAACAAAATCTTACAAATGTTCGAGAAAATGTTTCAGAGGTATTAGATATCAAAAAATATGTTTCAGGTGAAACTTGGAAATTCAACTTTTGAGTAGAATGTGATACCTTTTCAACTTTCTATTTTCTTTTAATTTGACGTCCTCCAAAATTAAGTCATATCGGACGATGAATGAAATGATGTTCAAATGAGTCCAGGGTACACAGAGCTTAGCAACTTGTTATAAGTAGCCACGAAGTAGAGAGAGTAAAATTTATTTGTTTCTACTACCTTGGAGGGTATAAATATTCTAACGACCTGGTAGGATATTAGCAGTTATGTCGTATTAATGCAATAAATATATAGCAATACACAAAATATCTATACTTCTATACTATATAAAGAGAACAAAATTTGTTTGTGTACGTAGCGGTCATCTAAAAATCTCCTCAACTTATTTCGATAATTCTTTCACCATTGAAAATACCCATTCATTAGATGGACACGGGACTATAAAGCTCATTATAATTTCATTTTATAAATTATTAAAATGTTAAAAAGAGACCTTGTACTTGAATAAAAACACATTAGCGATGTAAATGAAGAAGATTTTAGCTTTAAATTGAGAACGCCTTGAGTAGAAAAAAATAGCTGTTAATCCACAGAATATAAATAGTTCTTTAGCTACCCAGATTATAAAAACAAAAGCTTACACTGAATATAATATAAGACAGTTATGACATAAAATTTTAACAAATAAAAGACAGTCGGTCCTATGTTTCTTTCTCTACCTTTAATAAATACTGAAGGTGTAATGAAACGCAGTCTAAACCTCTAATAACCTTTTTGCAAGAATGACCTGCTTTGTTTCCTTTGTATTGATTTTGTAATCTAATTTTTGGCAAATAATTCTGCAAAGAAAAAACTGCTAACATTAGAAATCAATGAACCAACTTTTTATTTTAATTGAGAAGATTACTTTTCTCAATGATCGTAAAATATGTGTCCAAAAAAGATGAACTTAACGCTGCAGAATTTTATTTCATTGTACATGTTAAGGGTTTTTCTGGATGTGAATGTATTGACATTTTTAATTGACTTCTCTAAAATATAAAAGTTCTTAAAACTGATTCTTTGAAGGGAGATTAATTCCTGTATTATTTTTAATTTTTGAATGAGGATCTTATATGGAAAATGTGCAGCTTGTATATTATTAAATATTTTTGACACCAAAATAAGCAAAAAAGGTTTTTCGTTTAACCTATTTAATCTTCTGGCTTCGAGAAGTAACTTAGAAGCTCTGTAGCATTTCCAGATGTTGGAAGACTGTCAGGAAGAGGTTAAGGAAGTCAGACACAAAATTAAACATAAAGATTTACCATAAAAACTCTCTGATTAATTTTACAATAATTTCTTAAATAACAGCGAGGTAAATAAAATTAATCATTCTTCACTGGCCTTAGAAGTACTTACAGCGTTTTCCAGGAATAATGTTTCTGTAGTGTTGCTATAAACGACTTTTGCAATAACATGACAGCCAATGGTATTTTGTCTTTGTTTTATTTATAGCTAGAACGTATTGTTTATAGGCAATAGTTCCATATTTATTGGGATTTCGGTATTTAGGTTTTGTTAGATCACATAAAACAGTCACTATTTTAGACTCTGAGGAGAATATGCAGGCTTCACTTTTCATGCACGCGCTAAACATTCACTGTCACAATTATCAACTTTATATACTAAATACATAAATCATTGCTCACTAGACTCAATAGGGAGGAACTGAATATGCATAATGCAATTATATATTTGGTCTTTGAATTCGACGTAATCATACATAAGTAATCAAAAGGACAATATTACAGACGGCTGTAGAATATTGGAATAGAATCCATTATAAAGGTTCCAATACATCTATTCAAATTTATGGTTTAGCATTTACAACAATATTTTATACACACATATTTCAGAAAGTAAATGTTGTTATGTGATAATCATAATTGTAGTACAATATTTATTTATGTTATAGTGAATCAAGACTATTTTATCCACGAGTGGAAGGTTTGAGTGTATAAATATGTTTGATTCACAAGTACCATACAACACTTGCCCTAATCATTAAAAAGGCTTACTACATTTTTAATTAATATATAATGAAATAGGAAAAGTATTTGTAATGTTATTTTCTGGAATATAGGGCTATTTAGACCAAGGCCGGCTGGTTAATAATATCTAATATGAGACAATCGATGTTGGTTAGTCGTTTCTAGTATGCCTAGTGATTGTCTTTTGTTTATACAGTGGTTAAAGTGAAATTTTATCCATCTCTAATATTAAGTGTACTTTAGTAGCTTAATTTATATTATTAAAGTACAACTTTACAAGTAAGTGTTGGATAAATGTTATTTAATCTCTCGCAGAAAAAAGTTCAAGATAAGGACGTTTCCACTGAATTTCTCATTAACGCTTCAGTTTTTACGACTTCGCAAGTATATTTCTCTGTCAGTGGGTGCACTGTCGGGCTTCAAATCCCGGCTATGGCATTGCATATTTCAGCCTGGCTTTCTTCGTGTAATACACTAAATATACGTTTTAAAGAAAATAATCATCAGATTTGGCCACATAACAACCACACAGGAGTATACACGATATTTAAAGTCAGATGATACACAAACATTTTAAAGAAATTAAAGAAAAAATATCTACCGTACTATGCTTTGTTTTCATTACTTTTCATTGCGTGTAACATTAATAATGACTTGTATTAAAATATAATATCTATATTTATCCAACACTTGCTTGTGAACTTATACTTTCATAATATATATTAACCTACTAAAGTAATACTTTAATATTAAGCATGAGTAACTTTTCACTTTAACCACTGTATAAATAAAAGACAATCACCAGGCCTACTAGAAACGACTCGCCAACATTGATTGTCTCATATAAGATATTAGCCAGCCGGCCTTGGACTAAATAGCCCTATATTGCAGAAAATAACGTCATAAACTTTTTGTCCTACTTTATTATAGTTTAGTTAAAAAGTAGTAAACCTTTTTAGTGATAAGGGTAAGTGTTGGATAATTTGTTGTATGATAGCAATGTATCAAGACTTATTTATACACTCAAACCTTGCACTCTTGGATAGAATACGTCTTGATCACTAGTACCATAAATAACTATAAGATAGTTGCAAGACTAATTAAACATATGTCTTGAATATTCTAGAGTTCTTTTTTATCCGAATGTGTTTCGCTTAGTTACAAAACCATGATATATAAAATAATTCACTGCACAGAAATGAGAGCTTATCGAATTATGCAAATTATGTCAATTAGCTTTTTCACTGTTGTTAGCAATTTTCCAAATATTTATTTTTATATCTTTGTTTCCCCAAGTTGAATTATCAAGCGGAATTATAAAGCATCTTATAAATCGTGAGATTTTAATGTTTACCTCTTATGTTCATTAGTAACACAAACTTACGATATGGGAAGATTTGTGTTTTGTTTTTTGTATTGTGCACGCAGCCAAGTCGATGTTAAGTAGGAATTACTTCTAATCAGAGTAATGTTGCGAATTACGTAACGTGATTAGAATAATAAAGTTTTATGTAAATGCTTAAGTATATAAGGAATTATGTATAACACTGGGTAGAGAATTTGTGTAAATGAGTTCAAACCTCTCTGTATAAACTGTTTGCTAGTCTCTGTAGTGTAGTGACAGCATGTCTGCCTCACGTTCAACAGGTACCGAGATCTAATCTCGATCAGCGTGAGTTAAGTGGAAAAGGTTTTTTCCCGAAGTTTTCCTGAAATATTAATGTCTGGTAACTCTAAGCTCTATAGATCCTGGGCTCATTTGAGCATCTGTTCATTCTTCGTCCCGTATGACTTAACATTGGAGGACGTTAATTTTTTTTAAAGAATGTCTCACATGTGACACTAAGCACTTACCTGTGTGTATCCTGATGTGTCCTTTAAGCTGGCCATTGTTGCTGAAGCCAACTTGACAATGAGGACACCGGAACTTCTTGGGTCTCTGCTTCCTGTTCCTGGCACTTTGTTGTGTCTCTTGTAGGAGTAACCGTCCATACTCCTCCAGGGCCGTCTCCAGGTCCGGACACTGCATCACAGGACAACACATGCCTGGATACATCCCCGAGGTTACGCCCAAATCGTACATGGCCATTTCTTCATTAAAGGCCAGCGCCATGCCGAGGTATGCTTGACTGTTTGAAGTTTTCTTGTTTTCTTCATTTGTTACCGTCGTGAAGGCAGAGGCACTTGATGCGGTCACTGGAGCACTGGTGGAATCTGGTGCGGTGGCTGTCCACGG